>OX411767.1:6616202-7226339 GCA_948252205.1 Orthosia incerta
AGCGGAGATAGTCAATACTACAATAAAATTTTCCGCTCCACTCCACTATCCTGAGATCGCTTCTGTCACTGAATGATTTTATTTTACATATTGTCCAGTTGCGTAGACAGTTGAGACACAAAACAAAACTACACCAATTTTATATCACAATATCCACTAGGAATTAGAGATGTGCAACTCGGTTCCTAACTCGAGTTGACTCGAGTTATCTTCCGAACTCGAGTTAATATCAAAAAACATAAAATAAAAAAAAAACATGAGATAAAGTTTTTTTTTTTAATAAATAACTCGATCGAAAGCTACAAATGTAAAAGTCAGTATTAGCTGCAACCAAAATGATTTGTTGTAATTGTAATAATTTGTGAAAGCTGCTGTATAGGATTGTAAGATAAGATAGCTGTGTAAGAATATATATTATTATATTTAAATTATAGAATTATATTATAGATAAATTCGCGCGAATTATAATCGTAGTGCGTGCTAAGCCTAATACTTATTTTTTTTTAATTATGTTTTTAGTATTTGTTGTTATAGCGACAACAGAAATACATCATCTGTAAAAATTTGAACTGCCTAGCCAAGTAGCCATCACGGTTCATGAGATACAGCCAGGTGACAGACCGACAGACGGACCGCGGAGTCTTTATAATAGGGTCCCGTTTTTAGCCTTTGGATACTGATCCCAAAAACCGGGACAGTCATTAATGTAACTTCCGCCGCGTTCCGTGTCTGTCAAAACACATTACCGCCCGTAGACAGAGAAACCATTACCGCCCCAGCACGCATTGCGGAAAAAAAAACGCGCTCAATTAAGGCTTAACACGCATTGCGATTTCTATTCGCGCGATTTTTTTAGTACTATTGTGCCGTAAAATGTAAAATTTAATTGTTCGGGTTCTGAAGTAAACAAGGAACCCTTATAGTTTCGCTCTGTCCGTCTGTCCGTCCGCAGCTTAGCTCAGAGAATTTAAGTACTAGAAAACTAGAAAGCTATAATTTGGCATGTATATACATATTAATAATTCCGACAAAGTGGTAAAATAAAATCATGAAAAAAAAAATATTTTCGGGTACCTCCCATAGACGTAAAGTCGGGATGTATTTTTATCTCATCTGTCCTATGGTGTGGTAGTGTTGGGTAACTAAGCACGTGTGCTAGCAGACTTGTAGTGACTCACTTCGATAGAAAGTCTCTCGCTCTTTTTATTTTGATGTGCTAGCACAGTAGCACACACCACAGATTAGCTACACAGTGCGACCACAGAACAACAAAGCACGTTTACACTTGTGAGTTTTGAGAATGAGTTCGAGTCAATGTTATTCTTCGTTGTAAACACCTCATGTGCTGTGTGACTGTTTATTCTTACTTATTCAATTGAAACTTTAGTCGCCGATGAGTCAGCGAGCGAGTCCCAAGTGTCAAGTGTGCTTGACGACATCGCGAGTCGCGACACAGCTCGCTCGCACACACCAGCCCTCCCTCACTCAGAGGCCTCCGCCCGCCGCCTCGCCTCATTCGTGGTAGCACAGTGTGGTACCACACTTAGTTAAAAGAGTGCCTCGCACGATCCTCATTTTAAAAGAGTGTGCTACCCAACACTATGGTGTGGGGTATCGTTGGATAGGCCATTCAAAAATATTATGGGTTTGTTAAAACCATTTTTCGATTCAGAAATCCGTTTGCGTAAAATTAAGCTTTAAACTGCAAATTTATGTTAGAGTCGAGTGTCCCCCCCCCCTGCCACCGAAATGGTTACTCTTGGCTATGTGAAAAAAATCACATCAGTAGTAAATATAACGAAGTTAAAAGGAAAACTATCGCGGATAAGTAGGTTTTACAAGTTTACGAGTAATAGTTGACCGTTGTACTTGGAACAGTAAAAATGTTGTACAAATGCCATTGAAAAATTACTTTAATAACGTTGTTAGCGGTGTAAAACAGATAGTAAATATATGCTTATGAACCATGTAAAAATATACAATAAAATAAAATCATAAATTAATAATGTTTAAGCTCGAATAACGCATTGGAGTGGCCGGTGTCGTTAGCAGTACCGGTCCGTAGTCCATGAGGTGCATGCGCGCGGGGGAGTCTATTTTGTGTTAGTGCAGAAGTATTTTCGACGTTTTGTAATCTAAAGTCAAATTATATTCGACTTCTAAGCAAATTACTTATTTTCTTTTGTCGATATCCATCTTTAAAGTTAATATTTGACCCGACTACATCACTAATTGAGTAGCGTAAAACTTTCCAGAACGAAATAGTGAATACCACAGATTAGAGGTGAATACATAGGACATTTTCCCGAAAGAGAAATAAACGAGGAGCGTGCGCGCAGGGTTCCAGGAACGAGCCATACCATTCCCCGTGGGTCTAACCATGAAGGTATAGATAAATACTTCATGGGTCTAACGCGCGCTCGTATCGGCTCCTTTCGCAATTCACACCCGCAGTGGTACTCAAATAGATAATATTTTTCTAACTTCAGTTGCGAAGTAGGATTTTATAACTCCTTCTTCAGTTACCAGTTAGTCCTTATTTAGTTTAAGTCAATACTGAATAGGTTACATCTAGACCACAGAGAATAACCATGGGCAGAATAGTCGGCATCGGCTCAGTAGCAAAAGTAGAAAAAAAAAACTTGGTTTTTTGGCGGGATTTTTTCGAGTGAACTTCAGCGGCTGTTAATATTATTTGCAAATTGATTCCTAGTGGATATTGTGATATAAAAGTGGTGTAGTTTTGTGTCTCAACTGTCTACGCAACTGGACAATATGTGAATTCATTGACAGAAGCGATCTCGGTGTAATGGAGCGGAGAATTTTATTGTAGTATTGACTACCTCCGCAAAGCTTACTGGGAAGGCTGACTCGATACAATTTGCTGCCAAATACTCCAAAAAACATTAGAATACGTTACATCCGCATTCTAATGCATAATAAAGAATTCAAGAAAAATACTGATGACTAGGCAGCATGGTCTCAGACCTTAGCCTGTTCCGTAAAAACAAAAAAAAAAAAAAAAACTTATTGACGTTTTGTACTTTGTTGTTGATTTGATAGGGATAGTGGATAGGTTCTATATCTCTAATAACTATGTTGTTGATAAATGATAATAAAATTATACACATCTGGTGCAATTCAAACAAGAAGTGAAGTGAAGTGATAATAAAATTTGTTTTAGTTTAATATAATAAATACTGCGTGGACGGTCTCTTTCTAGAAATAAAACCAAATACATAGTTCGATTATATTAAATATTTCTGATTCTTAACAATAACCTGTAAAGATATTCTAAGTGTGGCTCTCTCCTGCGGAGGGCCTGGCTTACTAAGACCCACGAAGGAAGCGCACACGATATTCCAAGCATTTATTTGGAGATTGCCAATGTAGAAGAAGTTGTTCTTAATACCAGATAGGAAAAGTCAGCACTGGCGCCCCAAAGACGACCTACTGACCGGTTTTTTTAATATGAAGATGGATAAACTGTCAATGTGTAGGATATGTTTAGTGCAGAATGTTAAAATGTATGTGGTTGCCAACAAGATACTTCAGGAAATATACGAGAAGCTGACTGATTTTCCAGTAAGTGGATTATCTAATAATTTTAAGACCATAGTTCTTCACAAATAAGCAGATGCAACTGTTCTGAACACATGCCTAAAATGACCCTTGGACCTACCCTCTTTCCTCGCCAAGTTATCCGACTTGTAAGTCTTACGCATGCTGCATGGTCACCGCACCAGTACCTTTTGACTTGACGCTGTGGACAGTAGAACAATATTTATGTGATTAGAAGTCATCACTTTAGACCATAAGACGTCCAATGCTGGACATAGACATCCCCAAACATCATCACAACAAGTAGTTTCTCTTGTTTTATTGCAGTTTCTGACGGAAGATAGCAGACCCATGGTCGCTTGTTTCTTTTGCTATACTAAACTGAAGCAATGCTGGCGACTGCAGAGAAAATGTCTGGAAGCTGAGAAGCTGTTTGCTCAGATGTTGAATGAGGACTATGAGGTAAGAATTGGCTGGACACCTTCAGGAAATATGCTGAAGCTGAAGCTTTCATACCTTTTAGGAAACCATTAGCTTCATATCCAAAATAGCCAGCACTTTGAGCTATTTTGGTTGAAGGTGGTATTTCTGCCTGAACAAACACTTATGTTAGTATAGGGTATCAAAGAATGTTTTAGGCTTTAGATGCTTAAAAAAAATACATTAGAATTAGTTCAAGCATGTTTTATTTACTGTTAAATTAAAGAGCAGTTTTTGAATTTTGTTTATAAAAACAATAGTTGTATATGCGCTCCACCATACGCCATCTGACACTAATGTAGTCCGGACACAAAATTTTTAATTATTCGCTGGGAATCATCACTCATGCATGGAATAGCTTTGGTTTCATCTGAGAGTCTTTGCATGCTTTAAAACATTCAGGTTAGGTAGCAAAACTAAATTTACTTTTTAAGTAGCTCCATACGAAAACAAAATAATTAGGACTAGGCAATCTGTCCTGCCATATTTAAAGTCATGGAACTATCGGCACTTACTGTTTTGAGGATGCTCCAGCAAATAATTGAAGATTTTGCTTACAGGCTAAATGAGTGACTGCAGTTTTTATGATTAAAATACAAAAACTGCTCTTTTATTTAACAGTTAATAAAATGAGTTTAAATTAATTCTAGTGGTTTTTTTAAGGGTGCAATAGTCGAAGGCACGAACTATTTTGTGTGCGAGGTTAACATGTATTTTATATCAACCGACAAAACGTGCGGAAGAGATAGATGCTGTGATGAGCAGTAGGAAGCTAGTTCACGTACGAATACACACTTTTGCAAATTTGTAGCGAAATGGATAATGATTTAGGACGAAACCGAGCGCGCGAAATTTAATAAACAGACCTTTGGCAGTCTAAATATCATGTAAAAACTACTAAATCTATCTGTTCAAAGTAAAATTATTTGCATTGTTGAACTACTAATCTGTCCCTGTTTGGAAGACGTTTTGCAATTTTCCGTCTTCTTATAGTATTTATTCGCGCCCAAAAATGCGTTAAAATTTGTGTCGAAATGTGGAACTTTCGGCGCTCATAACTTTCAAATATTTAACTTTTTGCTTCCAATCCATACAGGGCTAGATAATGATGAGACAAATTGATATCACTTTTTATTTTGAACGTACATCGTCAAACAGTGGAATAATCCCTAGACTACGTTTGTATGGAAGAATTTTCGACTAGTGTAACCTTAAGTATCAAAGTCTAAAAACATTCCAAGAAACGCTATACGTGAAAGTGTTTTAACCTGAGATCATTTCTAATGAAGTTAAAGAGAAAATATTTATTTATAAACTTTTACAGATAAAACCTCTACTAAACCAAGACCAGTTAGAGTTCAGTGGGTATATTATAAGTCCAACAGTGCACATCAGCATATCTGATGAATGTCAAACAGAAAGCAATGTTATCAAAGAAGAATTACCAGATGATTGTGAGAGACAAGATAATATTGTTGAGTTACAGGAGGAACATCAAACTGGTATGTTTCGCAATTAGGTTTACAGATTTTTTTCTTATTAGACAGGAAAAGGCTTAACGACAGCGGCTCAGGCGGAGATATTGGTACGAGCTTGATGCCTTTGGGTAGGATTCATCCACATTGGCGTAAACTAGAGAGGATTAGAAAGGAAGCTTTTACCCTGCACTGGGACAAAATGCGCTGAAAATAATATTGTTATCGCTAGGCAATAACCTGCTTTCCCCCGGTGGGTTCCCGCTTTGTCGAGGCGGGGGGGCTCAGTAACCGTGGCTTGGTCACCCACGGTGAAGCGAAGAGGCACCCGAGGTGGGGCCGCTCGTCAGGGCTTTTGCCGATTAAGCCGACGACAAAAGCCGAGGTTGCGGTGCCGCTTGGTAACAGGCGACATCGCAACTGAGGCGGGCCGCGATGTCTTATGGAGATTCCCAGGTCCCATACGATATCGTGGCTGAGGGTTGGAGGCCGCGGCGGGAGAGGAGTGCCGGTATTGCGGTGCGCCGCTCTCCCTACCTTTCGCGGCCTAGACGGGGTCGCCACCGTCTGATGGCGGACGCGGTGGGGCCGCAGGGGAGGAGGAGTGTCGGTATAGCGTTAGCCGCTCTCCCTATCCCCTGCGGCCGCAAAATGGTAGGTGGCGGGGCCATTGACCTCGATCCGTCACAGTGGGACCAAGGGTGCCATACACGGGGTCGTCGGGCACCCATATGCTGAATTGGTCCCAGGGGTGGTCACGGCGTACAGTGTGTTCTGGTGCGCCGGTGATGGGGGGTACCCCCCGAGGAGGGTCCGGTGACGGACAGCCGCGGCGGGTTCGCGGTGAGTGCTAACGCGTGCCCGTGTTCCCACAGACTACTAAGAGATACTACGTATCAGACGACCCACTCCCATAGAGAAAAAATGGTAGTTATAGGTTGTCAAAAGTTGGAAGAATAGAACATGACAGTTCGTTTTTTTTTTAATTTAGGTGTTGAGTTTTTGGCAAAGGCTCACACAAACAGCCTCAATTACCCCGCTGTACCGTAGGTATTCACAATAGATCACATTTTTTTTCGCTGTTTTCGGCAAAATATATATATTTAACATAATAACTACAAGGAACTACTGATAAATATGTAAATGAAACACAACAAATACTTATTTAAATTTTTATTTTTTAATTTCGTTTTATATTTATTAAATGCCTTTTGTTGCATCCTCGGAAGAGATTTTTCCATTAAACGGGATACATCTGTGCCTTTAATTATTTTATTTAATATACAACACCAGTTAAAAATTACTAATTTTATCCCATGGTCAAGGAAGGCCGTTGCAATTTCTTGTTTATGTTTTTCACAAGAAAGGAAGTCAAATGAGTACTTAGACATAATTTGGCTTTTTATTATTTTTGAAATATAATTTTTTGCGGGTGAATGTTCCAAGTACTCATTTGCTTCCTCTGTGACTACTCCGAACGCTCTCACTGCATTTTCAGAAGGGTAGGTTAATTTCATTTTCTTTATAGCTTTGAATTCTTTTTTTTGCACCCAATTATGAACAGAGCTAACCTCGCGCGTTGTTAGATCGGCTACGCATTTCTCACACTTTATTTTTGAGAAAATTTTTCTTGTGACCCACCCTGCTGTATATGCTCTTGCATGTACATTGAGGCGTTCCTCAGCAGCAGATCGCGGCACCGTTCCTGACGTATGGAGATCTACATTAATTTCACCCAGATACTGCACATCCTCTTTTTCGCAAGGAACAAAAAGTTGCTTCAGTTTAACCAACTGGTCTGCTGGATCATCTTCACAATTAAAAGTATCTGAGTGAAATTTAATAAATCTTGTTATTAGTAATGATCTGAAGGTGTTGACGAAGGTGTGGCAATTCGGGTTATTATTTCTGAAATTATACGCTCGCACTTGTCCAAAAAAGTTTTCCATTGGATCTGAGGTAAAATAGCGCGGGCGCATTATTTTCACGTTTTTCTTTTGGAAGAATTGCCACAGCCTTAAATAACTTTCAAGAGTTACAATCCAATTTTTTAATGAAGGCACAGTTGTCTCCCTACCTTTAACATCCACAAAACGTATTTCTTTTAATTTTTTTATAGCTTCTTGCCAGAATCGTTGGTGTGGTGACCCTGATGTACAGGCCGCGCGTAAGGGTTTCCCTCTTGAGGTCTTGCTGTTTAAACTCGCACCATTCACAGAGTCGAACAGATCGTCAAAAAATGATACTGTTTCAGCAGTATTTTCAAGGGTAGAGCTAACTCCTCTCCCATCAGCATATTGGGCTGGAATAAATAACACTGAAATTAAACTTGGTATATTATGGTAAGTTAATAGAAATAAATTGATTTGTAAGTTAAAGAAAAAGAGATCAGAAATAATAAAATTCACGATAATAAGATTATGGACCGGTATAAATAAAAAAAAAACAGCTTGATTGTATTATAATTATTATAGCTGGTGCAAATGCTAGTATACAGAGTGAAATTGAATTCATGCGACACCTCTTAAAGGGTCCACAGTGTAAGTTGTTCATAATGATGAGTACAATGACCCCTTAAGAGGTGTCGCATTAATTCAATTTCACCCTGTATAACAAAATTTTGAAAAAATCTACTAATATAACAGAAATACTTACCAAATTGAGATGTGTAAGTCAGAGTAGCTGCAACAGTTTTGCTGAAAACTCGAGCACAATTCTTCACCTATAAAGAAAAAAGCAATGACAAATATAAAAAAATACTGAGTTGCGGGTGCGTTTACAAATATTTAAACTCACATACACAAAGCGGAAATTGCAGAAATTGCAAAATAAATAGAGTAGAGTTGTCTTAACACCTCTCCCTTGGATTCATATACATAATATAGGTATATATTATGGTAAATATGTATGTATGTAGTTTTGTATCTATTTTAGTTATAATGCTTTATGATACATTTTTAATAAAAAATAATCTTTGTTCCTCTCAAACAGAGCACCTGCCATCAAATCTCTTCACCACCCTTGGTTGACTTGTAGAGAATGCCTAAGGCATTAAGTCCGCCTATGTACCTTTTTTGAATGTGACAAGTTTAAATAAATATTTGTTCCGTGCGGGAATCGAACCCACGACACGCAGTGCAGCAGTCAATCGCTTAACCACTGTGTCAACCGTGCCGTCAAGATACACTATGAGGATGTTTTAATTCATTATATCTAACTTACTTTCATCTTTTTAATTTTTTCTGGTATAACCAGTTCGTCATTCAGTTTGGGCATTAGTCTCATTTGGGCATGACTGCAATCTGTCTTGTAAATTTTGACAATGTCGCTCCACTTTGAAATTTTTCCTTGGAATTTTATATTTTTCATTAAAAAATTGTTTCTTATCCCTTTAATTAAGTGTGGTGGATCAAAAATTACATTTATTTTGTTCCCTTGCATTTCAATGACGCCATCTAAAACAGAAATAATATTACCACCATTATATTATGTATAATAACATTCTTCTTCTTCTTTTTCGTGTGGTTAGTGATTATAATATAATAACATTAATAACCATATAAAAAAGGATCAGTTATTTGGTATATTGAAGATCTTTAAAAAACTACCAGTCTGATTGTTTTTAAATATTTGAATATAATCGATAGGTCTCTACCTGTATTTTCATCAGCCAGTAATTGATCTCTCCTTGTTTCTTCAAGAAGACTTTTTATGGCGGACTGAAAAGATGAGCCCTGGTCACTGACTAGAGCCAGAGGCAAAAGACCAGCATCAATGCATGCAGTAATGACCGTTTTTAAAATGGTTTTTAGTTGGACGGATGACGTTGAGCCCTTGCAGAAGTAAAAAACAATAGGCTGCTGCCATTTGTAAATGGCTCCTCTAAGCATAAATGCTAGAGCATGGTCTGCGAAATCATCAGTCTTCCCATTTAAGTCTACGAAGCCATGGATTATGTCTCCATGTTTATCATATGTGAGTCCCGGTTCTAGGGCCATCTCGTCAAACAATATTGAGCAATATTTTTTGTTCTCACACCAAGTGCTAACCTGAAAAGAAAAATATTTTTGTTTATCTTCAAATTAAATAAAATTTCATAAATATGAATCTATCAATAAATATTATAAACCTTAAATAACAAATCAATCTTACCTCTTGCTTTATAGCTTCAAATATTTGAGGATTAATTCCAGTGCCAATATTCAAACCCGAAATCATTTTATTTAATGTGGTTTTAGAGGGGAGAATAAATATTTTCTGTAAAAATTTGTAACATCTCGGGCTCTGTTTTAATATTGAGAGACCAATCAGCTTTTCTTCGTCAGTAAATCGACGACCTTTTGAGCCCTTTGTGCACTGCTTCAATTGCATCCACATTATCGATTTTGCCAAAGGATTCATATTCTGAGTCAGCTTTTCAAAAGATTTCTCTTTTGAAAATTTGAGAGCCCTCTTCGCCCTCTGACTAAAATTTAGTTGTCTCTTTGACCGTACATACTCCTTGTAGAGTTTCCTACATTTGGGAGTAAGATTTTTTTTTGTTTTGAGAAGCCTTTGTTTCCTCAATTTTTTGGGAGTTTTAAGGATGGCGTCATAAGGAGGTCTTCGTTCAGCTATAGGACTTGAATCTGTGTAATAAAACATAATTTAAGCAATTTAAAGGATTATGTTATCCAAAGTATGTATTAATAAAGCATATTTTTAATATTACATGATTTTAATAAATGTAAATAAACTCCTGAATATATGTTTTAAACATCAGCAAGTTTTCACCTATTTACTGACATATTACTTTATAAAGTAAAATGTTAACATTGGCAAAAAAATGCTGTTACTTGTACTGGTTAGTAGTGTGCAAGACAGAATGCATAAAAGGAATATAAAAACTTTAATTTTATACATACCAATATTACTCAATTCATTTTCTTCATCTGCTGTACCAGAAACATCATCATTATACCTTGGCATCTTCGATGTTGAAGGCATTGATAATGACTGATCTGTAAATATTTTACATAAGTAATTTTAAAAACTAAGAACTATACACGATTGATCATAGCAAATTTAAAATCAACTATAATAGTAAGAACATACCTGTTACATTTCCATTATTTTCTGTGAAACAAACTGAGGACACATTATCATTATGAGTTGTTGGTTTTTCTGATAGCAGAGGCACTGCGAGTGAGATATCTGAAATATTAAAGTACATATTATTTTTTATATGGCAAAATCAACAAAAAATGTATACTTTTGTTTTATAATAATGATCATTAGGTTCACATGAATATATTTGAAACTTTAGATAGTTAATTAAAATATCAGTCTTACCAGGCATACCGGCATAAGTATGGTCATCATGTTTCCTTTTCCGAGAATAGTTGTGATCATGATTCTTATAAACATCTGAAAAATAAATGTATACATTAGTATTCTAACTATGTGGAAAGGCTCATTTAATAATATCAATATGGGGTGATAAAGTGGTGATCAATACTGTTTGCAGATATGTGCTTTTTCTCATTTCTGATGGGGCAATATTATCATGAGCGTCCACATCTACACGACGGCATCACAATAACACAGGGAAGTAAAATGTAAGGAAATACATGAAAACGCTTCAGATCTTTATTAATACGAACCTTCGTCAACTTTTGTGGGTATTCCAGAGGTAATTTCAAAGGCCGAAAACAATGACGGATAAGCATCAACTTTGAGCCTATTCTTCTCACTGATGAACCTTTTTTCAAAGTGTTTCTGGCACACACATAGTTTTTGAAGTTTTTGCGAACTTAAGGTGCGCAAATATTCACTGTTAATGCTCAGAAGCCACTTTTTGAGTTTTATCTCACTAATAGGAAACGGATGCATTTTAACGTCCTTTCGTTTAGTACCACAATGTTCAATACAACACTTGTTGTACATCTTGCACTAGGAATACAAAATATTATAGCTTAAAATCACTGAGAGGATAAGTACGGAAATTAATCAACGCAGACTTGACTCGATCAGCAACAAAACTAATGGCGCCAATGGCGGAAAAGGCAAAAAAAATCGAAAAACGCCTAAATTTGACAATGACATTTGTAAATTGTCTATGGTTTTGGGACTGTGTGAAAGAGGGGTGAAGAATGTTAGAAGGGGGCGAGGAAACTTGATGTATTCTAAACTTCCAACCATAGAGTATAAGGTTGAATATTTTTGTTCTAAGTTTGCATGCCGTGCGTGTTCCCGCCATAAGCGGCACTGGAGGACACCGTGGAGTTTTAGTGGGTTAGAGTCCCACATAACTGCACTATCTCCCCGTGGTAGTGCAGTATGCATTAGCATTTCTCCACGCAAAAAAAAAAGGCTATAACCTGCTCTGAATCCTTCCAGTCACTCTTCTCCCGCGTCATTTCAAAATAGATCTTAGGGTGCTTTTCCACCAAACGTGTGCGAGGTAGCTATAAAATCGTGTGCTGTTGCGATCTGGTGCGAGGATGCGTAGCGGACACTGGTCTTAGCGAAGCGAGACGAGATCATGCACAATTAATAAAACAACACATAAAAAAACGAGCCCCTTTTCACCGGCTTCATAAGGTTCATAACTCATTTGTTGGGCTTGGTATAACCTTTTATAACAAGCTACCCTCTGCTCTTCTAGATTTGCCTTTTAATGCGTTTAAAGTTAAAGTAAAATCAAACCTTTGTTCAAAGGCATACTATTCTATTAATGAGTACTTAAACGATAAAAATAGTTGGTAGCTGTGATTAACTCAAGACAATGTTTGTGTTCTTTCTCCAGAATTAGCTTACCTACTGACAGGTTATATGAGTTATATAATTGTTTTTTTATTTTGACAGTATAAGTCAATTTATTTTAATTTAATTGTCATATTATTGACATAATCGACTCACTACAAAGTTTTTTTTTTTAATGAGTTGTATTGCAATATGTGGTTAGCTAGCGACCTCGACAGTGGATCATATATTATTCTTGCCTAACTGTTGATTTATTGTTTACTTCGATGGTCCTAGTTTATCATAATTATGTGACTTCGAGTTACAGCTGTATTAGCTATATGTAGGCGGGCACGCCCTTTATGCCTGGAGGCTTTATAATTCGGGTAATAAGTTCCGTTTACGTTTTTATTTTTAGTTTTTATTTTCGCTTGAGTTTAGATTTCGATGTTTTTGTTGGTATATTGGCGTGTGCAGCTAGCACACGCCAATATACCAACCATAATGACAATAAAATATATATTTGTCATTATGGCAAATATATATTTTATTTAAATTTTTTTGTGTTGAGTAATGTAAATTATTTGCATACTATTGTATAGTATCAAGTTTTTGTTTTTTTTCTAACTGAACAGACAGCTGTGCTGCTGGGGAGTTTGTTGCGCCACTTCTTCTTCCCAGCAAAAGCACTAGGAAGTGGTGAAGGGCGGGCGTTTTTGGGGGACTGTCTTATGTAATTTTGACGTTCGGAAAGTGCTGATTCTCAGCCTAGTTTGAATAAATGACTTTTGAATTTTAATTTGAATTGCACATACAATACTAGCAAGAAAGGAATAGACCGCACACATTCTTCGCTCGATTCCCTCGCTCTGTTTCCTTGCACACATACACGCGATTCTATACATGTATACACGCGCGCTTTTTTCTATAGGTACTCATAGATGTCATGTCTTCTTGCCACATCCAACATTCACTTTCATAATTATGCGTTGGCACCAGCACACTGTCGAACAGCGAGACGAGGCTTTTTGTACATCAACTGGCTGACCACAATCGCATGTATAGCATCATGCACTTTATTGCCTGCATTCACACTTCTTTCTACATCTATGTTGCAAGTTGAGCAGCCTGGGTGACACTACACAGCCCATTGTAACATCCCTTGAGATGCAAAACCAGTTCCACACGAACTGGTTTAGCCCCAATAATCTGGATGGGTCTGCCAGACTCTACTGACTAAAAACCGTCCCGGTATTCCATCTCACACTTACGCCAGTGGTCGCGAGAATGTACGATCCTTCCCGGCTGGTGAAGGGTCGGCGAGGGCGGGAGTTGTTTGACTCCCCCCGCGACGTCTAGGAGGGCGCGCGTGGAACATTACGTGCCGCCACCTCGGGTCCTGAGTCCTGATGTGTGGGAGGTGACGAACGTCGCCAAGTCCGTCGCCCCTCGACCTATGTAGCGGGGTTGGAAGAAGGCGTTTCCGCCCTCCGCTAATTCCCGGTGCGTCTGCTGCAAGCCGGGTGAGTAGACGAGATCTCCCTCTTCCTTTCCGCAGCTTCCTACTGCGAGACGACGACACGGTTGGCTGGCGTAGCGGTTAAGCGAACTGCTGCTGTCTGCTTGTTCGTGGGGCAACGGTTCGACCTTCGACTCGACTATGCCCCTTAATCCAAACAAGCACTGGAATGCCTGCAAGCGATTGCAGTCCTTAATGTGATCCCATTGTTGACATTTCCTTCCACCAGGTTACCTCGCTCATGGTGGTAAAGCACCTGTTTCATCACTAGTCACCAAGTAGTATTTAAAAAGTCGCTGTTTTACGCTGTCTTTTTCCCCGCTTACTCCTTCTAAACCAAGCAACGGATTTCGATACAGTTTTTACTAATAAACAGTTGATTTCAAAAAATTTAAATCCCGCCTGCTTATGAAGCGAACTAAAAAGACCTATTAACTTTAAAACTTTCGCGTTTCATAACTGAAAAACAATATATCACCGGAATTTATTTCGATTATTTATTTAACCCGACGTTTCGGCCGTGTTGCAACGACCGTGGTCCCGGGTAGTAAAAATACTTGAACAAGAAGAAAATCTGGAGCTGGCTGACTGACCAAAACCAGATGTATTCTCCGACTGCACAGCATGATTTTCTCCTTGTTTACGTCTTTTTAGTTCGCTTCTTCAGCAGTCGGGTTTTTTTTTTTAAATTAACTTTTATTAATTAACATATTTTTTTTCGAAGTAGGTCTAGGTAGATTTAAACATATAAGTGATTTATATTTTTGAAATCACCTCCTAAAAACCACCTAAAACCTTTTATTTTGATACCAATTTTAATGTTACCAGAGAGACTCTTAACGCAAGGTTAAGACGAATCGATTGACGTAAGAATCAATAATAAAGAAAATCAGTAAACGCGTTTGGTCATTAGAACGCCACATATGAACAAAAATACATACATACATATACTGATAAACACATTACCCTCCTTCGGCAGTCTGATAAAAAAGAGCGATAAATGATGAAGGTTTGTGTGTATAATTTATCCTGTGTAGCACTGGGGCGGGTCGGTAGTTGTTAAATAAAACAAAGTAGTACTCTGACTAGAAATTACAAGAAAAATAGTTGCTTTTTATAGATATTTAAACTCATCTTTACGCGCGGTGCCATGTGTGCGTGTGCTTGTAATACACACTTGCTGCTCTTGTGTGGCTCGGACGTCGACTGCCGTGTCACCAGTGTTGCCAGTGACAGATAGTCAAATGTTACATGATACAACTCAAAAAGTTACATTTTCGTGAGAAAAGTTACATTACCTTATTTTATGTGGAAAATGACACTAAGGCTTAACACGCATTGCGATTTTTATTTGCGCGAATTTTTGTCCGCGTACTGAATGTAACTTACACGCACTGCTGATTAAATTCCGATTTTTTTGCGATTTTTGTATCTTTCGACCTGTTCATAGAGTGAAAAAAACAAGCGAATAAAAATCGCAGTGTGTGCTAAGCCTAATACGCTCACTCGCCCGCCGGAGTAAGCGGGATGGATGATTTAAAAATATTCGTGAGTGATTGAGTGAATAAGCAAAACGTCAATTTGTGTGCCACAAAATCAGGTGCGACAACACGACGAACGAAAACTTCCTTAGATGCGTTCCGTTTCACGATTATTTTTTGTTTTCTGAAAAATATTTATATATTTTTATTAAGTCCTAAAAGCTACGTAAAAGTTACATTTTGAGTCGTGTTACATGGAAGTTACATGACAAGGTCAAAAGTTACGTAAAATGTAACAAAAGTTACGTTCTGGCAACGCTGCGTGTCACTACCACCCAAATTAAAGCTGCGAAATTACAAGGGCACGCACACATGGCGCCGCGCGCAAAGTTGAGTTGAACTATCTATACAATATTTGTTTCTTTACAGATCAAATAAACGAATTTAAAGACATTGAATATGTAGAAGTTGATTTACCAGCACTGCATTCTGGATCAGACGCAGACGATGATGTTCCTTTGATTGAGTTCAAAATTGAAGTGGAACAGGAACAAGAAATATCTCAGAAGAAACGAAAAGCTAACGACACGAAAAGTAAGTATTATATTCCGTCCAACGTTTTGTGATAGATGGAACTGGTTTTCCAAGATGCAAGATGAGTATTTTTTTCACAAACGTCTGCCCCCAGACGTTTGTGAAAAATATACTCGTCCTCTTAAAAACTCCTTAATATATGGAATATGTTCTATATATAATTATATTTATTTATGATCATATATGATGACATATGTTCCAATGAGCAGATTCTCAATTCAAATTCTCTATAGAAGTTTTGGGTTAAGAATCTGCTGATCGGTTCTGAAACTAATAATATGATAAAAAGTTCATATAAATAAGGCCCAATGTGTTTTATTATTTTCGGCTCTACTGTGAACCATTCAATTACATTTATTTTGATTCATGTCCATCGCCCAACTCTACTTCGAGTTTACTTAAAGAATTATTGTAATTACAGGGGCGGCCGTCGCGAAGAAACCAAAACTAGCCAAGAAAACGGTGAATGAACTATCAGACCCGACAATTTTCCAGACGACTGAAACTCGTACGTCCGAATCTGTTACTACATTCAAAAAGCCTATCAATATCATGGCTGAGCGTACTCTTGATGGACTTTACAAATGTGGAACATGTCAGCGTACTTTTAGGAAGCCAAGACTTTTAAAAGAACATATTCGATCGCACACTGGTGAAAGACCTTACAAATGTGATGACTGTCTGCGTGGTTTTAGTGCTAAGCGTAGTTTACGAAAACATATGAGAATACATTCTGATGATAAACATTTTCAATGTGATGATTGTGGGCAATTTTATAGGGATAAGAGTGCTTTGAAACAACATACTCGAACACACACTGGTGAGAAACCGTACATATGTGAAATATGTCAGCGTTGTTTTGGTCGATCAAATCATTTAAAAAGACATATTCGAACACACTCTGGTGGAAAACCGTACAAATGTGACATATGTCCGCGCAGTTTTATTTCTAAGACTAATTTTGATAATCATTTTCGAACACATTCTGGTGAGAAGCCTTTCAAATGTGATATATGTCAGCAATCCTATCGTGATAAGGGTAATTTAAAATCGCATAGTCGAACACACACTGGTGAGAAACCTTACAAATGTGAGATATGTCAGCGTGGTTTTGGTCGATCAACTCATTTAAAAATACATATTCGGAGACATGTCGGTGAGAAAGCATACAAGTGTGACATATGTCCGCAAAGTTTTATTACAAAGTTTCATTTAGACAGGCATTTGCGAACACATTCTGGTGAAAAGTCTTTCAAATGTGATGAATGTTCACGCAGTTTTTCTACTAAGTTTCATTTAGAAAGACATTTGCTAACACATTCTACTGAAAAGTCTTTCAAATGTGATGAATGTCCGCGGACTTTTGCTTCCAAGGGTAATTTTCAAAATCATGTTCGAACACATTCTGGTGAAAACCCTTTCAAATGTGATATATGTCAGCGAACTTACTGTGATAAGACTAGTTTAAAACATCATACTGGAATACACACTGGTGTACAACCATACCAGTGTGAAATATGTCCGCGCAGTTTTAATTCTAAGGGTAATTTAGTAAATCATAGTCGAACACATTCTGGTGAAAAGCCTTACAAATGTGAAATATGTCAGCGTGGTTTTACTCGTTCACATCATTTAAAGGAACATATTCTAAGGCACACTGGTGATAAACCATACACATGTGAAATATGTCAACGTGGTTTTGTCAAGCAGAGTTATTTAAAAGTACATATTCTAACACACACGGGTGAAAAACCTCACAGTTGCGTTGTATGTCAGCGTAATTTTACTCGAGCAGACAATTTGAAGCAACATATTCGTACCCACACTGGGGAGAAACCTGTTAAACGTGTAGGTAATGCAGCGCAGGTAGAGTCCATCAAGTAATTTAAAATAACATTAAATGCTTGTATTGAGTTTCAATGATAACTATAATCGTGACAATCTGTAAGTGGTAAAAGTCAAAGGGCATGTAATATCGGAAGTTGTTCAATTCCTGTATTGATTTCCGATATTAGATCTCAATATCGGAATTCCGATATTAATCCTAATTTAATTACTGTCTTTAAGAGTCTGATTATATTTGATACAAAATACCAGTTTAAATGTTTAATTTTAGCAAGTTTATTCATATCGATAAAAAAAAAAAAATTCAATGCCCTTTGTCTTGTTTTTAGAGATTAGAGGCTTTGGATAGAGGTTTAGGATAAGTTGCCTCATCCTTTTATTATCTACGATGGAGAAAGCAATGTACAGCGATACTGAAGTGGGGCAATGTTAAAAATTACCAGTCACCGCCGGTGGCGACTGGGAATTTTTATTCCCATTTGCCTCTGGCAAACCAAGCAACACATAAGCCAGATAACATAATAAAAGTGTACTAATAAGCAGTGTAAAGCTTTATTACTGAGTTATTAAAGCTTACGGGACAGACATATGCTGTAATGAATGGTTTTTGGGCTATTATTACTCTTTCAGCTTAAGGTTACACTAGTCGAAAATTCTTCCATACAAACGTAGTCTAGGGATTATTCATCTGTTTGACGATGTACGTTCAAAATAAAAAGTGATATCAATTTGTCTCATCATTATCTAGCCCTGTATGGAAGCGAAAAAGTAAAAAAAGAAAATATTTGAAAGTTATGAGCGTCGAAAGTTCCACATTTCGACACTAATTTTAACGCCTTTTTGGGCGCAAATAAATACCATAAGAAGACGGAAAATTGCAAAACGGCCTCCATACAGGGATAGATTAGTAGTTCAACAATGCAAATAATTTTATTTTGAACAGATAGATTTAGTCGTTTTTTCATGATATCTAGACTGCCAAAGGTCTGTTTATAAAATTTCGCGCGCTCGGTTTCGTCCTAAATCATTATCCATTTAGCTACAAATTTGCAAAAGTGTGTATTCGTACGCGAACTAGCTTCTTACTGCTCATCACAGCATCTATCTCTTCCGCACGTGTTGTCGGTTGATATAAAATGTATTTTAACCGCGCGCACAAAATAGTTCGTGACGTTGACTAGTGTAACCTTAATAAATTCTTTATAACACTGATTTCCTTTTTTGAAGCTTAATATTGGTCATGACCAGAACTATTAAAGAAACGCTATTCAGTTTAAGAGATCCAAGACCACTGAATGCTGAATAATAGCTGAATTGATAGCATTTATTAACACGCTTTTATTAGCTTGGTATGTATGTATCTATGTGTCGCATCAAGGCTGGCCGATAGATGTACACCATCGGGAAGTCAGGATGTATTCCCTTAGGTTAAGACATCGTGTGTGGGCAGGTCGGTGGGTACAATCGTGCAAATGAAATCACATAAGTTATTCGATACACTGGGTTTATTCAAATAGACACAAGTTACATTCTTGATTACTAATATTACGGACCGACACTGATTCTACGACGTCTTAGCTCTACGGCTGTCAGTACTCAACTGACTCAACTGCTCTATTCTGCACCACGCTAGTGCTTATAAAAGCGCGCTAATGCGCAGTTGCTCTTGATTGCCGGTAGGGGCGTGCTTGTGATTTGACTTTACGTCCATACTATTGACTAAACCCGACACGGCCATCCTGCGAGACAGGCGTCCTCGTCTGTTCCTCATTGTCAGGTTTTAACAGTGTATCGAATCATGTGGAAATCCTCAATGGATGTCCTCAGCCCTTGGGGAAAGCTGAGGGGTCTGTCAGACTCCTACTGACTAAAACCACATGGTGTTCTCTAGGCCGTTATTCCTTTTGAGAGGCGAACGTGGAACACACACGTCGCCTTCTCGGGCCTCTCTCAGGTGACAGATCCCCAAATCCATCACCCGCAGGCTTCATCACCTTGTCCTGGCTCCATGCCATCTCATGGTCACCTCGTGTTGCACAACACGTCGTCTTAGTCCACTCCATCCTGGCAATCTCCCATCATACAAGGGATGTTCTTCTGAAAAATACAAAATTTTCAAACAGTATTTGCTCGTCCAATCCTGACTCATACACTAGAGTGAGGAAACATTTTGAAACAATCAAACATGATTATTTAAATCTCTCTGTTCACTATTGCAAGGAACGAGTAATTCTATTTCCAATTTAAATAAAATAGCAATTTAATCATCGATTTGGTACCTAAAAGCACCTAATCTTCGTGATTACAAAGTTCAAGTACCACTGATAGTCATTAATCTCAAATTAAATCAAGCAAAAGAAACCAACAGGTATCTTATTCACGATATTTAGCTGTCTCATAGCTCTCCTAGCTATCTCATAACTCTCCTAGCTATCTCATAACTCTCCTAGCTATCTCATAACTCTCCTAGCTATCTCATAACTCTCCTAGCTATCTCATAACTCTCCTAGCTATCTCATAACCCTCCTAGCTATCTCAACTTAGCTCTCTTAGCAATCACAATTGCTCTACTCGCACATCCCCACGATGTCGAGTCAACTCAACTCTCTGAACTCAGAACCTGTTCACACAGAGATTTAGTATGTCATATGTTACGTCAATTCATTATCTAATTCATCTACAATCTCAATTGGTACTTGAGCTTTGTGTGTCTTTCCAACACAATCTACGCATAGTAATCAAAATTAGAAAACCAAAATTATTTCAATTTACGTAATGATGGCTTGACGAATCGAACGTCATCAACATTAACATGGTGACTTCACCACACGCGTGACTGCGAGTTTACTTTCCTTTAACCTCATGACTCAATAGAAACTTTCTGTAAGGTTCCTAACACAGACATGAATTTTCACACCAGCCATAGTGTCACACAGACTTACAGGTGCCATACAGGCCTACCGTTGCCATAAAGGCCAACAATTGCCACACAGGTCAACAGTTGCCACACAGGCCAACAGTTGCCACACAGGCCAACAGTTGCCACACAGGCCAACAGTTGCCACACAGGCCAACAGTTGCCAAACAGGCCAACAGTTGCCACACAGGCCAACAGTTGCCACACAGGCCAACAGTTGCCACACAGGCCAACAGTTGCCACTTAGGCTTACAGTTGCCACCTAAGCTCACAGCTGCCACACAACGCTCGGCTACTCCTGACCAAACTAGATTATTGGGTTCGTGAAAATAGGGAAATTTTAGAACCCTACTCTTTAACTAAATCATTACCCTGGGCCATGTACCACTAGTCGCTCCAAACAAAGTTTAAAACTTATTCTGCAGCAAAAACTGCCAAGCTTACAGAAACCCTCGAGTAAAACCTCCCAACGCCACGGCTCCCTAGCCGACCAGCAATTATATTGCTCTCACAATGGTCTCTCGGTCTCTCTCTAGACCCCGACCTCCGCCAGAATCAACTGGTACGGTCAAACATAATACGTTCGATAGACTGAATTACTCGACACCTTAAGCTTGCTCATCATCATCAAATCCTTTTGACATCAACATCGACTGGTACATGACCCGCTGGCATCTGCCCTAACCTACCTTGAGCATACTTGTAGGTTTTAAGCGTACCTATTTAAAGCTTTCGGTGTATAACGATCACCGTCCTGTCATAATCACCTATCGTGGACTTAATTTAGGTCCTATTTAGTTTTCGAACCAGAGATTCCCACACAATACTTCATTAGAAAAAGGTCCAACGATCAAAAAGTTCAACAACTAAACAAAGTTATTGTAAAAATTCTCTTACTCTTTACCATAATTCAAAGGCAATGTACACTCAACTCATGAAACTTCTTCGTTGACCCATCGCCACATGTTACTCATGAGGTGCGGTCCAAAGTTCTGAGTATGACAAGTGTACAAGCCATCAGATTTGGTCTCACTGCCATTGTCATCAACTATGACGTCTAATTCTCAAGGAACTTGGTGATCGGGGATCCTTCTCACAAGATTCGCGCTTTTTACTCAAAGATCTTGGAACATACCGACTGTTTATATGAGGGGAACAATTAAGCCTGATAATATTTGCGTGACAATAACTCGTGTGAAGGAGCTTCACGAATTAACTTTGATCAATATCGTTTAAAATCAAATTATCAACAGTAACCCTTTACTATCGCTCACTAACTCAGTTTTCATGTAAGGAAAAAGATCGCGAGATAACTGCTATCATAATATTACTTTGAAAGTAAGCAAGTGCATTCAGATCTAAAGACGGTGGTTGTAAATTGTTACGCAACATAAGATCTGTTCCGAATACACGCAAATGACCAGTGGCCTTAGTGCGAGTTTTTGCTCACGCTCACTCGTGATAACGTAAACGATCTCTTATGTCAAAATGTATACAAAAAAAGAGGTTTCTCCTTACGGTCCCCAGACGGCGCTTATCCAGTTTCAATACAAATTGATGTTTACGTTAACGCGATTGAGCGTGAGTAAAAACTCGCACTAAGGCCTCAGTACCGTTACTAACTCGATACAATTGCCTTCGCCCAACGACTTTACTAACTCGCTTTGCCACTGAAGATGACTAGTTGTTAAGTCACTTTGGATAGATCATCTTCATCATCTGCCTAGCCTTTTCCCAACTATATTGGGGTCGGCTTCCAGTCTTACCGGATTCAGCTAAGTGCCAGTGTTTTACATGGAGCGACTGCCTATTTGACCTCCACAACCCAGTAACTGGATAACACGGTACCCCTTGGCAAGACTGCTGTCAGATCTCAAGTATCTGACTACCCGTAATGACTGTCAAAGATCTTCAAATGACAGCCGGGACCAACGGCTTAGCGTGCTTTCCGAGGCACGGAGGAAACTCGGTATGTTGAAATGGTCACCCATCCACGGACCGACCTCGTCAAGCGTTGCTTAACCTTGATGATCGACCCGTGCGGCTGTTATTATTTAGCCACGAGCTCATTTTCTTATGGGATATTAAATCCTAAAGTTCGTACTGAACCAAATGTTGAAACTACCGCCAATAGGAAACTCATTAACTACTTTCTTACAAGTGTGTCTTAATTACCTAGTGATAGTGCTAGATGTAATCACGACCAACTCAGTGGTCAAACGTGAACACTCTTAAAGCTTGAACTAGCATCACTTCACTAGAGAACCTTCGACCTCATTATCGAAATAACATGGAAGCGACTCACCGAGTATTCCATTCGAAACTTGCGAGCGCCCGACTTCACAGCTGTGGTCGTAATGTTCGGCTACCACCTGCGAACTGCTAACCTGCCGTTCCTCTTATCCTCTCGGGTGTCACATCAGCCTTCGCATACACCATCTGAACCGCTAACCTGCAGCAGAGGCTCCACTGCGACGCAATATGGTATCTGAAACGTGAAAAACATTACGAGAATATATGTTCACACAGTTATCTTAACCATACTCAGATTTGATGGAAATTAACCGGTGCAGCGGTGTAGTAAACTAAACCGGCACAGCAAAATGGGTTATTGTGGACATATACAGGACCCAAATGTCCAGGTAGGTATATGGGCTTTAGAGAATCCAATGAATGCCATAGCGTTAGTGGAATTTTAAGTCGCAATTAACGATGCCACATATTAGGCCCAAACTATCTAAAGACCAACCTCAAACTGAAAAGAAAAAGCATAGAAGCCTCATAATCAAATTCCATTAACTCAAAACTAATAATTTCATTACGAATTATCATAATTTCCAGAATGATGTATTTGGTACGGCAATGCTACTACATCGCTCTCTAAAGTCCGAACAATAATAGCCAGTTACGGACTATTACCAGTGATAGTAGAATAATAACTCTTCAGCAACACTAAAACTTGACCATCGATTGTAACTTAAGTGAAATTATGAACTTGACTCGGGCCACCCCAACGATCCACTGACCGCCATACTGTACACAAAACCAGAATTTTGAATAATGAACACTCTTGGCCATAGTCATAACAAAATGAAAACGACTCACCAGATTGGCATACAGATCCGTGTGTATGGATCTTTCCACACGTCCACAAGCTCTGCCTTGACCTGTCCAGTTCCATGGTTGTTGCTAACCTCCTTGCTGCTCCGTTACGGACTGGTTTTTTCATTATTTTGTTTTCGAGGGTAGTCGCAACTGACACCGTATTTTTTTTGCAAGAATGTAAACGCCATTTTCACTAGCATTGTTTTTACGTGTGATCTCATTAGCACGATCGAATCCCAATTCTGATGTCGCATCAAGGCTGGCCGATAGATGTACACCATCGGGAAGTCAGGATGTATTCCCTTAGGTTAAGACATCGTGTGTGGGCAGGTCGGTGGGTACAATCGTGCAAATGAAATCACATAAGTTATTCGATACACTGGGTTTATTCAAATAGACACAAGTTACATTCTTGATTACTAATATTACGGACCGACACTGATTCTACGACGTCTTAGCTCTACGGCTGTCAGTACTCAACTGACTCAACTGCTCTATTCTGCACCACGCTAGTGCTTATAAAAGCGCGCTAATGCGCAGTTGCTCTTGATTGCCGCTAGGGGCGTGCTTGTGATTTGACTTTACGTCCATACTATTGACTAAACCCGACATATGTATCTATGTATCAATGTAACGGAATCTTTGAACGCGATTTTCACCCACTTCAAAAGGTTGGATTGATTTGAAACTTTGCACACTTATCAAGGACCGATGACAATGCAATAATTTAAACAGTTTGTCCCATTATCCTTACTATTAAAGCGTGTTTTTTAGTTTTTAGAACTACAATTTATCTGTATAACTTTGGTATCAATTTTCATTGCACCGCTTGATGCTGAATAACCTATGTTCTGTTCTCTTCAAGCTGTATAATATCAGGCTTTATAATTGAAAATGAGTAAGCTCTTTTAACTAACTTAAAGCGCTTAGCGCACTATTACCATCATATGCAGCTAATAGCGTTAACAAATATGAAATGAAGATTTTTATACAGGAGATAACAGAAGAGTCATAAGGCTGTTATAGGAAACCATGACAAAATGTCGCGGTGTTAAAATATAAACAAACACGTCTTCAATACATGGAATAAAAAAATAAAGTTATTTTTCACTTTGTAGTTTTCTTATTTGGAAGTCGGTAGTATATTTTTGTAAAAAAAAAAAACACTTTTTAGTTGTACCTACCTAATAGGCAAGTTGTTTAGTAAGTTTCCTATAACTCCAGAATACATTACCCGAATATCATGAAACTTGAACAAAACCGATCAAAGATTTGCTTACCCCTTAAGATTGTACTGGCGTGATGTTATGTTATGAAATGGTATAAACAATAAACAGACATGCCTTTGCAGCTGTCCCGAGAGATTTGCCATTATTTATTGAAGAGTTCTGTTGTATATCTACGAAGTCCTTCACCAGATCACCAAATTAAAATGGGACCAATTTCTGAACATAATCTTACAAACAAAAAAGTAACTTTCAAAATCGGTCCACAATTGACGGAGATATCGGTGAACATACATAAAAAAAAAAACATGCAAGATGTTTTCGAAAGTCGTTTAAAAAAGACATTAACCAGTCAACTATGTCAGCTTCAAGTATACAGAAACGCTTTTATACAATGATTATTCAGCCAATCTGTGTTGCTTGGGAATCCCCACGGGGGCGACTGACTGGGAACATAGGAAAATATCAGTCCAACAGTAGTTATTATAAACTAGCTGTCCCACGCGGCTTCGCTCCCGTCAACTGGCTACGTACCTACCCTATCCTACCTACCCTACTACACCTACCCTACACATACCCTACACCTACCCTACCTAAGTAGTATTCTACATTTATGCTCCGCTCCTATTGGTCGTAGCATGATGTTATATAGCCTATAATCTTCCTCGATAAATGGACTATCTAACACAAAACGAATTTTTCAATTCCAACCAGTAGTTCCTGAGATTACCCCCACATACAAACTTACAAATTTTACCTCTTTATAATATTATAGTATAGATAAACAAACATGAATCTTCTGCCTCAAAATCTGTGACAAACATTCACAAACATCTTTTTTAACAAATCTTCTAATCAATATAAGCCTATATAGGCCCTAGCCTAGCCTAGTTAACATGATTTAATTCCAGGAAAATGTAAAATATATTTAAGTACGGTATATCAGAATAAATATTAAAAACCAGTATCTAATTAACTAGGTAACAATAATTGTAAATTTTACTTGAACTTTTATCATCTTCATTCATCATTTCAGCCGAAGGACGTCTACTGCAGGACATAGGCCTCTCCCGAGTGTCACAACCTCGATCGGTGCAGCGCGGTTCGCATCCCGTAGCCCTGACAAAGGCATCGCTCCGCCTATTTTTTTTTTTTTTTTTTCCGGCGTAGAAAATGCCTAACGCATACCGCGCCGTCCGGGGAGACGACGCGGTTATGTGGGGCTTGCACCCACTAAAAACTACGCCTGTGCACCTACTTTCGCCTTGATGGGTGGGCCGCGAGAACTGCTACGCATGACATTCGCGACCCATCCAGCGTGGCCCTCTTCTGGGCTCCCTCTTCTTTGCCCGCTGCCGGGCTCCCTTCTCCTTTGGCGATGTCCGGGTGAACTGGGACATCACCACAGCTCCAGGGGCCGTGTAGCACGAACGATAAAGTCCCCGACCTATCGTCCGCTGACCCATGTTATGGCGGCATCAGGTCGGCGTTTCGCCGCCTGCGCCGTCCTGCTCTTCTGCGACGAATCGGGTCAGCGAGAGAGTCTGCCTCCCTGACCCGCTCCGCCGCTTCTTTCTGCGAGATAACATCCTCGCAGAAAGACGCAACCATCTCCCATGCCTCTTCACTGCCGACCATGGCCCTAACAATGGCCGGCAGTGAAGGCATCGCTCCGCCTAGGCTAAGGCTTTCCAACGCTGCTTTTTCGATACGCGGTTGCCACTGCAGAACTTTTCGGTCCCATTGACCACCCCTTCTGCAAGCAAGCCCACTGCCACTTAAGTTTGGCAATCCTTCGGGCTATGTCCGTCACCCTGGTTCTCTTGCGGATGTTTTCATTTCTGAATCGATCATGCAAGGTAACTCCGAGCATAGCTCTCTCCATTCCGCTTTGGGTGACTTTATTTAAGCCTTGATGAGGGCTATTGTGTGCAACCACGTCTCAGTGCCATACGTCATCACTGGCAACACACACTGGTCATAGACTTTCGTCTTGAGACACGGTGGTAAGTTGGACGAGTCGGAAACGGTGGTTGACCTCTTTCTCGAAGTTTGAGCTGTCTAACTGGACCGTTTGCCCCAGGTAGACATAATCGTTTGCAATTTCGAGTGTAGAGTTCGATTTTGATAGGAGTGGGTTTTACATGGGCATTAAACATGACCACCGTTTTGTCCAAGTTCATTTTAAGACCCACTCGAGTTCATAAAAGCATTGCACTGAGGTCCTCCACAGTCTCAGCTATGACCATCTATATCGTCGGAAAACCAAAGGGATTGAAGTTGATACCTAGCCCTCTCCAGTCTAGAACCTTGAAGACATCCTCCAGTGCAGCGGTGAACAGTTTCGGACATATGACGTCTCCCTGTCTCACACCTCGCTACATAAGCATAGGTTCCGACTGTAGTCGGTGTACCGGTAGTCGATTTGGCACCGTCGGAGAGACTGCAGTACAGCGCAGGTCTAGATCAAATTGGAGGCTTTCTCGTAGTCCATTTACGTTAAGCAGAGGGGCAGGTTATACTCTTCGGTCTTCTGTATAACCTGCCGCAGCGTAAGTATTTATGATATGTGTCACTGGTCATTTTGAATTGTACTTACCATTATTTATGATTAATGTTTGGGTAGGTATGTAACTTTATGGGAGCATAATTATATATTCATTCACTGCGAAGTGTCTGTAATACTGTATTGGGTTATTGAGTTCTGTATTTTCTAGTATGACTTAGTGTGCCTACCTACCTGTAATTTAATTAATATAGCACTGATGAGTGACTTTGTTGTTAAGCTTATAGTAATACTGTGTAAAGCGACCTGCACCCGAATTGCGTAAGTATATTATCCAAAGCAAAAGAATCGATTCTTTCCCAAAACCAACTTTACGTATTGCATATTGATACGTTAAGTCGTTTTTGGGAAGGAATCGACTTGTTTGCTTTGCAGAATTCACTTACGCAATTAGGCTGCTGCTTTGTGTTGGTTCCTTTTTTAAATGGCGCCATCTTGTACAATACCGTGGACTGAGGGGTGATACTTATTTTTGGCAGAGTTGCATTTTATGGCCACCCTTAACCTTCATGTTTGTCTAAATGTTTCAAAACAAAGTCGGGCTCAAGAAACAGTTCCGCATTGCAGCATAATGCATTCAGGGTGTGTCGTGCGCCTCTGCAGCGTTACTTATGTTTGTATATGTGTTTTGAAACAAAGACGAGCCGGGGTAGCAACTCTGCAGGGCAGCAGAATGCATGGCAGGGTCTGTATGCATTCTGCCTCTGTAATGTTTCTTATGTTTAAGAACATCTTGATAATTGTTTTAGTTATTAAGGCACATGATTATGGATATATGGGAGTTAGTCTAATGAGATGCATTGTTTACCTTGCGAACTGAGTTTATTCAGTTGCCTTTCTTAGGAATAGGCAAATAAAATTCATTGTTTATTATGTGAACAAAATTTATTCAGTTTGTTTCCATTGGTGTTACTCAAATAAAATGCATTGTTTATTTTGTAAAGCGCCCGTGTGCTCATTACCCTAGCGCCCTCTAGTAAGAGCGCGGTCAACCTGGAATGGGTACAATTATCAGCACATTACCACAAACTGTCAAATTTCCCTAAAGGATAATAAACTCCATAGTTTGGAGATTAAATTGAATAGGTATCTATTGAAGAAATTTGACTGTTTTGGATGCCATGATGTGCAGTTGACTGTATTTAGAATTATACGGGGTGTTTACCAAACACCTTGTATTTTCAACAGTGAACAGAGATCCGGGTGCAAAACTGCAAATGGTGTAATTTTAAATGATGTAAACAACAGATACACACAAAATCACTAACACAAATACTGGGCCTCGCATCAAGCTTCCCACATCTGTCATTTTTTATCATTTTCAATTCAATTAAGCGGCTGATGCGGCATAGCAGCGGCACCCTTACGGCTAATTAGTGACACGGGGGGACTTCAATGCTCACCACCAGGAGTGGCTCTTCCCATACCAGTATAGTGATCATGCTGGGGGGGAGATGCGTAAGCTTTCGTTAGCGCTAATCAGCCATCTGGTTCAGGGGACAACGGCAACGGGGGATGTTGATTCGCCCACGGCCAATTGCTTGGAACTTCTGCTGAAAACCGATCCAGACCGATAGGTACTCTATGTTTATAACTTCACCTTGGATAGTTCCGACCGCTGTCTGGTAAAGTCTGTGTCCGTCTACTCTTCGCCGAAGAGGCACGCGGCGGGTTTGTAGGTATTAGTCGGCAGATTGGGATGGGATACGATCTTTCTTCGCATGCTGATCCCTCATCTTGCACGGACGCCGTGACTGATGTGTTGCGTTGGAAAATTAAGTACTACATTCCGTTCTCTGACTTACCAATGTCTAGCAAAGGCCGGCCACGCAGACGCGCTTAAACATGAGGCGTATCTGGCATGGATCGACGCTCGAACGGTTAGTGCGAGTCACGTAAGTTAGAAAAGAAGGCCTTCAACAGCGCTGCCAAGTCCTGCAAGAAGGAGTTGCGAGGGGCTCGGTTCGGCCACATTGGCCGAATAGGGACATAGCTTGCTTCTTACCCAGCAGGTAGTAAAGCGTTTTGGTTCCTGGGTAAGTCGGTTGAGTCGAACTTCTACCATCCCTCACTACGACCACTGCTAAAACTATCGACGGGTCGCTAGCCCACTTCGCTGAGGAGAAGGCAAACTTATTTACCTCTCTATTTGACGTTCGTAGGGTTCGTACTCGGCAACCTCGACTTAAACAAAGCTAGTGACTCTGACGGTATACTAGCACTTCTCCTTAAGACTTGTGCGCCCGAATTGTCTTCGATCTTGACATGTCTATTTCGCCTTTCGTATGAAACTGGAAAAGTGCCGAATGCTTGGAAATAAGCAAACGTACAGCCCGTGTCCAAGAAGGACAGTCGATCTAACCCGACCAATTACAGACCCATCTCTACGTGTGCTGGCATACCTAGAAGCTAATGACATCCTAAGTGATTGCCAATACGGCTGCCGCCGATATCGTTCTAAAGGGGTTCTTCTACATTTACATCTGAAGTAAGGCCATCGAGAGGCAAGGGGAGGCGCTTGCCGTCTCGCTCGACAACTCGAAAGTTTTCGATAGGGTCTGGCACGGAAGCCTTATTAGTAAGCTTCCTTCATCGGGTCTGCCTGGTAATAGTATGTGTGATTGGATTGCACATTTCTTCAGGGATCGATCCATTCGAATGGTTATCGATGGCTGCTCGTCGGACCGATTGGATTTGAATGGGTCCCTCAAGGGTTGGTACTCTCAGCAACTTAATTTTAGCTGCACATAAACGATCTGCAAAAAATTTGGGTATGCAGACGACAGCACTGTTGCTGAGAGGTACTTGTCCATCCTTGTCCTTTGTGGTGGTATGGTGGAACGTTTCAGTTTATCGATGAAAGGCAGTCTCCAAATGGGGCGATGCCAATTTGGTCAGGTTTATGCCGCTAAAACCCAGGCATGTCTTTTTGCCGCTAAAATGAGCCAATTCCACTCGGTTCCTTCCCTCGGAAGTGTAAACGTGCCGATAATGGACCATTTTGAGATTATTGGCATTACTTTTAACATGTTCCTCAATTTTGAACCATACATTGAGGCAAACGCTCAGTTGGCTGCCAAAAAGTTGGGGATCATCGCAAAAGTGAGACGTTTATTCACGCCAGAACAGTTGCTCAAGTTTTATAAAGCGCAAGTTTGATTATGTATGGAGTACTGTTCTCATTTCTCGGACGGATCTGCCAAATATCAGCTTGACGCACTTAAGTTTATCAAAAAACGGGTCAAGAAGCTCATCGGCAATGAGGCACTGGTCGAGTCAAAGCTCCAGAGCCTTGAACATCGTCGCCGAGTCGCTAGCTTATCGGTTGCATTTCGGGGAATGTGCAATGGAATTACATGATCCAATTCCACCTAGCCCATAACATCATCGGACTACAAGACGTACGGTGATTTGCTATCGATAGATGGTGGACATCTCACCCATACGCACTAAACGTTTTGGGAATACTTTCATTGTGTGCACAGCTAAGGAGGGGCATTCCCTGCCGGAGTCTGTGTTGCCCGATAGGATGTGCATAACTCCAGCTTCCTCATATGTGATAGAATTTTTTTATCTATGCCAATAATAAAGGCATAATAACAGCAATCAAAGTTCCGAGTCTTAATTTAGGTGCCACAAAAACTTCGTTAATATGAGTCGTTTAGTATGTGTTAGCTGGAGTGACGTCACCCCAGCTTCCTCATTCAATACAGGCAAACCAGTGAGGTTAGGGTTTTGGACTATAGTCAAAAAAATAAGGCTTAATATCTGCACATGGAAGGAAAGAACTGAACGATAATACTTAAAAAGTGATGAAACTATGATAAAAAAACGTTTGTGTTAGCTGGAGTGACGTCACCCCAGCTGCCATGTCATATCTTCCGAACAAAAGAAGATATGATTATGTACCATAGCTCAAAAATTGAGGCAGAATAGCAGCCATTGGCAGATTTTTTTTCAAACCTCTGGTCAAAATACTCTATAAGTTATTAAACCGACAAATATGTGTAAGCTGGAGTGACGGCACCCCAGCTGCTCATGTCATATCTGCCGAACGAAAGAAGATATGATTATGTATTATAGCTTAAAACATAAGAAATAATAGCTGCCACAGGCAGAAAAAAATTCAAATCTCTAGTTCTTGTAGTTTCCACGTAGTAAACAAAAATATAGTTTCCGCGCCAAAAAGATCAAATTATTACTTCGGAGGAGGTACGGAGCGGAGTTGCCATTCCGTGCGCTACATAATTGCAACCAAGTTTGCACTTAGTAAGCATACCATTAGAAGTCATTTTAACTTGCGCTCAAAATATTTTATTTAAGATATAGACTGAGAGCCGACTGAACTTTAATAGAACTATGAATGTAATATTAAAAAGTGGATTCTTACCAACTTTAGACGACGAGAGAACTACTTATATTGTTTTTTTTTGAGACTTCTTCTCTGTAGTTCGGTTAAGGTGGATGCACAAAGTTAGCCCGCGAAATTAATGTTTTGTTACGTTTTTTGCAATTTACAGGTCAATGTTAGGTTGTCTTGTCATTCTCTTGTAGTTTCCACGTAGTAAACAAAAATATAGTTTCCGCGCCAAAAAGATCAAATTATTACTTCGGAGGAGGTACGGAGCGGCGTTGCGTTCCGTGCGCTGTATTATCAGTTTGAGGTTGTTTAAACTAGATTATAGACTGGGAGCCGACTACACACTTTAATTGTAGGTACTATGTAAGTATTCAGATTTTTATAGTTATATTTTTTGTTTAAACATAGGATGAACACAAGTTCAAGAAGCAAGCTGGGGTCTGTGTGTACGTCCGCGATGACATTTGTTGTCGTCGTCTCCGTTGCTTTGAGAGATCGGGCTTTTCTGCCATATGGCTACTTGTGGACACTGGCGTGGAGAAGTCTCTCTACATCGGCGTCTACCGATCGCACTCCGGTGACCAGGAGACGACAGCGCTTTTTAATTGCCTCATGGAATCGGCTGACATAGCCCAGCAACGGTACCCAACAGCGAAGCTCAATTTTCTGGGGGACTTTAACGCCCATCATAAAGAGTGGTTGTACCCATACCGGAAAACTGACCATGCTGGGTTGGAGGTGCGCAAGTTTTCTCTTTCGCTAGATCTAACCCAGCTGGTGAATGTGGCAACGCGGGTACCGGACGTTGACGGCCATACACCCAATTGCCTAGATCTTCTCCTGACAACTGATCCGGATAGTCATTCGGTGTCGGTCTCAGCCCCGCTGGGAACGTCTGACCACTGTCTGGTGAAATCCGTTTCAACTTGCTCTCCTCTAGATGAGAGTCCTAGAGGCACGAGGCGAGTATGGCGATACGAGTCAGCAGACTGGGACGAGATGCGGCACTTTTTTGCGTCTTATCCTTGGCGGCATGTGTGTTTCTCCTCGGGTGACCCCTCGAGCTGTGCGGACGCGGTTGCGGATGTGATTCGGCAGGGAATGGAATATTTCATTCCATTCTCCGACATTCCGCTCGGTCCCAAATCCCGACCTTGGTATAATGCTGAATGCGCCCTCGCTGAGGCCCGAAAAGAGTTTGCCTACCAAGCCTGGGTCGGGGCCCGCGACCGCAAAGTTAGAGCACGTAGGGTTCGCGCGAAAAAAAGAGCCTTTAATTCTGCCGCCAAGTTCTGCAAGCGGGTTCTGCGTCGGGCACGTTTTGACCGTATTGGACGTATTGGGGCCAAGCTGACATCGCACCCTCCGGGTAGTAAACAGTTTTGGTCCCTGTCTAAAGCGGTCGAAACGAATTTCTGTCGGCCCACTTTACCTCCGATGCTGAAACCTGATGGGTCGCTGGCTCACTCTGCGAGAGACAAAGCAAATTTGTTTGCATCTCTTTTTGCTGGAAATTCACGTCTGGACGCTGGCTCCAAGCAACCACCTACTGTACCTCACTGTGACTCTTCCATGCCGGAGATCGCTGTGCACGCTAAAGAGGTCCGGAGAGTATTGTGCAGTCTTGACGTGAACAAAGCCAGCGGGCCTGACGGCATCCCAGCGAGAGTGCTGAGGCAGTGTGCGCCAGAACTGTCTCCTGTGTTGACTCGTTTGTTCCGCCTCTCTCTTGTAAAAAGAACGGTACCGAAATCCTGGAAGCTTGCAAATGTGCAACCAGTGCCCAAAAAAGGCAACCGTGCAGACCCTGCCAATTACCGTCCGATCGCCATTACCTCCATTTTGTCCAAAGTTATGGAAAGGGTACTGAACAGTAAGTTGCTGACCTACCTTGAAGACAACAATCTCCTCAGTGACCGTCAATATGGCTTTCGCCGGGGACGGTCAACTGGCGATCTTCTTGTGTATGTCACGCACTGCTGGGGCGAAGCCATCGAGAGACACGGCGAAGCACTTGCTGTTTCGCTTGATATCTCGAAGGCCTTTGATAGGGTCTGGCACGCGAGTCTACTCAGTAAGCTTCCTGCTTATGGCATCCCCGCTGGTTTTTGTAGCTGGATATCAGACTTCCTCAATGAACGGTCGATCCGAGTGGTCATTGACGGCTGCTCCTCTGACTTCATGGCTATTGATGCCGGAGTACCTCAGGGGTCTGTTCTCTCTGCAACTCTTTTCCTGCTACACATCAATGACCTACTTCAGCCTGGTATTATTGGGTACGCAGATGACAGTACTGTTGCAGAGAGATACTTGTCCAGCGCAAGAACCAGCGTGGATGAAGTTCGTTCCTTGAGAGAGGCTATGGTGGAAAGGACAGATTTGACCTTAAGCCTTGTCTCCCAGTGGGGTGATGACAATCTGGTCTCCTTTAACGCCACCAAAACACAGGCGTGTCTTTTTACCGCAAAAAGGAGTATCTTCGATCAAACTCCTACTTTTCGGGGTGCGTCTGTTCCTGTGACTGATCGGCTCGAGCTCCTGGGCATGGAGTTGACATCCAACCTCAACTTCGGCGCCTCCATTGAGTACAAAGCTCAAATTGCGGCCAAAAAGCTGGGCATCCTAAATAGAGTGAAGCGATACTTTACGCCTGGACAGCTTTTAACCCTTTACAAAGCGCAAGTCCGATCCTGCATGGAGTATTGCAGCCACCTTTGGGATGGCTCAGCTAAGTATCAGCTTGCCGCGCTTGACTCGGTGGAACGCAGAGCCAAGAGGCTCATTGGCGACGTTGAGCTGGCGGATGCCAAGCTACACAGCTTGGCTCATCGCCGCAAGGTTGCCTGCTTGTCGGTCTTTTACAGACTGTACTTCGGTGAGTGTGCTCAAGAACTCCACGACCTCATCCCACCAGCCCCCTTCTACCATCGGACATCTAGACGCACTGCAAGTTACCATCCTTACCTTGTTGCCATTCCACCAATACGCACCAAGCGCTTCCAAACATCCTTCATAATGCGCACAGCGAATGAGTGGAACTCACTACCTGCGTCTGTGTTTCCGAACGCATTCAACCCGAATCTCTTCAAAGTTAGAGTGAACAGGCTTCTTCTGGGTAAGCTCGCTCCATCGTCGACTCTGTCTCTGTCACCTTTGACCTAGACTAGAGTCAAGAGCAAACCCATCACAAATAAAAAAAAAAAAAAAAAAAAATGAAATAAAATTCAAAAATCTAAGTGTAACAATTTCGTATATTTTTGTTATAAATCACATTTTTGGTACAATTTACACTCTATGAAATCAGATAAAATATGATTAGTATAAATCACAATTATTCATTAGAATCATGAGAAATTTCGCGGGGTAACTTTGTGCATTCACCTTAACCGAACTACAGAGAACAAGTCACAAAAAAAAACAATATAAGTAGTTATCTCGTCGTCTAAAGTTGATAAGAATCCACTTTTTAATATTACATTCATAGTTCTATTAAAGTTCAGTCGGCTCTCAGTCTATATCTCTAAATAAAATATTTTGAGCGCAAGTTCAAATGACTTCTAATGGTATGCTTACTAAGTGCAAACTTGGTTGCAATAATGTAGCGCACGGAATGGCAACGCCGCTCCGTACCTCCTCCGAAGTAATAATTTGATCTTTTTGGCGCGGAAACTATATTTTTGTTTACTATGTGGAAACTACAAGAACTAGAGATTTGATTTTTTTTTTGCCTGTGGCAGCTATTATTTCTTATGTTTTAAGCTATAATACATAATCATATCTTCTTTCGTTCGGAAGATATGACATGAGCAGCTGGGGTGCCGTCACTCCAGCTTACACATATTTGTCGGTTTAATAACTTATAGAGTATTTAGACCAGAGGTTTGCAAAAAATTCTGCCAATGGCTGCTATTCTGCCTCAATTTTTGAGCTATGGTACATAATCATATCTTCTTTTGTTCGGAAGATATGACATGGCAGCTGGGGTGACGTCACTCCAGCTTACACACACGTTTTTTTATCATAGTTTCATCACTTTTTAAGTATTATCGTTCAGTTCTTTCCTTCCATGTGCAGCTATTATGCCTTATTTTTTTGACTATAGTCCAAAACCCTAACCTCACTGGTTTGCCTGCATTGAATGAGGAAGCTGGGGTGACGTCACTCCAGCTAACACATACTAAACGACTCATATTAACGAAGTTTTTGTGGCACCTAAATTAAGACTCGGAACTTTGATTGCTGTTATTATGCCTTTATTATTGGCATAGATAGAATTTTTCTATCACATATGAGGAAGCTGGAGTTATGCACATCCCGATAGGTACAATTTGCAGTCTTTTAGTCAAGTGTGAATAGGTTACTTTTAAGTAAGCGTGCTTCATGTTCGACCACGTCATCGCTTAACATCAGGTGAGGTAGTGTTCAAGCGCGAGCATATCAAATATTAAAAAAATACGTTCCCCCTATTGCAATGCATACCACGCAGTGGATAGTAGAACGATGGTAGATGATTAATTATTATTATTATAGCAGTGATGGCCCAGTGGTAACGGACGTGACTTACAAGTATGATCGTGGGTTCGAACCCAGGCACGCGCTTTACTTTGTGTAAATTATTTCAATACCACTGCTCTCAAAACACAGAAGTAAAAAAAAGCGAAGATATGTAATATCCATCAACCGACACTGGGCCCGCGTGGTGAAATACAGCCCATTCCCTCTCCCAGATAGGAGGCCTAAACGCACAATGGACCAAATGGTAGTCTAAGTTCGGAAAAGGGGGACCATGTATCCTATCCTAATGCTTACCACGCCTATCGTTTGCAATTACTTCTTCACATTTTTTTCTAATCATTCTCCTTTCTCACATATTACAGATACATTGATTCTTAGTTTTTCTCCAAGGCCATTTATGCTGATATGATTATATTCAAATGATGAACTAAACACCTATTCTCGATGTTAACACCATCTTTCTTAACAATGATAACATTTAAAGTAAGTGATTATATTTGAGAATAAAAAAATGGTAACTTAAAATTACAATTATGGTTAAAATATAAATAGTCCAAAATTTAAAATGTATTACATTGTATGTCATTTTAAAATGAATTTAACACAAAGAAACCGATGTTACCCAAACTTTTGTGTATTGGAACTTGATCTACAAGTATACTTTAGTAGAAACATTATTCATTTTTAATTACAATGAAATTATTTTATTTTACAAAAGTAGTTCTTATTGGCACAGAAATACGGTTAATTAAAAGGCAGAAATAAAGTTCTGTTCTTGCTGATTTCATCTATACTATCTATACTAATATTATAAAGAGGAAATATTTTTTGTTTATTTGTACCGAATAGGCTCCGAAACTACAGGACCAATTTACAAAATTCTTTCACCAATAGAAAGCTACATTATTCCTGAGTGACGTAGGCTATTTTATCCCGAAAACGGGTCCTGTGGGGTGGTCCACGGGAGCGAAGCCGCGGGCAACAGCTAGTATGACAAAAAGTTGTACCCCAATGTGTAACTGAAGTTACAATTTTATTCATGATATGATATCAATTCTTTGCTGATTCAAAGAGTCTTTATGCACATCGCTGAACTCTGTGTACTTTGTAACTGTCAAGTTGTGACATGTATAATTTCTAATTGAATAAAGCCTAGCTATATATAAAGGTTTATTTCTCGTATTATTACAATTTATTCAATTAGAAATATGGATAGATTCTTACGACCCGAACGTTTTGACGGTGATCCATCATTAAATACCACCGCGCTTGAGTGGGAACACTGGAAGCGGACCTTCGGAAATTTCTTGACCGCTCGTGAAGCCGCGTCCGCCCCCGTTGCAACGGATGCTGGCGTATCTGTTGCTCCTGCTCCTCTTCTCGACGCCGTCAAGCTACAGCTGCTAGTAAACTATGTTTCGCCGCGAGTTTTTGCATACATCAGTGATTGCACAACGTACGCCGAAGCCATTGTTATCCTGGATGCCTTGTATGTAAAACCTAAGAATATAATATACGCCAGACATGTACTCGCGACGAGGCGCCAGCAGACAGGGGAATCTATCGACACATATCTTCAGGCACTCAGACAACTATCTAAAGAATGCCAATTCAATGCCGTGGACGCTGAAACGAATAGAAATGATAGCATACGTGGAGCCTTTATAGCCGGAATAAATTCATCTAACATTCGTCAGAGACTGTTAGAAAATTTGACACTGTCCCTGGAGCAAGCCTACAATCTAGCGCTATCTATGGAAACGGCTGAAGCTAGCTCGGTGCTATTTAATAGCCAAACTCCAATTATCAACTCTATGTCTCATTCTTCAGAAAATAATGAAACTACCGCTCCATCTATTTCCAGATCTCTTGAAACAGTAGCTGCTGCACCTAAACCCACGGAGACAAAAAGTCATCGACGCAAATGCTTTTTCTGTGGCGGCCCTCTTCATGCTCGCAAAATCTGCCCGGCAGTTGATATTGAATGCCATTCTTGTGGTAAGAGGGGTCATTTTTCGACTGTTTGTCGTAGCAGAGGTCAAAACAGTGCCGCCACCTCCAGTACTAATGATGGCTGTAAACACTGCACCGCTTGTATAATAGCTGCTTCACCTACTTCACTTCAAAAAGCTATGATTGAAGCTTATATCAAAGGTGTTCGTGCTGACGCTTTAATTGACACGGGAAGCAGCATAAGTTTCATAAACGAAGTATTCGCAAATCTACTAAAGCTAAGAAAGCTTGACTGACAACAAACAGTGACGATGGCTTCACTGTCTCTGAAATCACAAGTAAATGGCCTCGTTCGCCAAACTATTCGCATAGGAAAGTACACTTACTTAAAATATTGAACTCCTAATCGTAAAGGATTTGTGCGCTGACATGATTATAGGTTATGAGATTTTTTTTTTTTTTTTTTTTTTTTTGGGACAATCCCACCGCACTATTCCCAAACCACTGCAACTCCTGAAAGCCAGAATCAACAGTGGCGACCACCAGAAAAGCGCCGAGGCAATGAAGCTCGACGAAGTCCCGGAGAATGAATTTAACTGTCTTGGATCCCGTAACGAAATTAATCAGAAAATAATAACGGAGGAGTAGGAAAAAGTACAAATTTCCACTTCCCTCCATATCAAGCAGGAGACAGAACAAACAAGGCCAATAGGCACAAAGGGTCGTTTACAACTGGGATAAGCCCAGTTGCCTAGCACCACGGATAAAAATTTGCATTAATATTAAGGGGTCCTACATTGTGAGCTGCTATATTCGTTTCCAATAATAGGTATGACAAAAATGCTTGAACGCACGGAAATTTGTTCTAGTTTCCACAAGGTCCGTATAGTAAACAACTCCAGATGCAGCCTGTACATTATTTAACATAAAATTGCGCTCATTCTGCCAAAGAATACACTCCCATAAGATATGATGTGCAGATTGTACATATTCGCAGTCAGACGTAGAACACTGACATAAAGGTGAGGCAACGAGCTTGAAGGAAAATAATTTACTTTTAAAGTTACCATGCCCTGTGAGAAATTGGGCAACACAGTGATCCACCTCCAGCCACGCTCTGGCGAGCCGCACGCGAACCGATGGAAAGAATTGGTGGAGGTGTCGGCCCTTGATGGAATTATCCCACCTACATTGCCATTCGGATAAAAGTTCCTCCCAGACGTCAATATGTGGTTTAAATAACCTAGAGATTTTCTCACGGTCACACCGAGTTAAAAAGTCCGCGTCCATGGTCTCTCGTGCGGAATAGTACATTGCAGCGCGTCGCTGCACTTCAAGGTCGACCGGAAGTACGCCAGCAAGTACCGGTAAGGTTATGATATATTAAAACTGCTCTCGACTCTGGAATTTGAATTTGGTGGATCGAAGCAAGCGCTCAAAGTTTGCTCTGTAGCTGAAGCAACCGTACCTGCAGTGCCGTTGTTTTCGAACCTTGCTCCAGACTGCAAGCCGATCGCTATAAGATCTCGCAAGTACTCATCTGAAGATCAACAGTTTATCACGTCCGAAGTCGGAAAATTGTTACGAGATGGTATAATCGAAGAGAGTCAATCGCCGTGGAGAGCGCAGGTCTTAATTACTAAGAACTCTAATCACAAGAGAAGGATGGTGATTGATTACTCGCAAACTATTAATCGATATACAAAGTTAGATGCTTACCCTCTGCCGAATATAGAAGAAACTATTACTAAGATCTCCAAATACAATATATTCAGTGCTATCGATCTTCAGAGTGCTTATCACCAAGTGCCGATACTCTCTCAAGAGAAAATCTACACTGCGTTCGAAGCTGCAGGAAATCTTTACCAATTCACTAGAATTCCTTTTGGCGTTACAAACGGCGTATCTGCTTTTCAAAGAACTGTCGACTGGGTGATCCGGAAGGAAGGATTAACAGGGACGTACGCTTATCTCGACGATATTACCATTTGCGGAAAAACACAAGAAGAACATGATGCAAATCTCGATAAATCTCTCAATGCACTCAATAAGTACGGGCTTACAATAAACAAGGAGAAAAGTAAGTTCAGTCACAAATCGATCAACATATTGGGTTACTCTATTGACAACCACATTATCAAGCCTGATAGCAATAGATTGCAACCTCTGCTCGACTTACCTCTGCCCAATAATATTGCTTCACTCCGCAGAACTTTGGGAATGTTCGCACATTACTCCAAATGGATTCCCAATTTCTCCGAGAGAATACATGCTCTAGCTCACACCTCGCAGTTTCCTTTAAGCGAAGAAGCGCTGAAAGCTTTTGAAATCTTGAAATCGATAATCGCCAAGTCTTCCGTAAATGCTATTGATAACAACGTGAGGTTCACAGTTGAAACAGACGCTTCTGGACATTCGATCGCGGCTACTCTATCTCAAAACTCTAGGCCAGTTGCTTTCTATTCAAGAACATTGAATCACTGCGAGCAAAAACATTCCGCTATAGAAAAGGAGGCCTACGCCATCGTTGAGTCTTTAAAGAAATGGCGACATTTCCTGATCGGAAAATCTTTTAATCTTATTACCGATCAAAGGTCTGTCAGTTTCATGTTCAATGCTAAGCTGCCATGCAAGATAAAGAATGAGAAAATTCAGAGATGGCGACTTGAACTGGCTCCGTTCAATTACGACATAACATACAGGCCTGGGCGAGAAAACCACGTCGCTGATGCACTATCCAGAGTCTCATGGGGTTACAATCACGAAGTCTTAAACTAAAGGATTTGCACGATCATCTCTGTCACCCCGGTGTGACAAGAATTCAACATTGGCTCAAAACAAAAAATCTGGCTTATACTATCGAAGAGATAAGGACTATGACAAGCAATTGCCGAACTTGCGCAGAGATAAAGCCAAAGTTTTTCAAAAATCAGGACCCACTTCCTGAGCTCATAAAGGCCACTTCGCCTTTTGAGCGTCTTAGTATTGACTTCAAGGGCCCGGTCCCAACAAATACCAAGAATCGGTTTATACTCACAGTTATCGACGAATATTCACGTTTTCCATTTGCCCTTCCGTGCACTGATGTAAGTGCAAAGACTGTAACTATGCATCTGAATTCGCTTTTCATGTTGTTTGGTATGCCGCGTACATACACTCCGACCGGGGTTCGTCGTTCATGTCCTCAGAAGTTAAAGAATTTCTTCACTCACGAGGTATCGCTACGAGTCGCACTACTGCCTATAACCCCCAAGGGAATGGCCAGGTGGAAAGATCAAATTTAATACTATTGAAAACAGTCCAATTGGCTCTACGAACTCACAATTTGCCGAAAGAAGAGTGGGAGAAAGTGCTTCCATTCGCACTACATTCCATACGCTCACTGTTGAGTAAGGCAATTAATTGAACACCACACGAGAGGATGTTCCGGCACAGCAGACGCTCTCCTAACGGAACCTCGATGCCTACATGGTTGAGTGGAACAGGGCAGGTTCTTCTACGCCGCTGTGACCGAGCCAGCAAATATCAGCCCCTAGTGGAAGAAGTGGATCTGCTAGAAGCAAATGCAGATTATTCGTATGTTCGACTCCCTGATGGCCGTGAAACAACTGTGTCAAATAGGCACCTAGCCCCGATTGGAGGTTAGGGAGAAATTATTGCTCAAGATACAGAACTTGATTCTAACACACCAGAATCCCCAATAATTACTCAAGATAGTTCCGAGCATCAATCTGTTTCAGGTAGAGACAGTTTTATACCTCCTCGAGATGTTGTACAGACACAGCCTGATGTGACTCCAGTGCCAGAGCCAGAAGCGTTGAGGAGATCTACCAGGGCTCGAAAACCGCCGCACTACCTCAAGGATTACAGCATGAGCGTGTGCTGTTGTGGTAACTGTGGAGGAATCTTCTCAGAGCCACGGAGAATGATATGATATCAACTCTTTGCTGATTCAAAGAGTCTTTATGCACATCGCTGAACTCTGTGTACTTTGTAACTGTCAAGTTGTGACTGTTGAGGAATTGGCTTTATAGAATTTGATGTTTATTAAATTACTGGCAGCTGGTTTTTAGTCTATGGGATTTTATGAGAAAGATTTGTTAGGAACTAATTTCAAAGGTTGAGACCTGTCAGTGTGTGGAAAAAGTAGCTTCACTCTTTTAGTTGAAATGTTATGAAGTAGTTGTTTTATTTTGGAAGGATGTTTTTTATAAGCTGGTTTTAGTTACGTTCATGCAGTGGTGTTTTTAAATATATGTTGGAGAAATTAAAAGGTTAAAAGAATGAAGTAGCTTTATTGAAAAGAAGGATCCAAGTGCACCAACATGCTGGTAAGATTTTCACCAAAAAATAAGTGGTTATGGGCCGCCCAGCAACGTGCACGTAGAATGAAATATTAAAAGCCCGAAATTTCTTAAGAGAATAAAGAAATAATTATTTTTATTTATTTTTTCTGGAAAAACAAATGCACAACAAATTGATATAAAATGGCCGAAGAATATATAAAATTAACAAAATTGACCAACGAGTCTGAGTACTCAATTTGGAAATTAAAACTTATGCTCTTATTAAAGGCAAAAGAATTAGATACAATTTTGGATGACGGCGAAAATACGAAAAAGGACTTTGAAAAGAAAGACGCAAAAGGTAAATTATTAATCATCTGTTCAATAAGTGAAAAGTACATGGTATATGCAATAAGTTGCAAAACAACAAAAGAAATAATTGATAAATTTGACACTATTTTCCTTGGTCACAAAGAAACTCAAATCTCTCACCAACTGGAGGAATTTTATAAATACAAATTTGAAAATGAAGACATAATGAAAGATATAGCAGAAATAGAGAATAAAGCGACCAGGTTAAGAGGCTTGGGATATAATTTTGATGATAAGCAGATAATCACCAAGATTTTGTCAAGTTTGCCAGAGAATCTAAATCACTTTAGAACAGCGTGGGAATCAACATCTTTGTCGGCGAAAACACTTATAAATTTAATATCAAGAATTAGTCTTGAACTAAGAATGAGGACCAATAAGCACGATGAGGAACCAAAAGCAACAACATCAGATGAGAAGGATAAAGTCAATCAAGAAGCTACCAGTTATTTTGTAAAAACATGTTTTTAATGTGGAGGAAAAGGACACATTGCAAGATTCTGCAGAACGACAACATCGAGCGGTGACGGTAACACATATAATAGTATACCACAATGTTTTAAATGCTTAAAGAGTGGACACCGATATGCGGAGTGCAGTGTGAAATTCAACTGTCAACATTGTAGCCAGAACAGTCACTATACAAAATATTGCTTAAACAAAAACGTAAGTAATTATTTTACAAATAAAGAAATGGAAACTGAAGGAGCAAATATTGAATTTATCATTGACTCAGGTACCAGCAGTCACATTGAAGAAATATCTTAAGGATAAAAAGAAGATAAACTACAGAATAATGACAGCTGATGGCAATAGTTATTATGTAAATATCATGGGTAACATCTATACCAAGAATATTACATTACAAGATGTCTTATACGTTCCAGAACTCAAGAAAAACTTAATATCTGTGTCAAGACTAACAAATGATAATTATTCATTTAAATTTTTCAGAACCAGTTGTTAAATAAGTAAATCGGACGCTGACTGCACAGTGATTGGTGAACTAAAGCAGGACGGTTTATATTACCTAAATATTAATGCAGGGCAAGTCGTACTTACAAGGTCAGTAAACTCTTTTTACTTGAACTCTATGTTTTGGCATAGAGCCTTAGGTCATGTTCCGGTAACCAAGACTAGAGATCTTGTTCGAGGAATGGAGAGAGGCCTGGTAAAGGAAACTGATGTCTGCGAAGTCTGCACACAGTCTAAATTATGCAGAAAACCGTTTAAAACTATTAGACAAAGAGCTTTAAAACCTTTAGAAATCATTCACAGCGATATTTGTGGTCCTATCGAAACAAAAACATGGGATGGTTACAAATATTTTATAACATTCTTGGATGATTTTACTCATTTTATTAAAGTATTTCTTATTAAAAATAAAAGCGAAGCGTTTTCAAAAATAATTAATTACATTAATTTGGCGGAAAATCATTTTAATACAAAAGTTAAAACATTCAGATGCGATAATGGTGGTGAATACACTAGTAAACAATTTAAAATGTATTGCAATAATAAAGGTATCAATATTGATTATACTATTCCTTACACTCCACAACTGAATGGCAAAGCTGAACGGTTAAATAGATCATTAATGGAAAGAACTAGAGCATTGCTGTTTGATATGCAGCTACCACGTGTTTTATGGGGTGAAGCAGTTTTAACATCTGCATATTTAATTAACAGGAGTGCAAACACAATAAATAATAAAGTGAAATGTGGTTTAATAGAATACCGAATTTAAAACATTTAAACATTTTTGGATCATTAGTATATTACAAAAATAATCATCAATTACAGAAACTTGACTCGAGGAGTAGCAAAGGGGTTTTAATAGGGTTTACAAATAATGGTTATAAGATATGGGATCCTTCTGATTTTAGAATTGTTTATTCGAGAGATGTAGTATTTAACAATAATAAGAGTGATGTTGCGGATTATTTGAAATTGTGTAATTGTAGGGTGAAACAGTGTGAGTTAGATAATTTATTTAAAGAGGTGAGTGTTGATATTGGTGATAATGGTTTTTGTAGTGAAGGTAATAATGATGCTATTCGTGGTAATATTAGTAGTGAAGTTAATGATGACGTACCTGTTGGTGAAGCTTTTAGTAATGAAGGTGGTGATGGAGCTGTTGGTGGTGAAGGAAATATTGAAGATAATGAGGTGATTGAAGATAGTTTTGAAAATGTTGAAGTTAGTGGTGAAGATGTTGTAGATAATACGATTTTTGAAGATAATGTTGAAGATGTTGGAGTTAGTGTTGAAGACACTGGTGTTGGATTTGATGTTGAAGATAATAATACTTTGAGAGGGGAAGATAGAAATGACACAGGAGTTGAGACTAGTGATGAGTTTGAAGATGCAGTTGAACCAGTAATTAATGTTGGACGGAGAATTTTACCAAATCGAGAAAGAAAATTGCCGTCTTGGCTGAAAGATTATGATTTAGAGACTTCATTTTTAACGTATACAGATGTTTATAATAGTTTTGATAAAGATTTATGGCGTAAAGCAATGAATGAGGAGAAAGACTCATTGGAAAGAAACAGAACTTGGGAAATTGTTAACAGGACTGAAGCAAAGAATAGAAAGATAATCTCAAATAAATGGATTTTTACTATAAAACCTGGTGGAAGATATAAGGCGAGATTAGTGCCAAGAGGTTTTCTTCAAAAGCATAACGTTGATTATAAAGAAACATATAGTCCAGTGGTTAATACTACGAGTGTTAGATTGTTGTTGGCGATTGCAGCGCAAAAAGGTTTGAAAATAAAACAATTTGATGTAAAGACAGCATTTTTATATGGAGAGTTAGATGAAGAAATTTTTATGGAAATACCTTTAGGATATGATATAAAAGATAAAGCAAACAAAGTGTGTAAATTAAAGAAGAGTCTTTATGGATTAAAACAAGCACCACTTATGTGGAATAAAAGATTAACGGAGTTTTTGAAGAAATTGGGTTTGTTTCAATTGAAATCTGATCCATGTGTGTTTGTAAATAAAGATAAAGGAATCTATTTGGCTATTTATGTAGATGATGGTATTTTAATTGGTGAAAATGAAATTGATTTAAATAAAATTATTAATAAATTAGAAACGGAATTTGAAATGCGTAAATTCGATAAAACAGAAAAGTTTATAGGGTTTGATGTTAAAATAGAACAAAACTATATTAAGATTTATCAAGAAAGTTATATAAATCAAATTTTGGAAAAGTTTAAATATGAAAACTTAAAAGATAGTTGTCATCCTGATATTTTAATTGATACACATCAAGAGGGGAAAGGTGGAGTTGATGATGTGCATAAATATCGACAGTTAATTGGTTCTTTATTATACTTAGTAAATAAAACAAGACTGGATCTAGCGTTCCATGTAGGTTATTGCAGTAGACATCAGGAAAATCCTAATATAAATGATTTTGGAAATATTAAGAATATTTTTAGATACATTAAAAACTCAATTAGTAGTGGCATACAGTATGTACGTGGAAACGACACAAGTTTAAAAGCTTACTGTGATGCGGACTTCGCAGGCGACCCAGACACTAGGAAAAGTACGACTGGCTTTGTAGTATTTTATGGTGGTGGTCCAATTCATTGGTGTTCACGTAAACAGTCAGTTACTGCTCTTTCGAGTACTGAGGCTGAATATATTTCTGCAGCCGAATGTATAAAAGACCTACTGTACATTCAGAGTCTGATCTACGAGTTGACAAATAAATTACCGAAAACACAATTGTTTGTTGATAATCAATCTGCTATAGTGTTGATTAAAAATGGAATTTTAAATAGAAGAAGCAAACATATTGATGTTAAATATCATTTTATTAAGGAAAAGATAGATAAAAATTTGTTGGAAATTAATTATTGTTCGACTAAAGATAATTTGGCTGATATATTAACTAAACCACTGGACAGAACAAAGTTTTTGAGATTGAGACAATGCTTAGTGAGTGATAAGTAAAGGACATTCTTTAATGTGATGAGTTGTGTTTTGTGTTATGTAGGTTTATTAGAGTATAAGGCTGTTTGGTAATTAATTTGAAATTTTGATGTAAGTTAGTTATGTAAGGTCTTTAGGTTAATTAATTCAAAAGTTTGTTTGTAGTTTTTAGTTAAGTTGGGTGGGTTTAATTAAGTTGGGTTTTTAAATGAGTTGATGGTAGTTTTGTATATGTTTGTGTGTTTGTTATTGTAATTGTAATAAACATAAAATTCAGAGGGGATGTTGAGGAATTGGCTTTATAGAATTTGATGTTTATTAAATTACTGGCAGCTGGTTTTTAGTCTATGGGATTTTATGAGAAAGATTTGTTAGGAACTAATTTCAAAGGTTGAGACCTGTCAGTGTGTGGAAAAAGTAGCTTCACTCTTTTAGTTGAAATGTTATGAAGTAGTTGTTTTATTTTGGAAGGATGTTTTTTATAAGCTGGTTTTAGTTACGTTCATGCAGTGGTGTTTTTAAATATATGTTGGAGAAATTAAAAGGTTAAAAGAATGAAGTAGCTTTATTGAAAAGAAGGATCCAAGTGCACCCACATGCTGGTAAGATTTTCACCAAAAAATAAGTGTGACATGTATAATTTCTAATTGAATAAAGCCTAGTTATATGTAAAGGTTTATTTCTCGTATTATTACAATTCATATTGGGTGTCGATATGTGGTCTCATACTAGACGTTAATACAGTGATTGTTAAAGGAAGAGGATTATTGAAGTTCATAGAATCGAGCATTGTAAGGGATGACGGAAAAGCAGACTGTTTTAAGGAGCGTGCTAAAATAAAACTAAACATAATCACTATCACCACACAACAAAAATATCTAGAATTTTTTGCTTCGTGTATATTTTGTATTGCTGACTCTAAACTGCCTACTCGAAGCGGGGCGCGGGATATCGAGAAGCCGTATAACAAAAAAGCGGTAGGTAGGTACGCCGATACCTATCTACCTACCGCTTTTTTGTTATACGGCTAATTTGAATCTGAAAGCTATAGGTAGGTATGCCGATACCTACCTACCTATCGCTTTCAGGTTCAAATTCAAAGCGAATCGAAGCGTCAATCTAATATAATATTGACCATATTGACCGTCTTCAAAGCATTGAAAATTGACATTCGTAGGCAATGAGAATGCAGACACGCGCGCTTTGTACATAATTCGCAAGTCATTATTTTTATTTTACCTACACATTTGTTCATCACGTGGCGGAGATAAGAGGCAATCAATACTCAATATGATAGTTATGTTATTTATATAGGAAGGCTTCGCATCTAAAAAGAAATCGTACCGAACGAACATGGTTGTGTGCGTGCGTAATGCCGTCTGGCCGCGTCCGCCCGCTTCGACTGCCCGCTTCGACCGCAACCATTGTTTTTGTGTTTTATTCATTTACATACTTATCGTGCATGAAAATGATACAAATTTACACTGTCGATTTTTCACGCATTTTATGATATTAACTCTAATAATTATAATATTTTTTTGAAGCAAACCTTTAAAGCTTGGAAAATCAAAACAATTAAAAATCTTAAAATTGCGTGTCCTAATTTGGCACAAATTTAAATAATAGGCATATATATGTGATCTGAGAAGGGAAATAGTTATTTCATAAACTCGATTTTTTTTTTTGTACTGTTTTTACATACTGACCCTATGTCAGTTTGCACTGGGCAAATATGACACAAATAGTAGTGTTCAAAGTTGCTATATGACAATAACTTGCTTAGTGCTATAAGCTTTATATTTTAAACGAGTTATTTTATACGCTTTATTATAACCAGCTTTTTTATAACGCACAAGCGCGGGGCGGGCACGAATTAAGCAAGCGCGGTGACTCGCAGCTCCTACCCTAGCGTTGGACAGACAGAATGCTTAAAAATATTACATCGCGTTTATGAATTTTTAACGATAAAATGGAGCAGTAAAAATAAACAATAAAATTTCCTTCATACTTTCCAGGCTTAGGACTGTGTATAATTATAGATTAAGTGTTATTATGAAATAAAGTATGTTAAACAATTATAGGCGTATTTAAAAGTTCATTGATTGTATCTACAAAAATAAACTATGTCAATAAAATATTAACATTTATATATTTTTATATACATTCAGAAACATTATCTGTGCAACTTTTGTAGAAGATAACCGTGTTCTTCGATCACTAATGAGATACCCCGACTTGGAAAATATTCGTTCGCAAGGTACCGAAGTTATCATGATGATGTTGCAGCTGCGTAGGTATATTACGCAAGCCGTGCGGTAACGCAAATTACGCGTGCGACCGATAGCAACCACTAGCATGCAACGACTGGCAGCAGGCGAACGCCGCCGGCGCCGCGCCGTCGCGCCCGCCCGGCGCCCGCTTCATGCTTTATTTACATTTTTGCATTGCGCGCGATACTTCGTTATAACGAATTATGGAAATAGCGCATAGCGCCAAGTGAGTGCCACGATAGCGTTTGCTTTATGTTATGTATAATAAGCACGCTGCTTTAAGTTGCTTTACGTTATATTAACCACCACTAGACACAAATTGTATTTTTTTTTTTGTTCCTTACGGAACAGGCTAAGGTCTGAGACCATGCTGCCTAGTCATCAGTATTTTTCTTGAATTCTTTAGTATGCATTAGAATGCGGATGTAATATTCTAATGTTGCGTAGACAGTTGAGACACAAAACTACACCACTTTTATATCACAATATCCACTAGGAATCAATTTGCAAATAATATTAACAGCCGCATAAGTTCACTCGAAAAAATCCCGCCAAAAACTCTGACACAAATTGGGTTTGCACACTCCACAGGCTAAACCAATTCAGCTTGAAACACAAATTAATATTTAATGACAAGTGTCAATAACGTCATGCATATTTATAAACAAGTAGACAATATATAGCAACGAGATTATGCGCAAAGAGTTACACTATATTCACCCCTCCTTTAGAATTAACTAAAGTCATCGTTATGTATCACAGACGTAGTCACTCAGATAAACAGGAGCTCGTCTCTCACGTGACGATCGACGTGGTGATGGCGTAACTTCTTGCAGTGCAGGTACAGTAGCAGGTTCCACTGATTCTGTGACCTGTTGTTCCTCAGGCGTAGGTTCATTGACGGCATCTTCGAAGTTCTCTTCGTCTGGCAGCGGGGCCAAATGCCGATTAGATACGGTAGTTTCCGTCCATTTTGAAGCCGTACGTGAGAGTAGAGCTGATTTGCCTCGATAAGTTCCGCTTCTTCCACAAGAGGGTCAAACTTGGAAGTTCGCACATGTTTTTTTAATAAAACTGGTCCTGGAGACAAAAGCCATGAAGGTACAGATTCTCCAGTCGGCGAGCGTCGAGGATGATTGAACATCCGTTCATGTGGTGTTGTATTAGTACTCGTGCATAATAGAGAACGTATAGAGTGTAGCGCTAAAGGTAGAACTTGTTCCCATTGGGTGACCGTCATGTCTTTTGAGTGTAAGTAAAGTTGTATCGTCTTCCACAGGGTCCCGTTTAGTCTTTCAACTTGACCATTACATTTTGGATTGTAAGGCGTTGTTCGGCTGCATGCAATGCCCAAAGGAACCAAAAAATTTCGTAGCTCGTTTGACATGAATGCGAATGGGAATCTTGAAAATTCATCAATGATCGTTAAAATGTATTTGTTTTGAGTATTCGTTGGTAGAGGTCCTTTAAAATCTATGTTCAAGCGTTCAAAAGGCGCTACAGCTTTAATTAAATGGCCTTTTGTAGTCGCGTAGCGAGGCTTGATTTCTGCGCATATTCTACAGTTTTCCGTCATAATTTTTATATTATTTGTCGAATAGGGAAGATTTTTCATACGAATCCAGTGAGTCATTCTTACAATACCTGGATGCCCAAGTGAATTGTGCAAATCATAAAGTCTATGAGGGTTTAGGTGCGCGCATACCCGAGAAAGAGCGTCTGCTACAGTATTTTCTCGACCAGGTCTATATACAACATCGTATTTGTAGCAAGACATTTCCAAACGCCACCTTTCGATTTTTTGATTTTTGATTTTGCTTGTATGATTTTGTCTAAACATGAATGAAACTGATTGTTGGTAATCAGTAATCAGAATAAAGTGTCTCCCGAGCAAAAAATGACGCCATTTCCGTACAGCCTCTACAATTGCAGCAGCTTCTTTTTCTATAGCAGGATGTCGGCGTTCTGGATCTGTCAATGACCGTGAAAAAAATGCCACAGGTCTCCCATTTTGTGACAGTGTAGCAGCCAGAGCATGGTCCGAAGCATCTGTTTCGACTGTAAATGTAATATCCTCTAGAACTGACGTAAGAACTGCTTTTGCAATATCTGACTTCAGAGTTTGGAAACATGCGATGGCATCATTTTTCATAGGGAATTTGGAAATAAGTGTGAGTGAATGTACTTTTTCTGAAAATTTCTTTATCCACTTAGAGTAGTGGGCAAACATTCCAAGCGCTCTTTTCAAAGACGGCATATCTGCGGGTATGTGTAGTTGCATCAGTGGGGCTAGGCGATCTTCATCTGGCCTTATCGTATTATTTTCAATTGTATATCCTAAGAGCTTTATCGATTCCTTCCCAAACACACAATTGTCTTTGTTTAAGGTCAGTTTGTATTTTTGTACGGCTTGCATGAACTTTTCTAAGTTTTTATCATGATCGTCTTTATTTTTACCACAAACAGTGATGTCATCGAGATAGGCGTAGGTGCCATTCAAATTCTCTTTCGTAATTATATATTGTAAAGTTCTCTGAAAAGCAGCTACTCCGTTAGTAACTCCGAATGGTATACGTCTAAATTGATACAAATTACCGCACGCTTCAAATGCTGTGTATATTTTTTCGCTGGCCAGGATTGGCACTTGATGGTACCTATGCACTTTTCAGATCGATTTGACTGAAAAATCTATATTTGGCCACTTTTGATACGATTGATTCTATGTTTGGTAGAGGATAAGCATCCAGTTCAGTAAATTTATTAATCGTTAGTGAATAGTCTATGACCATCCGTTTGCGGTGTTGTCCTCCACCAGTAACTAAGACTTGAGCTCGCCACGGAGATATACTGAGTTCTATGACGCCATATTTGAGAAGTTTATCGATTTCCTCTTTAATAAAAGCTTCATCCAACGCGCTGTATCGCCTTGATTTTATAACGATAGGTTTGATTGCCGGCGACACATGATGGAATAAAGTTGCAGGTGGTACACCAGCTGCTAGAACATTGCATATTTTAAGCGGCTTTTGACTGCCTCCAAATTTCATTTCTACGGACGAGTGGTTTCTCAGCAAATCATGGCCAATTATAATATCTGCGCATAAATTTTCAATAACTAGGAGTGGTATTTGCTTGTATGTATGGCCTTCTAACTCAATCGTAGCGAAGCACACTCCTCCTACAACAGAAGTATTGTCTAGAGATGCTAGTGTTATTGTTTGACGATGTGGCTTATGTCTGAGATTCAACGTTTGGGCAATTCTTTTGTTAATGAAGCTTATCGAACTGCCTGTATCTATCAGGGCATCGGCACGTGTCTGATTAATTACGACTGGGACTGTAGCATGTTTAAGACTTACCGGTGACGCAGCGCACATTTCAGATAACTCTATATTAACCGCATTCACAGGTTTTGGGCTGCGACACACTTAGGCGAAATGGCCCCTCTTTCCGCATTGTTTGCAGGTACTGTGAAACGCAGGGCATTTAATACGTTGGTGGATATTTCCTCCACAAAACCAACAATTTTTGCGTGCCGGAGTTGGTGGTGGTGCTGCTGCAGCTATTCTTTCCTCCAGCGCTAGTTGTGAAGGTGGTGTAATTAACATTTCTCAAGTTTGAGCAGCATTAAGAGTCAATTCCATTTCGTTCGTGTAAGATTTCGCATTATTTACAGCTGTTTCAAAAGTGATTGCTTGATTTAGAGCTTCGTCGAGAGTGAGGTTAATATTTTCATGTAATTTTTGACGAATGTCACATGATGAAAGTCCAGCTATGATGCATCACGAATAAATGCATGTTTGTATTGCTCGGAGGTGACGGATTGAAAATTGCAGTCACGAGCTGTTTTAAAGATTGTATGTATTGCTAAATGGTTTCTTCAGGTTTTTGACGTCTAGCTGCTAGAATATGTCGGGCGTGTATTACGTTCTTAGGTTTAATATTTTAGTGAGGTCGTGTGGATATGACTTTGGGTTATTCTTCGGTTTTATTGAAACTCACAAAGAGACGAGACGACATATTATTTATTAGAGACTGTTTGTTACAAAGCACTGTTTACAAGGTATTACATTTTTCTGTGTCGGCCATATTTGACACTTGGGTTAGGTACTTGGACTGTCATAGACTTTGCCATAGATATAAAATACGTTTCATATTTTGTTGGTTTATTTACGTTTCTAATAATTTATTATTTACGATAGATACACAGATCACAGAGTATAACAGAATGTCTAATTTCCAACATAAAAAAAAGATAAGCTTATTTAGATTTTTTTCGATAAAGAACCTAACTAAATATTAGTAGTGACATCTATACTGAAAAGGTGATTCGCAGGAACTAAATTAATGTTGCCAGCCTATATTTTTACACCCCCCCTCAACATATATTTTCCTGCATCAAATATCTACATTTTAAAACCATCATTATAAGAAAGACTAACTTTTTGGCTATTGATGCATTTTATCTTACTAGTTACTTTTAGGTATATATATACCTACCTATATATTTACTTTTATACCAGACTTAAATGCATCATCAACCATTAGGTACAAAGAACTAACACAGACTTTTTTTAGAAAATTAACTTCACAAATTTTTCAAATAAAGTTTTACCCAAAGGTTTAGTTAATAAATCAGCAACATTATCTTGTGTTTTTATATACTTAACTAACAGACATTTTTCCTTTATTTTATCCATAATGAAGTGATACCTAATATCCAAATGCTTTAGCCTTTTATTATTTTCATTATTATAAGCTAGTTTTATTACTGACTGATTATCCTCATACAGTGTCACTTCATTATTTACAATATTAAAATCACAAAGCAAATTTTTCAACCAACATGCTTCTGTAATAGCCATACTTAATGCAATATATTCTGACTCACAAGAAGATAAAGATACACTGAGTTGTTTTTTACAACACCATGTTACAACACAATCAAATATTTTAAAGATATATCCGGTAGTGGATTTCCTATCTTGGGTATCGCTTGCCCAATCTGCATCGACAAAACCTTGCAATTCTGTTCCTGTGCTGTTGTATACCAAAGAGTAATTTAATGTACCTTTTATATATCGCAGAATATGTTTTAATGCTTTGTACAACATAACACTAGCACAATGTTGATATCTACTTAGAAAACAAACTGATACACATAAATCTGGTCTTGTACCACCAACCGCATACATTAGACTGCCTATAAGTTGTCTACACTTTCTCTCTATTTCTGGCGATTCAGATTTTTCCCTTTTTAATAAATCAAACTTAAAGTTTTGATCAATGGGAGTAGACGCTGATTTACAATTTGACATGTTATAATACTCTAAAACTCTAGTAAGATATGTTTTCTGACTGATCACCGTTGTACCTTTCTTTTGATCAATATCAATACCTAAGTAACATTTTGCTAAACCTAAGTCTTTCATTTTAAAGTTTCTGCCTAGCTCTCTTTTAAAATCTTCCAAAACCTTATTTTCAGAACACATCATAAGGATATCATCTACGAATAGTAAAACATATAATTTGCATTCATTTACTTTCCTAAAATATAAGCAATGATCATTTTTAGATTTACCAAAATTCTCTTTATTCATAAACTCATCAAACTTTCTATTCCAGTATTTTGGAGACTTTTTGAGACCGTATAATGATTTATTTAATTTACAGATTTCACCGCTTGGTAATTTTAGGTATACATCCTCTTCAATGTCCCCGTGTAAAAAGGCTCCTACAACATCCATCTGATGGACATGAAGTTGTAATTTATTTGCAACTGCCATAAAAACTCTAAATGTTGGTAATTTTGCCACAGGAGAGTACACATCTAAATCACAATCAGACTGTTCAAAACCTCTTGCTACTAATCTAGCTTTATATACCTTTTCATTATCTACTTGTTTAACTTTGAAAACCCATTTACTAGAAATTGCTTTATTTCCTTCTGGTACACTATTTATCTCTGTCCATGTATTATTTTCTTTCAGAGTGTCTAGCTCAGTTTTCATAGCATTCCTCCACTCTTCTTTTTCTTCTGAGTTGAGTGCTTCTTCTAAGGATACCGGTTCTATGTCAACGGAAAGAAAGTTTGTATCATAATCATCTAACCTCACTGGTTTCTTTATTTCTCTGCCTCTGTTAGAGCGTTTAAATTCCTGAGGTGTTTCTTCTTCCTCTTCTGATTCCTCTTCTTCTATAATCAATCTTTCTAAATTTTCATCAGGTTCTGATAATGGTGATCTTTCTTCTTGATCTTTTTCTTTATCTTGTATATCCATACATGGGGTTATATTACTGTGACCCTGACAAGTATCACCTACTTTTTGAGTACTAGAATTATTTCTCAAAAAAGTAACCTCTCTTTTTATTAAAACATCATTTTTATGCGGAAAATAAATTCTTAAACCTTTTGTTGTTTCACTATAACCTACAAAATATCCTATTTCAGCTTTACTATCCCATTTTTTACGATTTTGGTCTGGTATATGTACTGCTACTTTTGTTCCAAAAACATTTAAATTATTTATATCAAATGATCCCTTATTATACCACTGTTCATATGGAGTTACATTTCTAATCCTACTTTTACCCGTTCTGTTGATAACATATACAGCTGTGTTAACCGCTTCTGCCCACAAGTTCTTATTCAGACCGCTTGACAATAATATTGTCCTAGCCCCTTCAGTTATTGTACGCATTTCACGTTCTATGCAACCATTTTGTTGGGGTGTGTAAGGGACACTAGTTTGGTGAACAATGCCTAAGTGATCTAATAAATACTTCACTTCTTTATTCATAAATTCTGAACCGCAATCTGATCTAATTATTTCCACTTTATATTCTAAATTTTTAGTAACAAAATTCAAAAAACTCTTTATTTTATCAACAGTTTCACACTTATTTTTAAGAAAATATACTGTTCTATACTTTGAGTAGTCATCCTTTATAAGTAAGTAATACCTGGCACCACCTAATGAGGTGGAGTCCATAGGTCCGCATAAATCTATATGTAAACACTGACCGGGCCGTTCTGCCCTATTTATACTCAATGGAAATGGTTTTTTATGTAATTTACCAAGAAGACATGGCTCACATGTTATTTCCTCTTGTTTACTAACACTGAAATCTATGTTACTCTTATTTAATATATTTTTTACCTGTTCGATGTCCTGATGACACATTTTCTCATGCCATTCAGTAAGACCATTGTTTGATTTACCTACATAAGCATTTTCAACATTATGTAATCTAAACTTCATAATATATAAGTTATTTTCTCTATATGCTAATGCACACACACTTTTATTTACTTTTCTTGTGAAATAACAGAACTTATTATTTATTGTCATAACATATCCTCTATCTGCAGTTGAGCTAGCTGAGAAAAGATTCATTTTAATATCAGGAACATGTAAAACGTTATTTAATGTTGTATTTATCCATTCATGACCTGTATAAGCTTCCAAGGAAATAATACCAATGCCTATGGCTTGTATGACTTTACCGTTACCAATTAAAACTGACCTAGGACATTCTAGCTTTTTATATTTTGTAAATAAGCTTATATCATGACACATGTGCTCCGAAGCACCGCTATCCATTACCCAACAACTATTGTTTCTTTCTAACCGGCTATAAAACACAGACACAGAAAATGCATTGCTTTGACTATTATTGTTAACATTATCTTTGTTATTGTTATTTTTATTATTCTTAAACCAACAATTTACGCTTTTATGATTATTTTTCTTACAATAAGTACAATAATTATTACCTCTATTATTTGATTTGCAATCCTTTCTGAGATGTCCTATTTTCCCGCACTGATAACACTTTCTTGCATTACTTGTAGGCTTGGATACCAGCGCAGATGACTCTTCTTCTCCATGCTTGGAAGTAGCACGCTGTTCTTCAATCAGCAACCTTGCCGCTAGCTCATCCATGGTCCTCTTCTCAGTTGGCACCGACTCCCATGCAGACACAAAGTGTTGATACTGTGCCGGTAGAGATGAAGTTATCTTTGTGATGGCCATGGTTTCACTTACTTCAGCATTCAGATTTTTCAATCTACACAGGAGACTCTCAAACCGTCCTAAGAACTCTGATACGGTTTCTTTATCTTCAAATCTGATTGAGAAGAATTTCTGTTGGAGAATATGTACTGATAACTCCCCTCGTTGTTCATATATTGTATGTAGTTTATTCCAAATCTCTTTTGCTGTTTTGCAGCTCACTATCTGTGGTATAACTTTGTCGGATATGCTTGTGACCAACATTCCTTGTGCTTTTGCATCTTTCTGCATCCATTTATCGTGCTCTTGGCCGCCTTCATTGATTGTGCCTTCTACGACACCCAGGAGATCTGCTGCCCTAAGGATGGCCTTGACTTTGAATACCCATGTGGTCCAGTTCTCTACACCTTCCAATTTCTGATGACTTTGGCCATTAGCCATATTTCCAACGAAATCCATCGTTGTATTATAATTGCTTTACCGCAATACTTTACTGTCGTACTCTGATATTGACCTTGACACCGGTCACCGACGGAGCCCTGAGATCCGTCGTGTTACTACTACTTTTCCGTAGTATTTTATATTACCCAATCCAATACGATAGGTCGTAAGCAATGACTGTGCCCATAACCTTTAGTGAGGTCGTGTGGATATGACTTTGGGTTATTCTTCGGTTTTATTGAAACTCACAAAGAGACGAGACGACATATTATTTATTAGAGACTGTTTGTTACAAAGCACTGTTTACAAGGTATTACATTTTTCTGTGTCGGCCATATTTGACACTTGGGTTAGGTACTTGGACTGTCATAGACTTTGCCATAGATATAAAATACGTTTCATATTTTGTTGGTTTATTTACGTTTCTAATAATTTATTATTTACGATAGATACACAGATCACAGAGTATAACAGAATGTCTAATTTCCAACATAAAAAAAAGATAAGCTTATTTAGATTTTTTTCGATAAAGAACCTAACTAAATATTAGTAGTGACATCTATACTGAAAAGGTGATTCGCAGGAACTAAATTAATGTTGCCAGCCTATATTTTTACAAATATATATTTTGTCCAACATTTCCATCGCAGTTGTATATGTTTGACATTCTTTTATTTGTACGTATACATTTGCATCTAGATGGTTCGCTAATAGCATTAATTTCATAGTATCCATAGTATCAGATTCAGACATTTGTAACTCAGCTTTGAGGAAGTTCACAAACAAAAATTTCCAGTGTTTCCATTTATTTTCGGCGCTTGGAGAATCTGGTGTGATATCAAAGCGCTCTGGGCGTAGGTATTTTGATATACTTCCTGACACGCTGGAAGTCGATGGTACATTGCTCTGAGTATTACCATACATCGTGTATTTTATTTAGTAGCTTATTCAAGCTGAATAAATTGTTACATATTAAAAGATTCACTAAACCAAAATATTGGCTTTATTCAGCTTGAAACACAAATTAATATTTAATGACAAGTGTCAATAACATCATGCATATTTATAAACAAGTAGACAATATATAGCAACGAGATTATGCGCAAAGAGTTACACTACAATACCATAATTATTTTAAACTTTAAATATTTTTTGCCAGTTTTCATTTGAATAAAAATAATCAACCACAAATCATCGAATTACTAAAAATGCAAGTAACAGATTTGACACAAAACGCAATAATAAGCTACATAGGAACGGCTGTATCCATAGGCAAAAAATAAGAAACTTTATTTTTTTTTTAACTTATGACATCAAAATAGGCCAGCGCTATCGGTCTATACTAAAGAATGTTAAAATTGCACTTAAGACTAGGCAGCATGGTCTCAGACCTTAGCCTGTTCCGTCAGGAACAATTACAAAAAAAAAAGATGGGAGGTTTTTGGCGGGATTTTTTCGAGTGAACTTCAGCGGCTGTTAATATTATTTGCAAATTGATTCCTAGTGGATATTGTGATATAAAAGTGGTGTAGTTTTGTGTCTCAACTGTCTACGCAACTGGACAATATGTGAAATCATTGACAGAAGCGATCTCGGTGTAATGGAGCGGAGAATTTTATTGTAGTATTGACTACCTCCGCAAAGCTTACTGGGAAGGCTGACTCGATACAATTTGCTGCCAAATACTCCAAAAAACATTAGAATACGTTACATCCGCATTCTAATGCATACTTAAGAATTCAAGAAAAATACTGATGACTAGGCAGCATGGTCTCAGACCTTAGCCTGTTCCGTAAGGAACAAACAAAAAAAAAATAACTATGTAATAATAAAACAAAAGAACAGGCTGTATGGGCTAGATCCCTTTGCCTTCCCGAAAGGGAAAAGAAGTAAAAAAAAAAAAAAAAAAAAGATGTCGTTTGTCATTTTGACAAATTGTCTTCAGTGACTTCAGTTTCAGAGACTCAGTTCTTCAGAGTTCTTTCTTCATTGTGTTTTGTCTTTTTAAATAGTTTTAAACTATTTAGAAAGACATTGTATTTTGTATTGTCTGTCTCGTAAATTGAGATCCACGAAAGAGACTCCAACGATATTTGTACTACCAAGCGTTTATTCAAGAAGTTATTCTAAAAGCCAGATAATAAAATTCAGCACTGTTTTTCAATATGACGACGAAAAAACTGTCAATGTGTAGAATATGTTTGGTGGAGAATGTACGCATGTACGTGGTAGTCAACAAGCCCCTGCAGGAAATGTATGAGAGGCTGACTAATATTCCAGTAAGTAATTTATTTGAAGACTTTATTTTATAATTAGGTGGCAGGTCGAACAAGTGCCGAGGACGACAATAATATTGGACGTCTTTCCTTGCCTCATCAAACGGTTCTCTACTTCTGCTTCCAACGAATTCTTGTGACCTTCGCCAATTATCGGTGCCTAGTAGCTTCTTTGCTTTAGAACCTTTTCGAATATAATTTTATTCATTCATAAATCAACAAGAGTGTTTTGTTGCAGTTAGTGACTCAAGACAGTAGACCGATGCTCGTTTGTTACTTCTGCATCACTAAACTGAAGCAATGCTGCCGATTGCAGAGAAAATGTCTAGATGCTGAAAAGATGTTTGCTTGTATGTTGGAAAAGGACTATCAAGTAAGGATTAACTGAATGATAGAGTCTTCAACATACAACAGTTCTCATAACATTATTTATGCACATACATAATTATATTTATACAAAAAAGTAGTGATGATCTATATTTTGGAGTATGTTTTGAGTGATCAAAGCACTGACCTCTAATATACAAGTACGCTGGACTTCATATTATCGATGACAAAATTCTGACATTTGATTTTCGCCATTTTGGCGCTGATAGCAACGTAACTTAACGTGAGATTCCATGGAACTAATATTAGAGATGGGACATAGCCTTCGGTATAAAAATACGTGAGAATAATTTAATACGTAAGAGAAAAAGAAAATCCCAATTATTTTAATTGAGATTAATTTCTAAGTAATAGAAAACTTGCTGTAAAGGTTAACTGAAAAATACTTTCAATCAGATTGCAAGCTATAAACTAGTGGATAGCGTGCTACTAAAGTTATAGCGCATTACTGTCAGATCAGTGAGATTTAAATATGGGGATCGGCTAACAACTTATTCTTAAAACTAGTATATTTGAGCAAGTATCTGCTCGCTCAAGTGTACTAGTTAGTTAATACTTACATTTACAATAGTTTGGATTCACTCGGTTGGAACATCATTCATACAAATATTTGCGTACGAATGAGATGGATAATAATTCACAACGGACAAATTTCTCGCTCTCATCGCTGAGATCCTGTTTCTGTAGTGTTAAGGTGCAAATAAAAGTGACATCGCATTCCAGCGACGTGAAGACTTATATCAGTTTTCAACTCTGTTTCAAATGCAGATATAAATTGTTTGACTTAAAAACATTTGTTAATACAATTATAATTATCATGATATCATTCCAGAATTAATTCCAGATAGGAACGAGGTGATTGATACAAGAAGAGAGAGGCCTGTGCTCAGCAGTGGGCGAAGTCGGACTGTGGATGATCATGATGATGATTCCAGAATTTAGTATTACACATTGCTTTGTAACATCAAACAACACGTTGTTTAATTACAATAGTGGACGGACGTACGATCGCGCGCGCGTGCTCTAGTTAAGAGTTTTCTGCAGACGCAGCACAACACCGTCGCGTCATCGCGGTGTACATACGTCGATCTATCGGGGTCATTGCCATGACCTAGTTACAAGTGCGGAAATCATGAAGTGTTTATAATAATTTATTGTTTAGGTGTTTAACTCGCCCTAACAACTAAATAATGGCTGCACAGTCATTTAAGATAAAAACTGACCTGGAAAAGCGGTTGTATGACTGTTACATCCAGGAGAAAACGGATAGAGAAAACCTGCAACTTATGGTACGTAAACTGAATGATCACATTAATAGCTTACAGGACCAAGTACAAGCCCTTCGAGGAGAATTAAATTGCTTGAAGGAAAAAAAAGAAACTGAAGAACCCCTAAAAAAACAGGAAAGCGAGACAACAATATTTTCCCAGCGTACTAAAAGTGACGTTGAATATTGCACAGACGAGGATGAACTCGCTAAAGAGACTGAGTGGATAAGGGCCAAGAGCAGGAAGAAGAGGAAGCTTAACACCTCCCTTTCTCCAAAACAACAACCCGGATCAAGTGCCCAACAAGAAGAAAAACAAAAAAATGCGAAAGAGACTTCCGTCAAAAAAGTGCCCCCACCACCGCCAATCATAATAGATGGAGTTAAGAACTACCAATCATTCTACGACTCGCTAACTGAAACCATACCAGCCGAATCATTTACCGCTAAAATGATGAATGGGGATTGTGTGAAGGTGAACGCCAAAACAGAAGACTCTTATAGAGTAATTTCCAGGCTTTTGACAGAAAAAGAATACCATTGGCATTCGTACGAAAATAAGCAGGCTAGACCAATTAGAGTTGTTGTGAAGAAATTACATTCCTCTTGCCAACCTGATCGTATCAAAGACGATCTAACATCACAAGGACTGAAAATAGAAAACGTAGACAACAAATTGAGCTGGAAGAGTAAAGAACCACTCAATATGTTCGTTTTATCATTCAATAATGACGAAGATGTCAACAAAATCTATGGCATAAAGTACATTTTAGGGTGTAAAATTGAAATACACCCACTCAAAAATCCTAAACTCATTCCCCAATGTAAGAGATGCCAGGCATATGGGCATACTCATAAATACTGCAGAAAAGAGCCAAGGTGTGTAAAATGTACTGGCAAGCATCTTACAGCCAACTGTACCAAATCTCCGCAAGAGAAGCCTAAATGTGTTCACTGTGGTCTTCCTCACCCTGCCAACTATAGAGGGTGTGAAGTAGCTAAACAGATACAAATTCTGAAAAATAAAAATATTAAAAAGAAACTTGTGGTACCAACTACCCAGCAGTCTCTTCCCCCACAAAATCATGATAAACAGGCACAGAAAGTAAGTGTTCAGTCAACTGCAAAACCCATGCAAGTAACAAACACTGTTTCCTACGCGGAAGCTGCAAAACAAAGGTCACAGCCTTTGAATCTAGATGATAAGATTAATCAGATCTTAAAGTATATTACCTCATTTGACAAGAGATTAGAGAAGCTAGAATCCAGCGCCAAAACAGCTGTTTTAAATCATCCAAAATGAATAACACTCTTAAAGTAATGGCGTGGAACTCCAATGGACTCATCAAACATCAAAATGAGTTGCAGGTGGTCCTAGACACAGAAAACATAGACGTGTGTTTGGTCTCCGAAACGCACTTTACTAAACAATCTTTTGTCAAATTTAGAGGATACATGGTATATAATTCGCTGCACCCTGACAACTCTGCCAGAGGAGGTAGCGCGGTTATAATCAAAGATAACATTAGTCACTACTTGCAGTGTAAATATGAAGAACAAGACATTCAAGCTGTGGCAGTATCTGTTAAAACCAAATATTGTCACGTGTCTATTGCAGCCATATACTGTCCTCCACGGCATATGATAAGAAAAGAACGATATTTACATCTCTTTGAACTATTAGGCCAGAGATTTATCCTAGGCGGTGATTTTAATGCTAAAAACACGCATTGGGGTTCAAGACTTACTACAACTAAGGGAAGGCAGCTCTTAAGTGCAGTTAAAGAAATAAATTCAGAAGTTATGAGCACGGGTAAACCAACGTACTGGCCCACTGATCACCAAAAAATACCGGATCTTATAGATTTTTTCATTTGCAAAAATATATCCGCCAACTACATCCATTTGGAGGAAGGTTTTCATATGAACTCAGACCACTCCTCGATTATATTAATGCTTAGTCAAAAAATCCTACTCAAAGAAAGCCACTTAACCCTGGTTAATAAGTTTACAGATTGGGAAAGTTTTGCCCTTGATCTAGATAATATTATCGACCTTAAAACGCCGATAAAAAAGCAAGATCATCTTGACTTAGAAGTAAACAAATATATTGTTAATATCCAACAATGTGCGTGGAACAACACACCGCAATTAAAACGTAAATATAAGGGATTTAACTATCCTAAGGCAATTGTAGATTTACTATCTGAGAAAAGGAAACAAAGGAAGCTGTGGCAGCAAACAAGGTGCCCGCGAGATAAAACAACACTAAATAACCTAACTAAACGATTAAAGAGGAAAATTCTACAGTTTGAGGAGGAATCTCTGAATACTAAACTTTTGCAGCTAACCAATGACAAATCAACGGATTACTCCCTTTGGAAAGCTACAAAAAATCTGAAAAAACCAATGAAACAAATACCACCCATCAGAGATAGCGACGGAAAATGGGCCATAAGCAATGACCAAAAAGCATTAAGGTTTGCTCAACACTTAGAAGAAACTTTTCAACCCAATGAAAGCTCGATAGAAATACTTGAGAGTGAAAGATTGTCACAAAACCAAAGAATTAAGCTTGTGACTCCTAAAGAAGTAATGAGAGAAATTCAAAATAACATTAGTTCGAAAAAGTCTCCGGGTTACGACCTCATTACAGGGGAAATTCTTAAACATCTCCCACGCAAAGCCATAGTAAAGCTGACCAAGCTTATCAATGCTGCACTTATCCTAAAATATGTACCTGAGCCATGGAAGGTTGCTGAAGTCATTATGATTGCGAAGCCAGGGAAACCACCTAATGAAGCATCATCATATAGACCTATTTCTCTGTTGCCCGTGTTATCAAAGCTTTTCGAAAAACTGTTATTGAAACGGTTAAAACCAATAATAGAAAATAAAGACCTTATTCCAAATCATCAATTTGGCTTCAGGGAAAAACACTCAACAATAGACCAGGTACATAGAATAACAAACATTATTGAAAAAACGCTTGAAAATAAGGAAGTCTGCGCCACCGTGTTTTTAGATGTCGCGCAAGCTTTTGACAAAGTTTGGCATAAGGGTCTAATATTCAAGCTCAGACGCATGCTACCAGAATTTGCAGATATTCTAGAGTCGTATATAACTAATAGAATGTTTAGAATACGGCAAGAAGACGCATATTCAGAGCTAAAAGCTATAAAAGCTGGCGTACCTCAAGGAAGTGTGCTAGGCCCAATTTTGTACTTGTTATACACATGCGACATCCCAGAACTGGAAAATAACACCATTGCGACCTTTGCAGATGATACTGCAATTATGGCTACTGGATCAAGCCACAGAGAAGCAGTAGAAAAAGTTCAACTAGCTGTGAATAAAGTTTATGATTGGACACAAAAATGGAAGATCAAACTGAATGAGTCAAAATCAATTCACATTGACTTCACAAACAAACACTTGGACTATCACCCAATCTACATAAATGGCATGCAAGTGCCTTATGCTAATACAGCTAAATACCTTGGCATAACTCTCGACGCCAAGTTGCGTTGGAAAGCTCATGTCAAAAAGAAAAGACAGGAACTCGACATACGTTATAAAAGTATGTATTGGTTACTCGGAAGGAAATCCTGTCTATCAATACATAATAAAATAACCATATATAAGCATTTACTGATGCCAATTTGGACGTATGGTATCCAACTTTGGGGCTGTACTAAACAAAGCAACGTCAAACTAATCCAACAATTCCAAAATAAAGTGCTCAGGGACGCTGTAAATGCACCCTGGTACATAAGGAATGACGATCTTCACCGTGACCTTAAAACGGAATTCGTCACCACCATCATCCAAAAATTTGCTGAAGCCCACGAACACAGACTTCATCGACACGTGAATGTTGAGGCTATCCAGCTGCTAGACAATACAGACTTAGTGCGTAGACTAAAAAGAACTAAACCTTTTGAATTAGTGTAGTGTAAAGTGAATGGATAATAGTGACAATGCTGTGCTATACATATAACACATGAACATAGTGTTTTTAAATTATATCAGACTCTAAGAAAGTGCTGCGGACTTGTGTAAAAGTGCAAATGGACACTATTCTTAGTTTTAACATAATCTATCACGTAACATATTAAGTTAGAGTTAAATTGCTTATTAGTCTTTTAGGCTAGATCGTAATTAATTATTAAGAATTTTGTTCTTACTAATAAAGTATAAAAAAAAAAAAAATTGCTTTGTAACATATTATTACTGATTATTAGGCATTCATATAACATTCATCACTAATACCAATATGAGATATTTAGTTGCAACATATTATGTGAAGTCAATACAGTAGATGAGTGATACGCCTTGACAAGTCTACTATTTTGATATTAGTGTAATTTAAAAATATTACTAATACTCATATACTCGTATTAGTTAAAATAATATAATATTTCCAGGCGAATATATTAGTATTACCTAATCTTGAGAAATATCGGTATTAAACTATCTCTAAATGTGTCAATTTTAGTTCCTGAAAACCTCGAGTGGGGCGCTTTGATTCGGCACAAAAATCAACTGTCATTTCATCTAATATATTTAGTCCAGCGTTTTCTATGATAGAGGTCAGTGGATCAAAGATGTAATCTTACTATTGAACATTTGGAATAGTCCCGGGTTGTTTATGTTAACAATACATTGTAGAAAATCTCATCATGAAAATTACCAAAGTAGTAGCAATATTTTGCCTATAAAATTCATTATTTGGTGTGCGCTGAGAAAACTGTTGATGATACATTAAGGTTACACTAGTCAACGGCACGAAATATTTTGTGCGCGGGGTTACAATGCATTTTATATGACCGACAACATGTGTGGAAGAGATTGATGCTGTGATGAGCAGTAGGAAACTAGTTCACATACGAATACACACTTTTGCAAATTTGTAGCGATTTAGGATCCATTTATAATGATTTAGGACGAAACCGAGTGTGCAAAATTTTATAAACAGACCTATGAGAGTCTGGATATCGTGAAAAAACTACTAAATGTATCTGTTAAAAATAAAATTATTTGCATTGTTGAACTACTAATCTATCCCTGTATGGTTTTCCGTCTTCTTATGGTATTTATTTGCGCCCAAAAATGCGTTAAAATTAGTGTCGAAATGTGGAACTTTCGACGCTCATAACTTTCAAATATATATTATAATTTTTTTGGTTCCATACAGGGCTTCGGTTCTATAATATAATATCAAGGACCAATATTATTTCAGTGATGTATAAAATCGAGCGCTCAGTAGTTTCAATGTGTGCATACGCGTAATGTTGCTGTGTGTGACTAGATACCTAAATTTGATCTCGTCGAAAATGTAATAGCTTCCATAAGTAATAAGATTAAAATTGTTGGTTGGTTGAAAAACTTTTGAAACGATGGCCGAAGCTGAAGCCATTTTTTCGATGATGACACGGTTGGACACTAACTATAATGTTAGTATAATGTGCAATTGTTTAAACCTGAGATCATTTTTAACAATATTGATAATCTTTTACAGAGAAAACCAGGAGTAAACCAAGGCCAGCTAAAGTTCAGTTCGTATACTATAAGTCCAACAGAGCACATGAACATATTTACTGAATGTCAAACAGAAAGCGACGTTATCAAAACAGAATTACCTGATGATTATGAGAGACAAGATAATATTGTTGAGTCAAAGGAGGAACATCAAACTGGTATGTTTTACAATTTTGTTTGCAGATATTTTTTCTTAGGCCTAACGATATTGCGGCATACTCAGGCGAAGCTGGCGGTACGAGCTTGACGCTTATAGGTAGGATTGATCCACATTGGGGAAAAATAGAGGATTAGTATGGTGAATGGTAGCTTTTACCCTGCAGATTGCAGTTGGACAAAACGAGCTGAAAATAATCTTTTGCTAGGCAAAAACCTGTCCCTTTGTTCACGAGGCACCGCACGACACGATTTGAGGTCACGATTTTTAACACACGACACACTGCAGACACGGGCATGCATTCCGGCATTTCGTAAATCCGGAATACCGTAACAATCTATACTTAATATTATTTTCTTCAGCTTTATAATATTATATATTATATTATATTATTATTATTATAAAGCTGAAGAGTTTGTTTGTTTGTTTGAACGCGCTAATCTCAGGAACTACTGGTTAGAATTGAAAAATTCTTTTTGTGTTGGATAGTCCATTTAAGGAAGGTTATAGGCTATATAACATCACGCTAGAACCAATAGTTGCCGAGCATAAATGAAAAATGTTGCAAAAACGGGCAAAAATATTCCTTTTCGAGAGCTTTTGTTGCGTGCGCTGCGTAAACGGTTTAAGTTACGCAAATATCATGTATGATGGAATTTTTCTTCTTTAAAAGTTCTAAAAAAAAGTCCTCGACAGTATATGTCTACCTTTTAAGATTGACTCACAATAGCAGCTTTTATGTTCTAAATTTTAATTAGATCGCCGCCGCCGGTAGAAAAAAAGTTTACAGGTTACATTCGCATAGGTAGGTAGGGTAGGGTAGGTGTAGGGTAGGTGTAGGGTAGGTGTAGGGTAGGTGTAGGGTAGGTGTAGGGTAGGTGTAGGGTAGGTGTAGGGTAGGTGTAGGGTAGGTGTAGGGTAGGTGTAGGGTAGGTGTAGGGTAGGTGTAGGGTAGGTGTAGGGTAGGTGTAGGGTAGGTGTAGGGTAGGTGTAGGGTAGGTGTAGGGTAGGTGTAGGGTAGGTGTAGGGTAGGTGTAGGGTAGGTGTAGGGTAGGTGTAGGGTAGGTGTAGGGTAGGTGTAGGGTAGGTGTAGGGTAGGTGTAGGGTAGGTGTAGGGTAGGTGTAGGGTAGGTGTAGGGTAGGTGTAGGGTAGGTGTAGGGTAGGTGTAGGGTAGGTGTAGGGTAGGTGTAGGGTAGGTGTAGGGTAGGTGTAGGGTAGGTGTAGGGTAGGTGTAGGGTAGGTGTAGGGTAGGTGTAGGGTAGGTGTAGGGTAGGTGTAGGGTAGGTGTAGGGTAGGTGTAGGGTAGGTGTAGGGTAGGTGTAGGGTAGGTGTAGGGTAGGTGTAGGGTAGGTGTAGGGTAGGTGTAGGGTAGGTGTAGGGTAGGTGTAGGGTAGGTGTAGGGTAGGTGTAGGGTAGGTGTAGGGTAGGTGTAGGGTAGGTGTAGGGTAGGTGTAGGGTAGGTGTAGGGTAGGTGTAGGGTAGGTGTAGGGTAGGTGTAGGGTAGGTGTAGGGTAGGTGTAGGGTAGGTGTAGGGTAGGTGTAGGGTAGGTGTAGGGTAGGTGTAGGGTAGGTGTAGGGTAGGTGTAGGGTAGGTGTAGGGTAGGTGTAGGGTAGGTGTAGGGTAGGTGTAGGGTAGGTGTAGGGTAGGTGTAGGGTAGGTGTAGGGTAGGTGTAGGGTAGGTGTAGGGTAGGTGTAGGGTAGGTGTAGGGTAGGTGTAGGGTAGGTGTAGGGTAGGTGTAGGGTAGGTGTAGGGTAGGTGTAGGGTAGGTGTAGGGTAGGTGTAGGGTAGGTGTAGGGTAGGTGTAGGGTAGGTGTAGGGTAGGTGTAGGGTAGGTGTAGGGTAGGTGTAGGGTAGGTGTAGGGTAGGTGTAGGGTAGGTGTAGGGTAGGTGTAGGGTAGGTGTAGGGTAGGTGTAGGGTAGGTGTAGGGTAGGTGTAGGATAGGTGTAGGGTAGGTGAATGTTTGGTGTTTTTATGGCAAAACAAAGTTTGCCGGGTCAGCTAGTCGTATATAAACCATTGCGTAAATGTTCGCTGCAATATGACTTAGCATGTTCGATTTGATATGACCCAAGGAATTTCATAAAAATCGAATTAATTGTTAGCCCAGGCAAGTCTTCCTCTGCTAGCAATTTTATAAAATCAGTTATTATAAAAAGTAGCTGTGCCCGCGGCTTCGCTCCCCCCAAGTAACACAGGAAGCATTTTAACAAACGAATAGTCAACTTATGTAGAACTTAAGGTATACGTATAAACTCTTATATAAGCTCACCGAGCATCCTGACGCTTTATATTGGCATTTTTAAACCATTATGATGCTTTACACTGTATAACGTTTGGATAATGGCATATCAAAATGCTTTTGTAAAGCCTTTAGTTTTAGTGCAGCAAACCACAACGCAGCTGTAAAGCTTTCAGCTGTTTTTAGTGCATTTGGAATTACAATAGCATTTTTAAGTAGTAAATAAATGCTTAATGCTGTTTAATAGCATATACATGAACCATTATAATGCCACGTAAATCCGCTATACAGCATTCAGCTGTTTTTAGTGCCTCTGGGTCTACAATAGCATTTTTAAGTAGTAAGATAATGCCTAATGCTGCTTAATAGCATAAACTTGTGCCATTATTATGCACCGTAAATCCGTTATACAGCTTTGAGCTATTATTGGTGCCCTTTGTTGTTTAATAGCACTTTTAAGTGGTTAGTAAAAGCCTAGACCTGCAGAGCAGCATAAACGTGAATCAATATAATGCTAGCATTTTTAAAGATCAACTGAGTTCTGTTGTATAGCTGGCAGCTCTTTAATCAATTACACGTGAGTTATTGTAATGCGTAAAGCTGTATATAGGTTCATTTTACTAAATTCGTAAAACCATTTGTCGGCCATATTGAGGAAAAGCACTACATGGCTTATAAACATGCTATTTTTTGTTGAAGGCACCATAATTATTTTTATAAGCCACGCACAGGCATAAGGAGATCATGCGTTCAGAAAGCTATTTTATCAGCAGATTGTTGACAAACGGATACAAATTGTAGAAACGGTTTTTTTTGTTTTGCTCAAGGATCCCCAAAATTGCGTTCAAGTAATAGCACTATTTCAGTCTACATCAAGTCTACTGGTATACTGGTGAACCCATATAGAACTACTTTACAGACAATGGCACTACAGTGGTTCATAAAAAGTCTTCTCTCTGGTCTCTGGCTTAACAATTGTTCACGTGTGAGTATTTATACTGCTGGCGGCATTAATTAGCCATGATAAAGGCTGACCGGGCTGCCACAGACCGACACCATTTTGTAAATATTTTATATCCAAAATGTATTATCATTCGGACCTATTTATCAAAGCAATAGGCCTTTATAGTAATAAAATAACTTAATTAAATACTGTCCAACCAATACTATTATGTTAATTGTGCAAAATTCGTTCTATACTAGGAATACACAATTGTTTTGGTTATTTCACACATCTATTTATATATTTTTTTTTAACAAAACCACAAAATATCGAAGGCGCGTGACAATTTTAAATGAAACTAATATAGACATTTACAGTAAACTACTTTGCGCAGTAATATTTGAAGGCATGAAATAACAAAAGAGTCAAAAACTTAAACAGTATTATACATTTTGTTTTGATGCAAAACAAATATGGTATCACTCCCACAGTTTTGACCCTGTTCGTCCATATTATATTGCGAGACCAAGTAGTTAAATTACAACGATAATTTATTATAACATTTGTACCGTGGTATTAGAGATGTTTTTGCAATAATGTAGGGTTTAATTAAGTTCTAACTGTGAACACTTAAATAGCTCCAATAACTCTTTTACTCCATTCTAATGCTAGTCTAATGCTTTTGTAATGCAATTAACATCTCCATTATCAATAATATTGCTAGTATAATGCTTCTGTAATGCGATTGGTAACTTCATTGACCGTAATATAGCTTATTTAATGCGATGGGCAACTTCATTGACCACAATAATGCTAATATAATGCGCCTGTAATGCAATTAAACAACTCTTGTGAACGTATTTAGGATCTAAAGCCGTATAATTTGTGCCCATTTAAGAATTACAGTAGCCGTATAATCGTTTGTAATGCTACTATAGAACTAACTCAAAATGCGAAAACTATACAGAAATGCTGTAAATCAGCCGTTATACTGCTTTGATGTGTTACTTGGGCGTCACCTGTCTGCCAACCCTACCCTACTTACCTACCTACCAATATTTTTTCTATAGTCATCATTCTTTCGCGGCGAATTTTTACATCGCCATTCAGAAAATGTCTTCAAATGCACAACGCCATCTATCGAATATCGAGTTCAACTGTCCGAGTATCTGAATTGCGTGTGTTGTGATAATTTTACTTCTTGAACACTTTAAATTCATCTAACTTTTGTTAGTGAACCAATTGCGATGAAACAAAAACTAAGTAATCCTTCAAGTTACCCACAATTTTTATGTATAAAAGTTATTTACATTGGTTTCGTACATTTCACGTGATGCGTGCACAAATAAATAGACAAACAGACAAAAATTCCAAAAATGCTAGAAATGGGTTCTGTTGGTTATCCTTTAACACCCTGGCAATTTTTTTGGAATTTTTTTCGATGTACAAAAAATATTTTATTACAGTTTTGTTATATGTATTGATTACTCCGCGCCGATGGTTCATGCAAGTCAGGCGTATTCATGCCGTCTGTGTTCAAAAATCCGAAAGTGGTGTTATACGTCTACCGCTATGAAATAAAATATATACCGTAATGTGGACATAATATCAAGTTTAAAACTGTGAAAACCAATGTAATTTTACGACCTATAACTTCTAAATTAATCATAGAGCAACACGGACCAGAGGGGAGTAGCCATACGCAGGCGTTCCCCTCTGTCAAAGTACAAGACCACGCGGTCCTATGCGTACAATAAAACTAGTTGCAGCCCAACTGCGCAGTAGACTAAATCTAGTTACGCGACTGAATCGACGTCCTAAAAAAATGCCGAATTGTTCTGTTTTTTGCTGCGAAAAGAGATCTGCCACGTCAAATTTACAAAAAGATGGCGTTACCTTTCTTAAGTAAGTAATTTTTAATCACATTATTACTATTTACTTCTATAAAACTTAAAAATTACAATATTATCGGTAGTGACGTTTCGGATTTGTTTACCAACACAGGCCGCTCGCCCTCATACAATATGCGGATCGGTCGAGCGACTGATCCGAGTCTGTATCCGAGTAGTCGCTGTCGCCGAGCGAAAGTGTTGTTACCGGTTTGTTTGTAAATAGTTATCGATAAAAATGGCAAAGACATATCCATACAGAGACATTTTTGAGATTAAGTTTTCTGATTTGAATAAAATTTTATAGTGTAAGCTTTATTTTATTATACATAGTTGAACAATAAAAGCTAAATTAAAAATACAATACTTACGAGTATTAACACATTATTAAAATTACTTAGTGTGAACTTCAACTATAATGTTTTTTAATTTATTTATTGCAGGTTTCCTAAAGATCCAAATTTAAGGGATACATGGAAGGAATTTTGTAATAATACACTTACCTGGATTATATTATTATTAATTAAAAAGCAGACCCACAAAAATGTATACGTCATATTTATACAAAACTTATCCATTTTTAAAACCAGTGATAGATACAACTATCATGGTTTTTAAAATGATCTAAAAATTAAGTTTATTGTTAGATGTTAATTATTGTGGTACATAATAAATAAAGTCAATCTTTATATAATATCTACCTTTGTATCACTTTATAAACCTAATATTCCTAACCGAGTTCTTGAATTTATCGATAATGCGGATCGACAGTAGTTACAACAACGGCTGTAAGCATCTTGTCAGTGTAGTTGCGTTATCTCATTATACTGTTATGACACAGAAAGTATCTATGTGTGTGTGAAATTGTTAGTGTATTTTTATATTTTTATGTGTGAGTTTCGTAGTAACAGACGATTATTTTTGTGTGAGAATTTGAGAAAGTGTGGGTAGAGCAGATTTCCCCCCGCAAAAAATGACAGACAGTTTTGTATCGGGAAAAAACGCTATGGCTACTCCCCTCCGGGCCGCCGGTGGTCCGTGTTGCTCTAAGAAATTAATCAATACAAAAAAAAAAAAACAGTTGTAACAATAAAGTGCGAGTGCGTGTCTGCTACCGTACCTTTGTCAAGAAAGACGTCCGCGTTACCACTCGGCGCATGAGTCACCCCCGCGCGGTACCACTCCGTGCTTCATCCAGTCATCGTCAGTCAACCAAAATCCGTCGCGCGTAGGGTTTTCGTGTACTCGTACTTTCTTCATACAATATTGCTATTTTGTGTACAAAAAAAAATTAAGAATAAGGAGTCGGTTTGTGTTTCTTCACAGAGTCAGAACATGAATTTCAAGCCGTAGAAAATGTATTTATACCAGCACGCCATTCTGAATCAGAAGATGTACCACCACAACATTCTGAATGCGATTCAGAAGATGATTTTCTTTTAATGAAATTGAAAACTGAAGTAGAAGAAGAACAAGAAGTATCTAATACGAAACAACATCCTGAAGACACGAAAAGTAAGTATTAGTTAGGTTATCAACAGATTATAAACCTGAGCAACAGTCCACCTGACGTAATGTTGCTTGCAATACTATAAGGTAAGTACTTAAAGATGGTCACCCTTTCTCATACCGAAGTCAGCAAGCGTTGCTTATCCTCGAAGATCGAACCGCGTGGCTGTTATTATAGTAAGCCATGAGCTCCTTTGAAGATATTTAGTTAATTTTAAGCGCCCAATTCGCATCACATGATGCTCGTCGGTTCTGCCAACACAGTGCGACGCCAGGTTTGACGAAGACGGGCACGCTTTCTCTTGGCGATAATAATTGTATAATTGCTGAACCCAAAAATAAAAAATGTAAACAAAGAAATGTCATTGTCAAAGTGACAGTTCAGGGGTAGTCAACATTGCCCTAGTAATTCAAATTAAGTTTTTTGTACAACGCTAAAGCAGCGTGTCAAAATTAAAAAAATATAGCCTAACGTAAGTCCTAATATTATAGGTAAGGTAAACGAAATGAAAATAAAAGATTTATATTGTTATGAACAAGTTGCTCATGTTTATTTGAAATTAGTATTTATATAATATTACTAGCTGACCCGGCAAACTTTGTTTTGCCATAAAAACTCCACACATTCACCTACCCTACACCTACCCTACACCTACCCTACACCTACCCTACCATATTTTTTTTTTTTTTTGGGATGAAAAATAGATGTTGGCCTATTCTCATAGATACTTCTCACGGATAAGCACAAAAAATTTCATCAAAATCGGTCAAGCCGTTTCGGAGGAGTATGGCAACGAAAACTGTGACACGAGAATTTTATATATTAGATAATTTATTCTCTTTCTGTTCATATTTTTCAGGACAAGGTTTGTGTGTAAGAAAATTCCGATTTATTTCATTAGTAAAAAGCACCCATGCGAAGTTTCGCTAGTTGAAAACGCGAAGCGTTTCGCTAGTTGAAAATGCGAAGCGTTTCGCTAGTTGAAAATGCGATGCGTTTCGTTAGTTAAAAACACTAAATGATGTCCAAATGTTTAAGACCACTGCCTTATTGCCAGTAGCATAAAAATAATTTATTTATTATTATTTTATTTTCGGTCTGTATTGGCCCACTGCAGGGCAAAGGCCTCCTTTTCCTCTTTCCATTTCTCCCGGTTTTGAGCTAGTAGACCAGTCCTTTCTTTAGGTGTCAAGCTCATCCCGCCATCGTCGCCTGGGTCTGCCGCGATGTCGCCGGACATTTTCTGGGACCCATATTGTGGAAGCTTTAGTCCATGATTCGTTCGGCATGCGGCAAACGAGGCCGGCCCAATCCCATTTTAGATTGGCTGCTTTTCGAGTGACGTCGTGATTCCTAATACGGTCAGTTAGTCTGTCTCCAAGAATGCTGCGCTCAATATCTCGCTGGCATACCTCGAGCTTGAACCTCTGCTGAATTGTTAAAGACCAGGTTTGAGCGCCGTATGTGAGGATAGGGATAATGCACATATCCATTAATTTGCGTTTATGGCAAATGGGATGGTCTCCTTTCATCAGAGCCTTCATTGACCAATAGCTCTTCCAGGCGTTTTCGGTGCGTCTTGCAACTTCTTAATCCTAAGAGACTAATTGGCCGAGGTAGATGTATTCTGGGACATATGCAATCCCCTATATACACTTGGACGCTGTTAGTCACGAGGTTCTTCTTCGACATATTCATTCGAAGTCCAATCTCAAGGCTTGCATTATTCAAGCATTTCGCCTAATTCAGCTGCCGAAGTTGAAAATAGGACGATGTCATCGACGAAGCGCAGTTTGGCCTTTATTGACCCAGATATGGGACATACTTTTAAAGACCTCTTCGAGGGTGGCAGTGAACAGCTTGGGGGACAGCGGGTCCCCTTGCTTGACTCCTCTTTCAATGGGAATGGATGGTCCTGTGTTGTTTATTTTCATTTCTTCTGAACTATTTCGGTATATATTTCGTAGTAGATTGATATAGGTGGAATCTATACCTTGACTAAGGAGTGCCTTGAATAAAGAGTCGAGATGGATAATTTGGTTGAGGGATTGTAGGTGGTCAGTGGTGGAGAGTCCTCGATGGAATCCTGCCTATTCTGGTTGCTGCTGGGAGTCAAGTTGGCCTGAGATACGGTTCGCGATCACTTTTATGAATGTCTTATTATAAGTGTGACACCAAGCTGATGGGGCGATAGTTACCGATCTCAGATTTGTCACCCTTTTTGTGCAGCAGAATGTCTGTGGAATGGTAGGATTGAGAGGGAATTGAACCGCTTTCCAGTATGGTGATGTGCGGAAGTAATACGGGCGCTCCGATTTTTAGAGCTTCTGTGGTGATGCCATCCTCTCCCGGGCTTCTACTGTATTTCAGACTGCGCAAAGCGCAGTGTACCTCAAAACCTGAGATGTGGGGCAAAATCTGTGATAAATGCTGTGAGAGGGAAACACCATTGTGTGCCTGGGAAGAGGACAAAGTGCTAGCACTTTCCACCGAGTAAAGACTACTATAAAATTCAGTGCAGATGTTCAAAACGTTGTCTTTTTCGGTGTGGGATCCATTTTCCTGACCTCTGGGGTATTTATAAGCAAGATTCAGTCTGTCTTCTATTGATTTGAGAGTTGCTTCACTGAGTTTCAGTATTTTTTTAAAGGTTTAATTTTTAAATTCGCACTTTTAATACTTGTTTTGATATTTTTTTATTGCTGTTCGAGGTCATTTGAATCTGGTGTTTTTAATAAGTTAAGGCTATTTTCGAGTAGAGAGTACTATTGATCACTAAAGAGGTTTTATCTAGTTTTTTGATCTATTACGGATCATTTGGGTTCTGTAAATTTTATGATGAAAGGTCGCCACCACCCTTAGTGGGCGGTGGTCGGAACTATAGCGAATTTTGTTTATAACTTGGAATTTAGTAATACATTGTTTGTTGGAAGACGGACAGAAATCAATTTCGTTTTTATGTTACCCCTTCAGAAGAAAACCAGGTCCAGCGGTGTTGAGGTTTTTTTTTTTTTTGTTTTGTTATTTACTACAAACTGACTCCTTCATGGGACATTCAGCAGTATGTTGGTTGGTGCTATCGCTGGCTCGCTCAGTATGTGACCTGTGTCACATCCTCATTGTTTAGACAGTTTTACTGTCTAAGGTGAGGTTATTTGTAGAAAAAGCTATTGCCAACGCTTAAACTTTGCCCGAAGGCAAATTGCAATAGACCCTCGCCGCGTTTATTCTCAGTTCCCAGACCGTGCGACCCCAAAATGCTTTTATCAACGCTGTGCTCTCCACTGCCCAGTTTGGCGTTGAAGTCTCCTCTCTCATGGTCCATGTTCTTTTGTGGTCATCACATGCTTTATTCAGGAGGTCATAAAATTCCTCTACTTCTTCATCTGGATGTCATGACGTGGGTGCGTATACTTGTACGATGGACAAAGTTTTCTTGTTCATGATACGGAACTTTAGCAAGGCATCCGACTGACCTCCACTGTTACCGTTATCCGGTCGTTGCCGACCCCCGAATCCAGGCCTGGAAAATGGTGGCCTCCTCGAGAAGTTCCCTGTCGTTGCGCTTGCGCGCCCAGCGCGGACCTTCCGTTCGCGGGGCCGCCGTACTGCGGCCGCCGGCGGTCTGGGTGGAGACGTCGAAACGAATATATCGGTGATCCGATAACGTCTCCACCTCCATGGCGACATGCCAGTCGCGGACACGGCTAGCGAACGAGACGTCCACCACTGACTCGCCCCGCTGTCGCACACACGTGTAAACCGAGCCCCGGTTTAAGATGACCAGGCCGGTGGTTACTGCCCACTCCTCCAACACCTTACCCCTAGCATCGTTTACCAGAGATCCCACGTCGAAGATTTTGCGTTGAGATCCCCTAGCAACAGCACCAGGTACGGGTGGAGTCGGCCTTCGACGGCGCCCAACTCGACAAGGAAATTCTCGAAGTCGGCGAGACTCTTGTTGGGCAAAAAATACGCACCAACTATGCCAACGCCGTCCGCGAGGGCGGCCACCCAGCCGCGACCTCGGTAGGCTTATTACGTGTCTTTTGCAAGAGCAAAACGATAGCGATCAAACGCTTTATGTCATAAAAGTAGGAATTACCTGCAGTGTAGGTATGGTAGGTCCTACACAATCGTTTGCTAATCGCTCGCTGTTTGTCAAATGCACTTATTTAAAAAAAAAACCGCCAACAACTCTATTTCTATTTTGTATTGAAGAGCAATTATTGCGCGAAAATCGCTATCGTTTTGCTCTTGCGAAAGATATAAGTAAGTAGTAAGCCTGCGGGTCCGGCTGACAAGAGCCCCGCCAATGATGGCTACCAAACCGTCGAGGTCTCCAACGCAGTTATCCCTGGGTGGGACGAAATACGACTCGGCGACCACAGCCACGTGAATCGACCACTCTGCCATGCTCTGGAGCAAGAGATCCTGAGCTCTGGCAGAGTGGTTGATATTGCCCTAGATGAAATGGTAGGGCGCCATTATGCGCAATCCATTCCCTCCGCTCTATTCCTAGGCCGGGAGTCGGCCGAAGAACAGCCAGGCTGACGGGGGGTTAAGAGCCCCCGGCAACCTTGGCCCTCCTTCTCCTCTTCTGCTGCCGCGCGGGTACACCACAGGCCTTTCCGCCCGCTCTGTGCCCAGCGAGCCTCAGCAGCTGTACAGAGGCTGCAGTTTGGTGCCGCGGAGCACTGGGCCGCCTTGTGGCCGGGCTGACCGCAGCGATAGCACTGCTTGCTGCGGTCTGTTTCAGCGGTGCATCTTGCCCTGACATGCGCAATGTCCAGGAAACGATAGCACCGCAATGCCCTGGGTTGCAGTAGCTTCACCCTTGCTGAAACCCAACCCACCAACAGTCGCCCACCTTCAGCGAACTTGTTCGTCGCCGCCACCGTGCCGAGCCCGGTAGCGTCGGCACTGATCTCGCCCGTCTGCACATCCTCGGACGGACATCCACCGGCTCGGTAGATGGCCGCCAAGACCTCCGCTGGGATCGTCGAGTCGTCCAGATCGTCGATACGCAGCTCAGCCTTCTTCATCGGCCTGGACACCCGGACGTCCTCAGGGTTGAGGACCCTCCGCAGCTTAGCGGCCAAAATGTCCGCCTTTTCGGCGCTAGAGGCACCTGACACCTCGAGCAGCCATCCGCCGCCACCCTGACTCAACATCCTGCACTGATGCTAACTATTCTACAAAAAACCTCGTGTGAACTTCCACGTTCTTGAGCTCGCTTGTAGGTGTTAAATGGATAGCCCGCTATTTTTGGTCGCCAGAGCCTCGTTAGTTAGCGAAGTGTGCACCACGTGCAGGTGATGTTGACATTTAGGAAGTCTGGTTGTTGTGTGCTACCGCTACCCCTTACACCCCAAAATAATTTGCACGATTTTATTTCAAACAGTTATATTTTATTTTTGGATCCTAGTTAACATCACTTTAAAGTTGAAAACTGTGTGCAATATTATATTTTAACTGTTTAAGACATGTCTACAATTTTAGCACTATGTTATAGTACTTTTCGGCAAACTGCACAATTGTTGTTATTATTTAAAATTGACTACACCTTTGTTTACATTTTTGATCTCGAATTCGATTTCTTAGTTTCAGTACATTGTATTCTTTATTCCTTAAATTCACATAACTGTATCGGACCAAAGTATTTAAAAACTTGCTACTAAGTATTATTTACGTATTGTTAATATAAACGACTAGGAACTGTTCCAAATGTTTAGTACCTTGTAAGATTGTCTCTACGATCGCTCATAACATTTTTTATAAGTGGAAAAAAGAGAAGACTGGTCGATTCTACTCCGATATGTGCACGATATTAGGTTTCCGCACCCAAAGGGTAAAAACGGGCTCATATTACTAAGAATCCGCGGTCCGTCTGTCACTAGGCTGTATCACATGAACCGTGATAGCAAGGCAGTTGAAATTTTCATAGATGATGTATTTCTGTTGCTGCTATAATAACAAATACTAAAAACAGAATAAAAATATATCAACCTACAAGGCTCCCATACAAAAAATGAGATTTTTCCTATAATGGTACGGAACCCTTCGCGCGCGAATCCGACTCGCACTTGGCCGGTTTTAAAAAAATGTTTAATAAAAAGGGGATATTTATGCAAATGCATATGCAAACACGCTAATGCATATAATCCCGTCTCTAATAATTGCATATCATCAAAAGTTCCTTTGCTCTACGCTTTTCTTCAGACCTTATGTGATATTTTCAAACGTACCTACATTATTTTATTTTTTATTTTTTTATTCAATATGAAAGGGCTTTGTCGCACATGCGATACCTACATTTATGTACGTAACTTCATACACCTTATATTTTGATTCATGTTGTATCAACCAAACAACCTAGACTTTATTATTACTTACCAGATTTATAATCACAGGGGCAACCGTTGCGAAGAAACCAAAAATAAACATTCGGAGAAGAAATCTAGGAGATACAAGTGCAGTCCTGATAAAGCGAACTGAACATATTTTTAGTGACAATGTTATAGACATCGGTGATATAAATAGACATCGAAGATTATATATTGAAGAAAAACCTTACAAATGTGAAATATGTCAGAATTTTTTTAATGAAAAGGGTCATTTGACAGTGCATATGCGTGTACACACAAAAGAAAAACCTTACAAATGTGAAATATGTCAGAAAAGTTTTAATCAAAAGGGTAGTATAAGAGTGCATATGCGTGTACACACAAAAGAAAAACCTTACAAATGTGATATATGTAAGAGAAGTTTTCCATTAAAGAGTACTTTAGCACAGCATATTCGTACCCACACGGGAGAAAAACCTTACAAATGTGATATATGTCTGCATAGTTTTACCCAAAAGAATATATTAACAAACCATATTCGAGTACACACTGGGCAAAAACCTTACAAATGTGATATATGTCACCATCGTTTTACAGTAAAAAGTAATTTAACACAGCATATTCGTTCCCACACGGGGGAAAAACCTTACAAATGTGAAATATGTCAGAAAAGTTTTTATGGAAAGAGCCATTTAACAGTGCATATGCGTGTACACACAAAAGAAAAACCATACAAATGTGAAATATGTCAGAAAAGTTTTAATCAAAAGGGTAGTATGAGAGTGCATATGCGTGTACACACAAAAGAAAAACCTTACAAATGTGAAATATGTCAGCGTAGTTTTACAGTAAAGAGTAGTTTTACACAGCATATACTTATACACGGGGGCAAAACACAGAACACAGCATACACGGGGGGCAAACCTTACAAATGTGAAATATGTCACCATCGTTTTTCAGTAACGAGTAATAATTTAACACAGCACATTTGTTCCCACACGGCGCAAAAACTTTACAAATGTGAAATATGTCAGAAAAGTTTTAATCAAAAGGGCCATTTAACAGTGCATATGCGTGTACACACAAAAGAAAAACCTTACAAATGTGAAATATGTCAGAAAAGTTTTAATCAAAAGGGTAGTGTAAGAGTGCATATGCATGTACACACAGAAGAAAAACCTTACAAATGTGAAATATGTCAGAAATATTTTTATCAAAAGGGTCATTTAACAGTGCATATGCGTGTACACACAAAAGAGAAACCTTACAAATGTGAAATATGTCAGCGTAGTTTTACAGTAAAGAGTAATTTAACACAGCATATTCGTACCCACACAAAAGAAAAACCTTACAAATGTGAAATATGTCAGCGTAGTTTTACAGTAAAGAGTAGCTTTACACAGCATATACTTATACACGGGGGCAAAACACAGAACACAGCAATACACGGGGAGAAAACCTTACAAATGTGATATATGTCACCATCGTTTTACTGTAAAGAGTAATTTAACACAGCATATTCGTTCCCACACGGGGGAAAAACCTTACAAATGTGAAATATGTTAGAAAAGTTTTAATCAAAAGGGTAGTGTAAGAGTGCATATGCTTGTACACACAGAAGAGAAACCTTACAAATGTAAAATATGTCAGCGTAGTTTTACAGTAAAGAGTAATTTAACACAGCATATTCGTACCCACACGAGGGAAAAACCTTACAAATGTGAAATATGTCAGCGAAGTTTTGCTCATAAGGAAACTTTAATAGCGCATATTCGTGTACATAAGATAAAAAGTTCCATATCTTTTAAATGTAATTTGTGAAAGCATAGTTCTGCTCAAAATAGTTATTTAAAACGCATATTTGTGTACACAATAGGGATAACCTTACAAATGTAAATGTTAACAATGGCAAAGATGATTTGCCCGAATAGTATTTTTGAAATATGTCCTTATTCACACTGATTTGTATAGAACCTAAGGGTCAGCGCACACAAGATATGACGCGACAATATAGAACTTTTACGACGCAAAAATGGTCATTCCAGTGAGAGAATTCTATTACAGCCAGACGAATTTGAAACTTGAATTCTCTCTAAACAAAGCTCTGTATTTTATCGCTATCTTAATAAGTGTGTGTAGCGTCATGCCTCCGTGTGACCGGCACCTAAGTTTCTATGCAGATAACCTTACCACAAATAATGTAATACTAGCATACAGATGCCTCATCCCATACAAAGAAACCGTGTCGACGACGTAAGTAGCGTTTTTCGTCTGATATTTTTTTGTAAATTGACAGTGTTCGGTTCCGTTCCACGGCGGTAGATGAATGGTGTTAGCAGCGACAGTTAAAAGGGTTTACCAAGTTCGTGAATTTTTTTTTCTTTAAATACAGTGACGATTTGTTTTATACTAGTTTTTTTCACGCTTTTACAGTTTCATTGCACCAAAATTTGTAACAATACAAATTTAAACAATCGAGTGGAATGCCTCAGAAATTTAAAACCGCGCCAACTAGTGTCATCAATTTTAAATTATCCTTTCAAATAATCTTTGAAATGTGAATTAAGAGCCCAATATTCCACAATTTTGTGCCTAGGAGAGTTGATTAAACAAGAACATACAATTTTAATGTTCAATGCCAGAAAATGTTAATTTTACACTCAATTTAATAACAAATCGGTGCATATCGTGCCATCTTAGTTTAGTTGAGGCTATCCAGCTGTTAGACAATACAGACTTAGTGCGTAGGCTAAAAAGAACTAAACCTTTTGAATTAGTGTAGTGTAAAGTGAATGAATAATGGTGAAAACGCTGTGCTATACATATAACACATGAACATAGTGTTTTTTTTTAAATTATATCAGACTAAGAACTTGTGTAAAAGTGCAAATGGACACTATTCTTAGTTTAACATAATCTATCACGTAAAATATTAAGTTAGAGTTAAATTTCTTATTAGTCTTTTAGGCTAGATTGTAATTAATTATTAAGAATTTTGTTCTTAATTATAAAGAAAAATAAAAAGAAACTCGCCCTCTAGTGAGATTATTTGAACCAATATTCTTTCTTAACGCTGGGACCCCGTGACCTTCCTCAGTATAGAGTCTGGCAAACGAAAGTAGACACTGGAATTATTTGCAAACTTTTTATATGGCAATGATAAACTAATGTCAACCCCAATTTTCCGTATGACGCAAGTTGATACTTTGTTTTAATTCGTAATCACTATTTATATTTTTGTAAATACATTTTTTTTATTTCATAATTTAAAAAGTTTCATTATTAATGTAGAAAACAATGATTCCTGTGACTCTTATGAATCTTTTCACATGAAAGTCTTAGATTCAGATTTTGATTGATAGTGAATAAACCAAAATTATTATAGAATACTGTTGCTTTTTTTTATTCAGATTGATATATCTAAAGTATTACCTACCTAGATGTACCTATAGTATTTTTATTCAGACGAAGTAATATAAATAATTCTAAAGTATCAAATTAGGTTATTTCAGGTATTGCATACTAGTTTTTGGGGTTGCTACGCTGATATTTTTTAAATTTGCCGCGCTTTTACAGTCTCTACTTTCGTTTGCCAGACTATCTTGATTTTTGTACATGATACTCAGGGCAGTATTTCGAAACTTTTTGTCAGCCAGACATATCGTAGCAGCCAAATATCAATACAATTTGTATTGAAACAGGATAAGCGCCGTCTGGTGACGGCAAGGCAAAACCTCTTATGCAAGTAACAGATGTGACACAAAATATCCATAGGCAAAAAATAAGAAACTTTAGAATTTTTTAAACTTATGACATCAAAATAGGCCAGCGCTATCGGTCTATTCCGTTTCAGAGTGTAATATGCAATACGTAAAGTCGTTTTTGGGAAAGAATCGATTCTTTCGCTTTGGCAAAAAAAATGTCAAGAAAAGCCGTATTTTTCGGTTGTTTTCGAATTTCGAAGAATCTGGATTGCAATCCCTAGTAGCAACGGGTTCTATCATAACCTCTTAATATAAATAAAATGTAGGTATGGAACGGTAATCGCTCGTAAGGAGTCGCTGTCTACAAAGGCTGTTGAAGAATTTTTTCATAAATTATATTTATTTAATGACAGTAACATGTGTAAACATTTTAGTATCGTAATTTTGTTTGAGGTGCAGTCTATTATTATGTTGGCAATCTTCCTATCTTTTTCAACATATTGCTATGCTCTTTTTTTACCAGGACAATGATATGCTAAAAGCATATCATTGTCCTGGTAAAAAAAGAGTTTCTTATTTTGTGTCTGGGCTTCTGTTTTTAATAAATACAAAACTGGAGGAGTGTTGGTTTAGCCGGAATTTTAGAATGTATTCTTCGGTGCCAACCTTCGACTGCATTCTTAGTTAGATGTTTTTCACTGTGGCAGCTGAATATATCCTTTGTAATTTTAGCAACCATTGGGTGTTAAAATAATCCAAAAAAACTGAGATAATTTCGTCTCAGGTGCAATTTCATGAACAGTCAGATATGCTTCTGGGATCAAGGCAGGAGGTAGCAAAGCCAAAAGCGTGCGAAGATGCGTTATTTTGCGAGCGTCCTTAGTTTGTTCGTAAGCCATTCTGAACACCGCATTCAAATAATGGTAATATCAACCTTTGATGCTAATATTCGGAGACACTTCTTTCATTGCTTGAATTGCTGCGATTTCATAATCACATTTAAGCGTGCTGATATCCATATGAAATTGATATTTCAGTATACGGAATAATCGCCTGTATGTATTTGTGTTTTTATTAAGTAGTAAAGCGTAGATTATAGGTACAAAATCAATCGTATCATCATCTCGAGCAATATCAATATGCAAGGTATATAATTGATAAACATTCCTCTCCTTCGGCAGTCAGGTAAAAAGGAGTAGGTGTAACTTTAAAAGTGCCATGACCGCAAATAGTTGTGAAAACTGAAAATACTCGCGGCACTTAGGACCTGGTAATGTAGAAAAAATGAATAATACAATATGTTGAAATACTTAACAGTCTAAAATTTAGTTCAGACCATCGTCCACTTAGAGTTGTAGTTAGTTTCAACATGAAGATTCATCGTAACAAAATGATTAGAAAAACAATAAAACGGGTTGATAAAACAACATTAATTGCAAATAAGGACAAATTTAATATACAAATCAAGAATAGTTTCAGCATACTTGACTCAAAAAATTCAGAAGATATACAAACACAGTATAATAACGTCAAAAATGTCATCACAACAGCTAGTCAAAACATAAAGTGCCTTAAGAACAAACAGAAAAAGCTTACTAACCAAACAGTTCACCTTCTAGAGGAGAGACAGAATCTACCATATCAGTCCTCTGAATACAGAGAGCTGGACCGAAAAGTAAAGCGGAGCATCCGAAAAGATATAAGACTTTACAACACCGAACTTGCTCACTCCGATTTAATGAATAACCGTTCTTTGAGGTCAGCCATGCGTGGGATGGATGAGGGGAGATCCTCTATAACACACTTGGAGGACAGTAACGGTGTGAGACAAGGCGATAGGACAAAATTAATCCAAATTTGTACTAAATTTTACAAAGCATTATACTCGGATAACGACACAACTTTCCAGCTTGCGGATGAAGTTTACTCATGCTCTGATGATGACCCAATGATAACTGGCTTTGAAGTTCATAAGGCTCTCAGTAGCATGAAGTACAACAAAAGCTCAGGAGAAGATGGTATTATAACAGACGCACTGCGAGTCGGAGAGAAATTTTTATTACCACACATTTGTAATCTATTTAACTCAATTTTAAAAACTGGCATATTTCCAAGTAACTTCTGTCATTCCAACATAATTCTGCTTCATAAAAAGGGAGATAAATCCGATATTGGCAATTACCGTCCTATTAGCCTTGTCTCACATCTGTACAAAGCTTTCATCATGGTCCTCGAAAATCGTATTGCCGATCAACTAGACCTTCACCAACCTCCTGAACAAGCTGGTTTCCGCCGCGGCTTGTCCACTACCGACCACCTACATTCTTTGAACCAGATGATAGAAAAGCACGAAGAATTTAACTTACCGTTGTACCTTGCGTTCGTGGATTATTCCAAAGCTTTTGATAGTCTTATCACATAAAGCCATTTTTACGACACTATAATCAGGAAATAGAACCCACTTATGTTAAATTACTGGAACGAATTTATCTTAATAGTACAGCTGCCATACGCTTAGATACTACTGGCCCATCCTTTCCAATCCGAAAAGGTGTCAAACAAGGGGATCCGCTGTCACCAAAACTCTTCACAGCAACGCTTGAAGAAGTCTTCCAAAATTTAGATGCACACTGGCGGGATATGGGCATTATCGTTGGAGACAGAAGATTAACAAATCTACGCTTCGCCGACGACATTGTCCTTTTCTCATCTTCGGCGGCTGAGTTAAGCCTTATGCTGGAACAACTGAGCCACGCCAGCCTCGAGGTCGGACTCAAAATGAATATGACGAAAACAAAATTAATGACGAACAGCACGAAACGCAAAGTAGACATTGCGGGTGTGGAGGTTGAATATGTCCATGAGTACATATACCTCGGCCAAATGGTCTCTTTCCAGGCGAGGCAAGATAAAGAAGTTGCTCGACGCACCGAAAACGCATGGAAGAGCTATTGGTCGATGAAACACCTAATGAAAGGATCACTTCCTCTTTCCCTTAAAAGGCAACTCATGGATATGTGCATCCTTCCTACCCTCACCTATGGAGCGCAAACGTGGTCGTGAACGAAACGTCAAAAGTCCGCACTCGGGGTCTGCCAGCGAGCGATGGAACGAAGTATTCTCGGAGTCAAAATCATAGATCGCATTCGGAACAGTATACTTCGTTCCAAAACACAAATCGCAGACGTAGGCAAAACAGCCGACAAACTATAGTGGAATTGGGCAGGCCACATCTGCCGCATGTCGCAACAGAATTGGGCAAAAGTATGGATTCCGAATAACAGGAACCGGCGACGCGGTAGGCCCAGAAAGAGATGGCGTGACGAATTAGACGTTTATCTGAAGGATTGGCCAGATGTAGCAAGATACAGGAAAAAATGGAAAGACGGAAGGGAGGCCTTTGCCCTGCAGTGGGACGTAACGGGCTCATAATAATAAAAATAATGTAGAAAATATTATAATTCTGTCATCTGATTCGATGTCGTAGTCGTCAAACAAAATGAAATCTTTAACGAGTTGATGCGGCAATCTTAATTTTTTTTTATATTTGTGATGGGTTTGCTCTTGACTCTAGTCTTGACCACCTTGTCCACTTTCGATTGCCAACGATTAAAAAATTGTTTCGGGTTCTATAGAGTGCATCTTTTACCGATGTAAATGGCGGAATGGCGTGTTCTACCCGGAAAGCAAAAACTCTTAAAAAAAAAACGTAAATTTTTGGTGTGGATTCATAGTTTTCTTCATACCTCACGTTTGCATCAGCATAGACATCTTAGATAGTATGGACTGGAAATACCTACAAAAAAAAAGTGCCTACCTAAACCTTAAAATGGCTGCCGATGCTATGGTTGTGTCAATCACGGCACTCACACACGCTCACAAATTTAAATAATACAAAAAGTAAACAACCATTTGACAGCAGGACTACCACGAACACAACCATTAAATTCGTCACCTAATATGGCGAAAATGGAACGTACCTACAACTGTCACTACGTCACAAAAAAATGTTGCCAATATGAGCAACAACTGAAATATTGTTGTCTCTTTTATCAAATACGATTACTACATTAGAAAGAATGAAACAAAACGATGTTTCACATTCTGTTTCGTATTTCACTCATATTTATATTAGGTAATGTATGTATGGAACATCGCGGCGCCTCCATGTTTTTTCTATTTCAATGATCATCAGGAGTACAGATATGTTTTCCTACGCGTATTCGGCAATCTTGTTGGTTGTAACAACGGCAGTTTGTGGTTCCAGACTTATTTTTCATTAAAAAAAAAATACTTTAGCCGGAATCTAGAATACACATAGCAAAGATATTTTATGTGATTACTCATACCGAGTCATGATAAGTTGACCGGATATTTTTATCGAACGAATTACATAAAGTTCATTACCTAAGTATAAATATAAAATGCACTTCTCGATTCAAATGTACAAATTCAGCTTTTTTGAGAACATAATATTTAGCGAATCTAATATTTTGAGAATCTGATAATATGCGAATAAAGGTCGACAAGGGGCGAGGGCCAGTCTCCTTGGCTGTCTCCCGGTCCAGACGGGTGATAGCCCACCGCGGGTTTGAAGACTGTCCAGAGCGCCCCCCCCCCCCCGGGGATCGCGCATCACGTCTTGAGGTAGCTGTCCCTTAGGTTCTATACATATCAGTGTGAATAAAAACATGTTTTTTTTGCAATATGATTTTTGTGCAAAACGTCTTTAACATTATTTGCATTTCCTATATTTTTCACCTATGTGCAAATGCATATATGTTTTGATAAATATTTCTTAGCACTAAAGCTACGCTGACATATATCACATTTGTAAGGTTTATCTCCAGTGTGTACACGAATATGCCGTGTTAAATGATTCTTCACAGTAAAATTAAGCTGACATATTTCACATGTGTATGGTTTATCCCCAGTGTGTACACGAATATGCCGTGTTAAATGATTCTTCAGAGTAAAATTACGCTGACATATTTCACATTTGTAAGGTATATCCCCCGTGTGTACACGAATATGCTGTGTTAAACTATACTTTACAGTAAAACTACACTGACATATTTTACATTTGTAAGGTTTTTCCCCAGTATGTACTCGAATATGCCCTGTTAAATCACCTTTTTGGGCAAAACTACGCAGACATATATCACATTTGTAAGGTTTATCCCCAGTGTGTACACGAATGTGCTTTGTTAAATGACCCTTACGAGTAAAACTTTTCTGACATGTTTCACAATTGTACAGTTTTTCTATAATATATAATCTTCGTTGTTTATTTATATGACCGTTGTCCATAACTTTGTTAGTATTATTATGTTCAGTTTTCATTTCCTGTGTAGCACTTGTATCTTCTAGTTTTGTTCTTCGATTGTATTTTTTTGGTTTCTTCGGAACAGTTGCCCCTGTGATTATAAATCTGGTAAGTACTGAATTCTAGGTTGTTTGGTAGATACAACAATAAAAGGGGTATGAAGTTTCGTACATAGGAACGCTTTCCCCAACGGCGAAAAGGTCTGGGGTTATGTACGTATGTAGAAAATTATCACTTAAGAGCAGAAGAGAAGCGTTGACTTGCATACAATTAATCAGAAGTTCCTTTAACTTCTGATTAATTGTATGCAATAATACACTTTATCGTCAAGAGTAAGGAAACCGTGAGCGTCCCTGGCGTCGCACCGTGTTGGCAGAAGCGACGAGCATCGGAATAATGCTGAACGAGTTAAGCGTGAATTGAAGCTTAAGACCGTTCGCGATGGCGACCCAATCAAAAGGAAACCAGAGCCAGCGGCGGTGAGGTGTTTTTGTAGAAAAAGCTATTGCTAACGCTTAAACTTGGCAAATAGCAATAGACCCTCGCCGCGTTTATTCCCAGTTCCCAGACCGTTTTACCCCAAAATGCTTTTATGAACGCTGTGCTCTCCACTGCCCAGTTTGGCGTTGAAGTCTTCTCTCTCATGGTCCATGTTCCTCTGTGGTCATCACATGCTTTATTCGGATGTCATAAAATTCCTCTACTTCTTCATCTGGATGTCATGACGTGGGTGCGTATACTTGTACGATGGACAAAAATTTCTTGTCCATGATACGGAACTTTAGCAAGGCACCCGACTCACCTCCACTGTTACCGTTATCCGGTCGTTGCCGACTCCCGGATCCAGGCCTGGGTAATGGTGGCCTCCTCGAAAAGTTCCCTGTCGATGCCTTTGGTACCTCATCATATTGCAACACTGACTTCCGAAGCGAAAGTTATTTTTGCACTTTTTGATGTTTTGCTTTGAAGTCGGTTTATTTTGTTTTGTGTTTTGATTTTATTTTATCTTTACAAATCAATACTGTTTAATTTACCGGATCGACCATTAACGGGATTGTAACGAACAATTTTAAGGAGTATACATTAATATGTACTTTCTTATGTACGCATATTATTTATTTTATTCATTTTATATTATTCTAAAATTGTACACTGGATTTATTCGCTTCTTTCTTTTGTAAACTCTCTCTATAACTTTAAGGATTGCTGGTAAAACTCTAAGTTAAGCCCACCTTTGTACATCAACTTTATCATCAGTATATGTAATCTATGTTAAAACATTGCCATTTTGTGTACAATAAAGAATTAAGAATAAGAGTCAGTTTGCGTTTCTTCACAGAGTCAGAACATGAATTTCAAGCCATAGAAAATGTATTTATACCAACACGCCATTCTGAATCAGAAGATTTACCACCACAAGATTCTGAATCTGATTCAGAAGATGATTTTCTTTTAATGAAATTGAAAACTGAAGTAGAAGAAGAACAAGAAGTATCTAAGACGAAACAACATGCTGAAGACACGAAAAGTAAGTATTAGTTGGGTTATCAACAGATTATAAACCTGAGCAACAGTCCACCTGACGTAATGTTGCTTGCAATACTATAAGGTAAGTACTTAATGATGGTCACCCTTTCTCATACCGAAGTAAGCAAGCGTTGCTTATCCTCGAAGATCGAACCGCGTGGCTATTATTATAGTAAGCCATGAGCTCCTTTGAAGATATTTAGTTAATTTTAAGCGCCCAATTCGCTTCACATGATGCTTGTCGGTTCTGCCAACACAGTGCGACGCCAGGTTTGACGAAGGCGGGCACGCTTTCTTTAATCTTGGCGATAATAAGTGTATCATTGCTAAACCCAGAAATAAAAAATGTAAACAAAGAAATGTCATTGTCAAAGTGACAGTTCAATTCGGTAGTCAACATTTCCCTAGTAATTCAAATTAAGTTTTTTGTACAACGCTAAAGCAGCGTGTCAAAATTAAAAAAATATAGCCTAACGTAAGTCCTAATATTATAGGTAAGGTAAACGAAATGAAAATAAAAGATTTATATTGTTATGAACAAGTTGCTCATGTTTATTTGAAATTAGTATATATTATAATTTATTCTCTTTCTGTTCATAATTTTCAGGACAAGGTTTGTGTGTAAGAAAATTCCGATTTATTTCATTAGTAAAAAGCACCCATGCGAAGTTTCGCTAGTTGAAAACGCGAAGCGTTTCGCTAGTTGAAAATGCGAAGCGTTTCGCTAGTTGAAAATGCGATGCGTTTCGTTAGTTAAAAACACTAAATGATGTCCAAATGTTTAAGACCACTGCCTTATTGCCAGTAGCATAAAAATAATTTATTTATTATTATTTTATTTTCAGTCTGTATTGACCCACTGCAGGGCAAAGGCCTCCTTTTCCTCTTTCCATTTCTCCCGGTTTTGGGCTAGTAGACCAGTCCTTTCTTTAGGTGTCAAGCTCATCCCGCCATCGTCGCCTGGGTCTGCCGCGATGTCGCCGGACATTTTCTGGGACCCATATTGTGGAAGCTTTAGTCCATGATTCGTTCGGCATGCGGCAAACGAGGCCGGCCCAATCCCATTTCAGATTGGCTGCTTTTCGAGTGACCTCGGTGATTTGTGTTTTTGAGCGCTGCACTGTATTCCTAATACGGTCAGTTAGTCTGTCTCCAAGAATGCTGCGCTCAATATCTCGCTGGCATACCTCGAGCTTGAACCTCTGCTGAATTGTTAAAGACCAGGTTTGAGCGCCGTATGTGAGGATAGGGATAATGCACATATCCATTAATTTTCGTTTATGGCAAATGGGATGGTCTCCTTTCATTGACCAATAGCTCTTCCAGGCGTTTTCGGTGCGTCTTGCAACTTCTTAATTCTAAGAGACTAATTGGCCGAGGTAGATGTATTCTGGGACATATGCAATCCCTTATATACACTTGGACGCTGTTAGTCACGAGGTTCTTCTTCGACATATTCATTCGAAGTCCAATATCAAGGCTTACATTATTCAAGTCATTCGGCATTTCGCCTAATTCAGCTGCCGAAGTTGAAAATAGGACGATGTCATCGACGAAGCGCAGGTTGGTTAACCTTTTTTCGCCGATGACTACGCCTTTATTGACCCAGATATGGGACATACTTTTAAAGACCTCTTCGAGGGTGGCAGTGAACAGCTTGGGGGACAGCGGGTCCCCTTGCTTGACTCCTCTTTCAATGGGAATGGATGGTCCTGTGTTGTTTATTTTCACTTCTTCTGAACTATTTCGGTATATATTTCGTAGTAGATTGATATAGGTGGAATCTATACCTTGACTAAGGGGTGCCTTGAATAAAGAGTCGAGATGGATAATTTGGTTGAGGGATTGTAGGTGGTCAGTGGTGGAGAGGCCTCGACGGAATCCTGCCTGTTCTGGTTGCTGCTGGGAGTCAAGTTGGCCTGAGATACGGTTCTCGATCACTTTTATGAATGTCTTATTATAAGTGTGACACCAAGCTGATGGGGCGATAGTTACCGATCTCAGATTTGTCACCCTTTTTGTGCAGCAGAATGTCTGTGGAATGGTAGGATTGAGAGGGAATTTAACCGCTTTCCAGTATGGTGATGTGCGGAAGTAATACGGGCGCTCCGATTTTTAGAGCTTCTGTGGTGATGCCATCCTCTCCCGGGCTTCTACTGTACTTCAGACTGTGCAAAGCGCAGTGTACCTCAAAACCTGAGATGTTGGGCAAAATCTGTGATAAATACTGTGAGAGGGAAACACCATTGTGTGCCTGGGAAGAGGACAAAGTGCTGCACTTTCCACCGAGTAAAGACTACTATAAAATTCAGTGCAGATGTTCAAAACGTTGTCTTTTTCGGTGTGGGTAGTACCTAAGTGGTCTTTGATTTTGGTGATGGTGGATCTACCTTTTTCTGTGTCTCTTAGCGCTAGTTTTAAAGATCTTTTACCTTCCGGAGCAACTTGAACCAACTTATCGTTGACTGAACTTGTCGTACGTCTCTTCGAAAGCTCCTTTTGACATGTCGATCCATTTTCCTGACCTCTGGGGTATTTATAAGCAAGATTCAGTCTGTCTTCTATTGATTTGAGAGTTGCTTCACTGAGTTTCAGTATTTTTTTTAAGGGTTTAATTTTTAAATTCGCACTTTTAATACTTGTTTTGATATTTTTTTATTGCTGTTCGAGGTCATTTGAATCTGGTGTTTTTAATAAGTTAAGGCTATTTTCGAGTAGAGAGTACTATTGATCACTAAAGAGGTTTTATCTAGTTTTTTGATCTATTACGGATCATTTGGGTTCTGTAAATTTTATGATGAAAGGTCGCCACCACCCTTAGTGGGCGGTGGTCGGAACTATAGCGAATTTTGTTTATAACTTGGAATTTAGTAATACATTGTTTGTTGGAAGACGGACAGAAATCAATTTCGTTTTTATGTTACCCCATCAGAAGAAAACCAGGTCCAGCGGTGTTGAGGTTTTTTTTTTGTTTTGTTTTGTTATTTACTACAAACTGACTCCTTCATGGGACATTCAGCAGTATGTTGGTCGGTGCTATCGCTGGCTCGCTCAGTATGTGACCTGTGTCACATCCTCATTGTTTAGACAGTACTACTGTCTAAGGTGAGGTTATTTGTAGAAAAAGCTATTGCCAACGCTTAAACTTTGCCCGAAGGCAAATTGCAATAGACCCTCGCCGCGTTTATTCTCAGTTCCCAGACCGTGCGACCCCAAAATGCTTTTATCAACGCTGTGCTCTCCACTGCCCAGTTTGGCGTTGAAGTCTCCTCTCTCATGGTCCATGTTCTTTTGTGGTCGTCACATGCTTTATTCAGGAGGTCATAAAATTCCTCTACTTCTTCATCTGGATGTCATGACGTGGGTGCGTATACTTGTACGATGGACAAAGTTTTCTTGTTCATGATACGGAACTTTAGCAAGGCATCCGACTGACCTCCACTGTTACCGTTATCCGGTCGTTGCCGACTCCCGAATCCAGGCCTGGAAAATGGTGGCCTCCTCGAGAAGTTCCCTGTCGTTGCGCTTGCGCGCCCAGCGCGGACCTTCCGTTCGCGGGGCCGCCGTACTGCGGCCGCCGGCGGTCTGGGTGGAGACGTCGAAACGAATATATCGGTGATCCGATAACGTCTCCACCTCCATGGCGACGTGCCAGTCGCGGACACGGCTAGCGAACGAGACGTCCACCACTGACTCGCCCCGCTGTCGCACACACGTGTAAACCGAGCCCCGGTTTAAGATGACCAGGCCGGTGGTTACTGCCCACTCCTCGCAACACCTTACCCCTAGCATCGGTTACCAGAGATCCCACGTCGAAGACTTTGCGTTGAGATCCCCTAGCAACAGCACCAGGTACGGGTGGAGTCGGCCTACGACGGCGCCCAACTCGACAAGGAAATTCTCGAAGTCGGCGAGACTCTTGTTGGGCAAAAAATACGCACCAACTATGCCAACGCCGTCCGCGAGGGCGGCCACCCAGCCGCGACCTCGGTAGGCTTATTACGAGTCTTGCAAGAGCAAAACGATAGCGATCAAACGCTTTATGTCATAAAAGTAGGAATTACCTGCAGTGTAGGTATGGTAGGTCCTACACAATCGTTTGCTAATCGCTCGCTGTTTGTCAAATGCACTTATTTAAAAAAAAAAAACCGCCAACAACTCTATTTCTATTTTGTATTGAAGAGCAATTATTGCGCGAAAATCGCTATCGTTTTGCACTTGCGAAAGATATAAGTAAGTAGTAAGCCTGCGGGTCCGGCTGACAAGAGCCCCGCCAATGATGGCTACCAAACCGTCGAGGTCTCCAACGCAGTTATCCCTGGGTGGGATGAAATACGGCTCGGCGACCACAGCCACGTGAATCGACCACTCTGCCATGCTCTGGAGCAAGAGATCCTGAGCTCTGGCAGAGTGGTTGATATTGCCCTAGATGAAATGGTAGGGCGCCATTATGCGCAATCCATTCCCTCCGCTCTATTCCTAGGCCGGGAGTCGGCCGAAGAACAGCCAGGCTGACGGGGGGTTAAGAGCCCCCGGCAACCTTGGCCCTCCTTCTCCTCTTCTGCTGCCGCGCGGGTACACCACAGGCCTTTCCGCCCGCTCTGTGCCCAGCGAGCCTCAGCAGCTGTACAGAGGCTACAGTTTGGTGCCGCGGAGCACTGGGCCGCCTTGTGGCCGGGCTGACCGCAGCGATAGCACTGCTTGCTGCGGTCTGTTTCAGCGGTGCATCTTGCCCTGACATGCGCAATGTCCAGGAAACGATAGCACCGCAATGCCCTGGGTTGCAGTAGCTTCACCCTTGCTGAAACCCAACCCACCAACAGTCGCCCACCTTCAGCGAACTTGTTCGTCGCCGCCACCGTGCCGAGCCCGGTAGCGTCGGCACTGATCTCGCCCGTCTGCACATCCTCGGACGGACATCCACCGGCTCGGGAGATGGCCGCCAAGACCTCCGCTGGCATCGTCGAGTCGTCCAGATCGTCGATACGCAGCTCAGCCGTCTTCATCGGCCTGGACACCCGGACGTCCTCAGGGTTGAGGACCCTCTGCAGCTTAGCGGCCAAAATGTCCGCCTTTTCGGCGCTAGAGGCACCTGACACCTCGAGCAGCCATCCGCCGCCACCCTTTTTTTTTTTTTTTTTTTCGTGGAGAAATGCTCATGCATACTTGAAGTGTATGGAGCTAGTGAAACAACCTTGTTAGCTGAGAGCTGGTTTATTACTGAGTAATGACACGCGTCGCAGCGCGCGCTAAGTATCTATAGCTACTTATACATACATACATATCATTCCTCCCCAATTAGTTTTTTGAACCTGTAGACAAATCAAACATAAAATTAATTACAATCGGTTCGCTAAATTAACAAATGTGAAACTCTTAAAAATATTTCTTATAGTCTATTATTTTTCTAACACGCTTCGACGTTTGGCGTGTGAGTGTGGGTGACGGAACCGGGCGTTCGTGGACCGGGCTCAAGGCAGCGACGGCGGTATCGCTTGCCTGCTCGCTCGCAGTCGCAGGCCCTGCCATACCAGGCTGCGCTGCTGACGGACTGACCCAGGTGGATGTCTCTTTATCTATCCCTCTCTCACACTCTTTGGCCTGATAATGCGAACAATTATCACCATCCTTTTCTTCAATAGTAACTCGCGACTCAACATTTTCAACCGCCGGTGTATCTACCGCGGTTTGACTGTATGGGTTTCCCATTACTGGTTCTGAATCTATAGCTGAACTCGTAGATTCCGCCGACGGTTGAGCATGATGAGATACGCCAGTCCCCCAATCTGATAATAACCTATCATTGCTACCTCTATACTTAAAAATCTGATCTACATGTCGTATACACTCGATATGAAAATCGTGGATTTTAATTTTGTACATTCGATTCCCTATTTTTTGCGTTACAGTTCCCAATTGCCATGATTCCTTCCGTGCATTGTACCATCTTACCCAAACAATATCACTAATAGAAAAATGTCGTTTCCCAATGTCTGAATTCGGCGCGAGTTTATTTGAGTCATCCGAGGGCATTATTAAATCTAACCGAGATCGTAAGGTCCGTCCAAACATTAACTTAGCGGGCGTTTCCCCGGTGGTACAATGCACCGTGTTCCTATAATTAAACAAGTAGCCCAGTAACAATTCGTTAATTTGACACAATGAAAGGTTATCCCTAATTACACACTTTAGCATCTTTTTACATATTCGGACTGAATTTTCAGCTTGACCATTGCTTGGCGGGTGATAAATAGGCGTCGTCATATATTTGATACCATTACTACTATAGAAAGTTTTAAACTCCAAAGAATTAATTTTAGCATCATTATCTGATATTATAACATTTGGAATACCAAAAGTTGAAAAAATTGCCTTTAATTTCGAAATCAGTGCTTTTGAAGAAAGTCCGTTATGCATGTGCAAGCATTCCAACCATTTGCTGAATGAATCTACCACAACGAGATATACCCTTTGGCCTACAGTCATATAATCTATGTGGAGGCGCTGCCAGGGCGCGCCGGCAGCGGGCCAGGGAGCGGAAGGGGCGCGCGGGGGCGCGGCGCGCACGCTGACGCACGTCTCGCACCCGCCGATCCAACGCTCGATGTCATTATCGATTCCTGGCCACCACATCCTCCCTCTGGCATTACTCTTGGTTTTAATAATACCTAGATGAGTGTCGTGCAGTTCACGTAACATTATCTGTCTAAGCGACTGTGGAATCACAATCCTATGTCCTCTAAATAAACAACCGTTTTCGAATTGCAGGTCCGACTTACATTGAAAATACGGCAGTACTGATGTGCAATTTATTTTACGAGGCCAGCCGCTTCTCAAGTACCTCACAACTGTTTGAATAGTCTTATCGCTCGCTGTAGCCCGGGTGACGTCACGAGTAGTGATGGCGGGGGAAGCTTCATCTAAAAACCTAAGCGTATAATAGGTATCTATATCGCTTTCGTTCACTTCGTTTTTACAAGCTAACGGTGCACGAGAAAAATAATCCGCTACTAAATTCTTGTCGCCCGCCACATATTGTACAACATAATTATAAGCAGATAAAATAATGGCGTATCTCTGCAGTCGCAGCGCGGTCGTCACCGGTATACCCGTCTTGTTATTAAATATCGATACTAGGGGTCTATGATCGGTTCTTAGTATAAACGGCTCGCTGCGACCATAGAGGTACTGATGAAAACGTTTCACCCCAAAAATTATAGCAGTCGCCTCCTTTTGGATTTGGCTGTAATTTCGCTCATTAGAAGCTAAAGAACGAGACGCGTAAGCTAGGGGTCGCTCCTGGCCGTCGGGAGCCTGCTGAGCTAGCACAGCGCCGAGCCCGGTGGGGCCCGCGTCCACTGTGAGTACGAGCTGCGCGCGCGGCTCGAAATGTGCCAACACGCGTTCCGAGGCTAACTCGCGGCGCACGGCCGCCATGGCGTTGCGCTGTCTATCTGTCCACACCCATACCGCGTCTTTACATAACAGTTCGTGTAAAGGACTAAGGAGTGACGAGGCATTAGGTATAAAATTTCTATAATAGTTAACTATACCTACAAACCTTTTTACCTCAGTCACATTGGTAGGCTCTGGCGCGCTCATTATGGCCTTGACCTTGTCCGGGTTGGTCATTAAACCGGATTTGCTAATAACGTACCCTAGATACGTAACGCTATTTTTAAAGAAAGCACATTTATCTTTCTGTAAACGTAACCCGGCATCATTTAACCTACGCAGAACTTCATGTAACCTACCAATGTGTGACTTCCTATCCGGGCCTGTGATGCAAATGTCATCGAGCCATACGCTAACACCGTCTATTCCCGCGAGAAGGATCTCCATTGATTTTTGAAAAATCGCCGGTGCATTAGCTAGACCATATACTAGCCTGGTATACATATAAAGGCCCTTATGAGTACTTATAGTTGTGAGTGGCTGTGACGAGTCCTCTAAAATAAATTGATTGTACGCATTTTTTAAATCTATTTTGCTGTACATTTCACCACCGCCGATTTTAGCAAATACCTCCTCTATCCGAGGCAAGGGATATTTTTCTATTATTAGGTCTCGGTTCAGTGTGACCGAAAAATCGCCTGCGATTCTGACGCTTCCGTTTTCTTTCAAAACGGGTACTATTGGTGTCGCATACTCTGAATGATCTACAGAAATTAAAATACCCGCATCAACCAAACGCTGCAACTCTTTCTCGACCTTATCTTTAAGCGCAAAGGGTACACTTCGTGGTTTAAAATACTTCGGTACGGAATGTTCTTTAACTTGTAACTTTACTTTAAACCTATTAAACGAGCCTAGTTCATCCCGCCATAGATTGGGGAATTTACCTAGCAACAAATCCGTATCAAACCCTACCTTATTTTGTAATGAGTTCAAACTAGAGGTCAAAACTAAATTAAAAGCGGACATGAAATTTCTACCTAGCAATGGAGGGCCCCCGTTTTCAATAACAAAAATTTTAATCATTTTCTTCACTTTATTATAAAACGCTTCTATAGCAAAAACCCCCAAGGGAGATATTTTATGTCCGTCATACAGACACATTTTAATATTGCACTGTTCTAACGGATACTGCGAAAACTTATCCCGATACAATCGATCTGAAATTACACTGCCACCTGAACCGGAGTCGAGTTCCATCAATATCCTACAATTACCTAAAATCAAATCTATTTGTATTGGCTTGTCATACCTTAAATTAAAGTTCTGGCATTCCTCACAACCCGCGTCCTGATCACTGCATTTCTGATCTGTTTTGACGTGATACACGCACGAATCTTTCGCAGCGCACACTTTTTTTAAATGCCCCTTATGACCGCACTTTAGACACTTGTAACCTTTATAACGGCACTTATCACTGTTATGGTTTTTCAATCCACAAACCGCACATCGTGCGCCTGCGCCATTGCCGCTGGCGCCGGCGCCGACGCTTCCGCTGCCGCTGCCGCTCCTGCTGCCGCTGCCGCTACCGCTGCCGCCACCACGACCCCGACCGGTCTTGTCTGGGAATCCTGCGCGATAAATTGGCTCTTCCTTTACCAAACTAACGTCGCTGGTGACGCCGGAATTGAGCATGACTTTAGCTTCCTTGGCGCAGGCCGCTTGCTCCGCCATTTCAATAGCCCGCGCTAACGTCAGCGCAGAAGGGCTCTGTTCGAACAACTTGTCCCTTTCGGGACCGGCATTCAGACCGAGGACAAAACGATCCCTAAGGTTCGTTTCTAAAGCAGAACCGAAGTCGCAGTAAACAGCTAAACCTCTTATTCGTGCCGCCCATTCCCCCAATGTTTCGTCTGACTTCCTGGTAGCACCAAAGAATTTTGCTTTGTCGGCAAACGAGCACTTCTTTGGCTTAAAATGGCCATCGAGTAATTCCACAAGCTCGCTGTATGTAAGCGTTTCTAATTCCTTCGGAAACGCTAGGTTGAGTACTAGGCGGTAGGTCTCCTCCGTGAGATGAGTCAGTAAAATTCCACTTTTCTTTTCTTCTTCTACACTGTTGATTTTTAAAAACTGAGTCAATTTGCCTTTGTAAATTAACCACTCACTTATTTTATGATCGAACACTGTTATAGTTCCTAAATATGTGGTCATTTTTTTTATTTTTATTTGCGCGTGGGTATCCCTACTTCGTACGCCAGTGAAGTGTATGGAGCTAGTGAAACAACCTTGTTAGCTGAGAGCTGGTTTATTACTGAGTAATGACACGCGTCGCAGCGCGCGCTAAGTATCTATAGCTACTTATACATACATACATATCAATACTGCACTGCCACGGGGAGATAGTGCAGTTATGTGGGACTCTAACCCACTAAAACTCCACGGTGTCCTCCTCTGCCGCTTATGGCGGGAACACGGGAACGCGTAAACATACATCCGCGAACCCGCCGCGGCTGTCCGTCACCGGACCCTCCTTTGGGGAGTAACCCCCGTCACCGGCGCACCAGAACACGTTGCACGCCGTGACCACCCCAGGGACCAAACCGGCACATGGGTGCCAGACGACCCCGTGTGTGGCACCCGTTGGTCCCACTGTGACGGGTCAGGACAGTGGCCTCGCCACCTACCACTTTTCGGCCGCAGAGGATAGGGAGAGCGGCCAACGCTATACCGACACTCCTCTTCCCCTGCGGCCCCACCGCGTCCGCCATCAGACGGTGGCGACCCCGTGCAGGCCGCGGCGGATAGGGAGAGCGGCGCACCGCAATACCGGCACTCCTCTCCCGCCGCAGCCTCCAACCCTCAGCCGCGATGCCTCTACCATACCACATCGCGGCCCACCTCAGTTGCGGTGGCGCCCATACGGCACCGCAACCTACTTATTGGCCGCTACGTCGTCGGCTTGTCGGCAAAAGCCCTGACGAGCGGCCCCTCCTCGGGTTCCTCTTCGCTTCACCGTGGTTGTCCAAGCCACGGCTACTGAGCCCCCCCGCCTCGACAATGCGGGAACCGCCACCCTGACTCAACATCCTGCACTGATGCTAACTATCCTACAAAAAACCTCGTGTGAACTTCCACATTCTTGAGCTCGCTTGTAGGTGTTAAATGGATAGCCCGCTATTTTTGGTCGCCAGAGCCTCGTTAGTTAGCGAAGGGTGCACCACGTGCAGGTGATGTTGACATTTAGGAAGTCCGTTTGTTGTGTGCTACCGCTACCCCTTACACCCAAAATAATTTGCACGATTTTATTTCAAACAGTTATATTTTATTTTTGGATCCTAGTTTACATCACTTTAAGGTTGAAAACTGTGTGCAATATTATATTTTAACTGTTTAAGATATGTCTACAATTTTAGCACTATGTTATAGTACTTTTCGGCAAACTGCACAATTGTTTTTATTTTTTAAAACATGATCAAAAATGTAAACACCTTTGTTTACATTTTTGATCTAGAATTCGATTTCTTAGTTTAGAGACTGGATTATATGTAACATAGAAAGCTCGAAATATGCATGCAAATATGCATGAGAAACCTATAAAATATGCATAAAAAGTGTTAAAATATGCAACGACGAATAATGAGAACCCATTATTATTAGTTATTTTATTTACAAAAACTACATACAATCTGTACATTGTATTCATTATTCCTTAAATTCACAAAACTGTATCGAACCAAAGTATTTAAAGACTTGCTACTAAGTATTGTTAATATAAACGACTAGGGTTTTTATTTTTAATTTTGTTTAATTTTAAGCTGATTTCTCGTGTCTCCTGTGCGGGTCACAAATAAATACTTTTTCTTTCTTTCTTTCTTTAGAAACTGTTCCAAATGTTTAGTACCTAGTAAGATTGTCTCTACGATCGCTCATAACATTTTTATAAGCGGAAAAATAAAAGACTGGTCGATCCTACTCCGACATGTGCACGATATTAGGATTCCATTTCACATTAATGATGTATTTCTGTTGCTGCTATAACGTACGGAACCCTTCGTGCGCGAGTCCGACTCGCACTTGGCCGGTTTTAGTAAAAATGTGAAATAAAAAGGGGGTATTTATGCAAATGCATATGCAAACACGCTAATGCATATAATCCGGTCTCTAATAATTGCATATCATCAAAAGTTCCTTTGCTCTACGCTTCTCTTCAGACCTTATGTGATATTTTCAAACGTACCTAAATTTATGTACGTAACTTCATACTCCTTATATTTTGATTCATGTTGTATCAACCAAACAACCTAGACTTTTTTATTAATTACCAGATTTATAATCACAGGGCCAACCGTTGCGAAGAAACCAAAAATAAATATTCGAAGAAGAAATCTAGGAGATACAAGTGCAGACCTGATAAAGCAAACTGAATATAATTTTAGTGACAATGTTATAGACATCGGTGATATAAATAGACATCGAAGATTATATATTGAAGAAAAACCTTACAAATGTGAAATATGTCAGAAAAGTTTTAATCAAAAGGGAAGTATAAGAGTGCATATGCGTGTACACACAAAAGAAAAATCTTACAAATGTGATATATGTAAGCGTAGTTTTTCATTAAAGAGTACTTTAACAAAGCATATTCGTACCCACACAGGAGAAAAACCTTACAAATGTGATATATGTCTGCATAGTTTTACCCAAAAGTATATATTAACAAACCATATTCGAGTACACACTGGGCAAAAACCTTACAAATGTGATATATGTCACCATCGTTTTACAGTAAAACGTAATTTAACACAGCATATTCGTTCCCACACGGGGGAAAACCCTTACAAATGTGAAATATGTCAGAAATGTTTTTATGGAAAGAGCCATTTAACAGTGCATATGCGTGTACACACAAAAGAAAAACTTTACAAATGTGAAATATGTCAGAAAAGTTTTAGTCAAAAGGGCAGTATGAGAGTGCATATGCGTGTACACACAAAAGAAAAACCTTACAAATGTGATATATGTGAGCGTAGTTTTCCATTAAAGAGTACTTTAACAAAGCATATTCGTACCCACACGGGAGAAAAACCTTACAAATGTGAAATATGTCAGAAAAGTTTTAATCAAAAGGGTAGTATGAGAGTGCATATGCGTGTACACACAAAAGATAAACCTTACAAATGTGAAATATGTCAGAAATATTTTTATCAAAAGGGTCATTTAACAGCGCATATGCGTGTACACACAAAAGAGAAACCTTACAAATGTGAAATATGTCAGCGTAGTTTTACAGTAAAGAGTAATTTAACACAGCATATTCTTATCCACACGAGGGAAAAACCTTACAAATGTGAAATATGTCAGCGAAGTTTTGCTCATAAGGAAACTTTAATAGCGCATATTCGTGTACACACTAGGAATAACCTTACAAATGTAAATGTTAACAATGGCAAAGATGATTTGCCCGAATGGTATTTTTGAAAAAATATGTCCTTATTCACACTGATTTGTATAGAACCTAAGGGTCAGCGCACACAAGATATGACGCGACAATATAGAACTTTTACGAGGCAAAAATGGTCATTCCAGTGAGAGAATTCTATTACAGCCAGAGTAATTTGAAACTTGAATTCTCTCTAAACAAAGCTTTTTATAGCGATCTTAATAAGTGTGTATAGCGTCATGCCTCAGTGTGACAAATCAAATCAAATCAAATCAAATGTTTATTTGTAGAGCATAGGTAATATACAAGGTGTACATAAAAAAATATAAGTTCGCCATGTCTAGCCGATAGCGGCATACAAATATTAATTATATATAATGTCCTTACAACTAAATTAAAGAATAAGTATCACAATATTAAATGATTTACATGCACATAATTACATTATTATTAAATCGTAAATGTTAAAATATTACTAATATTATTAATATTGTTAAAGCACATATTTATCTACAATTTATTTGAATATTTATTTAAATTATCATCGGTTAGGTATTCTTGTACTGAGTAATATGCCTTCTGTGTCAGGAATTTCAGCAGCGATTTTTTAAATTCATTTAACTCATTTATTCTCTGATGCACCTGGGTATTTTATTGTATATTTTGGGTGCCATACCTACAATGCTTTTTTTATAAAGGGCAGTCTTGTGTGAGTAGGAGCAAATGTCCATATTACGGCGTTTAGATTTTACAGCTTTGAATGTTTCCGAATTAGTTTTCACGAACAAAGCTATCTCATAAATATATAAGAAAGGCATGGTAAGTAAATTAAATTTTCTAAAATATGGTAGGCAGTTGTCAGTTGATTTTAATTTAAAAACTGATCTAAGGCATTTCTTTTGCGCTTTGAAAGCGACGAGTCTATCAGTGGAATTTCCCCAGTACATAATGCCGAACCGTAGTGTAGAAACTACATATGCATTGTACGCTACTAGAACGGCAGACTCATTTACCATTTTTGATAAATTGTATAGGGCATATGCATATTGATTTAACTTTTTGGCAACGGTTTCAATATGGGATTTCCATGATAGGTGATTGTCTAAATGTAATCCTAGAAAAGTAGCAGTATTAGTTTCAGCGATCCTTTTATAATCGTAAGTAATATTAAGTTGCACTTGATTTTTTCGCTGATAAAATAACATTATTTTGGTTTTTTCTAAGTTTACTTTCAATTTATTTATTTCTAACCAGTTTATTATGGATTGAAGGGAACTATTAATATCATTTTCGAAAGTATGTATGTTTTCACATGGGACTATGACAGTGCTATCATCTGCAAAAAGAACGGTTTGATGTTTAATACATTTTGGTAAATCATTTATGTATACAATGAATAGCAAGGGCCCGAGGACACTTCCTTGGGGAACTCCACATGTAACATATCTAGTCGACGACGTATAGGTATCTTCTACTTTTGTTTTGGGGCAAACCTTTTTTAAGACAGTAACTTGCTTCCTGTCAGATAAGTAGGATTTAATTAATTTTAATACATTGCCCCTTACGCCATAACCTTCTAACTTACGTAGTAATAACTCATGATCTACATGATCAAATGCCTTTGACATATGCATTAGTATGGCTGCGATCGGTGTTTTTTTGTCAATATTGACTATGATTTTTGAGAGTAATTCAAAGACTGCCTTATTTATTGTTTTATTTTTACGAAAACCATATTGCTCTTTAGTTAGTACTAGCTGTTGCCCGCGGCTTCGCTCCCGTGGACCACCCCACATGACCCATTTTCGGGAATAAAAAATAGCCTATGTCACTCAGGAATAATGTAGCTTTCTATTGGTGAAAGAATTTTTAGAATTGGATCATTAGTTCCAGAGATTACCCCCTACATACAAACTTACAAATTTTACCTCTTTATAATATTAGTATAGATATTTTGTGATTCAAAGAAAGAATATAAAGACTTGTTTATGACTTTTTCGAATACTTTAGACAGTACTGGGATTAGAGCTATGGGACGGTAATTTTGAATAGCTGTTTTATCACCTTTTCTATGCAACGGTTTTATTATTGTCAATTTTAACTTACTTGGAAAGTGACCGTTTTCTATACACAAGTTAATTATATGATTCAGTACGGGTGCTAAAATATTTGATACTAGTTTTAATGTTTTTGTACAAATACCGTAGTAACCCGTACTATTCGTGTTTTTTAATGAATTTATAATTTCATATAATTCTCGAGGATCAGTAGGTGCCATAAACAACGATTTAGGGTAATAGGTTTGGCTTGGGAAGCTATTGCAATTTTTATTACAAGACGTTTGCTTTACTGAATCTATATTGTAGTCATTAAAAGCCGTAGTGATTTCTGAGGGATCATGAGCTATTTTACCATTAATATTTATTTTATTCAAAGGTTCTGAAGGAAAGTTTGTTTTGCAATTATTGATTACGTTCCACGTAGCTTCACTTTTATTTTTAGCATTATTTATATGATAATTATTTTGTGCTTTTTGAGTTAAGTTTATAATTTCTTTTTAGTCGTTTCGTTTATTGTTTTAGTAATAACTTATTATCATGAGTCGGAGATCGCCTATATTGCCAAAGTATATCTCTTTTTCGCTTACTGCAGGTTCGGATACCTTTAGACAGCCACTTGGGGGTTTTTTTAATAGAAATCTTTTTTCTTAAAAAGGAAAACATAGATCATAGAATAATTGGAACGTATCGTGAAATAAATTGAAAGCTGTCTCAGGGTCTGTACTTTTGTAGATTTCGTCAAAACTAAGATTACGCATGCAGTCTAGAAACTTAGCTTTGTTTTCGGCACAGTAGTCACGACCGGCACCTAAGTTTCTATGCAGATAACCTTACCACAAATAATATAATACTAGCATACAGATGCCTCATCCCATACAAAGAAACCGTGTCGACGACGTAAATAGCGTTTTTTATCTGATAATTTTTGTAAATAGCGTTCGGTTCCGTTCCACGGCGGTAGATGAATGGTGTTAGCAGCGAGAGTTAAAAGGGTTTACCCAGTTCGTGAATATTTTTTTCTTTAAATACAGTGACGATTTGTTTTATACTAGTTTTTTTCACGCTTTTACAGTTTCATTGCACCAAAATTTGTAACAATACAAATTTAAACAATCGAGTGGAATGCCTCAGAAATTTAAAACCGCGCCAACTAGTGGCGTCAATTTTAAATTATTCTTTCAAATAATCTTTGAAATGTGAATTAAGAGCCCAATATTCCACAATTTTGTGCCTAGGAGAGTTGATTAAACAAGAACATACAATTTTAATGTTCAATGCCAGAAAATGTTAATTTTACACTCAATTTAATAACAAATCGGTACATATCGTGCCATCTTAGTTTAGTTGAGGCTATCCAGCTGCTAGACAATACAGACTTAGTGCGTAGGCTAAAAAGAACTAAACCTTTTGAATTAGTGTAGTGTAAAGTGAATGAATAATGGTGACAACGCCGTGCTATACATATAACACATGAACATAGTGTTTTTTTTTAAATTATATCAGACTAAGAACTTGTGTAAAAGTGCAAATGGACATTATTCTTAGTTTAACATAATCTATCACGTAAAATATTAAGTTAGAGTTAAATTTCTTATTAGTCTTTTAGGCTAGATTGTAATTAACTATTAAGAATTTTGTTCTTAATTATAAAGAAAAATAAAAAGAAACTCGCCCTCTAGTGAGATTATTTGAACCAATATTCTTAACGCTGGGACCCCGTGACCTTCCTCAGTATAGAGTCTGGCAAACGAAAGTAGACACTGGAATTATTTGCAAACTTTTTATATGGCAATGATAAACTAATGTCAACCCCAATTTTCCGTATGACGCTACTAAGTTGATACTTTGTTTTAATTCGTAATCACTATTTATATTTTTGTAAAAACATTTTCTCTATTTAATAATTTAAAAATTTTCCTTATTTATGTAGAAAACAATGATTCCTGTGACTCTTATGAATCTTTTCACATGAAAGTCTTAGATTCAGATTTTGATTGATAATCATAATCATAATCATCATTTATTTGTTAACATAGGTGTTTATAAATACAGATCTTAGCTTACATAGAATAGAGCGCTATGTTATGCCAGGAGACGTACAAATATGTTGTTCAAATTTGATTTAAAACAAAATAGTTAAAAACTTAATTCAATAAAAATAAAAAATGACAATATAAAAGAAGGTTTTTTTTTTTTTATTATTATTTGAGATGGGTTTGCTCTTGACTCTAGTCTAGGTCAGAGGTGACAGAGACAAAGTCGACGATGGAGTGAGCTTACCCAGAAGAAGCCTGTTTACTCTAACTTTGAAGAGATTCGGGTTGTATGCGTTCGGAAACACACGCAGGCAGTGAGTTCCACTCTTTTGCAGTGCGCATTATGAAGGATGTTTGGAAGCGCTTGGTGCGAATTGGTGGAATAACAACTAGGTGAGGATGGTAACTTGCAGTGCGTCTAGATGTCCGATGGTAGAAGGGGGCCGGTGGGATGAGGTCGTGGAGTTCATGAGCACACTCGCCAAAATACAGTCTGTAGAAGACCGACAAGCAGGCAACCTTACGGCGATGAGCTAAGCTGTGAAGCTTGGCATCCACCAGTTTGACGTCGCCAATTAGTCTCTTGGCTCTGCGTTCCACCGAGTCAAGCGCGGCAAGCTGATATTTAGCTGAGCCATCCCAGAGGTGGCTGCAATACTCCATGCAGGATCGGACTTGCGCTTTGTAAAGAGTTAATAGCTGTCCAGGCAAAAAGTATCGCTTCACTCTGTTTAGGACGCCCAGTTTCTTTGCCGCAATTTGGGCTTTGTACTCGATGGTGGCGCCAAAGTTGAGACTGGATGTCAACTCCATGCCAAGGAGCTCGAGCCGGTCAGTTATAGGAACACATGCACCCCGAAAAGTAGGCGTTCTGATGAAATGAGTCCTCTTTGCGGTAAAAAGACATGCCTGTGTTTTGGTGGCGTTAAAAGAGACCAGATTGTCATCACCCCAACGGGAGACAAGACTTAAGGTCAAATCAGTACGCTCCACCATAGCCTCTCTCAAGGAACGAACTTCATCCCCGCCGGTTCTTGCGCTGGAGAAGTATCTCTCGGAAACAGTACTGTCATCTGCGTACCCAACAATACCAGGCAGAAATAGGTCATTGATGTGCAGCAGGAAAAGAGTTGCAGAGAGAACAGACCCCTGAGGAACACCGGCATTAATAGCCATAAGGTCAGAGGAGCAGCCGTCAACGACTACTCGAATCGACCGTTCACTGAGGAAGTCTGAGATCCAGCTACAAAAACCGCCTGGGATGCCATAAGCAGGAAGCTTGCTGAGTAGACTAGCGTGCCAGACCCTGTCAAAGGCCTTCGAGATATCGAGCGATACGGCAAGTGCTTCGCCGTGAGGTACGTTTAGTGTCAATTATTTTAAGTTATATTTACAGTAGTTACATATTGAAAAAGAAAAAATGAATATAATAACAATATAGTAATGTCATGTTAAATTAATTTGTCATCTAAGTATTCGTCAACAGTATAATAACATTTATCAACAAGTAATAATTAATTTTTTTTTCTTGAAATTTATTAAATCTAATTTTTTTATGGCATCTGGAATTTTATTGTAAATAAGTGGGGCCATACCCAGAACACTCTTTTTTATTAATGCAGTTTTACATTTGCGATTACACAAGGAATTTTTGTATTGACTACGAATTGGAACATCTCGTACAGTAGATATTTTTTCAAAAAGGTTTGGATTTGTTTTGACGAAGATACTAATTTCTAATACGTATAACGCCGGCAATGTAAGTATTTTTAATGATTTAAAGTAAGGTGCACAGCTATCATCTGTTTTCAGACCACACATGGCTCTAATACATCTTTTTTGTGCCCTAAATATTAGTAATTTATCTGAAGAATTGCCCCAAAAAATAATGCCGAATCGCAAAATCGAAGCTACTAGACCGTGATAGGCAACCAGTAACGCATCTCTGTTTACTTTTTTCGATAGTTGAAGGAGTGCGTAGGCAGATTTATTTATTTTTTTACATAAATGTTCTATATGTGCTTTCCAATTAAGATGGTTGTCTATATGGATATCTAGAAACACAGTTTCTTTTACCTCTTCTATTTCGTTATCGTTATAGTTAATGTTTTTGGTGAAAATGCATTACTTTAGTTTTCTTAAGGTTAATAAATAAATTATTCATATTAAGCCAATTGATAATGTCAGTAAGTGTATTGTTAATGTCAAATTGATAGGTATTTAAATTTTTGCATTTTACTATGGCAGTGCTATCATCTGCAAATAAAATCATTTGTTGTTGTGTCACTTGTGGCAAATCATTAATGTAAATGAGAAATAGTGGTGGCCCAATATAGTGAATAAACCAAAATTATTATTGAATACTGTTGCTTTTTTTTATTCAGATTGATATATCTAAAGTATTACCTACCTAAATGTACCTATAGTATTTTTATTCAGACGAAGTAATATCAATAATTCTAAAGTATCAAATTAGGTTATTCCAGGTATTACATACTAGTTTTTGGGGTTGCTACGCTGATATTTTTTAAATTTGCCTTTTACAGTCTCTACTTTCGTTTGCCAGACTCTATCTTGATTTTTGTACATGATACTCAGGATACTCAGGGCAGTATTTCGAAACTTTTTGTCAGCCAGACATATCGTAGCAGCCAAATATCCTTTAACGCGATTGAGCGTGAGTAAAAACTCGCACTAAGACATCCGAGGCCTTAGTGCGAGTTTACTCACGCTCAATTGCGTTAACGTTAACGCCAATTTGTATTGAAACTGGATAAGCGCCATCTGGTGACGGCAAGGCAAAACCTCTTTTTTTGTATATATTTTGACATAAGAGATCGTTTACGTTAACATGAGTGAGTACGTTAAAAAACTCGCACTAAGCACACAGGTCACCAAAACCAAACGAAACGACAGATACGACGTGAAGAAAGTAGATGTGATGGCAGAAAGTCCAGGCAAAACTACAACATCTGCTGATCTTATGAAAAAATGGCCAGATGACAAGGAGTAAGAGATCAAGTAAGTATGTGAGGTTCATGAAGTATGTTTGTTGACTGCATGAAAGTAATAGGTTTTTATGTATGTTTTCTCTATTTTGTTATGTTCTAGGTTCGTGATTACACAGAGTTGTTAAGGGTAAACATGCCAAGTAAATTATAATTGGTCATAAGGTGTCTTTTTTTTTTTTTGTTATGTAAGAATGTAATAAAATGCCAAGATTAAACTGTTTAGTGTTTGTAACCAGAGTATTTTTTTTTTTAATTAATAAGAAGTTAACGGTTATGTTGTTAGGTAATAAGAGTTCAGTAAATACATTCCTATAAAAATATAAAAAGTTTGTAATTTATTTTGTATAATTGTTAATGGTCTAAAGTATATGTTTGTTTGAGATTGTTGTTTAAGATCACATTTTCTAGTGTAGTTGTAAGTAGCATTTGAAACGTTGTGTCTGAGGGCAGACACAGTGTAGGATGGCCGAGTGTGGAATGAGTTTTGAGTGTAACGAACATATACATAGGTGTGAGTGAAAGGTATAAGCACTGACTTATAAACCTATGGACTTGCCATACCTAGGCAATTAGCGTGCATACCTACAAAAATCGGGCAATTAAGATGGCTGCCCATTTGCCAATGAGGTAGTGCCATTTGCAACTGTTTGACAGCACAACTACACAGATAAACGTATATATACGGCACACAACTACCAATTTTTTCGGCAATCAACATGGCGACCGGTCACGCATAGACATGATTTTGACGTCACTCAAAAGTGTTACCAAGTTTAGTCCTTGACAAACATTTACATGTCTCTCTTTTCATTTGCAGCTCTTGGTTAGTTAAAAAGAGACAAAACGCTTTTTGACATGCGTGTGTCGATATTATAGATATTTGTATAACTATTCTTCATATAGTAGAATATGCCGTCTCCATAGTTTTCCTACCTCATTGGGTATAAGAGTGAAAGGGACAGACTAAGAATGAGAAGATGGCGAGCTGTGCACGGAACGACGAACGAGACAGATGTGTTATTTAATATCGAAAGTATTGCTTAACCATGAAGTAGAAGAGTTGAGAAATGAAATAATGAAATTTAAAATGCATTTAGAAAGATCTCAGAACGAGGTAGATAATTTAAACTCGGAAAACAATTCCCTTCAAAAAATAATTACTTCTCAACAAAACAAAATAGATATGTATAAACTGCTATGTACGGATTCTTGCAGGATTATTAACAACAATTCAGTATCTTCAAAAAACGCAAATCTACGAAGTCGAAACGTAACTCATATTTGAATGAAAGTTATAGCGATTTACATATCAACCTTGAGACCACTATAGAGACTCCGATTAGTCTCTTGCAACAGAATGAGAGGACTTCTACTACAAATATGAAGCTAAATGATATAATTATCTCAAATAATACTCCTTCAGATATCATGAATCAGGAAATAATAAATGTAGTAAATATCTCCCAGGCAGGAAGAACAGAAATAATCGTAGATAAATCCAATGGCTACAGAAATAGGGTTCTAATATTCTCTGACGAACATACACATATGAGAAACACACTACAAAATCTGATCGGATCAAATTTCATCGTGTCATCTTTTAGCAAACCTGGTGCAACTACGGATAAACTACTCGAATCGATACTAGACCTGTGTAAAGACTTTAATAAGTTTGATTATGTCGTATTTATGTGTGGCAATAATGCTAAGGACCCATTAAGAGTTCAATCAATTCTATATTTTTACTTGGATAAACTTGCTTATACGAATTTGTTACTTTGTAATCCAAAAAGAGGTAAATTCCTAAGTGATAAGTTCACTACTAACTATGTAAAACATTCCATCACATCTGTACTCAGTTTAGCCACGGAGTAGGTATTTGTTAACATCAACTATGGGTGTCATTCTGTATTTCGACAGTTAATTACTTCGACACGGTCTCAATTTCGAAAACCAATAGTTCGACAACACATTGCCTCGACAGAACATTTGTTCGACTAGCATTACTTCGACAGATTATACTTCGACAACACGCATCTTCGAAAAACACTACTTCGACAGAACCCTTCTTCGATATGCACTTGTTCGGCGGATCTCTATTTCGACAGAACATACCTTCGACAATAATACTGCTCTGAAAGGGGTGACAATACGATCACGTGTCGGAGTTTCGTACTAAATTGAAGTGGCTGCCGATTCGGCGTCGTCGAGATACCCATATCCTATCTCTTCTCTATACTATCCTACACAATCCTTTGTCCCGAGGGGTAAACCCTGTTGCACTAACACTTGTCATCGCCTTCGTACCTCACGTCACACTTCCAGCCGCTATGATGGCTCCTTCTCTGTTACAGCAGTGCGTCTCTGAAACTCTCTACCACATTCCCTACGCGACAGCCCTTCTCTGAATGTCTTAAAGAGGAAAATGAAGAATCATTTTCTTTCGGAATGACGTAATATTATTATTATTATTTCTATATTATTTTATAAATTTCTTCCTATCTAGTAAATATGGCAGTTGAGCCGATTCTGAGATGTATTTGAAGACAAAGGTCTATTCGTCATTTTAAGTGTATTGGTGTTTGTTGTGGCCCAGTGGTAGCCCAGTGGTATCGGCCGCGACTTACAAGTTGTAGGTCGTGGGTTCGAGCCCAGGTAAGCGCTTTACTTTGTGTAAATTATTTCAGCAGTACTGCTCTTAAAACGGTGAAGGAAAACATCGTGAGGAAACCGGCATGTCCTAGAACCAAACATTCGAAGACATGTGACATCCTGGTGGATGTCACATGTCATCGAATGTTTGGATCCACCACGCGGGCCCAGTGCGGGTTGGTCCCCGCACTGGGCCCGCGTGGTGGATTACAGCCCATACCCTCTCACAGAGAGCTGGCCTGTGACCCAGCAGTGGGAACATTAATATGCTGATGATGTGATGTGGTGTTTGTTATGTTTCAAAATGTCTGTGCTACGGGCGTTCAAAGCAAAATGGTTCCAAACGTACCCAGTCTCCTACGCCACAAATAAAACCGCATCGGTTTTGTTTTCTTTCTTTTTGATTGGTATCTGGCTGCCCACAAGTTTTTGATAGCTTCATATAAAGCGAAATTCAATTATTATTGTCACCTTTCAGAGCAGTATTATGTCGAAGGTATGTTCCGTCGAAATAGAGATCCGCCGAACAAGTGCATATCGAAGAAGGGTTCTGTCGAAGTAGTGTTTTTCGAAGATGCGTGTTGTCGTGTTATAGGACAAGGGAGGGTACCAATAACGGAGTAGTTACGAGTATATCCACCATCAAAAAGGTACCTTCTTGCTCGCAAAAAATTAATTTGAAAAAAAGGTCTGAGCAGAATTCTCTGAAATTATTCCATCAGAATATTCAGGGTTTTTCTTCGAAGGAATTGGAAATCAAACTGTTTTTAGAAAAATCAATGTTTGAAATTGTTTGTTTCACTGAGCATTGGCTGAAAGATTATGCAAAGTTAATCAATTATGAAAATTATACTGTGGGCAGTTGTTTTAAAAGAAATATTATGCTGCGTGGGGGTTCACTTATATTAATTAAAAATGGTATTAAATCAAAACTTCGTAAAGATATAGTAGACCTATCAGTTGAACATAGTGTTGAACTGTCCTGTGTTGAGCTGGATAAGCATGTCATAGTGTGCGTTTACAGAACCCCAAATTATAAGAACTACTCTATGTTCGAGTCAGTGATGGAAGATGTTTTGGCAAAACTTGCAATGGGTAATAAACTATAATTGTCTGTGGTGACTTTAATATTAATATTCTAGAAGATAATTCAGACAGCGTTATTAAATCTCTTTAAATCATTTAATTTGTCACATGTGTTTATGGAACCAACCCGAACTACACTGACTTCTGCTACATGTATTGATAATGTTTTTTGTAGCTGCAACTACTTGGACAAGGCCATTATAAATTATCTGCCTTCGGATCATAGTGGGCTACTGGTAGCCTTTGAGTCCATTATGCTAATAAAACAAGTGCAGATTCAATCCAGACCAATAACATCCGGTAAATTAAATAAATTTAACAGCACTTTAATCAGTAAGTTAAGCAACCAGGACCTCACAGTGAATGATGGTAATATTTTGTATGATGAAGTTTTCTCAGTGGTTCAAAAAGAGTTCAATAACACTTTTAAGAAGAAAACTAAAACTATATGCCCTAAGTTTTTATTCAGTGACTGGGCGACTACAGGACTTAGAAAAAGTAGGGAAAGACTTTACGAGCTTTATGGGCTTAAGCCTTGTATTAACACTGAAACGTTTAATAAGTATGTTGCTACTTACTCAAGAATTTTTAAAAATTCCTGCAAGGCAGCTAAGGTCTTGTACATTAGCAATAAGGTTAAATTAGCAGAAAATAAAATCAAGACGGTTTGGAAAATTATAAACAATGAAACGAATAGGAATAAAAGAAATAGTAGTGATTACACGCTTGAGACCACACACGGACTTATTAGAGATAACAAAAAAGTTGCGCAAGAATTTGTTAATTTCTTTACCAACATCCCAATTAAAACTACTGAAACTTTAAACTCTTCGCCCTCGCTTGCTTTTGGATTATTAAACGCGAACGTTTCAGCCTGCCCGATTGTATTTAATTTTTCACATATAAACCCCATGACAGTAATAAAAGCTTTTAAGCAAATCAAGATCAAACCGACTGAAGATCTGTGGGGAATGTCCATCAAAGCTTGTACCTCCATTATTCAGACTATAGCGCCGTACTTAGCGTTGATTTTCAATTTGTGTGTGGATCAAGGAGTTTTTACGGATCTAATGAAAAATAGTAAGGTTATACCACTTTTTAAATCCGGGGACAGTAAAGACACAAATAATTATAGACCAGTATCCGTGTTGCCGGTTTTCAGCAAGGTATTTGAGAGGATAATGCTAAATCAAATGCTCATTCATTTTAATACGAATAACATCTTGCATGATAGACAGTATGGTTTCACCAGAGGACGCTGTACAACTGACGCTGGTGTCGCTCTATTAAAACACATCTTTGATGCGTGGGAAGATTCGCAGGATGCCATAGGTATCTTCTGCGACCTGTCGAAGGCGTTTGATTGCGTTAATCATGAAACATTACTTCTGAAACTTGAGCCTTACGGGCTAGGTCAATCAGCGTTAAGTTTGGTTAAATCTTATTTGAATAATAGACAGCAATTAGTTCAAATAAGCGGTGTGAATTCGTCCGGGTTAAACGTTAAAATGGGTGTACCCCAGGGCTCAATTTTAGGTCCTTTCTTATTTTTAGTATAAATAAACGATTTACCCCGTTTATAGGAAAACAAACTTAACATGGTGTTATTTGCTGATGACACATCTTTAATTTTTAAAATAAATAGACGTACTTGTCAGGTTGACGACGTAAATAACGCGCTACGGCAGGTTCAGGATTGGTTCACTGCCAATAATTTAGTTTTAAATGGTAAAAAAACCAAGTGCGTAAAATTTTCCTTGCCGAATGTCAAAAGTACTGATTGTGACATTATATTAAACAAGGAGAAGCTAGAATTCGTCGATAAAACGGTTTTCCTGGGGATCACGCTGGACTCAAGGTTGCAATGGGGTCCTCATTTGGTATCCCTTGCGGGGCGGCTGAGTTCGGCGGCTTATGCTGTTGGAAAGATTCGTCGGTTAACGGATGTGGATACAGCCAGACTAGTCTATTTTAGTTATTTTCATAGTATAATGTCTTACGGTATCTTACTATGGGGAAGGGCTGCAGACATTGAGTCAATTTTTATTCTGCAAAAACGAGCCATCAGAGCGATATACAATCTTCGCCGGCGCGATTCTCTTAGGGAACTGTTTAAGGACATTAACATCATGACGGTTCCTTGTCAATATATTTATGAAAACATCATGTACGTGAGAAAGAATTTACATCTTTTTAGTAAAAACGGCGACAGACATAATTATGTTACTAGAAATAGGGACCAATTAGTTCAACCAGGTTTCAGACTGGCTAAAGTAGCCTCATCTTTCATGGGGTACTGTACAAAATGTTACAATAAAATTCCTCCCCACATTCTTGAACTGAATGAGACGAAATTTAAAACTTGTATAAAACGCACACTATGCAGGCTGGCATATTATAAGTTGGGGGATTACATCAATGATAAAAATGCTTGGCTAAATGCTAGTCCTGCTCCACAGCCACTAGGGCGCATAAACAAGTGCTATGCAGAACATTATTGTTTTGAATTATTGTTGGACCTTCTGAAGACTGTATAAATTTATTTGTATTGTATAAACTCAATTTCATTCATCAAGGTATGTAGGTACTTATGTACCTAAATATTGTAAAAAGTTTTTTTTTTAAAAGAGTAAGTATGGAGTTTCTTGTGCATTCTTCTCCATTACAAGCTACTTTCCGAATGCACGGTAGAATCAACTATTATTATTTGTAAAATGTAACGTTCAAAAGTGCCGCTTGGTGGCCTACTTGAAATAAAATATCTTTGTCTTTTGTCTTTGTCTTGTCTTTGTCTTTGTCGAAGTATAATCTGTCGAAGTAATGCTAGTCGAACATATGTTCTGTCGAGGAAATGTGTTGTCGAACTATTGGTTTTCGAAATTTAGACAGTGTCGAAATAATTAACTGTCGAAATTCAGAATGACACTCAGTGCGGATTTATAGTTCTCGCCAAACTTCTTGGCCGCCCTGAAGTTGGCTACAATGGCTACGCAGTAGTAAATCTCATACAAAAACAGTACCATTTCGTGCCTTGCGCATCGGAAAGCCAACTTCAGGGCAGCCCAGAAGTTTGGGAACACTATACCTGCGGTGTATGCACCAGAGACTTGATTCTCTCTGTAAAGATACGCGTAAAAGTAGTCTCGCAAACAAGACCACCACATGTTTTTCATCAACCTCTAAAAGACGTTCGACAAAGTTCCGCGAGAGATTATCTGGCAAGCATTGAGAGCCCAACTAACGCCGGCGCACGAGCGAGCTACGTTAAGATCTATACCACAATGGTAGGTGGACCACTCTAGTAGGTAACTACCAGAGAGGTGCACCAGCAGGAACGGGTGAAGCATTTGAGGTCAGAGTAGGTGTTCATTAAGGAACTCTCTACTATTCAATCTGCTAATGGAACGGTCCATTCATATCACTTCGGATATACAAAAACCAGCTCCGTGATCACATAAATATGCCGATGATGTAGTCCTTAAAGACGAACATTTGGCAGAAGTGCAAACAGACCTGACGGCTCAAAATATGTATTGCATCTTTTCCGGAGTTAATTTGGGTTCATTCCATGTCCATCCATCGCAAAAAGAGCTCTTAAACAGAGTTGAAGAGTTTAAGCGGCACTTTTGAACGTCTAACAAAAATTAAAATTTACAAGTAATAAAAGTTGTTTCTACCGTGTGCGTTTAAATAGTTTATCCCATTAGCCTTACCAAGATCTTCAGGATTAGCGATTTTTTAGTTCAATTTACCATTAAGAGTACACAAGTCAACGGCACGAACTATTTTGTGCGCGGGGTTAAAATGCATTTTATATCAACCGACAACACGTGCAGAAGAGATAGATGCTGTGATGAGCAGTAGGTAGTTTGCGTACGAATACACACTTTTTCAAATTTGTAGCGAAATGGATAATAATTTAGGACAAAACCGAGCGCGCGAAATTTTATAAATAGACCTTTGGCAGTCTAGATATCTTGAAAAAACGACTTAATCTAACTGTTCAAACTAAAATTATTTGCATTGTTAAACTACTAATCTATCCCTGTATTGTGGAATAATCCCTAGACTACGTTTGTATGGAAGAATTTTCGACTAGTGTAACCTTAAGCGTGTTTTTTCGTTTTTAGAAATACAATTTATTTTTTATCGGTATGCTCGCGTTTGACCACTAACTCGCCTGACGGTAAGATTTACTATTATTTTTATTATTTACCACAGATTGCAACCAAAAATCATCTATATATACATAACGTAAAACCAAACTTTATACAAGGATGACTAAAAAGGAGGCAGGGGATGGAGCTTATTGGGCGTCCAAAATTTCGTCCACATCGTTGTCAAAGAGAAAAGTGCCCACTGCACCCACAACGCTGGCAGCATTGTCACGATGGCAATCAGGCAATACTTTTTGTCTGGCCGAAGAAAAGCCCTGTCCTCTGGTAACTTGAACAGTTGATTAACTGTATAATGATGTTTATAAAAAAACTATGAGCACTCGGTCCCCATGGACCTAATGTTTCAAAGTCAGACGGCTCAACTGTATAATTCCCAAAATGGTTGTTTTATTTGCTCGGTTAAAAATTTTCTGCACCAGCAGCAGCCACCCGAGCAGCCCAGCACTTGTGCATATCTATAAATCTTAAAAAAAACCCGACTGCTTGAAAAGCGAACTAAAAAGACGTAAACAAGGAGAAAATCATGCTGTGCAGTCGGAGGATACATATTCGCGAGCTGGCTGACCAAAACCAGATTAATCCTCCGACGGCACAACATGATTTTCCCCTTGTTTACGTCTTTTTAGTTAGTTTTTCAAGCAGTCGGGTTTTTGATTTTGAATTAACTTTTTTTATTGGAACGAAGTTCCTTATCGCGCGTTGCGAAAGGGGGCTAGACACTGACCTCTAACATACAAGTTGTATATTAGAGGTCAGTGGGGCTAGACGGAAAAAAATCTCACGAAAAGTTGTAACGACACTTTTTGCTATAGAGTTGTAAGCCGTGCGGCGTGCGGGTGTTTCGTGCGTGTTCTAACCTATAGGCTGTTGTGTTTACGAAGTCGAGAGAGTATATATACACATATATATGTATATATGTGTGTAAGAGCGGGAGTACTCAGGGTTCTCAAATGATAACGATCAGACATCTTGTAAACACTTTTTATTACTCACACCAACAGTAAATCAACTTAATTTTATAAGAAGATGTGCACAGTTCAAAATACAATTCAATATTAAGTTCTTTCGACTAGAACCAGCCTATTTATACGTTTAGACAAATGAAAAGGCGTCACATAGCAACAACTACCGGTGACATTCGTTTATCAATTAATTTTAGATTTAAGTTTGTAATAAAAAAACTTTTTTACAAAAAAATACTACCGACTTCCAAATAAGAAAACTACAAAGTGAAAAATAACTTTATTTTTGGAAGTCGGTGTCTTTCGTAGGTACCATTTTTTTTCGTTATGGACACCGACTTCCAAAAATAAAGTTATTTTTCACTTTGTAGTTTTCTTATTTGGAAGTCGGTAGTATTTTTTTGTAAAAAAGTTTTTTTATTTTTCACTTTTTAGTTGTACCTACCTAATAGGCAAGTTGTTTAGTAAGTTTCCTATAACGCCAGAATAGATTACCCGAATATCATGAAACTTGAACAAAACCGATCAAATGAGAGATCTGCTTACCCCTTAAGAGCATACTGGTGTTATGTTATGTTATGAAATGGTATAAACAATAAACAGACATGCGATTTCAGCAGTCCCGAGAGATTTGCCGTTATTTATTGAAGAGTTCTGTTGTATATCTTCGAAGTTCTTCATCAGATCTTCACCAAATTAAAATGGGACCAATTTCGGAACATACTCTTTCAAACAAAAAAAGAATTTTCAAAATCGGTCCACAATTGACGGAGATATCGGTGAACATACACAAAAAAAAAAAAAAAAAAAAAAAAACATACAAGAAGTCGAACATAGAACCTCCTCCTTTTTCGAAAGTCGGTTAAAAATACAGTCATTGTGTTCGTAATTAATAACACTTTTTACAAATATTTTGAATGGATTTAGCTACCAATTATTTTATTTTAATGAACTAACAGTCAGTGATCTACCTTCCATTTTTGATTTTTTAAATATTACTCAAAATAAATAAAAAGAAATCTTTACATTAACAATACTTAATTCGGTTTCCGTTAAGTCAGCCTTGAAGTTTGATTTCGTCTGTGGTACTATTTTCATTTAGCAGCGCTATCACGGCCATACTGACGAGCGGGCCTTTCTAGGCCCAGCGAATCTCTGAAAAACATAGAAAAATCTTAAAACATTGCTTGTTCTGGTGAAACTGTCAAACTCAGAGATCGCAGATCGTGGCTTGACCATTAAGATTCAGAGGCCAGTCTTTGACTTGTTTTGACTAAAATTTATTGAATCAACCAACTCAATCCATAGCCATATCCAAGGCCTTTTTAAACATCCATTTTGCTAACTCAAATCAAATTCAGAGGTCGCAGATCGTAGCTTGATCATAAAGATTCAGAGGCCAGTCTTTAGACTTGTCATGACTGAATTTTATTTAACCAACTAACTCTGTCAAACTCAGAGGTCGCAGATCGGTGCTTGATCATAATATATAGATTCAGAGGCCCGTCTTTGACTTATTTTAACAGAATTTTATTTAACCAACTAACTCATATCAAACTCAGAGGTCGCAGATCGTTGCTTGATCTTATAGATTCAGAGGCCCGTCTTTGACTTGTTTTGACCAAATTTTATTTTACTAAACAACTCCAACAAATCATTCATTATTTTATCCATAAGCTTATCTTTTCAATTCTAAATAATTTTGTAAACAGTTTTAACTCTTTTTCATTATTATTTATTCTTGCTATCACGGTCTGTGTTCAGTTAAAATTAGGATTAGACACCTATCTTGTACTATTTACTTCTTACGTATAGTTTGATATTGTGTAATTTGATAGGTTTCCAGATATTTTGGTCCTACTTTTAAACCCCATCATTAAGTGAACAGTCTTTTTCTAAAACCAAAATGTTATTTTTAGTTTTTGCTGCCGTTTCGGCCATTCTGTGCTCAAAATGAATTTGGTATTTTCAATTGCAGGGGAGAGTATTTTACCTAGTAAGAGTTCTAAAGGGTCATACAGTAGCCTTATATTTCGTTTTTATTTCAATTCTCAAATCTTTAATGCGTTCCATAATTTATACAATTGTTAGGGAAATAATTATATTAGTCACAGTTATGGACCCTGTCGGGCACAGCATAGATTAAGTAGGATAGAGGAGGAAGAACACTGAGTGTTTATTGTGATAAATTTTATAATTGGTTAAGTATTATAAGTTATATTGTTCTATTAATACAGAATTGAATTCAAGAATTTTTATTATTGTTTTTAAATTATATACTGCGTATTTATTAGCTATTTAGTAAGATAGTACAATTTATTTTAATTTTTTATATTTATTTTATTTAATAATTAATATTTTATTTATTACGTATTTAATATTTATTATTCTTAAGATAAGTTATTTATTGGACAAATCATATTTATTTTTAAAAAAATTTTTGTTTATGGGTCGGCAGGCATATTTTGAATAGTGAGTATTTGTAGATACAAATAAATAGTTATGAAGTTGCTTATAATTTATCATTTAGGTTTTCGCGTATGCTATTTGCATTTGGTAACAAGGAAGAGCTTCAATTTATTGATAAAGATGTTATATTTATTAGAATTCTTTATTATTTCAGGTAACTTACTTATTATACATTTTATGGACATGACAATTAAAGGTACTATTGGAGTGCATGTTTAGTCTCGATTGTGGTAAGTTTAGTCTATTTTTATGTCTTAAATAAATTTGTTTTGTATGTCCTCTCTTTTTGTAAAGAATTCTGGGTACATACGAACAAATTTATAAACTTTGAATATATAAAGACAGGGTAAGGATAAAATCTTTAGTTCCTGAAAGTGGGGTTTACAGCTATCGGTGACTTCAATATTTACTAAGATTCTTATTAGTTTTTTTTTGTAGGTTAAATAGCGTGGGTGCATCAGTGCTGTTTTTATATAGGCTCGCGCTTGACCACCATCTCACCTGATGGTAAGCGATGAGGTGGTTGATGATGGAGCACGCTTGCCTAGATGTAACCTATTCACTCTTGACTTAAAGACCCCTAGGTTGTAGCTATCGGGAAACACAGACTCCGGCAGGGAATTACACTCCTTAGCTGTACGCATAATAAAAGTATTCTCAAAACGTTTAGTGCGTATGGGTGGGATGTACCCTATAAGATGACACCGTATTTGAGCCATGCGTAGGCGGTACGCGTAGTACGTTACTAGTGTAGTTCTAAAGTCTGTAGTTTTTTTTTTGATCTCGCGGAGGGCTTATGAGAATTTAGATATGTTTGCTCTTACTTTCTGAATGTATGTGTGCAGGACGTAGCGTGTTCATTGGCCCCGAGAAAAGAAGGGCGTAAACCTTCTGGCCATTGCCGCTGAACGCCCCATCCACATCAACGAAAACAAAGGTTCTTGGATGCCTAGCTGCAGCAGTGACGTAGGGTTGCAAATCGACTCTAACGATTCAACGATGTGTTGGGTGTACTCGAGTTATTTCCAGATTCCGGGTTGCCTACTTCTGGATCAGCACTCCTGGTGTCCAGGTTCCGAGGTTCAGCTCGACAGGATCGAAAAGGGATGTCTTCATAAGGGTTGAAGTTGATGAATTAAATGAAACACTAAGTTATTCAGTACACGGCACGATTCTAGGGCTCTCAACAATTTCTGAGACGTGATTCTATATAAGAATTACTTCTTATTTACTAAGACAAGTACAAGCGACTAGCTTTGGATGACTACAAATTCTATTTTGGGCCCGGGGGTTCTTTATACCCTCGCATCGTGCCATTATTGAGAGCCCCGCAAATTCTCGCCGAAAATAATTTTTATTTATGTAAAAACCCTTATACATATTTGGTAAATAGGGTTATCGCACCCCTTCCATGGTGCTATCAATAGTTGGATTCCTTCGTACTGTAACACAGTAACGCCCCCTATCTATGTATCTAATCAATATACCTAATTTCCAGGTATTGATAGCTTCCCTAGACTATTTCCATGAAATGAAAGGACAATTCCCTTTATTTCCCAGTTAAAACCTTAATAGCTTTTAACCTAGCCTAAGGATATCTATAGGTTGGGTTGACCTGCTGGTGCCAATAGCAGGCTGTCTGTTGACGTCTAGAAAAAGCTTATTTTCGGGAATCTTCTATGGGATATCATCCCTTATGTAACGAATCTATAAATTCCTAAGTCATTTCACCGACTTTAGGACTTCCTACTTAGGCTAACCAGACAATCACCGCCTATTATGGGGATTCTGGTAGCCAATAGACCACACTTTACATTTCTAGTGTTTATGTAAGTCTATCTAGGTCATATGCACATAAGGTGCCTTGATATGTACAAATTTGATAGCTGGTCACTTTCTTTGCGCCCAGCTATCAGAGAAATTAGATATAAAAACACTAATAAGATTGGGACAACACGATGGTGCGTTTAACGGGCCATCGGGAGGTCCCCAAAAATTCCTTATTTTCGGAATTCCCAGGGGTGTATAGTCCCGGGGAATGCCAAAAACTGACAAAAAATTACATTTCCAGAAACCTATTTTCTGGAATTGTACTTAAACTACTTGAGCGATTTTCGCTCCAAAGTGATGGCTTGGTAGCTAGTCCAGCAAGCCATCCGAAAGTACTTACACCATGAGTACATCTATTCCCTTCATGGAGTTATTCCACCTGAAGGGTCTACAAATTTTAACGTTTTACGTTGTTTACATTTTTCACGACTGCTTATCTCGTTGACTATCCAAGCGATTCTTCCCATCTAGAAACCGCCTGGAAGCCCTTTTAGCAAGCTTTCCACTGGTAGTACTTTTACCAGTACACCTATATGTTTCTAGGTACTTAGGGCACCTAAAACCGTAAGCGATTGCCAAAAACCAGATAAACAGCAGTTTTTCTATTATATACTGACTTGATATCTCAAGTAAATGGGCTTTATATAAAAGACTACGCTAACTATGAGGTGTATATAGGCTTCCTGTCTCGGTCTAGGTCCCCCATATACCCTAAAATGACCTAAAACCATATATTTGGTGTTTGAGATATCAAGTCAATATTCCTATTTACATAGCAGAAACTATGTGGTCTTCACATAGTTTCATCATTATGTACTGATTTCATGTCCAGTACATAGGATAAGCCCTTAAAAACATGATTTTAATTACTATAATATTTTCAAAAACCACCAAAACTATAAATATCGTGTGGTTCCCTCTCACGGGTCATTCGGAACTAATCCGTCGTCGAGCACAGACGTATCGTATGACAGAAATTTATGTTTTTTACTATGATAACTCTTATCAGTATGCTTTCTAATGATTTTACTCTGTTAAGGGTGAACTATTGAACCCTATAACATACTGACAAACACTAAAAACATTATACTACTATCTCAAAAAATGTAGGTAAAATTTTAGTATAAATATAAACGTGCCTCTAAAATTCATTTTAGTATCAGGTGGCGCGCCGTGGTAAGCAGACATGTCTACACATACAAACTTCAATTTCTATGAACCATTTAGTATGGTTGATGACGCTTCGTCGCGAACAGTATGACTTCCAATTTTTGTGTTTATCAATGTTTAGGCCTAATAGGGTGAAATCATCAATCAATTCAATTTTTTTTTAAAGCTAAATTTTATATTTATTGGTGCTTTTTAGCGAGGGTGGAATGAAATTATTTAAGTTTATTGAAGTTAATTTCTAGACTGTGTTCAGTCATCCCATTTTGTAGAATCCAGTATGGAATTCAATATTTACAATTATAATGCAACTATTTTATCAACCCAAACCATTTCAGTTTGACCGTGTACGGCGAGTAAAAGCATGTTCGAGAAAAAAAAAAAGGCTGAAATCTGTTCCCATAGTAGCGGATTCCTCATATGAAATAATTCTTCATGAGGTACCAAGAGATTAATTTCGCAGTAGCTTTTTAGTATTATATTATTTTTATTACTTTATCTATCAGTGGATACAGAAATAAATTTAGGTAGTCTTCCTCCAGTAAGATTATCCGTAAGGCTTACGTTTATCGGAAGGTTATACTTATTCAATGATCATCAACGGGTCACCCCATTGATTTTGTTTTGTTTGAAAAGCAAAAGATTCTAATCTATCTACTCATTAATGAACAAACAAATGATTCAGGGACTACCTACGAGTTAATGATTCTCTATTTAAATTTGAATAGTTAACATGAGAGATTTGATCAAATACTACCTTACTACGACCCACTGATCCTAAATGTATTATCATAATCGTCTTTATGGCGTTGCAAGTAATTTTTTTTTTTTTTTTTTTTTTTTTATTGTACCTACCTTCCTTTATAAAAATAAATTTTCTAGTACTCAGTACCTTAAAATGAGAGTCTGTCCTAGAATGAAATCTTAATTTAAGTCATTAACAATATAAAGTTTTACTTCAAATGTCACGTCAACGAATTTGTTAATGGATTTAATCGATGGTATGCTACTACCCCCAAACCCTCATAATACAAAAGTTCTAATTGGCGTTTACTTTTAAATTAACCCAAAAACTTTTGTTAATAAGCGAAAATTTTAAAATACTGTCAATTAAACAAGAAAGATATCACCTCTTTGTGACTTCCCCGCGTGAAGGTGGTGGCGCAGCAGATGAAGCACAGGGTGGTCTCGGGATGTTCCTAGTTTTCTTTGTATACCAGCAGCCTTCAAATGGATGAACTAGTTTCTTGCAGACTTCACAAACAATGTTCCTGCAATCACGAGAAATATGTGGTTTAGTGCAATTGTAATACGTCGCAGAAGATGAAATCGAGCCTTGGTTGTTTAGCACGGCGTTCTTCTGATATTACATCGGCGGGTTGTTTACTATAGTTCCCAAATGTAGCAAATCAGTTTCATTTGTGATCTTGGTGATTGGGGCTCAGCTTGGTAAAACTCTGGTCTTATGCCATTGGAGCATTATGAGAAATTCTTTAAAATAAACATTATGATTCGGTATTATATTCAGAAAAAAGATTTAGCTTCATTTGAAGTCTATTAATACCTAGTTTCACTACTAAATTATGCTAGTGCAAGAGAATGAACATTAGTGTCTACCGATTGCTTGATACGTCCCTGCAAGCATGAAAATCCCTTCATCCTAGCAACAGACTGAACTGTCTCGCACAGCTGTTAGACAGGCAACGTGTTTACTGAATTGTTATTTTATGCTAATCAAGATCATAATTAGGTAAATAAATTTCACTTAGCTTGTGGGTACTGCAGTTTTGTTTTTGAAAACCATCCTTTTCAGCAACTTGATCTGGCAACGAAGTAAATTCAGCTCATCCGAATGTCCTGGTCGAGTGGTCGGTAGGTTAGGCGAGTGCGGTCCAGTTGAGGCTCGAGTTGATCCCTTTCTTCTGATGTAAGAGCGGGAGTACTCAGGGTTCTCAAATGATAACGATCAGACATCTTGTAAACACTTTTTATTACTCACACCAACAGTAAATCAACTTAATTTTATAAGAAGATGTGCACAGTTCAAAATACAATTCAATATTAAGTTCTTTCGACTAGAACCAGCCTATTTATACGTTTAGACAAATGAAAAGGCGTCACATAGCAACAACTACCGGTGACATTCGTTTATCAATTAATTTTAGATTTAAGTTTGTAAAAATACAGTAATTAACACAATATTTGATTAGTAATTAATAACACTTTTAACAAATATTTTGAATGGATTTAGCTAACAGTTATTTTATTTTAATGAACTAACAGTCAGTGATCTACCTTCCATTTTTGATTTTTAAAATATTACTCAAAATAAATAAAAAGAAATCTTTACATTAACAATACTTAATTCGGTTCCCGTTAAGTCATCTGCCTTGAAGTTTGATTTCGTCTGTGGTACTATTTTCATTTAGCAGCGCTATCATGTGTGTGATATATATGTATATATATATGTATAGTGTGTGTATATATATGTACATATGTATATATATTTAGTTTCTTAACGCCAGACGTACAAAACCCTCCACCACAGGCCGACTCGAGTCAACACTACTCGAAAACTGACCCCGAGCCGCCACTAATAACGAACCGGCGATCAAATCAGAACACCTAAAACCTCCATATCTCGGAAACGGTTGGAGCTAGCTCAATTCTGAGTAAAAAATTGCCCCGCTGCTCCGCGGCGCTTCTGGCCGGAGAACAAGATAGGATAACCCCCCCCCCCCCCTTAACTGTTCACCTTCCCCCCCACATTTTTTTTTTACCCCATCCTAAAATATCAATATGAAAAGTCTATAAAATTGTGCAACAAACCCCTACACCCCTCACCGATCCCCCTCCCCCCTCACCCTCCCCCTCCTCCCCTCACCCCTCACCCGCTCACATTTACTCGAAATCCTTTTCATAAAATAATATTAAAACATTTTTTAGGTGAGATCGAAAATATACGAACGACCGAACCAACTATTCAAATTGTAAAATCCAAATTTGTTAACCGTCACCTAGCGCCATCTGTCGCCATCAGCTGGAATTAAAAAACATTAATTTAAGAAATAAAATTGTATCTCGGAAACGGGAGGAGATAGGCCAAATCTGACAACAGATTAGAATATACTATAAATATGTAATAAATATAGTATATTCTTATATATATATATGTGTATATATATGTATACACATATGTATATATACTTAAGGAACTTCGTTCCATCCGGGTGTCCCTTGATACCTCTCAAGTTTTTATAAATTTTTGTTTTTTTTTCTAATTAGGTACATTCAAACATGCAAGTGTGATATATTTTAAAATCACCTTTAAAACCCTTTATTTTGATAACCCACACGATGGGTTTGGAAGAAAAGAAAATTTGGGCCCCCACAAAATGGCGAGTCATTTTCGTATTTTCCTATTTCAATGTAGCCAGTGATTCATAGATAAATACATATATACATACATACATACATAGACTGATAAACACATTAAATACGGACAGGAGCTTTTTACACCTTCGGCAGTCGGGTAAAAAGCTCCTGTCCGTATTTAAATTGCATGAAATTTAAAATAAACCACGGATGTTGAGTTTTTTAATAACAAATAAGTACTAAACTTTTACGTTTGTGACTAGGTGTGAAGGGCTCGCGCGCGTGTTTAGGCTCAGCTGGCGTTCAACTGGTAACGATGATTTCGATTTCGAATGTATTACATTTTTGGTGTATTTGGTAGCAAATATATTGTGTCAGCCTTAGTTAGAAGAGGTAGTTAGTCATTGAAACAGTAAAAACAGATTTTAAGCTTGTGTCAATAATTCCACATTTTGTCATGGTCCAGTTGCATGGACACTAAAGATCACCTTAATACACAAATAAATATTACATTTTACGTCACAATAGTACCTAAAAAAATTCGCGCGAGTAGAAATCGCAGTGCGTGCCAGTGCCGTAAGTAGCCTTTTCTGCGCCCTTGTGCGAGCCTCTATATCTGCGCCCTTGTTTTTTAGATATTATAGGTACCATAGAGCAATGCTATGTATAGGCCTACTTTATTTCATTCTGGGTGATAAAATAAAGCACAAGGAACTTGGTGTTGGTGGACCATCATCTTCTTCCTGCCCTTGTCCCATGTTACTTGGGGTCGGCGCAACACGTTTTCTTCTTCCATACCGTCCTGTCCCCCGTCACGCTATCACTGACTCCCTTTTCTTTCATATCACTCCTCACACAGTCCATCCATCTTTTCTTTGGCCGTCCCCTCCCTCTCCATCCATCCACATTTATAATCATAACTCTTTTAGTAACATGCGTTTCATCCCTCCTCATCAGATGACCATACCAGGACAAAAGGTTTCCTTTCGACTTTTCTGTCACTGGCGCCACTTTCAAACTTCCTCTACACTCCACTCTCACTATATCACACTTATAATCTCACCTTATCCATTCTCGTCACTCCGCACATCCATCTCAACATTCTCATCTCTGCTACATGCAATCTCTTTTCATCCATCTTTTTCACAGCCCAACATTCTGATTCATACAGCCGAAGTCACAAAACAAGTATTCAGTTTTGTTTCTGCTCAATTTCAGGCCAACACTCTCCAGTCTGTGCCCCCACACCTCCAATTTGCTCTGGACCTCTAGGCCACTCTCGGCAACCAGCACAATGCACTTTTCGTATCAATATGCACTACGTAAAGTCGGTTTTGGGAAAGAATCGATTCTTTTGCTTTGGATAATATACTTACGCAATTAGGCTGCAGGGTGCCTCTTCCTGTATGTCCGATGTCAGAGCGTCCATTATCATACGAAAGATTATTCACAACTACACATTACACAAATGAATGAGACCACAAATTAATGAGTTCATATAGTAAAGATTTATTTAAGCATCAACTTTTTTAAGGATTTACTTTTTGCGCTTTCTTCATTGTGAAATTGTTGATAACCTTTTCATACAATATATCAAGGGAATTTAACGCGATGAATCCAATTATTTACTTAGGTACCTATTTCACTCGACGTTACAGCAGTGTTGCAACGACCGTGATCAAAATAATCGCGTTAAATTCCCGTGATATATTGTTTTTCAATTATGAAACGCGAAAGTTTAAAGTTAATAACCTTTTCATACGACGGGCACCGTCCTATGTCGCGTTCAATCGACAAAATCGCTAGGTCGGTCAACCTTTCTTCGCCAATCGTCGAGCGCAAGTAAGTTTTTATTAATTTGAGCTTACTGAATGATCTTTCGCAGGAAGCTACAGTCACTGGCATTGTTAAAAAAGTCTTAGCGACTGCTACATTGGTAAACATCTCTTTTAAATCTAGTGCGACTTTAGCTTTAAGAAGACCCAGACTTAAACTATGGTCACATTTATCAAATAATGTAGTCGTTTCAACTTGACTCTAAGTGTCTAATTCAGCCCAAAATTCAGTAGCATTAATATCTGCTGAATATTTGATAAATGAGCAAAAAAATGAGCGCGATGTTTTGTCTAATTTAATAGACGTTTTTGATGATACTGGTATGTAGGTACGTATGTGTTGGTATCGAGCGCTATATACCGCTATATACACCACGATATATCGAGCAGCGGGATCTTATCAGGAGCAAACCGAAAAAATAATAGCCCTGCCAGGGCTGGCCATTCTTGCGCCCTCCAGAGTCTACGCCCTGTGCCTGGGCACCGTTGGCACCGCCCTATTTACGGCACTGGTGCGTGCTAAGCCTTATTAGCGCGACGAAAGCCCGATTGGTCATGAAAATGAACACGTTGATGTGCTTCATTGGTAAGGCATAGCACGCAAGCACTGCGATTTTTATTTGCGCGAATTTTTTCCGCCCATTCTGTGACCTATGGAAAACGAAGAAGCAGCACGCATTGCGGAAAAGAAATCTCGCTCAAATAGTAGGTGGTAAAAAATACGCGCGAATTTTATTCGCGCGAACAGAAATCGCAATGCGTGTTAAGCCTTAATTGAGCGCGATTTTTTTCCGCATTGCGTGCAGGTGCGGAAATGTGATTTTGACAGACACGGAACGTGACGGTCACGGAAGTGACACTAACAGTGATGAGTGACCGTCCCGGTTAGAGATGGGTCGTACTAGGTGAATTTTGGACTAGGCGTACAAATACTCGATCCAAATACCTGTTCCACCGAGTCCACCTAGTCCATGAAATACGCATAAGATGCTTAGTCTTAGCCATATATCTATGGTCTTAGCGTACCACCGATACGTGTAGAGATACGCACGTACGCAGTAATGCCCTTCATACTTTACACAGGCTTAGGAGTACTTAGGACTATCAACGTAAAGATGTGGACGTGGCTGAGTTCTGGTCGAAGCACAACATCTAAACTAAAATTTAAAAATGGAATCATCGACACGATGAAGAAGAAGAACGTAAAGATTTATCTACTTTGAAGATTGTTGGCGTAATTAAAAGATTTCTATTATTTTTGCAGAGCACTTATTTTTTTTTGTTATTGTTTTTTTTTTTTTTAATACACTACTTCCTTTGGGAACCACTTTTTAAAACAATAAACGCATGAATTAATCTCGTAATAAAAAATAGATATATGTTCTTTAACAATTTATCGCAATTTCGTTACGAAAACCGATCCCACTAAATAAGTCCGATAGTACGTGTTTGCGACGTCTAGTAGGTATCAATGCGTCAAGCGAGATCACATTCGCATGAGTCCGTACTTGATACTAGACTGCATCATATAGTCTTCATTCGCAACGAGTATTGCCAAAGTACACTCGCTTCGCCGCGTCGTCGGTACTTTGATTCGCGCAGGCCGCGGGTGCCGTGCACTGCGTAGGCACAGTAAGAGTGTGAGACTAGGTGGATCGAGTACATGAAGGTATAGATAAATATGGAGAACACACTTCGAATACCTACTTGAAGCATAACCACTATCTCGCTCTCTGTGGGCAGTCCCTCTCTGTCTAAGCAGGGTAACCTTCATTTTATTTTTCCCAGGACATCGCTATAATTGTTGCTGTCTATTTAGTGGTTTACAATAATATTTATACAATTATCTACATCTCATTAATACTAAGACCGAGCCCCTAAAGATTATATAGATCATGATAATTATGCATGCGTATAATAAATTAATAATTAATATGTGGCGACGCTTGGGGGAGGCCTATGTCCAGCAGTGGACGTCTTTCGGCTGATATGATGATGATAATAAATTACGAAAGAAGCTGTTTGTTTAAGTGTGAAAGATTGGATGTTTCCGAGTTTGTAAATTTGGCTCTTTGTCATTTATCTAATCACGTAGAAAGTTTAGGGTCCACATGGACAGAATTTTTCGAAGAAATAGATCATGATCAGGACATACGTTTAGTTACAGTGGCAATACGAAATGAATGACTGTGATTTGTGCGGGCACGAGAAAGAGGCATCATTGTACACATCATTTTACAACAACTGGTACTAAGGGACCAACCCAGAAATTGCGAAAAATAAATCAGATGTTTCATTAATTTTGCTGATAGTGAAACATAATGAACAGCTGTTTTTTTTCAGATTCCTGGGTTAGTCAGTGTTAAGGAGCAAGGGTGATAAGGAGAGTATTCAGGTGCTCTATTTTTAATATTACGTATATATATTATACGGGACTATAATAGGAACTGTAATATATTAAAAAAAAACAAAAAGGAAACAAAAACACTTACTGAATTAAAATCATATATTTTATAACTTTTCTATTTATTATACATGACTAAATATTATTGCTCTGTGTAGTTTCTGTCTCTTAACACGTAAATCACTGAAAATATTTTCTTTTATGACTCTTTAAGTGAGCACGTATACGCATGAAAAATAACCAATTAGCTATTTGCTTAACTATCTTAGTTTCATGCAAATCATTACAATCAATGACGTCCGTGATGGGATGGTTAACCATTACCTGCAACAGAGAAGTAAAATATTGTGATACGACATTTTTTTTTTCTGTGTTATTTTCTCTAAGTTGGCCCATCAATTTAGCTCGTTGAAAAATGTTGTCCCAGATATATCCTCAATATGGACACACTACTGCAGTACGACTTCATGTAAACAAAACAAATTAAATTGCACAAAATCAATGAAATTCAATGTAGATGTTTTTGATCTTTACATAGTTATCATTTTCAATTATTTTGTAAAGACTGGTTAATCGATTTAAGAGGAAATTATGTGAAAATACAAAGAAATATGTTTACAATGATTCAATGTAATAAATCACGATTTAAACACTTACGCTTGAAATCTTATATCACCTTTTGAACACCACGTACTATGACAACCACTCACAACACAATTTTGCACCAATTTTTGAATTATAACAATGTAAAATATCGAAAAATCTCAAACGAAGCTGTAAACCGCAAAGTAAACAACCGCCATATTGGCCTGATTTATTTTGGCATATAGGGCCAATGTTGCCACATTACCGAATCTTTAAGAAATGGGATTATATTTCGTTGATTTGCCAACCCAGATATGCTGTGACCTACAATTTTAGGATTTTCAATTATTAAACTAATCTTAGTTCAAGTATTTATTTATAGGTAAATAATTTGAAAGTGTTTAACTTCTAGTTGGGCTAGTGTGGTGACTATTTCTAAGAATTTTCTAGGAGATTTAAATAAGAAGATAGCAATACTATAGTCCACACTAGAAAGAGAGGTCGGCCCACAGAAAGCGAGATGGAGATACGTAGGTATTTGCCTCAAGATTTTGTTCTAAAGACGGAACCACACTTACGTGTCGTGGCGTGGCGTGGCGCTTGCTGACGCAGTTGATTGGCTACAAAACTCGTTGTGTTATGACGTTGACTGAAACAGAGTCGTTTGATTGGTGGATCCCGCGCCATGCCACGCCACGACACGTAAGTGTGGTTCCGGCTTAAGTGTGGCCTCCATCTTTACCTATAACTTCATGATCGAGTATTATAGAAGTTAGAATAGGTGCAGCCTAGTCTCGTTAAATACCTAGTCCCTGTCCCTGGATCTGTTCTAGTATATACGCTTCATCTCTAGTCCCAGTTTTAGGGTTCAGTACCTACCCAAGGGTAAAAACGGGACCCTATTACTAAGACTCCGCGGTCCGTCTGTCTGTCTCTCACCTGGCTGTATCTCATGAACCGTGATGGCTAGGCAGTTCAAATTTTTACTGATGATGTATTTGTGTTGCTGCTATAACAACAAATAACTATAACTGAAAACAGAATACAATAAATATTTAAGTAGGGCTCCCATACAACAAACGTGATTTTTTTGCCATTTTTTGCGGTAATGGTACGGAACCCTTCGTGCGCGAGTCCAACTCGCACTTTGCCGGTTTTATTGTTTTGTTCGTCATTTCGACAAATTGTCTTCTTCAGTGTATCTGTCACAGAGTACTTTTTTATATTGGTATCTGTGCTCTAAATTCTCTAAGTAAGTAGTCAGTGCTTCAGTGAATCAGTGACTTCAGGCATATCTCTAAGTAGTCTGTGACTTCAGGTCATAGAGAGTACTATATTCCTTGCTTCAGGTTCAGTTCTTCAGAGTTCTTCCTTCATTGTGTTTTGCCTTTCTAAATACATAGTATAAAGTGTTATCTCATAAATTGAGATCCACGAAAGAAACTCCCACATTTATATATTAGTCTATGACTCCCACGATATTTGTATTACCAAGCGTTTATTCAAGAAGTTATTCTAAAAGCCAGATAATAAAATTCAGCACTGTTTTTCAATATGACGACGAAAAAACTGTCAATGTGTAGAATATGTTTGGTGGAGAATGTACGCATGTACGTGGTAGTCAACAAGCACCTGCAGGAAATGTATGAGAGGCTGACTAATATTCCAGTAAGTAATTTATTTAAAGACTTTATTTTATAATTAGGTGGCAGGTCGATCAAGTGCCGAGGACGACAATAATATTGGCCCTCTTTCCTTGCCTCATCAAACGGTTCTCTACTTCTGCTTCCAACGAATTCTTGTGACCTTCACCAGTTATCGGTGCCTAGTAGCTTCTTTGCTTTAGAACCTTTTCGAATATAATTGAAAGTATTTTATTTATTCATAAATCAACAAGAGTGTTTTGTTGCAGTTAGTGACTCAAGACAGTAGACCGATGCTCGTTTGTTACTTCTGCATCACTAAACTGAAGCAATGCTGCCGATTGCAGAGAAAATGTCTAGAAGCTGAAAATATGTTTGATTGGATGTTGTATAAGAACTATCAAGTAAGGATTAATTGAATGACAGTCTTCAACATACAACGGTTCTCATATATGAACATACATAATTATATTTATACAAAAAAGTAGTGATGATCTATATTTTGGAGTATGTTTTGATTGATCAAAGATACAATCTTTTTATTGAACATTTGGAATAGTCCCGGGTTGTTTATGTTAACAATACAAAAAACTCATCATGAAAATGATCAAAGTAGCAACATTTTGCCTATAAAATTCAATATTTGGTGTGCACTGAGAAAACTGTTGATAACACATTAAAATTATGTACTACATGATTAAAGTACTCATTAACTATAAAGGAGTCTGCAAGAGAATGTAGCTCACTATCATAGTTGAGTCACAATAGCAGCTTTTGTGTTTTAAAATTTAATTAGATCGCCGGTAGAAACAAAATTTGGTTACATTCGTATCGTAGTAATTTTTATTCAAATTTTAACAATTTGGTAGGTAGTTACGGTAGGGTAAATAGATAGGTTAGGGTAGGTAGGGATGTAGGATAGGGTAGGGTAGGTAGGTTGATCGATAGGGCAGGTGAGTAGGTTGGTAAGTAGGTAGGGTAGATAGCCAGTTTACAGGAGCAAAGCCGCTAGTCTTAAATAATTTTAACCAATACTTGTGTCCAATACTTATATATATTTAAAAATATAGTTCTAAAATATATAGGTGATAATATAATAAATATGATTGATTGTATTTGGTTATTGAAATATTAAGATTTATTCATTATAGCTGTTGCCCACGGCTTAGCTCCCGTGGTCCACCCGACAGGGCCCGTTTTCGGGATAAAAAAATAGCGTATGTCACTGAGGAATAATGTAGCTTTCTATTGGTGAAAGAAATTTTCAAATCGGTCCATTAGTTTCAGAGCCTATTTGGTACAAACAAACAAAAAAATCTTTCCTCTTTATAATATAACTGTTGACTGCGGCTTTGCTCGTATAAATATAGATTTTGTCAATAAATTCCAGTTGTGGATATTCAGGGTGGGCATAAAATCATGGATCAAACGAAACAGGGCGATATTTGGGGTTATTTGTATTAGGTCCTAAAGCACAATTATTTAGTCCTCCATGCTCAATGTTGTAGCTTGAATATCCTCTGTTTGATAACTGGCAAGCTGGTAGTGTTTCACTGAGGACTTAATAATAAAAGCAGTACCTCCGTGGGCAGTGCCGTCGCGGTGGGCACTGTGATTGGACTTCTGCTGGTAAAATGGGTTTCTGAAATTAAAAGTATCTTGAAGTTGTGTGGCACTTTGAGAGTAATTCTACTTCATTTGTCATAAGCCCCATAAATTGCTTATTTTTGTACGTTCTTGCACTACTTCCACATCTGGTTGATGGGTTTCATTATGTAATGTATGTAACAATCCTTCATTATTGTCTGGCTGTTTTTCTCTGGCTGTTGCTTTGTTGGTGCTTCACGCAGTTTTTTTTTTTGGCTTGGAACATCATGCAATGACTTCTCCCGCTCTGGGTAAAGCGTGTCAAACTTTTACTAACAAAAACCCACCCGTGATCGTTCATTTGCTTGAGCCAGGGCCGCGGTAACTCTGTTTCAAATCTATCCTCGACCTTGACAGGCATCGGCCCTAGCGGACCCCGTCAGTTTTTGCTGACATCATCAGTCTAGCACTGTCACTGAGTAATTGAGGCGCGCTTGGAACACTAGGCGCCATCTACTCGAGCTTGTTCCCTATCAAGCTACCCATTACTCGATGTCCGCAAGCGTGCGCCTTCGGTGGCCGGGATTCGACTTTATATATGAGCTCCCTATGTTGTAAGCTCACTGTAGCAAATTCTTCTTCTGAGTCTTGGGGTAGATCACCAAAACTATTTGCAGTTGGGGTGATTACACTAGGAGGGGGATCGGTATCCGCTTGCGCTTTTACGGTGGCAGTTTCTGCCAGGAAAGTGGTACTGGTGCCACGATCATGGGCGGTTGACATTAATTAGACTCGTATCGCCTTGGCATTCAGTGGTAGGTTTTGGGTTGTTGTTCGTTTTCTGATTGAGATGACGATTTGGGCCTGTTGAACAGACCCAGGATGAAAAATTTATTGAGTTAAGATTTTATTGGATGCGTTCATATTCTTGTTGGTGAGAAATGTATTTTTTTATTTGGCAACACTCCTTTTCTAGATGTCATATGACATTTTGAAATTACTTAATTATTAAGATTAAAAATTGAGGGTGGGTTGAATTTTTTTTTGAAACTATGGCCGAAGCTGAAGCTATTTTTTCGATGATGACACGGTTGGACACTAACTATAATGTGCATTTGTTTAAACCTGAGATCATTTTTAACAATATTGACAATCTTTTACAGAGAAAACCAGGAGGAAACCAAGGCCAGCTAAAGTTCAGTTCATATACTATAAGTCCAACTGAGCACATGAACATATTTACTGAATGTCAAACAGAAAGCGATGTTATCAAAACAGAATTACCAGATGATTATGAGAGACAAGATAATATTGTTGAGTTACAGGAGGAACATCAAACTGGTATGTTTTACAATTTTGTTTGCAGATATTTTTTCTTAGGTCTAACGATATTGCGGCATCCTCAGGCGAAGCTGGCGGTACGAGCTTGACGCTTATAGGTAGGATTGATCCACATTGGGGAAAAGTAGAGGATAAGAAAGGTGAAAGGAAGCTTTTACCCTGCAGATTGCAGTTGGATAAAACGAGCTGAAAATAATCTTTTGCTAGGCAAAAACCTGTCCCGAGATCTTCCAGTTAGGTCGTTTGTTCACGAGGCACCGCACGACACGATTTGTGGTCACGATTTTTAACACACGACACACTGCAGACAAGGGCATTCCAGCATTTCGTAAATCCGAAAAACCGTAACAATTTTTCTAATATTTCAATTCCGGAATTGAGAAGAGTCAAAGTCAAAAGTCAAAGCACTTTATTTCAAGTAGGCCAGTTACAGGCACTTTTGAATTGTCAAAAGACAAAATAAAATATTACAAAATTATGGTGCTACAGTCCCAGTCACAAGACATAATAACTGTGAAAGTACCGTAGATGCCCATTCCAAGGCGTAGATCTCTATGGAGAAGAACGGGCAAGAAACTCCATGGACACTCTTTTTCAATTAGGTAATTATTACAAATCATTTGTTACATCATTCATGTTGAGATTACACATTATGTGAGAACGATGTAGAAAGTTAAAAGTGTCCATAGTAAATATAAAAAGACAATTCAGAAATAAAATTAGAATCAATTAAAATAAACCATGGCAGCTAAGAGATGACCAGTCCCAACCGACAGCGCCCGTTCACGAACATGACACATGTATCAGCACCATTCAGCTCAACCATTTTGAAGGGAGCTAAATGATCCGACACACGCGCCACCATCGGCGAGACATTTGAGTGGGCATGACATACTCTCAACCACCGGAGTCATTCAAGTCAATAGAAGACGTAGGTATCTAGACAATGATAGCTCTGAAGTACATGGTACTCACACAATGCTGGCTATGCTGCTATATAATACTAGAAAGATTAACTCTATATAATGCAAAGATAGTAGCAATCTTCATCAGCTCCGACAATAACAGTAAACGATACCTACGACAGTCTTACCAAAAAATAAAATTTAAAAATACACATAAAACGAAATTAAAAATAATAATATTTAACCTGACAGCAAGCTAATTTTGGTAAAAGAACACGAACATTGTCTTGAGTTCAACACAGCGACCAACTATGCTTATCATCTAAATAATCATTAATAGAATAGTATGCCTTAGAACAGAGATTAGCTTTTACCTTTGCTTTAAATGCGTTAAATGGCAAATCTAGAAATGAAGACGGTAACTTGTTGTAAAAAGTTATACCAACCCCAACGAATGAACTATGCACCTTATGAAGTCGATGAAAGGGAGCTCGTAATTTGTCCTTGTTTCTGGTGTTAAAGTTGTGAATATCACTATTGTTACTGTACAAATGAATGTTCTGCCTAATATATAAAATGTTGGCGAATATGTACTGTGAAGCCGCTGTGAGAATACCAATCTCTTTAAAAAAATCTCTTAGAGAAACACGCGCACCTAATTGGTAAATGGCACGAACAGCTCGTTTTTGAAGCACAAATATATTTTGAATATCAGCGGCTCTGCCCCACAGTAGAATACCGTAGGACATGATACTGTGAAAATAACTAAAGTAGACCAACCTTGCTGTATCAACGTCAGTGTATTGTCTAACCTTTCTAACGGCGTAGGCGGCCGAGCTAAGCCTACCCGCTAGGCTTGATATATGTGGCCCCCATTGAATTTTTGAGTCTACTGTTATACCCAGAAACACAGCTGAATCAACAGTTTCGAGCTTCTCATTGCCGAGCACAATGTTGGGACCCAGATTTCTAACATTGGGCAAAGCGAACTTTATGCATTAATTCCGATATTCATAAATTTTTGATATTTTGATTATTATTTATGAAAATGACTGTGGTATGAATAGTACGTGACACGTGATACATACTGCGATTCAAATATCGTGTGTTTTAATTCATTTTATTCATGTTGTGATGTAATTCTATTGTGTGATAAATCGGGTCCCGCAACAACTTACTCAGACGCCTAACGTCAACCAACTGGGGAGCCTCACCTCACTCTGCATCTCGGCTGGCGAATATGCGTGTCCAGTGTGGCACCGTTCCACCCACGCCATGGAAGTAAATGTTGCTCTTTACGACACATGCCGTACAATTACCGGCTGCCTCAAACCAACCCCGATCATCGTACTATACCCCACAGCCGAGATCACCACGTCCGAAGGGAAGTTGCGAGTGCAGTCGAGAAACAAAAGCAGGAGCGTGACACCAGACACCCACCATTCGGTGCGCAACTACCGACGCAACGGCTGAAAAGCAGACAAAGCTGCCTGAAAACGGTGGTTTCCCTGTCAGGAGACCCGGCCGACGCCCGCTGTTGACTGTGGCAGTATATTTTTCCCCCACCAACATATTATTTACCTCCAAGCGAGCATCTTCCCACAGGTTTTAACCTTCTGTGGTCTACATGGAAGTCCCTGAACCACCTCAGAACCCAGATTGGAAGGTGTCAAACCAACCTTGCAAAATGGGGTTACCTCGGCGGAATAGCGGCAGGGTGTGCATATGGTGCTGAGTCGCAAACCATGCTCCACCTCCTGTCCTGTCCTCTGTGCCACAAAACATGCAACCAGGGTGATCTTTGTGCTGTCACAAACGACGTCGTGGAGTTGGCAAAGTTTTGGGCCAAACAAATTTGAAAGACTGTCGTGCCAGCGACAAGAAGATAAGCCTTGTTGATTTTACGGTTTAAAACGTTTACGTGTTTAATTAGAGTAATAACTGAGAAAGATGACCAACTATGTTTAATTAGTTACTAAAAAAATAATAATAAAAGATTGTCTAATACCTTTAAACGAGCAATTCTTGTATATATATTTATATAATCTGAATTTCGGAAACGGCTCCAACGATTTTCATGAAATTTATTATGCAGGGGGTTTCGGGGGCGATAAATCGATTTAGCTAGGTTTAATTTTTATAAAACATCGTTTTCTCTATTTTCACCCGAGCAGAGCTCGGTCGCCCAGGTTCTACCAGTTACCAGTTCCGGAACCGGAATTCCGGAATCAGATCTCCAGTATTGGAACTTAGTTCCGGAATTGAGAACCTTGCGATATAGCATACCCTACTGCAGACGTATCTCGATCTTGCCTATCAGTAAGCGATAGATGAAATGAGAGGTCTACAATGAAGCGAGAGAGTCACTTTTATTTTGAAGGCTGACGGGTCATAAGTGGTAGGAAATACATGGTTCCATAGTGCTTTACATAAATGGTTTATTGAAACGCCTGGGCACAGATAATATAATACTAGCATACAGATGCCTCATCCCATACAAAGAACCCGTGCCGAAGTAACTAGCGTTTTTTGTCTGATTAAGATGATTGATTATTTTACTGAATAATTGGATCGCGTTCGGTTCTGTTCCACGGCTATAGATGGTGTTAGCAGCGACTTGCAAGTAAAATGGGTTTTCTCGGTTCGTGACTATTTTTTTCTTTAAACACAGTGACGATTTGTTTTATAGTTTTATTTTGTAAGTTTTTGCAGTTTCATTGTACCAAAATGTTTTAAAATACAAAGGACCATGGTCAAAAATGTATGAAGCCTGGGCTCACCCACCAACAGAGATGAGATCACTTTGAATATACTTGTCCTTCGCTAAATAAAGGGTGTCTCAGTAAGAGTGCACTTTTTCATTTTAAAATAAAAACAAGTATTTTATGACAGATTTGTGATATTTTTATTGTATTGTAAAGAAGACATGTGCCGATTAAGTATAGAATAAAATATCCAGCAAATGACTCAGCTCCGATGACAGGCCATTACTCTTTTCATGAAATTTTCGAAAGTTAGGTCAATCACGCCGCCTGACCAAAATCCGCACCAGACAGTTACTCGTTGTGGGTGCATTTGTTTCTCATGGATTGCATGAGGATTTTCTGAGTCCCAAATTCGTCAATTTTATGTATTCACGAAGCCATTCATATGGAAATGCGCTTCATCAGAGAAAATGACTTTTTTCGAAAAATTGGCATCGACTTCACTTTGCTTCATTACCCATTGAACGAATTGCCGGCGCAAAGGTCTGCTGGTTTGAGCTCCTGAGTTAACTGAATCTTGTACGCATGAAGGTGGAGGTCTTTAGTCAAAATTCGCTGCGTAGTGCTTCGTGAAATTTGAAGTTGTTGAGAACGATGTCGAATTGATGTTTTCGGCGACACTCTCGTTTACAGCAGCAATGTTTTCAAGAGACCGACCGGTACGTTGACGCAAAGGATTATTATTATCCATAATTGACCCAGTTTCTTCAAATTGTTTGACCACTCTTCGAATGGTTGACACATTAGGTGCACTTTCTCGGCTGAATATTTGGCGAAGTTTGCGAGCGGTTTCAGCGTAACTTTCCCCATTTTTGTAATGAGTTTTCACAATTATAACGCGTTGTTCTTTCGAAAAGCGCTCCATTTTTTATAATCGGAATAAAAAGAGGTGACAGCTGTCAAATTTCAGAGTTGCCACTTGTATGAAAAAAAAAAAACAATTTTAAAAGTGCACTCTTACTGCGACACTCTTTATAAAGATGTAAACTCATTTGTGTGAAGTATCCATGGGGTTATTTAGCTATCAATATTTTTCTTCTACCATAAATCTCGAATATAAAACAGAAAAAACCGGCAAAGTGCGTGTCGGGCCACGCGCAGTAATAGGGTTCCGAAGTTGCATAATAATGCGACACACAACTTCTAAAAACAGACCCACATAGGATGATGTTTCTTTTAATCTATATGCACGCCTTTGACCACTATCTCGCTTGATGGTAAGCGATGATGTGGCATACGGTGAGGCACGCTCGCCTAAAAGTAACCTATTCACTCTTGACGTAAACTAAAGGACTGACTGGTAACTGAAGAAGGAGTTATAAATTCCGACTTCGCAACTAAAGTTAGAAAAAATATTATCTATTTGAGTACCACCGCGGGTGCCAATTGCGAAAGGAGCCGATACGAGCGCGCGTTAGAGCTACGGGGAATGGTATGTTTCGTTCCTGGATACCTGCACGCACACTCCATTGTTTATTTCTCTTTCGGCATTTGAAAAATTTCGTATGTATTCATCACACACCTCTAATCTGCGGTATTCACTATTTCGTTCAGGAAAGATTTTCGCTACTCAATTAGTGATGTACTCGGGTCTAATATTGACTTTATAGATGGATATCGACAAAAGAAAATAAGTAATTTTCTTGGCAATCGAATATAATTTGACTTAAGATTTCAAAACGTCGAAAATACTTCTGTACTAACATAAAATATACCCCACTCGCATGCGCCGTATGGACTACGGACCGGTACTTCCAACGACTCCGGCCACTCCAATGCGTTATTCGAGCTTAAAAATTATTAATTTAGAAATCATTATTACTAAGGATGTTATGATATTATTTTTGTAAATTTTTACATGGTTCATAAGCATATGTTTACTATAGCATAGCTGTGCCCGTGGCTTCGCTCCCGTCATCTGTCTGCCAACCCTACCCTACTTACCTTCCTGCCGACCCTACTTACCAACCTACCATTTTTTTTCTATAGTCATCATTCTTTGGCGGAGAATCTTAACACCGCCATTCAGAAAATGACTTCAAATGCACAACGCCATCTATCGAATATCGAGTTCAACTGTCCGAGTATCTGAATTGCGTGTGTTGTGATAATTTTACTTCTTGAACATTTTAAATTCATCTAACTTTTGATAGAGTGAACCGATTGCGATGAAACAAAAACTAAGTAATTCTTGAAGTTACGCACAATTTTTATGTATAAAAGTTATTTAAATTGGTTTCGTACATTTCACGTGATGCGTGCACAAATAAACAGACAAAAATTCCATAAATGCCGGCAATAGGTTCTGTTGGTTATCTTTTAACACCCTGGCAATTGTTTTTGGAAATATTTTCAATATACAAAAATTACTTTTCTACAGATTTATTATATGTATTGATGATGATTGATTACTCCACGCCGAGCGTTCGTGCAAGTCAGGCGTATTCATGCCGTCTGTGTTCAAAAATCCAAAAGTGGTGTTATACGTCTACTGCTATGAAATATATACCGTAATGTGGACATAATATCAAGTTTAAAACTCTGAAAAACCAATGTAATTTTACGACCTGTAACTTCTAAATTAATCAATACTAAAATTAAAAATAGTTGTAACAATAAAGTGCGAGTGCGTGTCTGCTACCGTACCTTTGTCAAGCCATCCGCGTTGCACTCGGCGCATGAGTCACCCCCGCGCGGTACCACTCCGTGCTTCACCCAGTCATCGTCAGTCAACCAAAATCCGTCGCGCGTAGGGTTCTCGTGTACTCGTACTTTTTTCATACAACATTGCCATTTTGTGTACAAAAAAGAATTAAGAATAAGGAGTCGGTTTGTGTTTCTTCACAGAGTCAGAACATGAATTTCAAGCCGTAGAAAATGTATTTATACCAGCACGCCATTCTGAATCAGAAGATGTACCACCACAACATTCTGAATCCGATTCAGAAGATGATTTTCTTTTAATGAAATTGAAAACTGAAGTAGAAGAAGAACAAGAAGTATCTAAGACGAAACAACATCCTGAAGACACGAAAAGTAAGTATTAGTTTGGTTATCAACAGATTATAAACCTGAGCAACAGTCCACCTGACGTAATGTTGCTTGCAATACTATAAGGTAAGTACTTAAAGATGGTCACCCTTTCTCATACCGAAGTCAGCAAGCGTTGCTTATCCTCGAAGAGCGAACTGCGTGGCTGTTATTATATTAAGCCATGAGCTCCTTTGAAGATATTTAGTTAATTTTAAGCCCAATTCGCTTCACATGATGCTCGTCGGTTCCGCCAACACAGTGCGACGCCAGGTTTGACGAGGACGGGCACGCTTTCTTTAATCTTGGCGATAGTAAGTGTATAATTGCTAAACCCAGTAATAAAAAATGTAAACAAAGAAATGTCATTGTCAAAGTGACAGTTCAGGGGTAGTCAACATTTCCCTAGTAATTCAAATTAAGTTTTCTTTTTTATTAGTGTTTTTGAAAGAACGCTAAAGCAGCGTGTTTAAATTAAAAATATAGCCTAACGTAAGTCCTTATATTATAGGTAAGGTAAACGAAATTAAAATAAAAGATTTATATTGTAATGAACAAGTTGCTCATGTTTATTTGAAATTAGGGTTTATATAATATTATGATTTATTCTCTTTCTGTTCATAATTGTCAAGACGAGGTTTGTGTGTAAGAAAATTCTTATTTATTTCATTAGTAAAAAGCACCCATGCGAAGCCGAGGCGTTTCGCTAGTTGAAAACACTAAATGAAGTCCAAATGTTTAAGACTACTGCCTTTTTGCCAGTAACATAAAAATATTTTTTATTTTATTTTTAGCCTGTATTGTCTCACTGCAGGGCAAAGGCCTCGCTTTCCTCTTTCCATTGCTCCCGGTTTTGGACAAGTAGACCAGTCCTTTCTGTAGGTGTCAAGCTCATCCCGCCATCGTCGCCTGGGTCTGCCGCGATGTCGCCGGATATTTTCTGGGACCCATATTGTGGAAGCTTTAGCCCATGACTCGTTCGACATGCGGCAAACGAGGCCGGCCCAATCCCATTTGAGCTTGGCTGCTTTTCGAGTGATGTCGGCGATTTGTGTTTTTGAGCGCAGCACTGTATTCCTAATACGTTTAGTTAGTCTGCCTCCAAGAATGCTGCGCTCCATATCTCGCTGGCAAACCTCGTGCTTGAACCTCTGCTGAATTGTTAAAGACCAGGTTTGAGCGCCGTATGTTAGGATAGGGGGAATGCAATTTGCGTTTATGGCCAATGGGATGGTCTCCTTTCATCATAGCCTTCATTGGCCAATAGCTCTTCCAGGCGTTATCAGTGCGTCTTGCAACTTCTTTATGCTGTCTCACCTGGAAAGAGACTATTTGGCCGAGGTAGATGTATTCTGGGACATATGCAATCCCCGAATCACCATATACACAACAATCATATACACTTGGACGCTGTTAGTCATGAGGTTCGTCTTCGACATATTCATTCGAAGTCCAATCTCAAGGCTTGCATAATTAAAGTCATTCAGCATTTCGTTTAATACAGCTGCCGAAATTGAAAATAGGACGACGAAGGTACGGTTCTCGATCACTTTTATAAATGTATTATAAGAGTGACACCAAGCTGTTGGGACGATAGTTACCGATCTCAGATTTGTCGCCTTTTTTATGCAGCAGAATGACTGTGGAATGGCAGAATTGAGAGGGAAATAAACCGCTTTCCAGTATTGTGTTAAATAAATTGGTGATGTGCGGAAGCAATACGGGCTCTCATGACGATGCTCCCAAAAATAGCACTACACACTATACTATGTACAGGTATAAAGCATTAACAGGTAAATTGATTAAATTGATAAATAGGAACATGGTTCTCACATATTTACAAATATGTATTCCAAACATAGGCAAAATACCTAATTCAACAACAACGGAACAGTGTGTGAGTCAATTTAAAAAAAAAAGAAAATAATACAATTACTATGAATAGGAATATAAATTAGCAAATGTGATTTTGTCTACACTAAAGATTGCCCTATGGAGCAGGACCAGCATTTTTCCAAGCATTCTTATCTTGAATATAATCTCTCTCTCCGAATGATCCTTTTGACTTGTTGATCCATTTTCCTGAACTCTGGGGTATTATAAGCAAGATTATGTCTGTCTTCTATTGATTTGAGAGTTGCTTCACTGAGTCTCAGTTTTTTTTTTTTAAGGGTTTAATTTTTAAACTCGCACTTTTAATCATCTTAATCTGGTGTTTTTAATAAATTAAGGCTATTATCGAGTACTATGATTTTTTCTCTATTGATCACTAATGAGGTTTTATTTAGTTTTTTGATACTATTACGGATCTGTAAATTTTATGATGAAGGTCGCCACCACCCTTAGTGGGACTGGGCGGTGGTCGGAAGTATAGCGAATTTTGTTTATAACTTGGAATTTAGTAATAAATTGTTTGTTAGAAGACAGACCGAAATCAATTTCGTTTTTTGTTACCCCATCAGAAGAAAACACGGTCCAGCGGCGGTGAGGTTTTTGTAGAAAAAGCTATTGCCGACGCTTAACGTCCGAAGGCAAATTGCAATAGACGCTCGCCTGGTTTATTCCCAGTTCCCAGACCGTGAGACCCCAAAATGCTTTTATCAACGCTGTGCTCTCCACTGCCCAGTTTGGCGTTGAAGTCTCTTAATATCATGGTCCATGTTCCTCTGTGGTCATCACATATTTAGGCGGTCAAAAAATTCCTCTACTTCTTCATCTGGATGTGATGACGTGGGAGCGTAAACTTGTTCGATGGACAAAGTTTTCTTGTCCATGATACGGAACTTTAGCAATGCACCCGACTGACCTCCACTGTTACCGTTATAGAAAAAATGTTGTTGCTCTCTAAGGTGTCTTCACCCTCCCTTCGCTCCTCTGATAGGCCCACGATGTCCCATTTGATATAGTTAAGGGCATTTCCAATTAACCACTCCTCGGTTCTTAGAGTGCGGACGTTATACGTTAGTATATTAAGATTATCTGAGTCCTTGTTGCTGGCCGTGTTCGTTTGACAGTTTAAGAACCTCGCCCCACCCATGACGCCATCACATAGACACCATAGATGACGCGACACACGAAACTATGATGATTCTCATCATAGTCCTGGGGGAAGCTATCGAGCTTCCCACCTGGAGCCGCCGAGCACTTGGCGATCGTTTTTTGTATTGTCCATGAAGAAAGGGCTTTCGACAAGAAAGCTCACCAAGCTTGTCTATTGTGAGCGCGCAGTAAGCCTACTGACTTGGCTTGTGGGTTCCATCGATGGTATATGAATTACTTATTCGCCGCCACCTGAGTCAACATCACTGATGCTAATTATCCTACAAGAAACCTCGTGTGAACATCCACGTTCTTGAGCTTGAGCACGATTTTTCTGTTGCGGGTTGATGAGCGCGCAGTAAGCCTGCTAACTTTGCTTGTCGGTGCCCACCCTGTTTTTTTTTATTTTTTTTATAATCTATAGGCTCGCGTTTGACCACTATCTCGCCTGATGTTAAGCGATGACGTGGTCTACGGTGAAGCACGCTTGCCTAGAAGAAACCTATTCACTCTTGACTTAAAGACCCCAAGGTTGTAGCTATCAGGGAACAAAGACCCCGGAAGGGAATTCCACTCCTTAGCTGTACGCACAATGAAAGTATTAGCAAAACGCTTTGTGCGTATGGGGGGGATGTCCACCATGTACCGATGGCGCATGGCCGTACGTCTTGTAGTCCGATGATGGAAAGGGCTAGGCGGAATCAAATTGTGCAGTTCCGTCGCACACTCTCCGAAATGTAACCGATAAAAAACCGACAGGCTGGCAACTCGGCGTCGATGTTCGAGGCTCTGGAGCTTTGAGGCGACCAGTGCATCGTTGCCAATAAGCCTTTTGGCCCGTCTGTCGATCGACTCAAGTGCATCAAGCTGGTATTTGGCAGATCCATCCCAGAGGTGAGAGCAGTACTCCATGCATGACCGAACTTGCGCTTTATACAAGTTGAGCAGCTGTTCAGGCGTGAAGTACCGTCTCACCTTAGCAAGAATCCCCAACTTTTTTGCAGCTAACTGAGCTTTAGCCTCAATGAATGGACCGAAGTTGAGGGTTGATGTCAACGTAACACCGAGAAGTTCGAGATGGTCCGTTATCGGCACGGTTACACCACGGAAAGAAGGAGCCGGGTGGAATTTGCTCTTTTTAGCGGAAAAAAGACACGCCTGGGTCTTCGCAGGATTGAAACTGGCCAAATTGGCATCACCCCATTCGGAGACCGCCTTCAAGGACAGGTTCAAGCGTTCAACCATGGCCTCCCGGAGAGACCGAATCTGAGGCCCAGTAGCCCGTGCGCTGGACACGTATCTCTCAGCAACAGTGCTGTCGTCTGCGTACCCAAAGGTGCCGGGTTTTAGCAAATCATTAATGTGCAGCAAGAATAATGTTGCCGAGAGCACTGACCCCTGAGGGACTCCGGCGTTGATATCTAACTGACCGGACGAGCAGCCGTCGATAACCACTCGGATGGAGCGATCCCTCAGGAAGTCTCCTATCCAATCACACAGACCACTAGGCAGACCGAAGGAAGGAAGCTTACCAATGAGGCTTTCGTGCCAGACCCTGTCGAAAGCCTTCGAGATGTCGAGGGAGACGGCTAGCGCTTCCCCGTGTCTCTCGATGGCCTCACTCCAGATGTGAATGGCATACGCTAGAAGATCACCAGTGGACCGATTTCGGCGGAAGCCGTATTGGCGGTCACTGAGGATATCGTTCGCTTCTAGGTATGCCAGGAGCTTACCGTTGAGTACACGTTCCATACTCTTACAGAGGATGGACGTTACAGATATGGGTCTGTAGTTGGCCGGGTCAGCTCGACTGCCCTTCTTGGGCACGGGCTGTACGTTGGCTTGCTTCCAAGCCTTCGGAACTTTTCCAGTCTCTATCGAAAGGCGATACAGGCGTGTCAAGATCGGAGACAATTCAGGCGCACAGGTTTTAAGTACAATTGCTGGTATCCCGTCGGGGCCACTCGCTTTGTTCACATCGAGGCTACGCAGAACCCTACGGACGTCCTTTTGATGGATCAATGTCTGACATACTCGTCACACATCCATCAGGAGAGGGAAGAGGCTGCGCGCCATCAGAATTCAGATGCGAAGATTCCGCACAAAGGGAGGCAAACAAGTTTGCCTTCTCCTCAGCGGAGTGGGCCAGTGACGCGTCAGGTTTCAGCAGTGGTGGTAGTGAGGGGCGACAGAAATTTGATTCGACCGACTTAGCCGGGGACCAAAACGCTTTGCTACCCGCTGGATATGAAGCAAGTTTGTTCCCGATTCTGCTAATGTGGTCAAACCGTGCTCTTCGCATCACCTTTTTGCAGGACTTGGCAGCCGTGTTGAAGGCTCTCTTCTTCTGACTCACGTCATTTACCTTGCGCGTTCGAGCGACGACCCATGCCTGGTAGGCCTTGTGTTTAACCGCGTTGGCGTGGTGACACTCAGCCCCAAACCATGGTCGGTTGACGTTTGATATTGCTACGTCAGAGAATGGAATATAGTACTCCATTCCCCGACGCAACATATCAGTCACAGCGTCAGCGCATGACGATGGATCGTCCGAAGAGAAGCAAGTGGGCTGCCAAGGATAGCATGCGAAAAAAGATCGCATCCCATCCCAATCTGCTGACCTGTACCGCCATACCCGCCGGGTGCCTCTTAGGCTGGGATCGGGCGGGGAGTAGACGGACACAGACTTCACCAGACAGTGGTCGGAACTACCCAACGGTGAAGATATCGACACTGAGTATCGGTCTGGATCTGTTGTCAGCAGAAGGTCCAAGCAATTGGCTGTGTGCGAATCAACATCTGGCACCCTCGTTGCCCCCTGGACCAGCTGGGTGAGATTTAACGCTAGCGCAAGTTTGCGCGTCTCTCGTCCAGCATGATCAGTGCACTGGTATGGGAAGAGCCCCTCCTGGTGGTGGGCATTAAAGTCTCCCAGTAGCACTAATTGGGCGGAAGGGTACCGTTGCCGTGCCGCATCAGCCGCCTCACTGAGGTACTCTGTGAGCCTGGTTGTCTCCTGATCTCCGCTGTGCGAGCGGTAGACACAGGCGTAGATTATCTTATCCAGCCCTGTGTCCACCAGAGCCCACAGCACTGAGAACCTGGAGTCTTCAAGATTACGGAGACGCCGATAGCAAGTGTCGTCTCGGGCATACTTGCATACACCCGCGCGTGGTTTGAAATTGTTCTCCAGGGTAAACCCTGGGTAAGATAAGTACGACACGTCAGACGGACTTCCTATCTGCGTTTCCGTAAGGAAAAACAGTGCTGGCTTTTCAGTCTCCAGGTGATGGTGGACTGAGGTGAGATTGGAGTGCAGACCTCTAATATTAGTGATGTGCACTTTGTGGGGGAGGGGGTGCAGCCGCTGTTTTACTCCAGTTTTCTTTCTATTACGTGCCATTCAAAGAGTCAAAAGAGTGAAAGGAGAGGAGAAGGAAGTGAGATGAGGTTCCACGCTACTAACCTACAGACACGCACTGAAAGGACGCCATCATTGGGGCACTAGTCCGGAGACTGCGGGGACGCCCGAGCCCCCCCGGAGATGTCCATCGGGCCCTCCCATCTGGTCGCCAACCAGCACGATGGCGCATTCCGGGATTTTTCGACAGTTGGCGGGGCAGCCTTTCGTGTGTGGCTGGCATACTACTTGGGCCCCCAACTACCTGCGGTCGGCCAGCGGCTCACCGTGCCTCGGATCCCGCTACCCTCCGCAACTAGTCTCCCGATACGCCCAAAACAGCGCGAGTCAGACTGGTCAGCATGCAGTGGAACAACTATCTCGACTCAACTCCTCTAGTGGCTACACCGAGCATCGTACCGGAACACGGCTAGGCCGCTTGGCGGTACGTCTTTGTCCGGTGGGTGGTCACAAGCCTTCGGCCGAAGCCTAACACCAGTAAGTGTCACCTGATTAGCACCACCCTGGGACCACGTGTAGGGTAACAACAATAGGGGTAACTCTCCTACGGACGCGGGTGACTCAGCCCCCATACAGCCACAAAAGCCCCCATTTTTGTCCTGGGTGGAAAATCCTTATTGTATGTCCTGGGCGGAGGGGTCTGTCAGACTCCTACTGACTAAAAACCACCCCGGTGTTCCATCTCACAACTACGCCGGGGGTCGCGGGAACAACGATACTTCCGCAACCCCCGGCTAGTGCCGGCCCACCTCCGGGCCTGGATTTCGGGTTGGGGGGGAGTGAGGTGTTTGACTCCCCCCGCAACGTCTAAGAGCGGCGCGCGTAGGGTTCCACGCGCGCCCCTCTTAGGCGGGCAGCGATTATCCGCTCAAACAGCTTACCCACCTAACTCGTCTAGCAGCACTATGGGCCGGTACGCGGAGGGTGAGTCCGCAGGGCGCCCCGCCTTCATGAGCAGGGCCAGACGACCAGATTTCCAGAGAGTGGGAAACTGGCCCCGCTTAAGGCACGCTGTGAAGAGTCCTCAGCCAGGGCTCTAGCTCCTTCAGAGTGAGGGCTAGCACGTAGCCGTGGATTCCGTCGGGCCCCAGAGCCACGTTCTTGGCCCGGAGCCGCATCACGTTCGCCCCCATCTCTGCCTGTGTCACCTCTGGGACGCTAATGGCGTCCTCCTCTGTCGACTCTGCGGCAGTGGGCAAAGCCATCGGCGGCGGGATATGCTCCGCTCTCGCCGGGAAGAGGGCTGCGACTACCTCCTCCAGCAGCTCGGGTTGGAGACTGAAATTTCCCTCGAACCGCTCGATAAGCGCGCCCACAAGGATCCCCGTCTAGAGTCTCCCTGGCTCGCTTCTTCGCCTCGCCGATGGCCAGCCGCAGAGCCTCCGTCGCCGCGTGGTACACCCCATACCGCGTGGCTTCTTCGTCAGGGACCCGACGACGACTCCTCCGGTATCGGGTGTACTGGCGTCTGGCCGCTACGCACGCGACACGCAACTGTGCGATCTCGGCGGACCCCAAGTACACCTGGCGCCTTGCTGACTGTGCGTGGACCCGGGGCATGGACGGATCGCTGATTTGCGTCATCGCCAGTGGTCGATTCATACCCACGTGAATCGACCACTCTGCTATGATCTGGAGCAAGATATCCTTAGCTCTGGCAGAGTGGTTGATATTGCCCGGATGAAATGGTAGAGCGCCATTAACCGCAATCCATTCCCTCCGCTCCATTCCTAGTCCGGGAGTCGGCCGAAGAGCAGCCAGGCTGACGGGGAGGTTAAGAGCCCCCGGCAAACATGGCCCTCCTCCTCTTCTGCTGCTGCGCGGGTGCGCCACAGGCCTTTTCGCCCGCTCTGTGTGTGCCCAGCGGGCCTCCCTGCAGCTGTACAGAGGCTGCATTTTGGCGCCGCGGAGCAATGGGTTGACCGCAGCGAGCAGTGCTATCTGTTTCAGCGGTGCATCGTGCCCTGACATGCCCAATGTCCAGGCAATGATAGCACCGCAATGCCCTGGGTTGCAGTACCCTTGCTGAAACCCAACCCACCAACAGTCGCCCACCTTCAGCGACCTTGTTCGCCGCTGCCACCGGGCACCGCACCCAAATCATGCCGAGCCCGGTAGCGTCGGCACGCATCTCGCCCGCCCGCACATCCTCGGACGGACATCCACCGGCTCGGGTGATGGCCGCCACGACCTCCGCTGGGGTCGTCGAGTTGTCCAGACCGTCGATACGCAACTCAGCCGTCTTCATCGGCTTGGACACCCGGACGTCCTCAGGGTTAAGGGGCCTTCCGCAGCTTGGCGGCGTAAATGTCTGCCTTTTCGGCGCTAGAGGCACCTCCTGACACCTCGAGCAGCCATCCGCCGCCACGTTTTTATTTTTTATTTTGAGTAATGCTCATGCATACTGCGCTACCTCGGGGAGAACCCACTAAAACTCCACGATGTCCTCCTATGCCGCTTATGGCGGGTACACGGGAACGCGGAAGCATACATCCGCGAACCCGCCGCGGCTGTCCGTCATCGGACCCTCCTTTGGGGAGTAACCCCGTCACCGGCGTGTGAAAACACGTTGCACGCTGTGACCACCCCAGAGACCAAACAGCCACATGGGTGCCAGACGACCCCGTTATACCGGCACTCCTCTCCCGCCGTGGCCTCCAACCCTCAGCCGCGATGCCTATCATACCCCATCGCGGCCCGCCTCAGTTGCGATGGCGCCCATACGGCACCGCAACCTACTTATTGGCCGCTACGTCGTAGTCGGCTTATCGGCAAAAGCCCTGACGAGCGGCCCCTCCTCGGGTTCCTCTTCGCTTCACCGTGGTTGTCCAAGCCACGGCAATTGAGCCCCCCCGCCTCGACAATGCGGGAACCCACCGGGGGAGATCCGCTGCCAACCTTTTTTTTTTTATCTTCCGGGCTGGAAAATCCTCATAGGAATCCTCCTATGAGCACCTATTTTATTTTAACAGTTTAAGATATGTCTACAATTTTAGTACTTTTCGGCAAATTGCACAATTGAGGTTGTTATTTAAAATTGACAACACCTTTGTTTACATTTTTGATCTCGAATTCGATTTCTTAGTTTAGAGACCGGATTATATTCAACATAGAAAGCTCGAAATATGCATGCAAATATGCATGAGAAACCCATAAAATATGCATAAAAAGTGTTAAAATATGCAACGTCGAATAATAAGAACCTATTATTATTCGTTATTTTATTTACAAATACTGCATACAATCTGTACATTGAATTCTTTATTCCTTAAATTCACAAAACTGTATCGGACCAAAGTATTTAAAGACTTGCTACTAAGTATTGTTAATGTAAACGACTAGAAACTGTTCCAAATGTTTAGTACCTAGTAAGATTGTTTTCTACGATCGCTCAAAACATTTTTATAAGCGGAAAAAGAAAAGACTGGTCGATTGCCCTTCGCTTCTCTTCAGACCTTATGTGAAATTTTCAAACGGACATTTATGTACGTAACTTCATACTCCTATTATTTTGATTCATTTTGTATCTACCAAACAACCTAGACTTTATTATTGCTTACCAGATTTATAATCACAGGGGCAACCGTTGCGAAGAAACCAAAAATAGACATTCGAAGAAGAAATCTAGGAGACACAAGTGCAGTCCTGATAATGCCAACTGAATATAATTTTTGTAACAATTCTATAGACATCGGTGATATAAATAGACATCGAAGATTAGATATTGAAGAAAAACCTTACAAATGTGATATATGTAAGCGTGGGTATTCCATTAAGCGAAAATTAACACGGCATCTTCGTTACCACAGGAGGGGAAAACCTTACAAATGTGAAATATGTCAGAGAAGTTTTATTCAAAAGGGCCATTTAACAGTGCATATGAGTGTACACATAGAAGAAAAACCTTATAAATGTGAAATATGTAAGCGTAGTTATCCATTACAGAGTAATTTAACACGCCATATGCGTTGCCACACGGGGGGCAAACCTTACAAATGTGAAATATGTCAGAAAAGTTTTAATCAAAAGGGCCATTTAACAGTGCATATGCGTGTACACCCAAAAAAAAACCTTACAAATGTGAAATATGTCATAATCAAAAGGGTAATATAAGGGGGCATATGCGTGTACACACAGAAGAAAAACCTTAGAAATGTGATATATGTAAGCGTAGTTTTTCATTTAAGAGTAATTTAACACGACATATTCGTTCCCACACGAAGGAAAAATCTTACAAATGTGAAATGTGTCAGAAAAGTTGTAATTTAAGGATACACTAGTCGAAAATTCTTCCATACAAACGTAGTCTAGGGATTATTCCATTGTTTGACGATGTACGTAAAAAATAAAAAGTGATATCAATTTGTCTCGTCATTATCTAGCCCTGTATGGAAGCGAAAAAGTAAAAAAAGAAAATATTTGAAAGTTATGAGCGTCGAAAGTTCCACATTTCGACACTAATTTTAACGCATTTTTGGGCGCAAATAAATACCATAAGAAGACAGAAAATTGTAAAACGGCCTCCATACAGGGATAGAGTAGTAGTTCAACAATGCAAATAATTTTATTTTGAACAGACAGATTTAGTAATTTTTTTCATGATATCTAGACTGCCAAAGGTCTGTTTATAAAATTACGCGCGCTCGGTTATGTCCTAAATCATTATCCATTTCGCTACAAATTTGCAAAAGTGTGTATTCGTACGCAAACTAGCTTCCTACTGCTCATCACAGTATCTATCTCTTCCGCACGTGTTGTCGCTTGATATAAAATGCATTTTAACCCCGCGCACAAAATAGTTCGTGCCATCGACTAGTGTACCCTTAAGAGGACATATTATGCGTGTACACACAAAAGAAAACCTTACAAATGTGATATATTTAAGCGTAGTTTTTCATTTAAGAGTAGTTTATCACGGCATATTCGTTCCCACACGGGAGAATAACCTTACAAATGTGAAATATGTAAGCGTAGTTTTTCATTTAAGAGTAGTTTAACACGGCATATTCGTTCCCACACGGGAGAATAACCTTACAAATGTGAAATATGTAAGCGTAGTTTTTCATTAAAGAGTAATTTAACACAGCATATTTGTAAAAACATGTCCTTATTCACACTGATTTGTATAGAACCTAAGGGTCAGCTCACACAAGATATGACGCGACATTATAGAACTTCTTTTACAACGCAATAAAAGTCATTCCAGTGAGAGAATTGTATCACAGACAGAGCAATTGGAAACTTGAATTCATTCTAAACAAAGCTCTGTATTTTATCACTATCTTAATAAGTGTGTGTAGCGTCATGCCTCTGTGTGACCGGCACCTAAGTTTCTATGCAGATCTAGACACGCGGTAATGTGTCAAGCTAAGTTCAAGCAAAAAAGGAACGTAGCTGCTGTGTGTAATATTACACGAACCATTTGGAGCCACTTTTGTCATCTTAATAACTCAAAATCTATTTATACCCCGTAAACGTAGGAAAATAAAGTAGATAAACAAAAACGATTTGGTATTAATTTTATTATGTATAAGTACCTACTAATAATTTCTGGACAAGAAGTAATGATATATAAGTGATTCTTGTTTTCGTCTCACTATATTTTTGGATTAAAGTTTTTTTTAAGTAAAAACTTTGCCCCACACTTAAACGATATACACTTGATTGAATGTCAAACCTTTATTTACATAGTCATACTAGCGTCTTTTTAACACGCTTTTATTAGCTTGGTATGTATGTATCTATGTATCTATGTAACAATGTATCAATGTAACTGAATCTTTGAACGTGATTTTCACCCACTTCAAAACGTTGGATTGATTTGAAACTTTGCACACTTATCAAGGACCGATGACAATGCAATAATTTAAACATTTTGTCCCATTATCCTTCCCATTAAAGCGTGTTTTTTAGTTTTTAAAACTACAATTTATTTCTTCGAAGTCTCGTCGCATATAATGGACATATCTTCTTTTATATGTTGCATCATGGCCGATAGATGTAAAACATCGGAAAGTCAGGATGTATTCCCTTAGGTTAAGACATCGTGTGTTGGCAGGTCGGTGGGTACAATCGTGAAAATGAAATCACACAAATTATTCGATACACTGGGTTTATTCAAATAGTCACAACTCACAGTTACAATCTTGCTTACTAATATTACGGATCGATACTGATTCTACGACGTCTTAGCTCTGAGGCTTTCAGTAATCAACTGCTATATTCTGCTGTCCCCACCACGCAAGTGATTAGGAAAAGCGCGCCAATGCGTAGTTGTTCTTGCTTTGCCGCCAGATGGCGTGCTTGCGATTTGTTTTGACGTCTGTACTATTGACTAATCCCGACACGGCCATCCTGCGCGACAGGAGTCCTCGTCTGTTCCTCGCTGTCAGGTTTTAACATTGTGTCGAATCAAGTGGAAAGCCGCATGGATGTCCTCAGCCCTTGGGGAAAGCTGAGGGGTCTGTCAGACTCCTACTGGAACCTTTTTTTTTACTATTATCTATAGGCTTGCGCTTGACCACTATCTCACCTGATGGTAAGCGATGATGTGGTCGACGGTGAAGCACGCTTGCCTAGAAAACACCCATTCACTCTTGACTTAAAGACCCCTAGATTGTAGCTATCGGGAAACACAGACTCTGGCAGGGAATTCCACTCCTTAACTGTAAAAGTGTCCCCAAAACGTTTTGTGCGAATGGGTGGGATGTCTACCATGTACCGATGACGCGTCGCCGTACGTCTGGTAGTCCGATGATGGAACGGGCTGGGCGGAATGCAATTCCATCGCACACTCCCCGAAGTGTAACCGATAAAAAACTGACAAGCTGGCAACTCGGCGACGATGTTCAAGGCTCTGGAGCTTTGACTTGACCAGTTCTCCTCATTGCCGATGAGTCTCTTGGCGCGCTTTTCGATCGACTCTAGTGCATCAAGCTGGTATTTAGCAGATCCGTCCCAGAGATGAGAACAGTACTCCATGCACGATCGGACTTGCGCTTGATACAAGTTGAGCAGCTGTGCCGGCGTGAATTACCTTCTCACCTTCGCAAGGATCTCTAACTTTCTGGTAGCCAGCTGAGCCTTTGCCTCAATGTATGGCCCAAAATTGAGAGTCGATGTCAACGTAACGCCAAGAAGCTCAAGATGGTCCGTTATTGACAGTAGTCAAAATGTTCTCGAAAAGTATTATCTATATTTTCTAGTGCGCCTAAGTAATTACAGTTGCTAATAATGTGTAGTTTTCGTTTTCTTGGCCTTTTTTTTTCCTCAGAACAGCCACTATGTATTTTTTTTCGGTTTTGCACTGGGAATCACTATCTATTTATATAATATTTGACAGTGATACTGTCAAACTTATTTTTATTTGTGTGGTTGTGTAGATGATCTTCTTCCCTTGTCCATTTTTCAATGGGGAACGAGCTTTGTTTTTTGTAGAAGACTCTGGACTGCGGGTCGTTTTATCGTACGAATCAGCTTTCTTTAATATTTCTATATTTTGTTTTATATTTTTGTTATTCTCTGCAGAAAGAGATTCTTTTGCCTGATGAGCATTATTTAATTCAAGCTCAAGTTTATTTATTCGATATTTTAATCTCAACACCTCTTCATTGCGGCTGTCTATAGAAGTATCGGGCAGACTATTGGCTGTTTCGTCTAAGGTTTCATTAACTACTTCAATAACATTTGACATGGAGTCAGATGTTGTTTGTGTGCGACGGGACGTAATATTTTCGAGGAAGTTCATTTTAATACAATTATAGGAAAAGGCAGGTATTATTACTTAATGTGGGACGTGTACTTATTTACTTAGCTTGTTTCTCAATTAAGATTGTTTTAACAATTTTACAAACAATCCAAAAAAAGGAAATCGGCTGTGGGATTCGAACTCGGGTCACGGTCTGCAAGGGGTAATCATTAGATACCAACGCCACCGCGACAGTAACGAAGTTGATTGAAATTGTTAATCACAAGACTCCTCTGTGTAAAAGTTCGTTAAAAAAGTCGGTTATAGTTTAAATTATTAGTTTTTTTTCCTCACTATGTGTTACATTTTGATAATAAACTTTTGCACTGTTTTTGTTTATGTTTTGTTTGTCAAACGATTGTTAACGAAGTATCTGTTGGAGTACTACATTCCGTTCTCTGACATAACGATGTCCAGCGTTGACTGGCCTTGGTTTGGCGACGAATGCCATCGCGCCGACGCGTTTTAACATGAGACGTACCTGGCATGGGTCGACGCTCGATCGCGCAAAGCGAGTGACGTGGGTCAGAAGAAGAAAGCCTACAACAGGGCTGCCAAGTCCTGCAAGGTGTTGCGAAGGGCTCGGTTCGACCACATTGGCCGAATAGGGGCTTGCCTCTTACCCAGCAGGTAGTAAATCGTTTTGGTTAGGAGCAACTTATTCAAGACGATCACAGAAACGTGGAGGAGCATGTATTCTGATTAAAAACTGTCTGGAATATAAAGAACTTTCGGATGTTTCGCACCATTCTATAGCTAATGTCATTGAATGCTGCGGCATTGAATTAAAAGACCATAATTTAATTATAATATGTATGTCGGGTTTAGTCAATAGTACGGATGTCAAAACAAATCACAAGCACGCCCCTAGCGGCAATCAAGAGCAACTACGCATTGGCGCGTTTTTATAAGCACTCGTGGTGCGGAATATGGCAGTTGAGTACTGACAGCCGTAGAGCTAAGACGTCGTAGAATCAGTGTCGATCCGTAATATTAGTAAGCAGGAGTGTAACTTGTGTCTATTTGAATATACTCAGTGTATCGAATAATTTGTGTGATTTCATTTTCACGATTCACCCACCGACCTGCCCACACACGATGTCTTAACCTAAGGGAATACATCCTGACTTCCCGATGGTTTACATCTATCGGCCAGCCTTGATGCGACATGTATTTACAGGCCACCAAAGTTTAATAACTTAAATGTATTTTATGATAAATTAGAGATTATTTTGAAAAAAATATGTTACAAATCTGATAAGAATAGTCATGTGTGGGGACTTCAACATAGACACGTTAAAAAGAAATAGCTTGACTTTGGACTTTGAATACTTTCTATTGGGCTACAATCTAAAATTAGAACTTCGTCAACCCACCAGGCTCGGCAGCAATACATGCTTAGACAATTTTGCACGCAGCTCTCAATTAAAGTGTACATCAGAAGTATTGGACCTAGAATTGTCTGACCACACTGCTCAACTATTAGAAGTTAAGGTGATGAAATCATATAGAATACATTCTTGGCGGATAAAAAAACGAGACCTATCCATTGAAAATATGACTAGGTTTAAAAGTTACCTTATATGCCTTTCTTTTACTGAAACTTATCAAACCAATAATGCTAATAAAGCATACGATTATTTTTTAGAACAGTTTCGCTGGTTATGCGATCTTTGCTTTCCATATAAATTGGTAAATGTTAGGATAAATAAAAACATTAAATGGGTCTCACGTGGCATCCGAGTGTGTAGTAGAAAACAAAGATGTTTACTATGGAAATACAGACGCGAACCATCAATTTTTAAAAATCACCTTCAGAAACTACTCGCGCAGGTTTCGGAAAATTATTAAATTAACGCAAAAAGCGCAAAATAATTATTTTATTAACACCTCACTCAAGCAATAAATCTAAAGCATCTTGGCAGGTTATAAATAATAAATACCGAATTACCGAACCGATTTCCCGAATCAAAATACAGAATAAGACCATTACTGATCCGACAGAATTTGCCAACGCTTTTAATGATTATATTATAGACCAAACACAAAAAAATATGACGACACCACTAGACACTAAGAATTTGACAAGTTACCCAAACTCAATGTTTATGCATCCAGTATTACCGCAAGATGATTTAAGAGCGATACAATCATTAAAAAATAAACATAGCACTGGATATGATGGTATATCAACGAAGGTCGTAAAATTCGTATCGGTTGATATTGCCTCACATTTAAGTCACATACTAAATGTATGTATTAGCTCAGGTGTATTTCCGGACAACTTAAAAACAGTAATAGTCAAACCTCTTTAAAAAAAAACGATAAGAAGGATCTCGCAAATTATAGACCAATTGCATTAATACTAATTTTTGCAAAGGTTATGGCAAAATCCTCTATGACTCGATCAATAATTTTCTATCTAAATATGATATTTTATGTGCAGAACAAAAGGGTATCCGAAAGAATAAAGGCATAAATATGGCCGTTTATGATCTGATAAATGTTATTATGCAAAATGTTGATAAAAAAGTACCAGTTTGTGCACTATTACACTACCTAGCGTATACATATATGAAACTGTTATGTTCATTAAATCAAACCCCAACTTATTTGAGTTTTGTACTAGGACCAGACACAAAGACGTGATGGACACAGTTGTCAGTAAAACAAAGCTTTTGCACCAAAGCATCTTTTGTATGGGCCCACGTATTTATAATAATCTGCCGCCGTTTTTCAGAACTATGAGCAATATTAATGCCTTTAAAAAAACCTCCAAGAATTATTGATAATCAAATGTTATTACTCGATTATAGAATTTCTAAGTGACAAGACACTGAAATAGCCGGCTTATTACAATAAACCAATGGGTGCATATGCATGAACTTGTAAACTATTACTCACAAACTGAAGTGACACTATTTAATTGAATTTACTATTTTGTAGCATTAATAATTTGACATTTCATAATATACTTATTTAATTTTTATTTGCCTTGCATGACAATTTTATGATTTGTATTTTGAATAGCCTGATGTTATGATTTTGTATGCCTTAATGGCGGGACAAAGCAGATCTACCTGTAACCAATACAACATGTACCTATGATCCACAATAAATTATTTGAATTTGAACACTAATTGGGCGGAAGGGTACCGCTGCTGTGTCGCATCAGCCGCCTCACTGAGGTACTATGTGAGCCTGGTTGTCTCCTGATCTCCGCTGTACGAACGATAGACACAGGCGTAGATAATTTTATCCTATATCCCTGTGTCCACCAGAGCCCAAAGCGTAGTGAATCTGGACTCCTCAAGGTTACGCAGACGCCGATAGCAAGTGTCGTCACGGGAGTGTTTTATAATTTTGCCTCAGAGTAAACCCTGGGTAAGATAAGTACGAGACGTCTGATGGACTCGCTATCTGCGTCTCCGTAAGAAAAAAACAGCGCTGGTTTCTCAGCCTCGAGGTGGTAGTAGACTGCAGAGATTTGAGTGCAGACCTCTAATGTTGGTGAGGTGCACTTTGTAGGGGAGGGAGTGCAGCTGCTGTTAAGCGCCAGTATTCTTATTCCTTTTCATGAACATAATTGAAGAGTGAATGGATGAGAGGAGAAGAAGAAGGAAGTGAGACGAGGTTCCACGCTGCTAACCTACAGACACGCACTGAAAGGACGCGATTATCGGGGCACTAGTCCGGAGACTGCAGGGACGCCCGAGCCCCCCCGGAATGTCCATCGGGCCCCATCTGGTCGCCAACCAGCACAGACACACAGACAGTTGGCGGGGCAGCCTTTCGTGTGTGGCTGGCACACTACTTGGACCCCAACTACCTGCGGTCGGCCAGCGGCGCATTGCGGTGCCTCGGATCTCGCTGCCCTCCGCGACTAGTCTCCCGATACATCCCTAACAGCGCGCGTCAGGCTGGTCAGCCTGCTAGGCTAGGGCGTTTGGCGGTACGCCTTTGCCCGGTGGGTGGTCGCAAGCCTTCGGCCGAAGCCCACCACCAGATGTCACCTGATTTGCACCACCCGGAGACCACGTGTAGGGAATCAAAGGGTACACTCTTACGGACGTGGGTGACTCGGCCCCCAAATGAACCTGTTCCACACAGACATTTAGCCTGTCGTTTTTTACGTCAATTCGTCATCTTACTTCATCTACTATCTCAATTGGTACTTGAGCTTTGTGTATCTTACTAACACGATCTACGCATAGTACCTAATCAAAATAAGAATACCGAAATTATTTAAATTTCTGTATGAGGGCTTGACGATTCGACCGTCATCAACGATAATTATGGTGATCTCTCTACAGGCGAGACTGAAAATTTACTTTCTATTAACCTCTACTTGACTGGAACCTTCTCTCTGGTTATTATTATCTGTTATGGTTCGTTACACACACATGAATTCGAGGTGCCATACAGGCCTATAGTTTCTACAAAGTTGCCATAAAGGCCAACAGTTGCCACCCAGGCCAACAGTTACCACACAACGCTCGCCTACTCAATAAAATCGCAATACCGGCACTCCTCTCCCGCCGCGGCAACCAACCCTCAGCCGCGATATCGTATGGGACCTGGGACGCTCCATAAGAAATCGCGGCCCGCCTCAGTTGCGATGTCGCCTGTTACCAAGCGGCACCGCAACCTAATAGTTCGCCGCTACGTCCTCGGCTTAATCGGCAAAAGCCCTGACGAGCGGCCCCTCCTCGGGTTCCTCTTCGCTTTACCTTGGGTGACCAAGCCACGGTTACTGAACCCCTCCGCCTCGACAATGCGGGAACCCACCAGTGGGTGACATACAGGCCTACAGTTGCCATAAAGGCCAACAGTTGCCACACAACGCTCGGCTACTCCTGACTAGATTATTGGGTTCGTTAAAAGAAGGAAATTTTAAGACTCTACTCTTTAACTAAATCATTGCCCTGCAATTCATTAACAAGCATACACCATGCATGCAGCAGGCATGGATTCTGTAATGGCTCCGGCGCTGCGGGGTTCCGGCGATCCAACGCTAGCTGCTTGTCGCAGATGTGTTTAACACTCACCACCGCAGCTTCGGCTTGCTGGCCGGCTCCGCCGTCCAGCCTCAGCCACGGCGCCGGGTGTTAAAAACGGGTCTACCTTTTATAGCAGAACTTTTTAAGTCATAATATTATTATGCATAACAACGGATAGCATAAACATCATTTCGCAGAAAATCGTTTGGCATACACTCATTTACCATACATTTCAAACTCATAATTTTGTAAGTCAGAATCTTCTTTAGGCATAAATTTCATATCGATAATCATTAAAAGCCAGAACCATCATATCGCCGAAAGTTCACAGTCAGAATCGTCTTTTGGCATACATTACATATCTATATTAATTGAAATACTATCTATCACATTACAGATAATTCATAGTTAGAGTGATTTTGTATTTTTTACTATAATAAAAGATTGATAGAACACAATCTTTTTTTGTTTTAATTCGCTGTATAAAGCATGCAAACCTGCAATCAAGCATACACCATGCATGCAGCAAGCATGCAACATCCAAGCAAGCATGCAAGTGAGCATGCAGCAGGCATGGTTTCTGTCACGGCTCTGGCGCTGCGGGGCTCCGGCGGTCCCACGCGAGCTTATCGTCGCAGATGGTTTTAACGCTCACCACCGCAGCTTCGGCTTGCTGGCCGGCTTGCCCCTACGCGCCTACGCGGGCTTAAATTACACTCTAGGGGTAGGGCAGACAAGGACTACGTGGAATCGGTTTTGCAGCGATTCGTTTCTGTCACTAACTTTTGTAACACAACATATTGACTATATAAGACAGTATTTCAATTTTAATTTAAGGTTAAAGATGCTATTTTATAGATATGTCTAATAAAATTATTCCAAATGAGTTTCTGCCATCTTCATAATACCTACCTATGCCAAGTGCAATTATGCCAAATAATATTCTGCCATCTTAAAAGTTAGCCATTGTGAATTCGGACATAGAAACATTCGGCCAAACAATAATTATATAAAAAAAAAATATGCCTTAAGAATATTCGTTTAAAGAAGATTATGCCAAGTTTGTTATGCCAAATAAATTTCAGAGTATCATGATTCTGCCAGATAGAGGGAACCCGTTAAAACGACCTGCTCCTCGCTCGCGGGCCGCCACGCCCCTCCGCTCCTACGCCATTTTAAATAACACTAGGGGTAGGGCCACTGACCTCTATTATACATGTATGTTAGAGGTCAGTGGGGTAGGGCAGACAAGATTACGTGGAGTCAGTATTCACATACGTATGTGTCGACTTTTGAGACTTCGAAGGCGCATCCATTCGACGGTCGGACTTAGTAACTACTTTCTTCATAACTTCATGGTTTGACGAAGTGCGTTGTAATATTTTAATATGGGAAATTATTAACCGAGGGAAAAATATACTGAATGGGCGACTATTATACTAAGTAAGTAACTATTTATCCGGTTTGAGTAATACCTTTTAGGAGATTTTTGTGAGCTGCGGTAATAATATTGTTACATACTTTAATTGTATTTGGGGTTCTATTTTTTCTATTTTAGCATATTATTCTTTTGAAAATAGCTGAACAACTATCGAGGCGACATCACTGTGCAGTGCGGGAGTTCGGGTTTATTCGTGTCCAAGAGCGAGCGAAGCGAGCTCGGGAACTTAGCGCACCCCGACACGGATAGGTTAGGTTCGAAGGGGATGACGAGAGCTGAAGTGAGCGAGCAAAGCGAGCGAACTTAGCTCCCGTCATCTCCTTCATGTTAGGTTACTTTAGACCCTGCAGACAGAAAAAGGAGCCCTGTCGACAAACTTATATTTTCAAGTCGCTGTTTTAAACATTTGTATTCGCCCACTGTTTGTCGCCCACTTAGTATTTCAGTAAGCCATATTCAGTATTTTTTACACCTTTAATTTGATTTTTTTTTCGCTCGTTTAAATACTAGCCTTTTAATATGATCGAGTACAAATCATTCTAAATCATTGAATTTTGGCAGTTTTCTACTGCGATGGTTCATTTCAAATAAATGAACAGTTTCACAATCTAATTTCTTTAAACCCAAATACAAAAACAAAAAGTCGCTTAGGTCATCGGTATCTAAAAACTTCTCTAAATTATGTTCATTACAAACCGTAATATTTTTCAATTCGAATAACTGATCTAAATATGCGGTAGCTACTATTCTATTGTCATCGTATTTATACTTTAGAGTTTTTAAAATTAATATCAATTTTCGGCACTAAAAGTAATGTCGGCACAAACAGTTTTAGCTTTAAAAATTAACTTTTCATCCAGATAGAGTAATTTTTCAGGATCTGTCAAAGAGACGTTCTTATCTATAGTGTTTTCAAAACTATCTATAAACAGATTCCAATTGTGAATATCACCATTAAATCGATGTCGAAGTCAATCACGAGTGTGATTTGCCAGGCTCTGATGGACAGACGGCATCGCCAAGCTTCTCGCGACACGTTTGATGCGACAGAACAAATCATCGAACGACGCCAAAGCTTGATAACTCACAGCGTATTCTGGATTTAATTCTAACTCTAAAACATTAACATTGTGCTGGACGTAGCGTAATCACCAACCCCAAGATGGAAGGTTGTATATCTCCCAGCCGGCGGCGCCGCTGAACGGCCCTATCACACTACACTACAATAATAAGGTTCTTGGCAACCTGGCTCCGTCGACGACTCAAGATTTAATTATGCATTGATGTAAGGGTGTAAAGGCTCGATAAGATCGAATCAAATAAAACACTATGATAAACACTACACGGTATGAATAAAGGGCTCTCAACTGGTGACTGAGATTCAAAAGTTACAAGAAAATTATATCTTATCTATTAGACTAGTACAAGCGACTAGCTTCCGATGACTACAAAATTCTATTTGTGGCTGGGGATGCTATATACCCTCGGCCCCTTCCATTATTGAGAGCCCCGCAAATTTACGCCGAAAATAATTTTATTTCACTCAAAAAATCCCTTACCAGACACTCGGTAATTGGGCTATCACATCTTTTCTATGGTGCTATCAATACCTAGTTTTCTGCATATGGCAGCTCAGTAGCGCCGCCTATCTATGTATCTAATCTATATACCTATATATCTAGGCATTGATAGCTTCCCTTGGCTAGTTCTATCATACAAAGGGACATTCACCTTTGTTGTTTCACTATAAGTTAAATAACTTCTAATCTAGCCAAAGGATATTCTATAAGTCAGGATGACCCGCTGATGCTTCCAGCAGGCTGCCTATTAACGGTCTAAAAAGCTTATTTTCGGAATTCCTAGATAGGATATCATCCCGTGTGTGATAAAACTCTAAGTCTTTCTATTCTCTAAAGGTATTAGGTACTATTCTATTAAACACGCTTTATTGGTAAGGATAATGGGACAAACTGTTTAAATTATTGCATTGTCATCGGTCCTTGATAAGTGTGCAAAGTTTCAAATCAATCCAACGTTTTGAAGTGGGTGAAAATCACGTTCAAAGATTCCGTTACATTGATACATTGATACATTGTTACATTGATACATAGATACATAGATACATACATACCAAGCTAATAAAAGCGTGTTAAAATAGTTGCGACTGTACATCTTGACACCAAATAGACCAAGAGCAAGGTTTAATGTTTCAAAGAAGATTAAGCAACTCTAACCAAGTAATAAAAAACATAAAAATATATATTTAATTAAGAATTTATATCTCTCTGACATTTCAAATTGCGGCCAAAAAGCTAGGCATCCTAAATAAAGTGAAGCGATACTTTACGCCTGGACAGCTTTTAACCCTATACAAAGCGCAAGTCCGATCCTGCATGGAGTATTGCAGCCACCTTTGGGATGGCTCAGCTAAATATCAGCTTGCTGCGTTTGACTCGGTGGAACGCAGAGCCAGGAGGCTCATTGGCGACGTTGAGCTGGCGGGTGCCAGGCTTCACAGCTTGGCTCATCGCCGCAAGGTTGCCTGCTTGTCGGTCTTCTACATAATGTACTTCGGTGAGTGAGCTGAAGAACTCCACGACCTCATCCCACCAGCCCCCTTCTACCATCGGACATCTAGGCGCACTGCAAGTTATCATCCTTACCTTGTTGCCATTCCACCAATTCGCACCAAACGCTTCCAGACATCCTTCATAATGCGCACAGCAAATGAATGGAACTCGCTACCTGCGTCAGTGTTTCCGAACGCATTCAACCCGAATCTCTTCAAAGTTAGAGTGAACAGGCTTCTTCTGGGTAAGCTCACTCCATCGTCGACTCTGTCTCTGTCACCTTTGACCTAGACTAGAGTCAAGAGCAAAACCATCACAAATAAAAAAAAGAAAAACTAGAAGTACACATACTATTAAAAATATTTTTTTCATGGCTTTTTTTCGTAAACTTTTCGATCTAGCTCTTGGACTATACCTTAAAAGTTGAACTTATTTTATCTTCTAAACTAAGACCCGACTAAATCTGTGACTTGGCGACTAATTAGCGACTAAATCTGGGAGAAAACAGATCTTCGTTAGGTGCCCTAGTTTTGAGATATAAATTTGGCCAAGCCGGGCAGTCTCTCCAGTTTGGCCACCTAACAACCCTTCTAACTTTTGAACCAGTGACCGACTAAATCTGATATTTGGCGAATAAATTCGACTAATTAGCGACTAAATATTTGTGTTATCAACATTAAAATCCCTGATGATGGCCAAGCCAGAGTCAGCCACACTGGATCCGCGCTTGCTTGAACGTACATGTGATGACTAAAAGAGTTATGAACATAGAAGATATAAAAAGGGGCCACCAATGGCCTGGTTACGAAGTATAAAAAATACATGATAGCGAGCAACACAACAATCGGGACAATCAGACGGTCATCAGAGACGATCGGACTTCGGTCCATTCTATGTCATCAGAAAGACTGGAGGAAAAAATAAAAAGGTATTTTTTATAATTATTCCATGCATATTTCTCTTTCATGGCGTCATACCCTTTTACCCTGCCGAACTCACTTATGCAATTAGCTGCGGGACTGGGTTGGAGTTGGAGTGTACGTAATAGGGCACTGAGGAAAAAAGACAGCAATTTTAAGCCAACAAAAAAAAAACGCAATTTGTTTTTCTTCTCGATTCTATCGTATATAACACTCAGCAGGTGGTAACCTAGATGCTTGAGGACCACAGCCTCCATCCCTCGAGCCGCATCAGCCGTTGGTTCGATACCACGGCTGATGAGCTATACACCTTTTTTTGATATAATCCTGGCGATGGGGATTGTGGTTAAATCACGGCTCGAGGAGTACTGGGGTGCCACCCCTGACATATTCTATACTCCAAGGTTTAGTGCACACATGTCCATCAATAGATTCAAACTATTACAAAAGTGCTTACATTTCGTGGACAATGACGGGATGTGTGCGGTAAACCTGGACGTCTCCGAGGCTCGCCTATATAAGATTCGCCCAGTACGTCCAGTACTAGGCGAATCTTATATAAGCGCACCTGAACTCAAAATTCAGAGAGTTATATGTACTTGAACAGAACATCGCCCTAGACGGGAGTCTTTTGATGTGGAAAGGCTGGCTGGACATCGGCTAGCTGATCCCTCATAAGGCTGCAACCAAAGGCATCAAAACATTTGGTTTGTGAATCTCGAACTGGTTATTTGGGGCGTTTTGAGGTTCATAGCCACAAGGCTGTAGCCGGAACCAGAAAATCCGATGGATAAATCTACGCCGGCAATTGTGCTGCGGCTTACGCAAGGCCTGGAGTACAAAGGATACACACTTTGGATGTGTTGAAATTTATAATCTGTATTCTTATCTCTACTCTATGGTTACAAAATCTGTCTTGTCCTTGACACCTTGCCCTTGTATGGCTTTTCGCAATCTTAAGAATCTTAATTTTATAATCCAAGTTAATCTAATAATAATAACACTGGACAATAATGTACTTTTGATATTCTGTGCTAATATATAATTGCGCATTGGATGTGCATCTTTTATTTAACGATTCGTCGACCCCTTTGTTTTTCTAACCACGATCTTTTGATGTACCAATCGCTGTTTGCTGCTGCTGCTCCAACACAGCTCTGCCACAGGTTATGGGCCCAGGACTGCCCAGGAGATGGAATCATAAGTACTTAAGCAGAAGATCAAACCAAGAAGGTTAGTTAGATTTCGTTGAGAAACGTTATTTTTGTTGTCAGTATGGCCTCAGATAATACGGCCGCACAAGAGGCGCCGTTGATAGTGAGATCGCAATCTCACACACCAGGATATGTTATGGGCGATGCAGGAATGCGTTTTGATAAGTTGGAAGGGGTCTCCAATTTCACATCATGGAAATTTTGCATGAAAAACTCGCTCATTTTAGAAGGTTTATGGAACTGCGTAACCGGTGATGATACTGACAACATAAGAACACAGAGGGCTTTAGCCAGGATATCACTCAGTGTGAAACCGACGCTGTTTCAATTATTATTTGGAGTCACCACAGCTAAAGATGCTTGGACCAAGTTGGGTTCAGTTTTTGAGGACAAAGGCTTGTTTCGTCGTGTTAGTTTATTGCGTCAGCTTCACCGCATAGACTATACTCAGTCTGAAAATATGACTACATATATTGATACAATATTTACTCTAACACAACAGTTAGCCGATATCGGCAAAGTTATAGAAGACGCTGAAATCGCAGAGATCATGTTGAGTGGCCTACCTCAAGAATATGACACTTTGGTATCAGGTTTAGAGACTGCATCTTTCACAAGTCAGCTTACTTCAGAGCTAGTGCGGGCACGATTGTTACAAGAAGAATTTCGCAAGAATAATTCAGATCTTACTTCAAAGGGAAACAACAATGCATTTATTGCTAAGAACTCAAGAAACAAGAAGATTATATGCCATTTCTGTAAGAAGCCGGGACATATGATGTCAAAATGTTTCAAAAGGAAGCAACAGATGAAGGTGAGGGAGCAGAAACAATCCAATACAGAAGAACATACAATGGTGGCTTCTGCTTACCTAGCTGCTGCTTCTAGACTAGGATCTGATAGCGCGGACTTCATTGTTGATAGTGGATCAACTTCTCATATGATAAATAATAATAAATGGCTAAGTAATTTTAAGAAAAGTAAGATAATGATAAATTGTGCTGATAAGAAGACAAAGTTAGAGAGCTCTGGTTATGGGGATGTACAGGTAAGCATAAATGGTTTATGTAAAGTTGTGAAAGATGTTATGTATGTACCACAATTGTCTGAAAATTTACTGTCGGTGAGTAAGATGTGCGAGAAGGGAAAATCTGTTGTTTTCAATGCTGATGGTTGTTTTATTTATGATGGTTGTACTGTTTTAGGCAAGCCAGTTATTTCTGCTAATTATTGTAAGGGTGTATATAGCATAACCGTACCGGCATTCGTGCGGGCTGGTTGTGTTTATTTTATTTTACTGTCGCGGAGTTAATTACTAACATCACTGCGTAAAGTTGTTTACTTATTGTGACGCGCAGGTGTGCGCCGGACCACCCAGAGTGTGCCTTACGCGATCGAGCCATGGCAGATAAAGATAACGTTTCACCACGCTGTGAAACACCTATGTTTAGCAATGACATACAAAGCTTGTTAAATGATTCCTCGGATATGGATGCCACAGACGATGATATTAAAAATAAAGAGGAACTGTCAAGATCAGAAAAACGGAGAAGAGAGGACAGTACTGAAGACGAAGAGGGTTGGACAGCAGTTAAAGGGATAAAAAAAAAAGTTTGTCATGGCAGTAAAAACCAGCTTAAGGAAGAAGAAAAACATGAAGTATATGCTTCTTTCAAGGATCGGCAGTTTGCCATGGCACGTATCCTTAAAGAAAATAGCATTATAAATATTCGGCAGGTTAAGTATTTGAGTCCTTTTAAAATACGGATCGAATTCGATAGTGAATCGGCTGCTGAGAACCTAATAAAATGCGAAAAACTTTTGGAGAAGGGTTGGAGGTTTCAGAAGGCGATGCAGCTTTCTGTCTGCTATGGCCTTATCAAGGACGTAGATTTAGAGTTGACGGACGATGACATACTGAACAACATTTCATGTCCAGCCCCCACAAAGCTTCTATCTATAAAGAGGCTAGACCGTCGCAACAGGGATGAGGGTGGTTGGTGCCCAAGTGAAACCATTCGACTTTGCTTTGACGGTGATCACCTGCCACCGTCAGTCTGTGTATGTGACATTAATATAAAGGTTTTGCCCTACATACACCAGGTGTCACAATGTTCTCAATGTTGGAGATTAGGCCATAATAAGATAATGTGTCCTTCAAAAACCGTGATATGTCCAAAGTGTGGAGGGCGTCACGAAAACTGCGACACTCTTCAGTTTTCCTGTGTGAACTGCAAGGGTAACCACATGTCTCTCAGCAAGACATGTCCAGTCTATAAGAAAGAGAGAAGACTAAGGGAGATTATGTCTGAGTTTGGATGTACATACAGGAAAGCCGTGGAATGCTATGTTCCACCCGAAACTGGCATTCTCCCTCAAACTCCAGTAGCCATAGACAATCCTATTTCCTCCACACCTCTTTCAGACGACCCCTCACGAGTCAGGAAAACATACCCGGAAACCCCTCGTCGTTACACTTATGCCGAAGTTATTCGAACTAAGGCCACAGTCCACAAAGAACAGACTCCTACCACATTTAGAAAGGATTCTAAACCTAAATTAAAGGTACAGTCTCCCAAAGGAAAAAACAATCCACCTAAAGACGACTGGATGTTTTGGAATGCAGACACGCCTGCATCGGATCAAGCAGCAGATGATGGAGATGGTCACAGTGAATGTCCATCTTTTAATGAGTTGTGGACGAGAATTAAAGAAGTCATCTACCTCAAAAAGTCTAGTGTAATTTGCAAGATAAGGTGTATTCTCCAATTGTGCCTAGAATGGTTAACCTTAGTGTCAGTGAGTTTTGTTTCAGAGTGCTCGTGGATAATAACATTGTTTAACTTTTTTATTTCTCGTGATGGCTAACAAATCAATTAAATTAAATATCTTCCAGTGGAATGCCCAAAGTATTAGGCCTAAGTTGGTATCGTTTCAGCAACTTTTATGCCTGGAAAAAGTACATATTGCTGCACTTAGTGAGACATGGCTCGAACCAGAAAGTAATTTTAAAATTAATGATTATGTTGTTTATCGCGCGGACCGGGATGACTCATACGGCGGCGTAGCTATCGTTGTACATAAGTCTATTAAAGCGCAGCTGCGGCGCGTTCACGTGACTAATAACGGTATTGAGGTAGTGTGTGTGCAACTATTTAACTGTTATCCGTTCGAAAATATTGTTTCTGTTTATTGTCCATCTAGAATTGTAACAACTCAACAGGATTGGGAAAGTTTAGTATCATTATGGCCTTCCAAAACGCTAATTCTTGGTGATTTAAATGCCCATCACGTTAGTTGGTCTTATAAAACTGACCACAGAGGCAGTCTTGTTCACGACTCGCTCACAGACAGCAACTTTATTTCTTTGAACAATGGGTTACATACACGAATTCGTTTGGTAGATAATCAATTGCAAAAGTCTTCGCCAGATATGTCTTTGGTTTCTTCAGATATTGCGCTTAATTTCGATTGGACCGTTTTGAATGAAAATCTAGGCAGCGACCACTTAATAATTAAAATCTCAACACTTTGTACGTCACATTTCCCTTCTATAATTAAAAGAAATTTTGCCAAAGCGGACTGGGCTTCATTTAAAAACCATCTCGAACAAAAGTTTTGTAATTTATGTCTACCTAATGACCTCCAAAAAGCTTACGACTTATTTTTAGATATTCTGAGTGATGCTGCAAACAAATTCATCCCGATGTTAAAATTAAGCCAAAACCCTACTTCAGATTTCACTCCAAAGCCGTATTGGACTGCAGAACTGTCGCACGCTGTGGCCCAACGTAGGCTTGCCTTATCAAAATTTAGACGCAATCCCTCTCCCCAAAACCTTGATACTCTTAACAGACGGATAAGAATATCGCAAAAGCTAATCCGTCAGGCCAAGGGCGAGAACTGGCAAAATTTTTGTTCCTCAGTTGACCACACTACAACGTCTAGTGACATGTGGCGCAAAATGAGATGGCTTAAAGGTTACCGTTCGCCTAGACAATTTGTAGACGCTCACAGAGCTACAGATCTTTTAAAAATTCTAACACCAGACTATGTGTCCCCATCGAACCCTACGATCCATCATAATAACCCCATATTAGAGTGTGAGATCTCCATACAGGAGCTAGATAAATGTATCAAGTCTAAGGATACATCTCCTGGATGCGATGATATATCTTATTCTATGATTAAGAATTTACCTGATGTAGGTAAGTCTATATTATTAAAACTATTTAATAAATTTTTTCAACAAAGTTTTGTCCCGTCCCAGTGGCGCGACATTTGTATTGTGCCTATTCCAAAACCTGGTCGTGACCCAAGTAACGTTTCTTCACTCCGACCAATATCCTTGTTGTCGTGCATATGTAAAATTTTCCATTATGTTTTATTTCGAAGATTGGAATGGTTTCTGGAAAAAGGTAACACATTCTCTACGAACACAGTTGGTTTCCGTAGGGGTAGATCGTGTTTAGATGGCCTGAGTTGTTTAATCTCCACGATACAAACTGGTTTTTCCGAGAATTGTTCTACTATAGGTTGTTTTTTAGATATAAGTAATGCGTATAACAATGTAAATAATACTGTTTCAATCAATGTTTTGGATAAACTTAAAGTAGGGTCACTCATCTGTAAATATTTATGGAATTTTCTTCATAAAAGAGTACTCAAAATAAGATCAGGTAATGGCTTTATTAGTAGACATTCAGGTCGTGGTTTGGCCCAGGGTGACCCATTATCACCACTTTTATTTAATATAATAACGTCGGATATTTGTAAACGCGTGCAGAACAACATCTGTATATGCCAGTACGCGGACGATTTCGCTATATATACTCAGTGTTCTTCCGTTAGTGACGGGCAATGCAAGATCCAGTCTACTCTTGATTTAATCAACAGCATGTTAACGCATGTAGGTTTAGATATTTCTCCCGATAAAAGTAAAATTTGTTGGTTTAGTAGAGGTTATCGTAGGCCAATTATAGAAGTGCATTTAGACGGGACATTGTTAGAGTTAGTAGACCATGTCAAGTATTTAGGACTGTGGCTGGATAAGGGCCTTCGATGGAACAAACATATTAACGAAGTTCGTGAACGAGTTCTTAAGTTAATTAATATTTTTAAAGTTTTGGTGGGACCTGGGTGGGGTATCCATCCCAACCAATTAAGACGACTATATATTTCGCTTATTCGTAGTCGTATAGACTTTGCTAGCTTTTTACTGGATAATAGCGCCGACACACATTTAATTAAACTGGATAGATTACAAAACATTGGCCTACGGTTAGTAGGTGGGTTTATCAAAACCACTCCGATTCACGTGATGGAATCTGAATTAATGTTGCCTCCTCTTTTTATTCGACGCCGATACTTAGCTGGTAAGTTTTACTTAAAATCTAAATGTTTCGATCTTCCTGTTATTGGCATACTAGATAAGCTACATGGTCTTTGTTACAATACAAATTATTGGAGAAAAAAGAAAAAACCATTGTTAGTTTTGACTCATGATTCTCTAAAGCAAGAACATATGCACTGCAGTAATAAAGTAGACATGTTCGCCATGACTGCTTGGGTCAGCAATATAGACTTATCAAGTATTGTAAAGTCTAATTTAGATTCTGTAGATAAACCTAAGCATTGTTATAATGAACATAATTTAAGATCAATATGTTGTAAGTCTTTAAATGCACTGTATTCTTGCTTTTACTGTGTATACACGGACGGTTCCAAACGTGAGAATTTCTGTGGCGCGGCCTTTTTTGATTCACAAATAGATGCCTTTTTCAAATTCAAAATTTTATCAAAAGTTTCAATAATGCACTTGGAATTAATCGCTATTGCTGAAGCTTTGGCTTATATCGAATCATTGGATGGTGATCGTTTTGTCATATTTACTGATTCTAAGAGTGCTCTTCTCCATTTGGTGAGATGTACGAGTACTTCATCTATTAGGGGGCTTCCACTGGCATATACTGTATTAAGAACCATTACTGATTTTGTTGCCAAAAATAAAACAGTTGTATTGCAATGGATCCCTTCCCACGTTGGATTAGAGGGTAATGAGACGGTTGATCGTTTGGCAAATGAAGCCGGGTCGGATGGAGAACTTTATGCGTGTTCGCCTTGGCATACTGAACTCTTACCCTTGGTTAGAGACAGATGTTCTCATTTATGGTCAGAGTATTTTGATAAAAGGTCTTTAACTAAGGGCATTTGGTACAAGACGATTCAGCCGTGTCTTCCACGCATGCTTTGGTTCAGCGAGGGCGGGATGACAAGACAGGAGGTGGTGACGGCTTTGAGACTCCGATCCGGCCACATACCGCTCAACAGTTTTGGTTTCATGATGCGCAAAGTTGATTCTCCCAATTGTGTGGTCTGTGGAGTTGTAGAAGACGTACATCACATCCTGTTGGAATGTGTTCGTGTTGGGGTCGAAAGGCGTCGGGCTTTTGGCAATAGCTTTGATGTAGGCTTTTATAATAGCGTTCTGGCCTCACCTTTATCGGATGAGGCCAGAACTCTTTATCATATTATTATAATGGTTACAAGGTTGCGGGTAGGCTAGTATATTATACTTTTAGTAATTATTTTGTATAAAATCACCGGGGTGACATATTCTGTTAAGAAAAAACCCCGTAAATAAATAAAGATTAAAAAAAAAGGGTGTATATAGGTTGAATGGTATTTTTGCAAAGGAGCAGTCGATGGCTATCCTACATCAAGTGCAGGAATCACAGACTGCAAGGTTAGCTGCGTCAGATAGTGTGAGTGCTGATTTATGGCATCGCAGGTTAGGGCATCTTAGTATGAGAGGTTTACGCTCATTGAAGGAGTGTGGTGTGCATAATGTCTTGTTTCAGATGAACGACAATAAGCTTCAAACTTGTGTTGCATGCCTGGAGGGGAAGCCGGTGGCCAAGGCTTACCCAAAGGGTGAGGCAAGACATGCGAACCAACCCCTTGAGCTTATACACAGCGATGTGTGTGGCCCTATGAGTGACGATAGCTGGGGAGGTGCAAGATATATTTTGACCCTTACAGACGACTATTCAAGGAAGACTTTTGGATTCTTACTGAAGAGGAAAGCCGAGGTAATGTCTTGTTTTATTAAATTTAAAACTGAGGTCGAGAAGCAGACTGGCTTGTGTGTGAAGTGCCTGCGTTCAGATAACGGTGGTGAATATGTAAATTCAAATTTTAGGAATTTCCTCGAGAAGGAGGGCATTATTCACCAGTTAACGGTACCGTACTGTGCTCCGCAGAATGGTGTTTCGGAGAGACTCAATAGAGTTATTATGGAGAAGGCTAGGTGCATGTTGAGACAGGCAGGTCTTTGCAACCGTTTTTGGGGAGAAGCAGTCATGACTGCCATATATTTAAAGAATCGTAGTCCCACAACGGCGTTAGCAGGACAATTGCCTGAGGAGATTTGGTCCCGACATAGTGTTAGTCTAGGACATCTTCGTGTTTTTGGATGCATAGCCTATTCTCTGCTGCCGGAGCCGACTCGTACAAGTAAACTGAACGCTAAGGCTAAACTGTGTGTTTTTGTCGGTTATTCAGATACAGTCAAGGGATACCGTCTTATAGAACCATCAAATCCAGGGAAGGTTATTTTGTCAAGAAATGTCAATTTTATTGAGGACAAGTTTTATAAGGATTTTAAATGCAATGACATTAATAGGGATAATGAATTGATAAATTCAATTAAATATTATAATGAATTGAATTCTCACAATGAAACCATGAATTCTATTCTTTTGGATAATTCTAATCAGGAAGCTAATCAATTGGATTCTCACAATGAAACTATGAATCAATTGAATAATTCTAGTTATGATGATAATGAAATATGTGATAATTTAAATAAATCTAATTATGATTTATCATATGAATTTACAGATGCAGAATCGAGCAATGAAAATGCGAGAGACAGCGAGGAGATGCAATCCTCAGCTGAGATGGAGCTTTCCGATGGGAGGCTGGAGGAGCAGCCTGCTTCCCATGGAGAGTCATCTGTTCAAGGGGAAGGCACGACTGGTTCAGGCAAACCTGTGACTGTCGGTGTCCGTCCTATTCGCAGTACGCGTGGTAAACTACCAGCAAGGTTTGGAGTTTTTGAGATTAGTATGTTTGCTGATTCATTATTTGATGAGCCCCAATCGTATGAAGAGGCTGTTGCATCTGAAAACGCTAGTGAGTGGCTAAAAGCTATGCAGCTAGAGTATGACTCGCTTGTTCAGAATAGAGTTTGGAAATTGGTGGACAGACCCACCAATGTGAATGTGGTTAAGTCAAAATGGGTATATAAAGTAAAACACGATACTTCAGGCAAGTTTGACAGATATAAAGCTCGTTTGGTTGCTCGTGGCTTTACTCAGAAAAAAGGAATTGATTATTCCGACACATTTTCACCTGATGTACGTCATTCAACCATGCGTATTCTCTTTTCATTAGCAACTGAGTATGACATGTCTATAGACCATCTTGATATAACTACAGCATTTCTGAATGGAGACCTGAAAGAAATGATTTATATGGAGCAGCCACCTGGTTTTGTATCTGATAAGGATAAGGTGTGTGTACTATTAAAAAGTTTGTACGGATTGAAACAAGCAAGCCGCATGTGGTTTCTAAAGGTGCAAGAGCTACTTACAAGAAATGGTTATGTACAAAGCAAGTGTGAGCCCTGTGTATATATAAGAAAGTGTGAAAGGAACCTCACTATTATAGCTCTCTATGTCGATGATTTTTATATTTTTTCGACATGTGACACTGTAGAATTGTTTAATTTATTAGATAAGCATTTTTCTGTGAAGCACCTAGGTTCACTTACCAGTTGTTTAGGTATGCCTGTTACTCGTAATAAGAATGTTTTAATTTTGGACCAAACTGAATATATAAGAAAATTACTTAAGAGATTTAATATGTCAAATTGTAAATATGTATCCACACCTATGTGTACAAATTCAAAGATGTTAAATTTGGACACTGAAACTTTAGATGATAATGTGTATCAATACAGGCAATTAATTGGTTATCTCATGTACCTGTCAGTGTGTACAAGGCCTGATATAGCTTTTTCGTGCAGTCAGCTGAGTCAATATTTGTGTAACTTCAACAAGAGTCATTGGATTGCAGCTAAACGTGTGTTAAGATATATAACTGGTACCATAAACTATGGACTATATTTTTATAAAAGTGACAGTTTAGATGTAAAATCATATGCAGACGCTGACTGGGGAAATGATATATATTGTAGAAAATCATATACAGGCTTTGTAATAAAAATGGGCAGTAACATTTGAAGGAATTTTATTCCTTTCAGTTTGTTTCGATTGTTCGGATATCAGAAGGGAAACTGCACAGCTATAAGTGACTCGTATATTTACTCTATTAACAAGGTTATACATAAACTGGATAAAGGGTGACTTGGAATATTTGATATCACCAGGATTGGATGACAATATAATTCTCAGAACACTCTGAACAGAAAAAACAAGGGCACCTCAACTGCCAACAAAAACATTCAAAACACTTACTTATAAAATATTTACAAACAGCCAGTAACTATGTACAATCAAGTAGTACGTATATAAATAAGGTGGCGCGCAAGTCGCCACATCACCCCCCAACGCAGATGAAAAACCCCCTCAAAAAGGAAGCAACGTAAAAAAAACTGTCAATTATAAGTCCAAAATGTTTCTAAACCTAACCTGACGACCCGATCTGGTCACCACAGAAGCAGGAGGTGGAAAGGACGTCGGAGCATTTGCAGTATTTATTAACAACGAGCTTCGCGAATCTAAAATCTCATTATCACCCGTTAAAGAATCAGCTTCAATAAATGCAGGTTTTACGCGATCAATACTTACTGTAACCTCACGTCCCTTAACTTCTAACTTCAAGGTTTTATCCTTCCGACTAATTATTCGGTATGGACCGGAGTACGGTGGCTGCAACGATCGTCTTACTGTGTCGTCACGTAACCAAACATGCGACGCTGTCGCCAAGTCTTTGAAAATAAATAACGAAGGGCGCCCATGGTGCGAAGGTTCTACCGGTCGAATCACCTCCATTCGCCTCTTTAAGTCCGAGACGAAATCAACAACTGAGTCAGGGCTTCTAGACAAGTCTGTAGTCTCAATAAATTCTCCTGGCAAACGCAAAGTCTCGCCAAAAACGAGTTCGGCTGGAGAAGCTCTAATGTCTTCTTTAAAAACCGACCTCATACCGAGGAGAACCAACGGAAGTGCCTTCGACCAATACCCAGAATGGCACATTAACGCCGCCTTGAGCTGTCGATGCATACGCTCTACCATGCCGTTCGCGCACGGATGATAGCTCGTCGTTCGAATCCTTTTCGTTGCACAAACACACATTAATTGCTGAAAAAGGCATGATTCAAATTGACGCCCCTGATCCGTTGTTATAATATTTGGGACACCGAAACGAGATACCCAACCATTTATAAAGGTATCGGCCACTTCTTCAGCAGTGATGGAGCTCATTGGCCAAACTTCCGGCCACCGCGTAAACCTATCTACCGCGGTAAGACAATAATTGAAACCGTTTGAATGCGGAAGTGGTCCAATAATGTCGATGTGGACATGCTTGAACCTACCAGATGGTTTGCTAAAATCACCTAGTGGTGATTTAACGTGCCTCGTCACTTTACAACGCTGGCACACAGAGCAGGAGCGCGCCCATTTATGGCAATCGGCTTTAACGCCAGGCCAAACATATCTCTCAGTCACCATGCGTGCAGATGCCTGCGCACCAGGATGGCTGAGGTTATGGCAATTGTCAAAAGCTGCTCTACGAAAGGAAGGAGTAAGGAACGGACGCGGCTTGCCCGTAGACAAGTCGCAAGTGATGGTCACATTTGTGCCAGGAATTAAAACATCTTCCAATCTAAGCGAAGAGTTCACGCGAGCATGTGCTAATTCCTCATCAGCTAATTGTGAAGTAGCAAGAGCGGTAAAGTCCGCTTCCAAAGAAACAGCTTCGACACGTGATAAGGTGTCCGCAACCACGTTGTCAACGCCTTTAATATGGACAATATCCGTAGAAAATTGGCTAATGAACGACAACTGATTCAGCTGAGAAGGAGGCAGCTTTTCTCTCCGCTGAGAAAACGCATAAATTAACGGTTTATGATCCGTATAGATTGTCGCGTGCTGAGCTTCGAGAATATGCCTAAAATGCTGAACACTCTCGTAAACGCCGAGAAGCTCCCTATAGTAAGCTGGCCAGAGTGCCTGCTTGGAATTTAGCTTTTTGCTAAAGTACGCGATTGGCTGCCAATCATCCATCTCGCTTGATCGCTGTTGTAGGCAAGAACCAACATGAGTGCTCGATGCGTCAGTAAAAAGACCGAGAAATGCGCTACAGTCTGGGTGCGCGAGGATCTTCGCGGCAGTCAGACTTTTCTTGCACTCTTCGAAACACTCCATTAACTCAGGCGTCCAAATAAAAGGCTTGGCGCCCTTGCCTTGAATGGCTACAACTGCGTCAATTAAAGGAGCCTGGTATTTGGCAGCAGCTGGTATAAATCGTCGATAAAAATTGGCCATGCCAAGAAATCGACGCATGCCTTCAACAGTTTTTGGGGGAGGAAAGTCTACTAGGGCTTGGATTCTGTCATCAGGGGGCCTAACACCCTCTGCATTAATCCTATACCCCAGAAAAGTGACCTCTTTCACTCCGAAAACGCTCTTGGAAGTGTTAATTACTACACCATACTCATGCAACCTTCTGAATAGAATCTCCAGGTGTTTAGCATGACAGGAGCTGGAGCTGGAGTAAACCAAAATGTCATCAACGTAAGCATAGCAGAATTCAAGGCCCCGAACAACTTCGTCAATAAAACGTTGAAATGTTTGGCCTGCATTTCTAAGTCCAAAACTCATAAATGGGAATTCGAACAATCCAAATGGTGTAATTATTGCTGTTTTGCAAATGTCAGCGGGATTTACCGGGATTTGTTGGTAAGCCTTCACCAGGTCGATTTTACTGAATATGGTACTCCCAGCGAGGTTCTGACCAACATCCCCAATATAACGAACCGGATATCGGTCCGGAATGGTGCGAGCATTCAAAGCGCGATAGTCACCGCATGGGCGCCACGTTGAATCTTTTTTCTCCACTAGGTGTAACGCTGAAGACCAAGGACTGCTTGATGGCCTGGCTGTCCCAGCCTTGACCATATCCTCAAATTCTTTTTGGGCAGCGCGAAGTTTCAACGGAGCCAGACGACGCGGCCGTGCCGATACCGGAGGGCCATCAGTCGTCTTGATGAAATGCATAGTTGCGTGCTTGGGCTCCTGAAGTACACCTGGCGGACGTGTAATACTCGGAAATTTCTTCAGAATGTCTGAAAAAGGCGAGTCGGGAATAGAAATTACCCTCACACTAGACTGGCTCGCATCATGAAGCTCTGCGATGGATGACAGTCCTGTCTTCCCGTCACAAAGTCTCCCATGAGCACAGTCTGGTAATAAATTATAGTGCGACAAAAAATCTGATCCAATTATCCCTGACTCAACATCCGCTACTACGAAATTCCACGAGAAATTGCGCCTAAGTCCTAAATTCAGGCACAATGCAACTAAACCATACGTTTTAATTTTCGAGCCATTTGCTGCGACTAAATCGTACGGCTGCACCTGTCTTCGTAACCTATTAACGTGGCCGACTGGAACACAACAAAGATCCGACCCAGTATCAATAAGAAACTTCCTATTGGTAAACCGGTCGGTAACGAAAAGTCGGCGACTAGAAGTGGAGCGATCGGTAGTCGCCTGCACCGGGCGCTCTTCTAGTTTTCCAAAGTATTGCCATCATTGCCGGCACCAGAAGGGGGTGGGCCAGTCCATTTACACGGTTGAGTACATTTTTTCGCCTTGGTGTTAAAACGATTGTGGTAAAAACAAAGACCTTTATTTCGCGAAAGTGAACGGTTGCGATAATCACGGTAATTACGTTCTCGCGAGCGACCACGCTGTTTATTATTTAGTTTGGCCAAAGATGCCACAACACGAGTAAGTTCCTCAACTTTTTTGTTTAACTCCGCTATCTGCGGATCGCTACTAATCAATGAAGAATTCGACGCAACCGAAGCGCAACCCATATGTTGAGATGGCTGACCATTGATTTCCATCAACTGGTCAGCCAGCTCACTAAGTTCTGGCAAACTTTGAAGTCGCTGTGCAGTGAGCACGGTTTGAAGATACCTGGGAAGTCGACTCATCCAAATGGTCTTCAAAACATCCTCAGGAAAAGAAACGCCCGCTAGCGACTTAAGGTATCTGTAAAACGACGACGGCTTACGGTCGCCTATCTGTTCTTTTTCAAGCAAACACCTAACCTTTTCTTCCTGCGAAACCGAAAATCTATGTATGATCGCATTCCTCAAGGTATCATATGGGTCGACCCTCGGAGGAGTGAGAATGATGTCTTCAACCTCCCGAGTGCAGGTCGTGTCTAAATGAGCCAACGCATAATTAAATTTAGTCAGCTGCTGAACAACACCGTTAATACTAAACTGCGCCTCAAGGCTCGCGAACCATAATGCTGGGCGATCCTTACAAAAAGGAGGCGTTCGAATAGTCACGCGGTTAACTACTACCTTTCCACTTTCTGCTTCGACGAAATCACCCTCGGTTTCTGACATATTAATTTAAATAACTGAATTGGGTACCAGAATTATTCCCGTGCCAGAGATGATGGGGCGTGCGCTCACCTTTACAGGTTTCAACACTGTAAATAAAATTTAAAAATAATATTACAAATTAACAAACAATATTTATTTACACACACTTTACTCTTCTTTCATTCAACAAAACTCGAAGAACGGGCCGCTGCAATCGCTCCAAGTACCGGTAAGTTCAACGGTACCAGCATGAGTACCAGGTCAAATAGGCGAAAAAAACAAAAAAAATCGTCGATTATCTCATCAGCGATAATATTCTTCGGAAAATTATTTAAGTAGGCGCCTTTATCCTTGATTATCCTGGTTAATTAAAGATGAGAGTTGAAGTTTCTTACGAATCCATGAAGATATATTTACGTGCTCAGGTATCACGTCGGGGTCACCAATGAAGGAATTTTATTCCTTTCAGTTTGTTTCGATTGTTCGGATATCAGAAGGGAAACTGCACAGCTATAAGTGACTCGTATATTTACTCTATTAACAAGGTTATACATAAACTGGATAAAGGGTGACTTGGAATATTTGATATCACCAGGATTGGATGACAATATAATTCTCAGAACACTCTGAACAGAAAAAACAAGGGCACCTCAACTGCCAACAAAAACAATCAAAACACTTACTTATAAAATATTTACAAACAGCCAGTAACTATGTACAATCAAGTAGTACGTATATAAATAAGGTGGCGCGCAAGTCGCAACACATTGTTAGCTGGGAGTCTAGGAAGCAAAGGTGTGTTGCGTTGTCCAGCACTGAGGCAGAATTTATAGCAATAAGCGATATCTCTAAAGAGTTGTGCTTTATTAAGAATTTTATGAGTGAAATTATTAATGAACCATTGTATATTGAGATATTTAATGATAATCAGAGTGCCCAAAAATTGTTGTTGGCTAAGGAACACTCACATAAACGCACTAAGCATATAGACATTAGGTACCATGTAAAAGATCTAGTATTGAATAATATTGTTACTGTTAAATACCTGCCTACCGAAAGAATGACAGCTGACATATTTACCAAGCCATTGGCTTCAGCAAAGCATTGTGGTTATTTAAAGGATTAAAATTTAATGACTGTGATGTGATGTAAACATAATATGTTATGATTTAGCATGCTTATTATAGAAATTTGATATACAACATATCATATTGTTTTATATCATTTAACAGGAAGGCCCTCTGGCCTAATTCACGCAGTGTTAAATAAGGTTTTTAATAGCAATTAAAATACAAGTTAGATTTTAAGTTTTTTTTTTTTTTTTTTTTTTTTTGATTTTGGCATTGCACTATTCGTGCTTATTGCCACTGACAATATTTTATCTGATAATAACAAAACGTAAGAATTGATAACTCGCGAAATAAAAAAATATTACAAAGGGAAATTTGGAAACGGAAAGGAGAATAGTTGTTTATAATAAAAATAATAAATTTTAACAAATTTAACAGTGTAATAGAGACATGTAATACAACAGCAAACTCACCAGGTGACCCAATAGAAGGGCCAACTCGGTGCGTCTATCGGTTTTTATACCTACTGAACTAAAAACTATTTAATAAATTATTTATATACATATTAAAATTTACATTTAAATAGCTATATCATTATTTACAAGGAAAAGTGCTATGGTTTTATAAATATCTAAATTAAAATTAAATAAAATACATGAGATAGAAGTGGGAAAAGGGACTCGGAGGGAAACAAGGCTTTGGAAAAGTGAGGAGTGGTCATAAAGGGGACAGGCAAAAATAAAGTGGTTCAGATCTCCCACTTCAGCGCCACATTCACACTCAGGGCTCTGCACAATGCCAAGCCTGGCAAGATGAGCTGGAGTGCACACATGACCCAATCGCATACGTATGAATATGGTTGAAATCTTTTTGCTTAGCTTGTACTTGCTAAACCAAGGTTTTACAGGAATGGATGGTTGGATAGTACGATAAAATTTCCCTTTTAGTGATTGCCCTGACCAAAGCTGACCCCAGGATTCCTGTAGATAAACCCTGGGCAGAGCAGCCAGATCTTGGGAGTTATTTTTGTACGGAAAAATGTCTCCACATAATACAGCATCATTAGCTAAATGGTCTGCTCTCTCATTACCTAAAATGCCACAATGTGCGGGTATCCACGCAAAATGCACTGAATATCCCATACAAGAACATCTGTGAAGTAGTTCACGTGTTTCAAATATAATAAAAGAATTATGAGAATAGAAAGGAAATCTGGCCAAAGATTGTAAGGCACTCCTTGCATCAGTTAAAATGAGTGAATTCTGTAAGCCCATAAGGAGTATATATTCGACAGCTTTGAATAGACCGTAACATTCTCCCGTAAATACAGATGATTCGGGCGGGAGCTTTATTTTTTGGACGACATTATACTGGGAGTGATATACACCTACTCCCACACATGAGTTTCTTCCATGTTTTGAAGCATCTGTAAACAGAAGCTGACAGCCCTTAAAGTCTCTATCCATAGTAAAGTTGAAATTAATGTTATGACATACGTCATCTCGGTAAATGTTAAGGTTATAATGAATGTTTGGTGCCATAATTAATGAACTGTAATTACAATGATATATAGGAAGAAATTGGGATTGGTGGCAAGGAGCTTCAATTAAATTGTATTTTCTAAAGCTTTTAACTAAACACGGAGTATCTTTGTGCCTCCAGTAAGCGGATGAAGTAACTTCTTCAGAGAGAATGGAAAGTGTATTCCGTAAAGGATGATTTGTAAATTGCAAACACCGAGCCATAAATCTATCAGCTAAAAATTGACGTCGCAAATGAAGCGGAGGGTCTCCACATTCCACCTGAAGACAATTAATAGGACTGCTTTTCATTGCACCTGAAACTACTCTTAGTGCCTTAGACTGAACACTTTCCAGTTTCTTAAGACCAGCTACATTAGCAGGTTCCAGCAAAAAGGTCCCATAGTCCAATACACTTCTAATCAAGGTGTTGTACAGTAGTTTTAAAGAAAAGGGATGTGCGCCCCACCAAACACCAGCAAGACATCTAATTATGTTGATATTTCGTTCACATTTAGCGGCTATATACTCACAGTGTGGTAAACCTGTAAGATGTGTATCCAAAACAAGGCCTAAAAATTTTACTTGATTTTTAAGTGGCATAGAGATATTATCATATAATACTGTAACTGCTGGAGGCTTACGCATTCTAGTAAATAGGACTATGTTGCTTTTATCAATTGACAGGTGTAGACCATTGGTTTCCAACCAAGTCTTCAGTAAGCATAAAGAAGATGTTAAGGAAGTACAAATATTCGCAACAGAATGACCAGATAAATAAAGAAGTAAATCATCTGCATATTGAAGGACTTGTACCGACTCATTTAGAGAGGATTCTAAATCATAAGTGTAAATATTATAGAGAAGTGGACTAAGTACAGAACCCTGAGGGAGACCTTTCCATACTAAACGGGTAAATGTACACCCTTGAATGTCTAGATTTAACGATCTCTCTGAAAGCATATTAATTATGAAATTAGACAGCATTTTTGGAATTTGTAATAAGTTCAACTTTTGTTCCAGGACTGATACTAGGACATTATCGTAAGCTGAACTTATATCCAGGAAGGCAGCAATAACAGAGTTATTGGAAGAAAAGGCTAAGCGAATATCAGTTGTAAACACACTAAGACTATCAATGGTACTCTTACCCTTCCTAAACCCAAACTGTGATGTTGCCAACAAGTTTTTGCTTTCCAAAAACCACTCCAAACGATTCTTAATGAGATGTTCAACAATTTTAGCAAGAACTGTTGAAAGTGCAATTGGTCGATAAGAAGTAACTTTAGAAGAAGGTTTGTTTGGTTTCAGAATAGGAATAATTGTTTGAGACTTCCAACTTGATGGGATGTTGCCAGATGTTAAAGCTGTATTGATGAGATCTAAATAAATTAAAAGAACAGAGTCAGACAGATTGGCTATAAATGAATATGGTATACCATCTTCACCAGGAGCTGAATCCTTAACATGTGAAAGGACTCCTTTCAACTCACTTAGTGTGAAAAGAGTGTTCAACTCGGAGTCCAAAGTAGGAACATAGTGAAAATGCATTAATGATCTCTGTTCTGGGACCGACGGAGGAGCCAAATGATCCATGAACTCATTGGCCAACTCTAATGGCAGTTTTGAGGATGTTGTGTCACTGAATGCTGACCTGAATCGCCTGATATTTTGCCATACTACAGAAGCATTAACTTCTGGAGAGATGGATGCACAAAATCTTTGCCAACCTTCAAATTTCTTTTTCCTGAGGAGCTTACGACTTGCACGAGCAGCTTCTTGGTAAATCTCAAAATTGTGATGAGTCATGGTATGGCAATAATTTTTTTCAGCTTCTTTTCTTTTTTTAATGGCCTGAGTACACTCAGCATCCCACCAAGGTGGTGAAGGAATTTTGCCTTTAGCCCCATTCTTAATAGGGAAAGTATTATCTGCTACCTCTATTAAAATTCTTGTAATTGCATTAGATAATAACTGAGGATCATGTAGTATGGAAATAGATAAAGCAGAAATTCTTTCTTCCACACAATTTTTGTATTTATCCCAGTCTGCATTTTGAAGTCTGTATTTTAATCGCGGTTGTGGTGTCAGAATGCAAGTATCTGGTTTTTTAGGTGGAAAAGAAATGATTAAAGGAAAATGATCACTACCATAAGAAGACGGTAAAGGCGACCAGGATAATGTCGATGCCAACTCAGGTGTGCAGATTGAGAGATCAGGAGCACTATTTCCCTCATCTGGATTTGTTTGGCGTGTTGGAAGACATGTGTTTAAAATACACAAATTGTTTGAGTCTAGAATTTCTAATAACTTTTCCCCATAAAAATTGGAACAAGAACTGCCCCAAGTCTGATGCTGTGTATTAAAATCACCCATTACCAAAAATGGTTTAGGTAAAACTGTAAAAAGATTATTAATTTCAGAAAGAATATTTACAGTAGGGCGAGAATAATATATACATACTATACAGATTTTATTTACAATAGCAGCAACAGCAGATATATCATCACTGAGACTTGGAAGAGGAAAAGACTGAAAACACAAGTTATTTTTAATAAGTATGGCGGCACCGCCATACCCATCGCTTCTGTCTGTTCTTAGACACGCATAGCCAGGAATTCTAAAAGAGAACCCCGGTTTCAGCCATGTCTCACAGAGAGCGACTGCAAATGGATTATATTTATTTAATATATAGTACAGATCAGATTTTTTATTTACAATGCTGCGACTGTTCCACTGAACAATCTTGGGTTGAATTGGATCCATTATGGTTAAATAAGTTAGACAGCGTATCAATTAAAGTGGCAACGTTGGACGGTTCAATCATATTATTTTTAGATAATGTATTAATTAACATGATAATTAAATTAAAGATTTGACTTTCATTATTATTAGTTGTTTTATTATGCAAAGCAACACCATTACCTGATTTAGAAACTTCATTATTAATAATCTCTTGATGTGCTGTCCGGTCATACCCCTTGGCTGTTTTTGGGGGATCCCGAGGTTTTAGGAATACTGTTTTCCTGTGTGATGTGAAATTTGATGTGTTTGGTGAATGAGGCGAAGGTGGTGTAGAAGAAAAATTATTATTTTTGTGTGATGGAGCAGATGTTACCACATCTGCATATAATTTGGAGATTGGGGGATGTAGCAGCGACGCTTCAGCATACGACACGCAGCTATGGGCCATATAGTGCTTAATTGACTTTTGTCTCTCGAACTCTGGGCATTTTTTGTTAATGGCGTAATGAATGCCACCGCAATGACAGCATTTACTGTCATTTTCGTCTTCAATACTACAAGTGTCAGCAGAATGCCTCTCCCCACACTTGAAGCACTGAGGGTTCGACCTACATTGTACCTTTGTATGACCAAAATGACAACAATTAAAACATTGAATTGTTGGGAATGTATACAATTCTACTGGCATCGAATTATAACAACAAAACACACGTTTTGGTAAAATTTGACCATCAAAGGTGAGCACGACTGTTTGGGATGGTTTCCAAACAGGTGTCGGTTCGTGAACTTTATAGTTAAGACGCCTTGCCTTAATAACTTTTCCGCATCCAGTGGGAACAGTCACATTTTCCATTATTTCCTCGGGAGACCATTCGGTAGGAACACCTTTAATAATACCCATACGACACACATTAATAGATGGAACAAATGCTTTTAATTTCTCTTTCACTAAACAAGGGTCATTTATAAAAGAGTTTGCATCTAGGTAATGAGAGAAGCTTAATGAGATCCTATTTCGACCGATGCGTTTTAGAGAACCATTTACAATATTATTGTAGCGGCGTTTTTTAAGAAAATGCCCTAATGTAATTGGGTGTAATGATTGAGCAGAGTTTCCTGTATCAATATTTTTTTGTATATGTACAACATACGGCGACAGGTCTGTGGCTTCGTACAAAGCCCTAGCAACCTGTGGCGCTTTCTGGAGAAGTTCTGATGTGGAACGAATATTACTTTGTTCACCTTCCACAGAACGTGGAGTGGCTTCCCGATGGACTACTACCGATTCATTATCGCAATGGCAATCTGATTCCTTATTAATTCCTGAAGAGTGACCATGTCTCCTTCTTTTATTACAGTGTTTGCACATTTTACGTGGAGCTCTAGCCCTTTTCCGCTCCGATCTGGTTATGGACGAGTCAGTGTCCATACTTGATTCATTAATAACAATGTTAAGCCCAACCGAGGGGACTGTGCCCCCCGGATCAGGCGGTTCCTTGTCCATCGGACAATGAAATAAAAATATGTAAAAACTTACCCTAAATGTAGAAAATTATATACACAAACAATAAAATTAACTAGCCTAATCAATATCTACATAAATCTACACAACTTATCTCCAATATCAAAAGTTTTGTGTTATTTAAAAAATCCGAAAAAAAAATCACGACCGCCAAATTCGACAATTCCCGCGCTTTTTCAGAGATTTTAAGTTGTGACTTCTTGTAATTCAAATCTTACACCAAAAAAATAATATATATTTTTTCACAAGAAAAAGAATGACACTGACACAATGAAAATTATTTTGTTCTTCACATTAAAAACAAATACCAAAGAGTATATAAGTTCACAAACTCTACAAAAAGATTCATTCCAACTTGCATACTCTTTTATTTTCAACACTCCTCCTTAATTTCATTAGTTCAGTCCCATGCCTTTTATAGGTCTCCTAGGTCGCCTCCAGCCCATGGTCGACCCTGGTTTGATCCCAGAACAAGCTGGTTTCCGCCCTGGAAAATCATGTACTGGACAAATCCTCCGACTCACTGAATACATCGAGGATGGTTACGATTCCAACCAAGTGACCGGGGTCGTCCTCGTTGATCTGTCAGCGGCTTACGACACGGTCAATATTAAAAGATTGCTGTTCAAATTAACAGCCCTAATAGATGATCGAGCATTCATAAGCATTCTGGGTGAAATGTTGCGTAACCGGCGGTTTATAGTTCATCTTAACTCAGATAAAAGCAGATGGCGTGTCATACAAAATGGCCTGCCCCAAGGCAGTGTTCTGGCGCCCATTTTATTTAATATCTATACGAACGACCAGCCCAAAACGACGAACACAGAACGATTCCTCTACGCGGATGACTTGGCACTAGCCACGAGGACAAAAAGCTTTGAGGATGCCGAAGAAAATCTGGAAAAGGCTCTGGTGGATCTTAGTGGATACTACGAAAATAATGCATTAAGGCCTAATCCATCTAAAACTCAGTCATGCTCATTCCACCTGAGAAACCGCCAGGCCACTAGACAACTGAACATCAAGTGGCGGGGTGCCGACATAGACCACAATGATAACCCTATGTACTTGGGTGCCACCTTGGACCGATCACTGACATACAAGAAGCACTGTATTAAAACTAAACTTAAAGTCAGCACCCGCAATAATCTGCTTCGCCGTCTGACATCCACTGCCTGGGGTGCCTCCCCACATGTACTTCGTACATCGGGCTTAGCACTCTGCTTCTCGGCTGGCGAATACGCATGCCCAGTGTGGCACCGATCCGTCCATGCCCGAAAAGTTGATGTAGCCCTCAATGAGACATGCAGGATAATTACGGGCTGCCTAAAACCCACACCACTCGCAGCACTGTACCCGCTTGCAGGAATAGCCCCTCCGGAGGTCCGAAGAGAAGTGGCATGTTCTTTCGAAAAACACAAGCAGGAGACAGATAGACGACACTCGTTATACAATGTGGACAAGCCAAGGAGCAGATTGAAGAGTCGGAAAAGCTTTCTGAGGTTAACCAAACCAATTGACGACAGCAGTTCTGGTGGGGCAAAGAAGAGACTGTGGCTCCTCAAACATCCTCCTCCGACTGACTATGTTGAGCCTGCAGAAAAGCTGCCTGCAGGCCACCAACTTCCATGGCCCACCTGGAAATCTTTAAACCGACTCCGAAGCCAAGTGGGTCGCTGCAGGCACAACTTAGTTAGATGGGGGTACTCCAATGACCCGCAGTGCGATTGCGGAGCCGCGTCCCAAACAATGCCTCACCTCCTATCGTGCTCTCTGTGCAACAACACCTGCACCCTGAAGGACCTTTGTGAGGCAAATGAAAACGCTATTGCCGTGGCTGAATTCTGGTCAAAACGTATTTAATTGAGGAATCATCGATACGACGAAGAAGAAGAAGATGCCTTTTATACACCAGTCAAACTTCCCTCTCAGCAAAGGTTTCGTCAATGCATCAGCCACCATCCGTTCTGTCTCTACATACTTCAGCTTGACATCCCCACGTTCAACCGCTTCTCTCACAAAGTGGTGACGGACATCGATATGCTTTGTACGTTGGTGATGTACAGGATTCTGTGCAATAGCCACAGCAGACTGGCTGTCACTGCATAATTCTATTGGAACCTCTGGCTTGCATGTGATCTCAGCAATCAGTCTTTTGAGAAAGATAGCCTCTCTGGTAGCTTCTGACATGGCCACATACTCTGATTCTGCCGTCGAGAGTGCTACCGTCTGCTGCTTTCTGCTCTCCCAGCTGACGGCTCCTCCTTTCCACAGGAAGACATTGCCTGAGTATGATCTTCTATCATAACAGGTGGCATGACTAGCGTCTGCATATGCCTGAAGATTCTCCATTCCATGACCCTTTTTGTACTTCAGACCTAGAGTCTTGGTGCCCTTCAGGTACCTGAGCACTCGCTTTGCAGCTATGAAATGTTCCTCAGCATAGCAGCTGTTGAATTGACTCAAGTAATGCACAGCATGTGCGATATCTGGCCTCGTGCATACCGACAAATACATGAGTGAACCTATCAAGTTTTGGTATGGTATTCGCTCATCACACCTGTGATTGTCACCTGGTTTCTCTAGTTTCTGGCCAGGTACTAGAGGCGTTGACGCTATTTTGCACTCTGACATTCCAAAATTTGAAAGTACTTTGTCGATGTACCTCTCTTGATCTATCTTTATACAGTCATTCGACTGAGTGATTTGGATCCCAAGCATTAGTTCTGCTTGACCCAGATCCTTCATTTCAAACTTGGAGGTGAGGTCCATTTTTAGTTTTTCAAACTTCTTTGGATCCTTCCAAAATAATAACATGTCATCTACGTAGACCGCTAGAATGATATCTGGCCTAATATAAATGCATGGCTCGAGTTGAGAACGCTTGAAACCTAGGTTCAAAAGCTCTGCGTTGAGTTTGTTGTTCCATTCTCTTGGCGCTTGCTTTAACCCATATAATGAGCGTTTCAGAAGACACACATAGTCCTCTTTGTCCTTCTCTTCGAAGCCCTCAGGTTGCTTCATATAGACAGTTTCAGATAATTCTCCATTAAAAAATGCTGTCTTTACATCCATTTGGTCAATGTTCCAGCCATCTCTTGCTGCCATTGCCAACAAAATTCGAAGAGAGCTGTGCCTAACAACAGGTGAAAATGTCTCATCGTAGTCAACTCCATAACGTTGACTAAAACCTCTTGCGACAAGACGTGCCTTATATCGTCTCTTATTTCCCGCCTCTTCTTTTATTCGAAATAGCCATTTCGAATCAACGACGTTGCATTTCGCCGGAGGTTTCACAAGAACCCAAGTTCCATTTTTGTATAAGGCATCCAACTCCTCCTGAATCGCTCTTTTCCACTGCATGCTATCAGATCTTGATAGGGCGTCTTTAACGGATGTTGGATCCTCATTTAACTCTGCTTTATACGAGACAAAATCTGGAAACTGCTTGAGCGTTCTATTTCGCAATGGGTATCTCCGTACACTCTCTACCGGAGTATCCTCAACAAGACTCTCTGTGTCCTCACTACTTGGCTCAACACTTCCTTCTGGAGTAGATTCCTCAACGTTTTCTCTTTCAACATTTCGTAGGTCAGGTTCTTCCTGCGAAATATCTTCATAAGCAGTCACTGGTTCCTCACAGTCTTGAAAAACATCTATATCCTGATTGTCCTCAACTATATACTCAGCCTCGTCTTTATCTATCAGAAGCTGTATCAAATCAGAATTTTCATTTGCATCCCCAGTCTGTCCCTTGTATTTCTGATTTTCATGAAATACCACATCTCGGGCCTTGAAAAGTTTACCAGTATCAGGTTCGATCAGGCGATACGCTTTTGCATCGTTGCAAGAACCTGCATAGATCAGCTCTCTACTCTTCGCATCCCATTTGGTTCGCTTTTGGTCGGGAACATGCATAAAAGCTTTGCATCCAAATATTCTGACTTGACTTAGGTCACACTTACGACCAGACCATTTCTCCTCTGGTGTCATATTCCGCACAGCAACAGTGGGAGATCTGTTCTTTAGGAACACAGCATGGCGGACTGCCTCGGCCCAAAAACGCTTAGGTAAGTTCGCCTCTGCGAGCATACACCTCGCTTTCTCACATATAGTGCGATTTGCCCTCTCCGCTACGCCGTTCTGCTGGGGCGTGTATTCAACTGCTAGCTGGCGCTGAATACCATATTTCTTCAGGAACTCATCCATTCGCTTATTGACGAACTCCTTTCCATTATCAGTTCGAAGAGCTTTAATTGTCTTGCCCGTTTGGTTTTCCACAAGCGTTTTAAACTCAATGAACTTCTCGAACACTTCACTCTTCTGCTTGAGGAAGTACACAAAAGTTTTACGAGTAAAATCATCTATAAAAGTCAAAAAATATCGGCACCCACTAATAGATGGCACCTCCATAGGCCCGCACACATCCGAGTGCACTAACCCTAGCATCTCATCTGCTCTAGTTGTACCGCTCCTTTGGAATGGTTGTTTGGTCTGTTTTCCTGCCAGACACGGTCGACACTCCAGTCTACTAAGTGAGTTAGGAAAACTTACCCCTTTGGCCATCTTATTTCTGAGTAATTTGAGGTTTCCCATACCAAGGTGTCCCATCCTCCGATGCCACAGCATTAGCATGTCGGTATCTCTCTCTGTTGTGGCCAGCGCAGAACCCTGTAAGCAGCACTTAATTTGATAGATGCCCCTTTCTTCTACACCTTTCACTACAGACTTACCTTTCACCTCACACTCATTATTCTTATAGATGTCACAACCATTCTCAGTGAATACCACCACAAGTCCTTTCTTTGTAATTGCATTCACACTTAACAAGTTAGATGATAATTCTGGTACAAATGTTACATTACTGATGGTTAGTCCTTGAAATATAGACTTGCATTCAACTGTTCCTACACTTTCACCTAGCACTTCTTTTCCATCTGCACACATAATCTTCAGTGGCTTCGGAGTTTTCTTCAAGCTTTTAAACCATGATTGCCGGCAAGACATGTGGGTGCTCCTGAGTCTACTATCCAATCGTTGGTGAGCCCTGCCTCTGACGTCCCAAGAGCAAAGGCTTGCATTGCAGCATCTCTTTTTCTTTTCGGGTTGTCAGGACAGTCTTTTGCCTTGTGTGGCTTTTCACAGATGAAGCACTTAACCTTGGGCTTTTCTTTATTATAGGTGCTTTTCCCTTTAAAACTCCCTTTTTTCTTTGTTAAAAATGCAGAATTTGGTTTATTGCTAGTACTTGCTGCGTACACATCTTCCATTTGGAAAAGCTTGCCTTTTACATAGTATGTTGTTAAGATCGCATTAATGTTCTCTATAGCCAGTCTCATAGGTTGAAACTCCTCGGTGAGTCCTTGTAAGAGTAATGCAGCTAATAGCTCGTCATCTATCTCTTTTCCTATATCTCTGAGTTCCTGGGCTATATTCATGGAAGCTGTAACATATTCTCTAACGGAAGTAAATTGCTCTAACTTTAGACTGACTAGCTTCGTCAACAGTTTACAGCGATTGTTGAGGCCCTTGTCTTCGAATGCTGTCTCCAGAGCATCCCAAGCCTCTTTAGCACTCTTGGCCTGACGCACATGGACGAGGCAGTGGGGTTTTACCATAAGGCATATTTTTGCCCTTGCTTTCTTGTCCCGCTTGCAGCCTAGTGCATCCGTTACAGCTGGTGTGGTGTGGACATAGTCCCAAAGATCCTCGTGTATGAGATGTAGTTCCATGAGGAACTTCCATGTCGAGTAATCGGCACTACCATCTAACTTCTCAGCAGCGCTGAGGTAGCCCGAGCTTGACGAAGTCCTCTCCATCGTCATATCCTGCGATGTACTACTGATACTCATTCTTCTATTATTTCTCTTACCAGCCGTCAATACCTATTCTCCAATGCGATGCAGGTCCATAACCTGATATACAACATATCATATTGTTTTATATCATTTAACAGGAAGGCCCTCTGGCCTAATTCACGCAGTGTTAAATAAGGTTTTTAATAGCAATTAAAATACAAGTTAGATTTTAAGTTGTGACTTCTTGTAATTCAAATCTTACACCAAAAAAATAATATATATTTTTTCACAAGAAAAAGAATGACACTGACACAATGAAAATTATTTTGTCCTTCACATTAAAAACAAATACCAAAGAGTATAAATAAGTTCACAAACTCTACAAAAAGATTCATTCCAACTTGCATACTCTTTTATTTTCAACAAAATTGTATAAGAGTCGCATGATGCAAGCATGTAGAGATCGTGTATGGAGTTTTGTAGAGTTATATGTCATGAAATGTTGTCTCTTTGAGTAGTTGTTAAGAATAAGGGGAAGTGTTGAAATTTATAATCTGTATTCTTATCTCTACTCTATGGTTACAAAATCTGTCTTGTCCTTGACACCTTGCCCTTGTATGGCTTTTCGCAATCTTAAGAATCTTAATTATATAATCCAAGTTAATCTAATAATAATAACACTGGACAATAATGTACTTTTGATATTCTGTGCTAATATATAATTGTGCATTGGATGTGCATCTTTTATTTAACGATTCGTCGACACCTTTGTTTTTCTAACCACGATCTTTTGATGTACTGTGAAGTTTTCTTCAGAAAACTTTGCCGTGTTATTTGTCGTAGACTATATAATGCAAACAGACGAGAGCAAATTAAACATACTTTATTAATATTATTAGGAAGGATATTTTTCTATATATCATTGACAGTGTCAAACAATCAACGACAAACATTGCTTGGTAACCAGCAGGACCATAGAGTTCATTAAAGGCATAGAGGACCTATGCCTTCACATCCACGATACTTTTTAGAATTTGGACAAATCTTTAAGTCCAATTCTAGAGCTCAGCTCGATTAGTCTGGGTCCGAACAATGGCTTGGTAAACATATCTGCTAATTGAAGTTCTGTTGAAACTTGTTTCACAGTGAAGTCTCCATTCTGTATGCATTCTCTGATGAAGAAATGCTTTAGCTTAATGTGTTTAGTTCTCCTATGGAACTGGTAAGGAGGGTTCTCAGACAATTTAATAGTCGACTCGTTATCAACATATATCGTTGGTTTTTCATTCAACTGTGTTATGTCCGTTAATTCTCCTAGGAGCTCTTTTAGCCACAAAGCTTCTCTGGCTGTTTCTGTCAGGGCTATGAGTTCTGCCTCTGTTGAAGAAATCGCTATTGTTGGCTGTTTTTGGCTCTTCCACATTATCGGGCCGGAGAATAGGAAAACCATCCCTGACGTTGAATGGCCTGTCGTTGCGTCGCCTCCAAAATCAGCGTCACTAAAGCACATCAGCTTCTTGTCCCGGCTTTTTGTGAAGACGAGTCCTTTGTCTGTAGTACCTTTGAGGTACCTAAAAATTCGCTTGACTCTCATGACATCTTGCTTAGATGGAGTCTCTAGATTCCTCGACGCAACGCTCACAGCATAACTTATATCTGGCCTTGTAGCGACCATTAGGTATGCTAAGGCTCCCACAGCTTGACGATATGGAAAATTTGGATTCCCGTCATCTTCATTTTCGTCGTTGCTGACTTTTACTGCTGGCGTTGGAGCTGCTTTGCAGTCAGCCATTCCAAATTTTTCGAGTACTTTCTTAGTGTAAGACTTTTGGCTTAATGTTATACTGCCGTCTTTTGTTTTGTTGATCTCAAGTCCAAGAAAATATGAAGCTGGTTTTGTGGTTATTTTAAATTTATTTTTCAACTCTTCAATGAATTTTCTGCCGGAATATTCATTGGTTGAAGCCACTAAACCATCATCAACATATAGCGCAATTATCACTTGCTCACGCAGGTAGAGACAAGGATCTTTTGTGCTTTGCTTGAATCCTGAGTTGATGAGATACTCTGATATGCAAGTGTTCCAGCATAATGGGGCTTGCTTAAGTCCGTAAAGGCTGCGTTTAAGTTTATACACTTTCTTGGTGCCATCATTAAATCCTTCTGGTTGCTTCATAAATATTTCTTCTTTTACAGCACCATTTAGGAACGCAGTTGATACATCGAATTGTGTAAGTACCAGGTTTTCTTCAGCAGCTATTCCTAGAACAGCTCTTATAGTACTAAGGCGTGCGACTGGACTGAATGTCTTCAAATAGTCAACGCCTGGTTTTTGTGAAAAGCCTTTTACTACTAGTCTAGCCTTATAACGTTCAATTGTACCATCTGGATTTTTCTTAATTTTATATACCCATTTGCATGGCAATGGTTTACGATTTTTAGGCGGGTCAACCATTTCCCAGGTCTTCATTTCTACCAAAGATGTCATTTCGTTGTGCATGGCATCTAACCATTTGGATTTATCTTTGCTATTCATAGCATCTTTAAATGTTTGAGGTTCTATTTCATTTTCCATATCCATGGCGGCCATTACGAAATCTTCAAATACTTTTGGTTTACCAATTCGGGATCTATCACGAAGATTATATGTCCTTCGTTCTTCTGGAACATGGACCGAAGCATCAACTTCTATGTCTGATTCATTGTTTTCATTTAACTCATTAGCTTCATTTTCATTTGGTTCATTAGTTTCGTTAATTCCTCTGTTTTCGTTGATTTCGAAGGTGTCATAAAACTCTTCGTTGCTATTTACCGTTTCGTTTCGTACGGTTGCATCGATAGAGCTTGCAATAACATTTTCTTGTACTGCTGTTGGTCTACTGACATTTTTCTTTCTGATATCTTCAAAATAAATTTCCATTTCTTCGTATCTTCAAAATAAATTTCCATTTCTTCGTCTTCAGTTTCTATATCACTTGATTGTTTGTGATCATTCAACTCTTGGAACGGAACAGAGGTGCCATTTTCTCTAACTTCGTAGAACATTTTATTTAAAATACGAACATCCTTGGAAATGAGTATTTGTTTCTTCGATGGTTCGTATATTCTGAAGGCTTTCGAAACTTCTGAGTAACCGACAAACATCCCGGGTATTGCTTTAGAAGACAATTTGTGTCCACGTTTACCTTTCTTTAGGAAGAATGTCTTAGCGCCAAATACATAAAGGTGATTTACAGAGGGCTTTCTTCCTACCCACCTTTCAAATGGAGTTTGACTGCCGATGCTCTGATTAATGCTTCGATTTGACAAATAGTTTGCAGTGTATACCGCTTCTGCCCATAAATACAAAGGTGCTTTTGATTCCAGCATCATGCATCTTGCTTTTTCCATAATGGTTCTATTTTTTCTTTCGGCAATTCCATTTTGATGGGGCGTGTACGGAGCTGTTAACCTTCTTGTAATGCCATTTAGTTTTAAAAATGAATCGAACTTCAAATTTCGGTATTCAGTACCGTTGTCGCTTTGTAAGCATTTAATTTTTGTTCCTGTGAAGTTCTCCACTTCTGCTTTGTAGTCCATGAATTTTTGTAATACTTCATTTTTATTTTTAATGAAATATACTCGACAATATCTACTGTAGTCGTCGATGAAACTGACAATATATCTATTCCCATGAAGTGTGGGTTGTTTGAATGGACCACAGACATCACTGTGTACGATCTCTAAGCGTTGAGCCGTACGTGAAGTATTCTTGTCGCTGGGTTTACTTGGTACTCTGCTTAGTTTGCCTTGTATGCATATTTCGCATTCTCCTAAAGAACTATTCTTGTTAAAGTTTAGTCCAATCAGGCTTTCGTTCTTAAGTGCGAGCTTCAAGTCCCTTTCGTTCATGTGTCCCAATTTACAGTGCCATTGTTTAATATCATCCGACTCAGAGTTTGTACAATCATTATCACTACATTTTGCAGCATTGGCTTTGTGTCTGTTAACATCATTATTTTTGGTTTCTAAATAGTACAGGCCATCATCTTTTCTTATTGCTTCCATTTGTACTCCTCGCTTGTGATCTTTAATTATTGCTTTCTTTTTATTGAATAGGATAGTGAGTCCTTGGTCAGTCATCTTTCCAACTGATAAAAGATTAGCACACAGGCTTGGTACATACAGTGCATTTGTTATGCCGATTTTTCCTTCCTTAATTTCTATTTCAGCAGGGCCAGTGCCTTTTATTTCAGCAGTTTTGTCCTTCGACGCAAGTTTAAGAGTTTTCGAAATTTGTTTTATCTCGGTGAAGGGCTTGTCTGAATATGTCATGTGAGACGTACATCCACTGTCCAGTATCCAGCTTTTTTCAAAATTTTTATTTGCTAAATAGCAACAGAAGAGGTTTATATCATTTTTATCAATTTTGATAAAGTTGCTTTTAGACTTTTCTGCTTTCTTGCGAGTATTTTTGTTCTTTGACCAGCATTTTGACGTATCGTGGCCTTTCTTCTTGCAAATCTTGCAGAAAGTGTAAAAACAGTCTTCATTATTGTTTCTCGCGCTGATACTTTGTGTATCACGACGACGGGCATCACTCTCTTCAATTATTTTGATCTTTAGCTTTTCAGGATCTGGTAGGGAGTCTTGAGACTCAATTGCAGTTCTGAAGGTATCAAATTCTTTCGAAAGGCTGTAGAGCATCATTATTGACAGCAAATCATTGTTAATGTCAATATCCATGTCTTTTAGTTTATCAACGGTATCCATGAATTTCATTAAGTGTACACGGACATCTTCGCCTTCCTCAAGTTTGGCTAAGATCAACTGCTTGAGTAGGGTAGCCTTTCTGGCAGGACCCTTACTAGCATAAGTTGCTTCTAGCGTAATCCATACGTCTCGGGCATATTTACATTTTTTTACTTGTTTTAGCTCTGAAGGTGCGATGAGCAACATCAGTTCTGATTTGGCCAGTTCATCTTCGTCGACCTCGTCTTGTGAAGCATTTTCCTTAGGGTAATTGTTCACATGTTTCCACAGTTTATTTTTAACTAGGTACGCTTTGGCGTGTATGCACCATGTGTCGTAATTATCTTTTCCCAAGGCTTGAATTTTTATGCTTGACATTTTCGTAATTTGAATTTTTTGTTTTCAAATATATAAACTTACATTTTTCGCTCTGCTACCATGTGAAGTTTTCTTCAGAAAACTTTGCCGTGTTATTTGTCGTAGACTATATAATGCAAACAGACGTGAGCAAATTAAACATACTTTATTAATATTATTAGGAAGGATATTTTTCTATATATCATTGACAGTGTCAAACAATCAACGACAAACATTGCTTGGTAACCAGCAGGACCATAGAGTTCATTAAAGGCATAGAGGACCTATGCCTTCACATGTACCAATCGCTGTTTGCTGCTGCTGCTCCAACTCAGCTCTGCCACAGGATGGACCATTTATGTAACTTACCAGCTCTTGCTCGACGCCTAAAGGACTTGGGTTTTGACTGTGATGGTACCCTCCGGACGAATCGCCAGTTTCTGCCGGAGGCCCTGCACACCCTTACCAAGCGGCGAATGCGCCCCGGTGATTTATCTGTTCTTACCTCCGGGGACGTCAATGTCATGATATGGAGAGATTCTAACCGAGTGGCTACGATCTCTACGTAACATGGCAACGGCGTCGCCACCGTCCGAGGAGCCACCAAACCCATCCTGATTCATGACTACAACATCATGATGGGTGGGGTGGACAAAAAAGACCAGATACTGGCCATATACCCGGTCGAGAAGAAACGTACAAATGTGTGGTACAAGAAGCTGTTCCGGAGACTGCTGAACGTCTCCGTATTAAACTCCTTAGTAATTCATCGCGCAAATGCTGCATCATCTCGCACTTCTACTCTTACTCATCGTAAATTCCGTATTAGTCTTGTAAAATCTCTTCTTTCGCGACATAACAATAATGTCAACCCTCTTCCACGCGTACATTTTTATTTATATATTTCTTTGTATTATCTATATATTTGTATACCTATAAATAAAAATAAGTCGGGTTTTCCTTCCTGACACTATAACTACAGAACGGACGAACCGATTTCCACGGTTTTGCATTCTTTGGAAAGGTCTCGGGCTCCGTGAGGTTTAAAGCAAAGAAAAAAAAAAAAAAAAAAACAATTAAAAAGGTTGAAAAGGGTAGGTGTAGGGTAGGGTAGGTGTAGGGTAAGTGTAGGGTAGGTGTTTTTATGGCAAAACAAAGTTTGCCGGGAAAAGCTAGTTTGTTTATATTTTTTTGGCCACACTTTGTACGTTTCATGCTCTAGATACCTATCTCGTTCGCAGCGCGTACGGTGTAGCGTTACCACTTGGTTTTCTGTTTCGGTTGCTTAGGTGTGATGTCTTTGTTTGCAGCATAATTATTTTTTTCCATTTTTTTTTGTTTCCATTTTTTTACATTGTACCGTGACATGTATCATGATAGGAGCCTTTTTGGTCTCACACGGGGTTTTTTATATTTTATTATTGTTTGTGTTTTGCTTATCTCGTGTCTCCTGTGCGGGTCACAAATAAATATTTTTTCTTTCTTTCTTTCTTTACCGCAACCGTGACCGTGACATTGTAATACCTATGTTTTATGTTTTCATTTTTTTTATTGTTTTTTATAAAAACATGCCTTTTTTTTGTGTATTTTCATTAGTAAATATCATCATCATGTACATTGTGAAGTAATATTTCAAAGCAATACAATACTACTACTAATGTGTCAAAATTACGAAAGAGCTTTTTTTGCGGTCATTTTCAAGTGTTTGCATTGTGACTCATTGTTCGTAAACTAAACAATTCTATCACCTAAGCCTTTGTCTGCGATAATACTATGTACCAAACTATGTAATTGGATACTATTCCAAGCCATGTAGCTCACAGAATTCTCGGAACCGAAGTGTAAATTTTTTTGTCGGTGGCCAGGTCAAGTACCTGAGGCGTAATTTTGTAAAGCTTGTGTTTTGAAAAATATGTATGGGGATGTGTGATCTAATGATTGATTTATGTAAAATAGGGTGTTCATTTGTAAATAAAATAAAAACTTATTGAAATAATGGTTTATTTTTCATTTCTAACTACCTTTGTACACAAAACTGGGACAAAATCCCTTCCGTTGACTTTACACATTTTTAGCAAATACAAAACAAGTCCAAACATGAAAAATCTTTTTTTTTTTTTAAACGTTCCCCCACACAGAATTTCTTCCTGTATCGTGGGTGCGTTTACAAACATATAAACTCACAAACACCCAGAGCCGGAACAACTATCTGTAGATCATACAAATATTTGTTCTTTGCGGGAATCGAACCCGCGACACGCAGCGCAGCAGTCAATCGCTCAACCACTGCACCAACCGTGCGCCCAATTTGAAACCTGATAGAATAGATCATTGATATTACAACAACATAAGTTTCATGTATAGCTCACGAAACTTTCGAGATAACGGCGTTTTAGTGGCGCGCAGCGAAAGCGCGCGAAACTTCCCGGCCGACCCGAAACCGAAGGTCGTTTCGTGCGTTTTCGCCAGTAATCACAGTCTCAGAAAAACCGTTTGTGACGTCACGATTCCCGGTGATTTTTTGGGTCGGATGTTTTTGTTTTCCACTAAAATCAAAGTACTGGCGTTATCACTTCAATAAGCGGCTTCAGAGGCGTTACTAATTAGTGTAGGAATGATAACAACGATAGTTTATTCAATTTTCTATAACGAAATAAAATAAATAATTCTAAAGTATCAAATTAGATTATTCCAGGTATGTCATAATAGTTTTGGGGTTGCTATGCTGATATTTTTAAAATTTTCCGCGCTTTTTCAGTCTCTACTTTCGTTTGCCAGACTCGTGAATACGTGTCAAACGCCATACGCTTAAATACTCGAGGCGCGTTATGTGGTGCGCACGGAATAAGTCTTTATCTCTTTACACGTCCGGCCAAAAAACTATTCCAGTATAAACGTCTCACCTGTACTATCTCTAAGTAGTCTGTGGTCTCACCTTTAGCAGTATATTAAAATGTACTCTGTGCCTTTAGCTTTGACAAGTGAAGTGACAACTAGTGATGGGCCAACTCGGGATAAGTATGACTCGAGTTAGCAGAACGAGGGAAGTTAAGTTAGAATTAATTATTTATTACTTACAAATCACTTTTTTACATATTTGACAGATAATTGGATGACTTCCTTGAGAATTGGCGAGATGAGGCAAAACATCGAAGGAGATGAAAGGAATGGGGGAAGCCTTTGCCCAGGAATTATATAATATAATCAAAAACAAAACTAGTTATACACATACAGCAGCTTTCACAAATTATCACAATCACAACAAATCATTTTGGTTGCAGCTAATACTGACTTAAAAAATTGTAGCTTTCGATCGAGTTATTTATTTAAAAAAAAAACATTTTCTCATGTTTTTTTTTTATTTTTGGTTTTTTGATAGTAACTCGAGTTCGGAAGATAACTCGAGTCAGGCACAACTCGAGTTAACTCGAGTTGCACATCTCTAGTGACAACATAGAATCTATTAGATTAGTTAGTTGTGTTTTGTTGATTGTTGTGGAGGCATTTCAGATTTTCCCATATAATACAGCGTGGACGGTGTCTTTCAAAAAATAAATATAACCATAATCCATAAAGTTTAATTTTAGTAAATATTTCTGAATCCTTACTTACAACAACCCGCATAGATTTCATACTTACTAAATACAGGACCTGTCTTTCTTACTTAGATCCACGAAGGAAGCGCTTAGCGCACACGATATACCAAGCTTTCTTTAAGATGATTGTCTATGTAGAAGAAGTTGTTCTAAAAGCCAGATAGTATAAGTTTTAGCAGTGTTTATAAACGGTTTATAATGATGGAAAAACTGCCAATGTGTAGATTATGTTTAGTAGAAAATGTTCGAATGCATGTAGTTGTCAACAAGAACCTGCAGGAAATATATGAGAAGCTGACTGATGTTCCAGTAAGTGGATTATCTAATAATTTGAAGACCATAATTCTTAACAAATGTCTAATAGCATATGCAACTGTTCTTAACAAGTATCCCTTCTCTTACATCAAGAGTCACCAGGTTATGCGCCTTGTAAACCTAACGCATGCTGCAGCATCGCCACCGCTCCAGTAAGTATCTTTTAACTTGATGCTATGGACCGTATAAATATCATAGGATTGTGTCACTATATAGGTTCGGAAGTAGCTATATAATAAGGTTAAGCATCGGTTGCCGAGGTCAGACAGTAGATGGGTGCGTGGTCTTCATAACATAGCAAGATTCGTCCGTGCCTCGGAAAGCACATTAAGCTGTTGGTCCCGACTGTTATTTGTAAATCTTTGGCAACCACTATGGGTAGTCAGAAGCCAAGAAATCCGACACGTCTTGCCTAGAGGTACCGTGTTACCCAGTTTCTGGGATGTGGAGGTCAGATAGACACTTTGTCCATGTAAAATACTGGTAGACTGTAGGCCACCGTAACATAGTAGGAAAAAGTCTAAGTAGATTGATTCTGAAGTATTAAATCGTACATAAATAGATAGATTTTTCATGTTTTTTACAGTTTGTGACTGAAGACAGTAGACCAATGCGGGCTTGTTTTTTCTGCTACACTAAACTGAAGCAATGCTGGCGACTGCAACGAAAATGTCTGGAATCTGCAAAGCAGTTTGCTCAGATGTTGAATCAGGGCTATCAGGTAAGGATTGACCAGAATAAATGAGTTTTACTATTTTATTACTTTGCTCTATTTCGCTCTTGGTCCCTCTGAATTGCTTCCATATTGAAACTGCGTCACAACGAAATCGTCTGTGCGGTCGTCAAGAACTTTTCAGAATATTCAGAAGTCAGTGTCAAAATACTAAGAAACGAAAACAGGAATATGACTTCCGAAGTTGAAGAAGAGGTAAAGTTCCTATATAAGATCTTTGACTCCAAATATCTTGGCAACGTGTCATTTTATGGCACAAAGATATAGGTGTAGTGCCTACTATTCATGCAGTATGATCAAAATGGCGATGAGTGGCTAGGCCAATTAGGTTAGGCCTAGCACTCCCAGTGTGGCAGTTTTGAAACATTTTAGAATGTTGGTTCGCTTCTCAGTACTTTTTATATTGGATTCTAAATTATAGTAATTGAATTCTAAATTATATTACTTTCTTTATTTCAAAAAATGTTAACAATCTTTTACAGATAAAACCACAAGTAAACCAGGACCAGTTAGACTTTAGTGGATATACTATAAGTCCAACAGTGCACATCAGCATATCTGATGAATGTCAAATAGAAAGTAATGTTATTAAAGAAGAATTGCCAGATGTTCGTGAGAGACAATATGGTGACAATCAAACCGGTATGCTCTTCAACATAATTTTATTTTTGAAGAAATTGGTGACAGAAACTAAAAATTATTAGTGCTGAAAAATCTGTTTTATTTTTATTTTCACAGAGTTAGAACATGAATTTAAAGACATAGAAAATGTGTATTTACCTGTACACCGTTCTGGATCAGAAGATCTACCACCACAACATTCTGCATCAGATTTAGAAGATGATGTTCTTTTGATGAAGTTTAAAACTGAAGCAGAAGAAGAACAAGAAGCTACTAAAACGAAACGAAGAGCTAACGACTCAAATAGTAAGTATTAGTAAGTTTATTAAAAGATAAGCAAACTGAGGAACAGTCCACCTGAAATGAACTTAACTTGCATGCAATACTTATTACTCATCACTGATGTGGTCGCCTATTCTAACACACTGGGTCCGTTCTGTGAAAAGTTCTGCAGCAATTTGAAGGTTAAGCCACATATTAATTCGTTCCAGCTTTCTGAATATAATAGGGACAGAGACATATGTAATATGTGAATATACATTTGTATTTGTTGTCGATTTTGTTTACAATGGAGTCTAGTAGTGCTTCGACAGCATCTTCTCTGATACCTTTTCTGAAGCCGTACTGGTTTTCCACAATCTATATATCAATCAATGCCACTTTTCGTTGTAATTTTATAACTCAAGAACGGGCTTACCTATCCAAACCGAATGTTTAGGCTTTGTTCGGACTATTTAGTAGATGGTTTATGTGAAGTTTTTTTTTCTTTATTTTAAGGGTAGGTAGGGTTGGGTAGGTAGGGTAGGTTAGGGAAGGTAGGGTTGGGTAGGTAGGGTAGGGTAGATAGGTAGGGTAGGGTAGGTAGAATAGGGTAGATGAATGTTTGGTGTTTTTATGACAAAATAAAGTTTGCCGGGTCAGCTAGTGATTTTATATTTTTTCAGATATTGCAGGAGATTCTTGTGAATGATTCTGTTCAGTATTTTTGATATTGCGGGAAGCACAGAGATTGGGCGATAGTTACTGTTGTCATCACTGCCTCTATCACCTGTTATAGATAGGGTGGACGATGGCTTTTTAAGGGTCTTTGGGAAAATTCCGGTGGATAGCGCGAGGTTGCAAATATGTGCTATGGCTTTTAACAGTATTTTTGGAAGTCTGTGTCTTTCGTAGGTACTAATGCAAAAAAGTTTTTATTTTCCCTTTTTAGTTGTAAGTACCTACATAATAGGCAAGTTGTTTAGTATGTACCTATAACGCCGTTGAACTTGAACATACCAGGTGAAATGAGAGATCTGCGTACACCTTTCGAGCGTACTGGCGTGATTTTATGTTATGAAATGGTATAAACAATAAACAGACATGCGATTGCAGCATTCTTGAGAGATTTGCCGCTATTTATTGAAGAGTTCTGTTGTATATCTCCGAAGTTCTTCATCAGATCTTCACCAAATTAAAATGGGACCAATTTCGGAACATACTCTTTCAAGCAAAAAAAGAATTTTCAAAATCGGTCCATAATTGACGGAGATACCGGTGAAGAAACACAAAAAAAAAAGTCTAACATAGAACCTCCTCCTTTTTGTAACGGTTAAAAAACAATCGCACTTCAAAAATCGGCTGTTATGTATAGATTGTTGCGTAACCTCACTTTTCATTAATCTCTTTCATCTCGGCTCTCAGAAGTGTTGCCAACCCTCTCCTAGAGAAAAGCTGGAAAACTGCTTTCAAGATAAAAAAATAATAATTAGCTAACTATAAATATTAATATAACGTAACATTCACAGATCGTGCTTATTTTGTATTAGTAAAAATAAAAAGTAAAGAATGTTATGGGATTATAAACAATAATTAAAAAATGAACATGAAGTTATATAAACAGATAAACGATTTTTTTTTTAAATTACATAATAATACGATATTGAGAGTGTTACACCATTAACGCCAAAATCATTAATGGTGTAATACTCTCATTTTTTCAATAAAATAAATGACCCAAGAATAAAAAAAAAAATACAATTTAGAGTACTTAAACTAAAAACTAGTTAGGTAGATTTAAAAAAAAACTTTTATTCTGCAATACCTATTATTTTTTTAAGGTTGGCAACACTGGCTCTCAGATCTACAAAATTTTCAGTGTTTGTTTGATAATATTGTATCAATCAATTGACACCAATTTCATCTTTTTACATTCAGGCCCAAAATTTTATGAAAGTGTATCCGTCTCCTTAGGGTGTTGTGTTTATGAAGTATCAATATAAACTTGTTTTGAAGATAATTCGAATATTACGACTGTACACGAGCATGCGCACTCAGATACATTCAACGGTTAGGTATCATGGTAGGTGCATCTGCTATGTTGTATCCTGTTCTATCACACGGACCTAGGACGCTCTACTTTCTCTCTCGCAACTATCAAATAGCTCCAATTCTAAAACTTTATAGCTTGGCAACAATATTTCATGTACGATTTTTTGCAGGCAAGCATATATGATTGGTTTTGTAATTAAAATATCTTACTTATGATATCCATTTCGATTGGTTATCAGATCGGTGTAGTTACCTATATTGACTTACCTGTTCACATCTGCTTGCCAGGTAGCCATGAACAGAAATAAGTAGGCAAGCCTACCTAGGCATATTCTGTGTGTTAAAAACTATCAGTTGAGATGAAATTCATTCGGTTATCAAATGAGTGAAGGTGATGAAAAAAAAATATTTCATTTAATTCAATTAAAAATAGCTAAGAACACTTTTCGATAGGCAAGTTATCAAAAGCATGCTTGTTAATAAATTATATTTGGTAAAAAATATGTCTCATCCAGTTATCTGATGGGTGAAGGTCGATCTTCCAGGTCTCCCCTACTATTAGTACTGCATTTTTTCTTGATTTACTTGGTCTTGGCATTACTATAAATTTTCATGATGCAAAATATAAACAGTCTACAAATATAAAGCATCAATAAAGAGTACAGTCAGTACACGCGTACGCACACGATCATGTTGGGTTCTCTGCGTCGAGCTAGTCTATGAACGCACACTAATACACAAACTTAGTAAATATTTGCACTAACACGTACGAATGCGCTTAGTCGAACGATAGCCCGGCGGAGCAGCGAGCGACAGAGCCTTCCCGTGCCAATGCTAACGCGCGACTGGCTTCGCCCCTGTAGAGAGCTAGAATATATACATTGGACCTTACTTTGCAAGACTTTCTTCGCAAAATTTTGATTAATTTAAAAAAGCATAGTACAATCTAAAGAACCTTTTACCACCAATCTGTCTACCTAAAAGTATTTTTAAATATCATAGCCGTTTTGGAGGAGTTTCCAAAAGTTGCGAAAAAATGTCGTGTTGTTAATTATTTTTTTATAGCAAAACGTTTAGTTACACGAAAAAACCTTGTGTACCAAATAATGTACATGAGTCAATAATAAATATATATTTTTTTCAAACCTTTTAACCTAGCCGTTACGAAGGAGTATGCTTTAGAAAGTAACCGTTTTACGGCACTAAAGCGCATGTAGGCCCTTAAATTAACTAAAATTCACAGGAGCCTATGTAAATCGGCAAACTGTCTCGCAAGTGACTTTTAATTCGACGCCGACGCCATCTAGTTACGTCGTTGTAGAACTTGACAAAAAATTAAACGTTTTGTTGACCTGATGAGCGACTGTTGAACATTAACAAGTTGTATTATAAATAACATTTTGTCCATACTAAGTATTTTTATCTATCTATATATATAAAAATCAATGCCACTTTTCGTTGTAATTTTAATATTTAGTAGATGGTTTATGTGAAGTTTTTTTTTATTATTGTTTTTATTTTTTTTAGGTAGGGTAGGTAAGGTAGGGTAGGTAGGGTAGATAGATAGATAGATAGATAAATCATTTATTTAGTGCACACAAAAGACACAACACAACACACAAAATCTTAATAAAATTATTACAATTGTCATGTAGGTATGTTTAAAAACAAAGTGCCAACATAAAAAGAAAAAGGAAACCGAAACAAAAGTAAAAGTGACATCAGTAACATTAATTTTGACAATCAAAACAATCATAACACAGTGCGGTGTGCGTCTCAAGGTTGCACCAAATGGGAGTCCAGCTCAGCACGGGTCAGGCAAATATACCTGACGCTGATATTCTGCTGGATCCCTGCAGTGACAAATGGTCGCCAAGCAGTCGTGATATATTGGTGTTGTAACAGTGTTATGCGTAGAGTAATTCGCGTAAGTATACCCGCAACTTAGGTAGGTAGGGTAGGTAGGGTAGGGTAGGTTAGGTAAGGTTGGATAGGTAGTGTAGGGTAGGTAGAGTAAAGTAGATGAATGTTTAGTGTTTCGCAGCGGAATGTTCGATCACATTTTTTTAAAATCTGGTATTGACTGAGTAATTTTTTTTTCAATGGTGATCACAGAAATTGCATTTAACCTGTCCTGGGACATGGTGTTTCTGACAAACGTTTTAATTCACTTTAAGTGCCGAAATCTCACACACACTGTCCCACAACACATTATGTATATTTAAAAAACAATATAAATTAGAATATAGAAGTAACTAAATCAACTGCAAAATTGCAAGCAGCGCACTGTGTCCAAAAAGTAAACAAACCCCGTTCGTCAAACCTCGCCCGCTCTCGGTAATCTTCGGTTCGCCGGGGCGGCGCACGAGAGTGGTCATATTTTGCCGTACATTTTCTATTGAACTATCTCTGTCTCACGCGCCAGGCGTTTTCACTCGTATCTCGTAGAAGTTGTATGAGCATTCGCCGTGCGCTCTGGCTTAGCGCACGGGAAATATTTTGATTACAGCAAAATACTTCTTATTACTTTAGCAAAGAGCTTAAATTGGTTCGTCATCATTTTTTTAATATTGAATAGATCGTTTATCGATCGTTTATTTAACATTTTTTGTGTTTTTCTAAATCTATTAAAATATGGTAGTTCAGCGCACGAGTGAACTTAAAGTACAGCCACCTCTGAATACCACTGCACGGAAGGAGCACAATACCACTGCGCGGATGGCGACGTAATAACGAACAACGATGGGTGGATTATATAGCGATAACAAAAAAAAACTTGCAAGACCACACCGTATTACGTCTAGCCATGTCGGTTAAAATTTTCAGACTCGTGTCAACTGTCAACTTTGAGCTCAGTCGAGAACTGTCAATTCAAATGACAGCGAGCTGACGTTGTGTTGCAACAAAATAGCGAAAGAGAGCGAAACGTTTCGTTCGCAACAGTACCTATATGTCGTTTCTTGACTATAGTGTGCCCTGGCAGTTGATAGTGTGTCATGCTCTCTCTAATGTCTCTCTGATGGCGCAATGTGTTGGATCATTCGGTTCCCTTCATGATGGTTGAGCTGAGTGGTGCCGATCTATGTGTCATGTTCGTGAACGGGCGCCATCAGTTGGGATTGGTCATAACTTAGCTGCCTCGGCCTGTGTTTAATTACCTATGTATTATATTTTTTTAATTGTTTGTTTTACTCTAGACGCCTTTACGTGCACGGCTTTTTACATCGTTCTGACATATATGTATTTTTCCAACAACAATGATGTAACCAAATACTTTTAAAACACTTTTTATTTTAAAAGAGTGAGTGTGGAGTTTTTTGTCCATTCTTCTCCATAACAAGCTACATTTCCGAATGGACGGTAGAGTCAATTATTATTACTTTTATATTTTTTTTCTTTTTGACGTTCAAAAGTGCCGCTTAATGGCCTAATTGAATAAAGAAATTTTTTTAATCAAAATCTTGTTGTAAAACCCACATTGGAACATCCGTTATTTTATACTTATGTAATAACGTTCACGTAACGTCCAGCTGTTTCGACATACTCAAATTGTCTGGAGCTTTATTAAGAGCCCCTACAAGTTTCACGAGCTAAAAACAGAAAAAAGCTACTTTTTCAGGGCAAATTTCTCAATAACTACAAGATATATGATAAATCTTTTAAAACAACTTTTTGCGTCACATAGTTATCTAGGAAATAGACATTACATATTTTTGATAACTGCAATTAAAATTAGAAAAAATAAATTCCTAACACACGTTTTACGTAATCCCGAAACACCAGGTTTTTCAATTCCTTTTTCAGCTTACTGATGGCGAATAACAATCTGCAAAAATTTGTGGGACTGGGCATATAGTATACTAGTAAACCACCAATTTTGTTTTTTAAAGTTTATTGTATTTGTACTTAAAAAAAAATATTGACCACGCGGAAAAAAGGCAATTTTATCATGTGCGAAAACGTCGGCTACGTGCAAGAATATGTTGAATATTCTTTATCAATCGAATCCAATTTTTATATTTTATTTTTGAGTACTTATTTTATTTTAATAAATTGTCTGAATATTGCCTTATAAACATATTTGATGGAGGTACTTAACCGGGTACAAGTTGTTAAGTGATTCGTATTAGTAAACTTACGGGGACGTGTTATTCGGTGTTACACTTTTCTAAGTCACGTAACACACTCAGCTATCCCCCCTTATATTATTCTGCCACGCTTGAGTAAATCCCTTCTAGGGCTCCCCTACTATAAAAATCTGTTTAATTTTTATTTTCACAGAGTCAGAACATGAATTTCAAGACATAGAAAATGTACATATACCTGTACACCATTCTGAATCAGAAGATCCACCACAACAGTCTGCATCAGATTTAGAAGATGATGTTCCATTGATGAAGTTTAATACTGAAGTAGAAGAAGAACAAGAAGTAACTAAGACGAAACGGGGAGCTAACGACACAAATAGTAAGTATTAGTTAGTTTATTAAAAGATAAGCAAACTGAGGAACAGTCCACCTGAAATGAACTTGCTCTCAACTTAGAGAACAGTACAAGTTTCATCAAAATCGGTTTAGCAGATTTCAAGATATGGAAAATACAACCGAACTCATTAACGACAAACAGCACGAATGTGTAAATTGAGTTATTATGGGTACTTTATCAATCCTTTAGGTACCTTACTATATAACCTGCCCACGTTTTAGTGATGGAGTACCAAAACTAAAATGAGAAAATAAAAACTTATCTCAAAAAATAAACCTACTTCCATAGCAAAAAACTGAAATGTGCAAAAATAACTTTTGTTTCGGTAGTCTGTTTATTTTTTGGGAAAATGTTTTTATTTTCTCTTTTTAGTTTGTTTCTCTCGGTTTACTTTTTGAGAAAAAGATATTGCATTTTATTTAGGTACTATATTCCATTTCAAAGTACTACTGTTCATACATAAAAAAATCCTTCCGGACCGTAATGTTGAATTTGCATAATGTTCAATTCCCAAAATGATGGATCCCAAAATGTTGTATTTGGAAAATGTTGAACTGTTAATTCCAAAATGTTGAATTTGCAAAATGTTGAGTTTGTATAATGTTGAATTACCAAAATGTTGAATTTCCAAAATAGTGTATTTCCAAAATGTTGTATTCCCAAAATGTTGTATTTCCAAAATGTTGTATTCCCAAAATGTTGGATTTATACTAATCCTACAATGTGGAAATCGCATAATATTTTCCGGTACCATGATCCCGAATTCAATATTATGGTCAGTTAGATTGTGTTAATTTCGTCATTTTGTTGCCCTGTCGGGAAACAGACTTCGGCAGGGAATTGCACTCCTTAGCTGAACGCATAATAAAAGAGTTCCCAAAATGTTTTGTGCATATGGGTGGGATGTCCACCGTGTACGGATGGCGCATCGCCGTACGTCTTTTAGTCCGAAGATGAAAGGGGCTAGGTACAATTAGATCGAGAAATTCTATCGCACACGCCCCAAAATGTAACATATAAAAAACAGACAAGCCGGCAACACGGCGACGATGTTCAAGGCTCTGGAGCTTTGACCAGTGCCTCATTGCTGATGAGCCTCTTGGCCCGCTTTTCGATCTACTCTAGTGCATCAAGCTGGTATTTGGCAGATCCGTCACAGAGATGAGAACGGTACTTCATGCATGATCGAACTTGCGCTTGATACAAGTTGAGCAACTGTTCCGGCTTGAAATATCTTCTCACCTTTGCAAGGATCCCCAACTTTTTGGCAGCCAGCTGAGCCTTTGCCTCAATATATGAGCCAATATTAAGAGTCGATGTCAACTTAACACCACACGCCGTCACATCTCGCAATGTTGGAGCCGGGTGAAATTGGCTCTTTTTAGCGGAATAAAGACACCTACGTTTTAGCAGCATTAAACCTGACCAGATTGGCATCGCCCCGTTCGGAGACTGCTTGCAAGGACAGGTTCAAACGCTCCACCATGGCCTCACTGGATCCGCAGCCTGGTAGCCCGTGCATTGGACAAGCATCTCTTAGCAACAGTGCTGCCGTCTGCATACCCAAAGGTTTTAGGAGATCGTTAATGTGCAGCAAGAATGATACCGTTGCTGAGTGTACCGACCCCTGAAGGACCCCGGCAATGATATATAATTGGTCCGACGAACAGCCAACGATAACTACTCGCTTTTTTGGACAGTTCAAATTTACCGTTCAAATTCAACATTTTGGAATTTACTGTTCAACAATTTGCAAATTCAACATTTTGAAATTTACAGATCACCATTTTGAAAATTCAACATTTTGCAAATTCAACTTTCTGAGAATGCAACATTTTGGGAATTCAACATTTTGCAAATTCATCATTACGGACCGGAAGGAAAAAACTCTGTCATTTGTAGAATCGGTGAAACGGGAATGGACGTCAGATTCCATGTACGTCATTTTCCAGCTAGGACATTTTCCAACTAGGTCAGATTTTGAGTTAGTAATGGTTTGGTTCACTTATTCACATTCACGTGTAAACAATAAACATACATGCGATTGCAGCAATCCCGAGAGATTTGCTGTCTTTTATTGAAGAGTCCTGTTATATATCTCCGAAGTACTTCATCAGATAATCACTAAATAACAATGGCGAAATCTTAGTTCACTCTCATTAGCTTAGTGTTGCCATATTACACTTATTCTGCCAAGTGGCAAGTAGTGACTGTAGTAAGTATATCATTATTGTAATTGTTATTATAATAAAACGGAGTAAATTCATTAACAATACAGCTTATGTCTAAGTATAGGTGTCCTTGCCGATAGCTAAGAATGCTGTAGTGTATGTACTTTCATTAATAATAGGCAATAAGACTAGTATCCAAATCTAAAAAAAATATAGCTTGGTTGTTGACGACGACCTTTTGTATTAATAAATATACTCTTTCCAAAGAGTATATTATAGTTTCTATACTATTTAGTCCCTATTAGGTGTATAAAAATCAAGGCCAACACGATATAAAGATATGGGCAAATTTCGATTTTCGCGAAAACTTGTAAGTACCAAAATTTACCTTACTTTTCACCGTTTTTATATTTCGGAATTTTCCCTTTACTTGTGCTGTAAGACCTTGCTTTCAACCAAAATTTACAATTCTAGGTCAACCGGAAGTACCCTATCGTCGAAAACCGATATGGTAGTTCCCGTTGACTTGAATAAAAAATGATACATATTTTATTATGGCGGGATAATGGTTAGGTACGGAACCCTCGGCGCACGAGTTCGACTCGCACTTGACCAGTTTTTTTTTGTAACTGGTGTAATTTACACTAAGGTCTTCTCGACACGGATAGTTTAGATTCGAAGAGAATGACGGGAACTGTAGTAAGCGAACTAAGCACCCGTCATCTCCTTTATGTTTGATTTGTTTAAGCGCTGCGGATAGAACTCGTTGACTTAACATATTTACGATCGTAATTTAACCCAATTTTGATAAAAGCTAAATCACCTGGTGCTCAGTATCCTACCACTTGCTGCTTGCTGACCACCAGCATTCGACATCTTTTTAATTTGTAACGTCATGGCATACACGTGAGCTGTATTTGTAAACCGACCAGTGAGGGGCGTGTTAACAATTTCACTGTCACACATAAATGGATAGATTTTAGACTGGTGCACTGATTGGTTGTATTATTCTTATCGATATGTTCAGTTTACAATTTATCGAGAGTTCTTCTCCCTAGATCTTCCAAGATTTTGCAATAATTCGGCGACATATCCACCAAACAACCTAAAGGACATGTTATGTTTTTGTATGGAGCCTGGGCTTTTATTCGAAACTGCTGTGAACAGAGAAGTGATTATATATTTTTATGAAAGTACATAAATTAAGGAGACTGTATATTTTTTATTTTTGTTTTTTAAGGTTACACTAGTCAAAAATTCTTCCATACAAACGTAGTTTGGGGATTATTCCACTGTTTGACGATGTATGTTCAAAATAAAAAGTGATATCAATTTGTCTCATCATTATCTAGCCCTGTATGGAAGCAAAAAAGTAAAAATAGAAAATATTTGAAAGTTATGAGCGTCGAAAGTTCCACATTTCGACACTAATTTTAACGCATTTTTGGGCGCAAATAAATACCATAAGAAGACGGAAAATTGCAAAACGGCCTCCATACAGGCATAGATTAGTAGTTCAACAATGCAAATAATTTTATTTTGAACAGATAGATTTAGTAGTTTTTTTATGATATCTAGACAGCCAAAGGTCTGTTTATAAAAATTCGCGCGCTCGATTTCGTCCTAAATCATTATCCATTTCGCTAAAAATTTGCAAATGTGTGTATTCGTACGCGAACTAGCTTCCTACTGCTCATCACAGCATCTATCTCTTCCGCACGTGTTGTCGGTTGATATAAAATGCATTTTAACCCCGCGCACAAAATAGTTCGTGCCGTTGACTAGTGTACCCTTAAAGCGCCCATTCCTAAATATTATATTTTCAAAAAAAAAAAACTACCCACAGTCATTATTGATTTTGGCAACACTGTTCTGTTGAATGTCATTGCGAATGTCAATCAACTGTCCAATTCAATTCAAAAATAATAATACGATATAAAGATCTGGATTTTAAATAATTATGTATTTATTAAATAATGGTGCTTTTTATAATTTATTTGTTTTTGTAAGTCTATCCTAGATAATTTTCCCTATCAGAAAAACCGCAAATGATAATGGTTCAAAAACAAAATTATTTTAAGCCCATTTCATTACATGCCCTTTAGAACTTACCAGTTTTATGATCACAGGGGCAACTGTTGCGAAGAAACCAAAAATACACATTCGAAGAACAAAATTAGAAGATACAAGTGCTACACAGGAAATGAAAAATGAACATATACTGTATAATTGTGAAACATGCCAGAGAAGTTTTACTCGTAAGAGTAATTTAACAAAGCATATTCGTGTACACACAGGAGAAAAACCTTACAAATGTGAAATATGTAAGCGTAGTTTTACTGGAAAGAGTGGTTTAACAACGCATATTCGTGTACACACAGGAAAAAAACCTTACAATTGTGACATATGTAAGCGTAGTTTTACACAAAAGAGTAATTTATCAAAGCATATTCGTGTACACATAGGAGAAAAGCCTTACAAATGTGACATATGCCAGCATAGTTTTAATCAAAAGCATCATTTAACACAGCATATTCGTATACACACAGGGGATAAACCTTACAAATGTGGAATATGTAAGCGTAGTTTTACTAATAAGTGTCATTTAACAAATCATATTCGTTTACACACTGGGGATAAACCTTACAAATGTGAAATATGTGAGCGTAGTTTTACAGACATGAGTGGTTTAACAAAGCATATTCGTGTAGGTACACACAGGAAAAAAGCCTTACAAATGAGAAATATGTCAGCGTAGTTCTATTCATATGTGTAATTTCACAAATCATATTCGTTTACACACTGGGGATAAACCTTACAAATGTGAAATATGTCAGTGGAGTTATTCAAAAAAAGGATGATTTAACAAAGCATATTCATGTACAAACGGGCGAAAATCCTTACAGATGTGATCAATGCCAGCGTAGTTGTATACAAAATATTGCTCTAACCAGGCATATTCGTGTACACACGGGATAACCCTTACAAATGTGAATTATGTCAGCGTAGTTTTATTCTAAAGTTTGCTCTAACAATGCATATTATTCTTGTAAACACGGGGTAAAACCCTTAAAATGTAAAAGAATTTCTCGTTGTTTTAGTGATTTTAATGATGCCACAATTTGGCCGGACATAGGCCCGATTAGACCGAAGCGAACTTGCCACGCGGTGGGTTATCTTTGGGAGTGCTCGTGTGCGAGTTAAGGAACCCCAACCTACCAATATTAGCTTTGTCAGACAATAAGTATTTACTAGATTATTATTTCTCAATTTCCCCACTGCGCGATCAGCATTTATAATTATCTAGAACATGCGTCAATCTGATCACGCTGTGGATGTACTACGTTAGCAATTAAGTTAGTATATAAGATCAATATCTTGTTAGATGAATTAATTACCGTCTTGCTGTAACTGGGATCAAATAAAGTTTATTTTTAAACTCTTCCGTTGTCGCTTACTTAATTGGCGCAGCCGGTAGGATCTCTGTAGTCAGTCTGTCACGTATCCACATCTACGGGAAGCAGCCGACGTCCGTTTCAACGGTTCAGCAGAGATCACCGAACAAACAAATACATTAAGAAGCCACATCAAGCCAGGAGAGGACCAGGAGCCAAGCAGTAATTCAGGGAGCATGGAGCTAGCTGCGGAATTGTGAGTAAATCTTTTTCACCTTCCTCTCAGCTCTTCCATCTATATCCCAACCTTGTAATAGTCTATGTGTTGGTGTATTATTAGGGATTGGACAACGCCGTAATAATATTTGCATAGATTTTAAACGTACTAATATTTTAGAATAGTGATAGTTTAGTAGCACATTAGTGTGATTTTTTTTTCTCTCCGCGTTTGCTCCTTTCATAACATTTCACAATGGAAAACGTAACCCGTGTCCCACAGGAATTGGTTAACATCATACCAATATTCAGCGGCGACACTAGAATGTTGCCTTTATTTATAAAAAAATGTGAATACATTTTGTCTACGTTCTTAGGAACCGCAGCCCAAAATGAATATTTATTTCATGTAGTAACTAGTAGGTTATCAGGCGAAGCAGCCAGTTTGGTAGGCGAAAGAGAAGCTATAGGTACGTGGGACGAGCTGAAGAAGTTGTTAAACCAACACTTCGGTGATCCACGCACAGAGGATTGTTTAGCAATGGAATTAGAATCGTGTAGAATAAATAAGGGTGAAAGTTATTTAGAATTTTGCCATAGAATACAGCGGATGAGAAGTGTTTTATTTGCTAAAATATCAGAAACTATCATTGATGAATCTCTACGTAAGGCAAAGCAAATCATTTATAGTAACAGAGCGATGAATGCTTTCTTGTTTAATTTACCGCCATTTTTAGTTAGATTAGTTCGTTTGCGCGACGTCACAACGTTAGAGGATGCATTAAAAATAGTTTTAGAAGAACAAAACTTCCAGGCAGTCTATGAGTCGAAAACAAACGACAGACGTAATTTTAGCAGAAATAACAGACCCAATTTGCCTAATAACCAAAATGCAATTGAATCTAATAATCAAAAGAAAGATTCACATAGCATATCAAGTACACATGTACCGAATAGTGCTACAAACAGCACATCTACACCGAACAATCCGCATCAGCCCAGACATTATAAACAACATAATAATATTCAAAGAAATCAAGACAATTTTAATCGTACAAACAACAATAATGCGTCACCGCAGTCAAGTAGGTCATTTGTTCCGATTGCACAACCGAACCAACAGTTCGCGGCACATGCACCGAGCACGCCGTCTTTTGCAGCGCAAGCATCTACGTCGGGTGCGAATACTGATGTCACCATGCGTACTGCAAGGTCGCGACGTGTTAATTACATAAATAATTCTAATAATAATGAACAGAGTTCAAGTTATTCGTACAATGAGTGCCAAGAATTTTCTCCTGAAGAACCCGGGGCGGGAAATTTTTGCATAACGGCCTCTACCCTAGAGAACGAATAAAAATAAATTGTAATAAACGCTTAAATTTACCACATATAGTTATACCAGAATTAAAGGCAGTTTTTATGATAGATACGGGGAGTGTTAGATCGTTTATAAGCCCGTATATAGCGAATAAATATTTTAAAAATTATCTACAGTATGAACCCTTCGAAGTTGTTAGCACTCACGCATCGAGTGTTCATAGTGAAACGGCTATTATTCCATTACCGGTTACCTTTGGAAGTCAAGAGTTCCATAAGTTTTATGTCTATAGTGTCGACGATAGGTATGATGGGTTAATAGGTAGCAATTTGCTGAAGCAATTACAGGCAAAGATTAATATGGAAAATCAGATATTACATTTAAAAAATACTGATATTCCTATCATATATTCACCGCCTATGAGAGAGGTATATAATCTACCATCTCGTAGTGAACTTAGAGTAAGACTCCCAGTCAACTTACTGAACGGGGAAGCTGTGTTAGATTTTAAGCAATTTACGGAAGGGATTCGAATGCCCGCCGCATTAGTTACGTGTATTAAAGGTTACGCATCAACCGTTATTCAGAATTATACGGATGAAACCAGAACCTTAGTGGTAACAGGACCTTTTACGGTCGAACCTTACAGGCAGAACCCATCTGTTCACATTAATTTTACAGAAAATAACACAGAAATAGATAGGATGCTAACAGATAATTTAAAAAAATTACAGTTAGACCACATGAATTCTGAGGAACGTAAAACCATCGAAGGGCTATGTAATGATTATAAGGACATATTTTATTGTGAGAATATTCCATTAACGTTTACAAATCAAGTAAAACATAGAATTAGAACAAGGAATGAAGATCCTATAAATATTAAAGCACATAGGTTACCTCCCATTCAATCGAAAGAAATTAGGAATCAGGTAGATAAAATGTTAAGGGACAATATCATCCAGGAATCACACTCCCCCTGGAGTGCTCCCGTACATTTAGTGCCAAAAAAATTAGATTCATCAGGACAGCAAAAATGGAGGATGGTAGTTGATTATAGACGTCTCAATGAAATTACTACCGATGACAAATACCCCTTGCCCAACATAAATGATTTATTTGATATGCTAGGCAATAGTACCTATTTTACTACCTTAGATTTAGCTAGTGGGTACCATCAAATCGAGGTCCAGGAAGAAGATAGGGCGAAAACAGCTTTCAGTACACCTTCAGGACATTATGAATTTAACAGGATGCCGTTCGGGTTAAAAACAGCACCTGCAACATTCCAGAGGGCTATGGATAACGTTCTAAGAGGTCTCCAGGGCTTACATTGCCTGGTATACCTTGATGACGTCATAATTTTTTCTAAATCGCTGACTCAGCATGTAGAAAAACTTAGAGCAGTTTTTGATCGGTTTCGGGCGACAAATTTAAAAATACAACTCGACAAATCACATTTTCTTAGAAAGGAAGTTCTTTACTTAGGGCACACTATTACAAGTGAAGGATTGAAGCCAAATAATGATAAAATTGATGCAATCTTAAGATATCCCATTCCAGAAACAGTTACACAAATAAAAAGCTTTTTAGGACTTATTGGTTATTATAGGAAATTCATCAAAGATTTTGCAAAAATAACTAGACCTTTAACAGCTTGTTTAAAGAAAGGTCGTAAAATAATTATTAATGATGAGTATAGGGAATGTTTTGAAACATGTAAAAAACTTTTAACAAACGCACCTTTATTACAGTATCCCGATTTTAGTAAAAGTTTTATTTTAACTACCGACGCATCGAATTTTGCAATTGGGGCTGTATTGTCACAAGGATCAATAGGCTCAGACAAGCCAGTAGCATATGCTAGCAGGACTCTGAGTGACACAGAAGTAAAATATAGCACTATCGAGAAGGAACTTTTAGCCATAATATGGGCAGTTAAGCACTTTCGACCGTATTTGTATGGTAATAAGTTTACCATATTTACAGACCATAGACCATTAGCTTGGCTGTATTCATTGAAAGAGCCCAATAGTAAACTCACGCGATGGCGGTTAAGGTTAGAAGAGTACGATTTCGAAATAAAATATAAGAAAGGCCCTCAAAACACGAATGCAGATGCTTTATCTAGGATTAAGATTAATGCAATTGACGACGATTTAGATTCAATATTCGTAAATATAGGAGATAGGCAGGAACGTATACAAAAAATTATAGAAAGCGAATTACAAGACCCCGAAACTCCAATAGAAACGATAGAACTTTCGGATTCTGATGATGGGGTCACTGCCAACTCAGTTTCAAATAGAGAACACGAAGGCATTCCTAGTTTAAACGAAGCTGTCGATACTAAACCAAAACAGATTTTAATTCATTCATGGTTTAAAAATAAATTAGACGTAAAAGATATTTCAAATAATAAACAAAAAATTCTCGAAGTTCACTTACCGACAAATAACGATACATTAGTTAAAGACTTTTTGAAAGAGTATATTGATCCAAAACATAAGTACTTTATATACTTCGAACACCCATCTTTTAGAAAAACTTTTTCAAACATGGTAATTAAGTTATTTAAAAAGGATTCAGTTAAGTTAACCGAGTGTACAGAAAGAGTTATAAATTTGACAGGATCTGAAGAAGATCAAAAAGAAGTTATTTTAAAATACCACGACGGGAAAACATGTCATAGAGGTATTAAAGAAACTTTAACCAAACTTAAAAGACATTATTGGTGGGCAAACATGAAAGAGACAGTCACGGCAATCATAAATGCTTGCGAAACATGTAAACGCATGAAATATGATAGAAAGCCGATTAAACCCCACATTCAGTTAACACAAACCCAGGATGCCCCTTTTCAGGAAGCTTTTATGGATTTATTATATATTGAAGGGAAATATTATTTAACTATAGTGGATGCATTTAGTAAGATAGCACAAGCCATAGAGGTACCGAATAGGAGTACACCAGAGATAGTTAGAGCATTGATTAAATATTTCAGCAGGTATGGTCTGCCTAGAAAAATTAGTTGCGATTCCGGTACAGAATTCAACAATACTTTGATTAAAGAAATGTTAAGCTTTTACAAAATTGAACTTCATATTGGGACGCCAAATAATCCCAGTTCAATGGCAATAGTAGAAAGGTTTCATTCTACCATTATTGAGATTTATCGTATAGCAAAATACGATAAAAGCGATTTAGATGCAGCATCAGTTATGACTTATGCCATCATGGCTTATAACAACACCATACATTCAGCAACAGATTTTACGCCTTTTGAACTAGTATTTGGTCACACTTATTCCGAAAATGTATTTAACGTGGATAGAGAGAAGAACTTAACTCAGAAATTATTGTTAGATCATAGAAAACGCCTTAAAATACTCTATGAATTCATAACAGAAAAATTAGAATCCGATAAAATTAAAATAATTAAAAAAAAAGGTGGCGAAACGACACCGATACTCGAACCAGACGATAATATTTACATGAAAGACACTAGGATTAGAAAAGCCAAAGAAAAACCTCGATATGAAAAAGCGAAAGTAATAGGTGAAGTTGAAAGAAATATAGTCCCAGTAGAAGTAAAGAAAAGGAAAACTAGAGTAGCCTTAAAAAATGTAAAACGTCCTCCACAGATAGTGCCTGGTACTTCTGGTACTAGTGGTGCCAACACTCACGCTGGACCTCCAAAACCTCGGTCAGAATCCGGGGATAGCAGCGATAAAGCGGGGAGTAGCAGTGAAGAGGAATAGTTATTGGACAATATACAAAATTGTAGATTTAGAATCATTACACTTACAAATAGATAATAATATTCGGGATTTTATTAACTTGAAAATTAAAATTAAGGAAAATAGTCTTAGTAACGAAACTATAGGAATAGAAAGCCAAATAGAATATCTTATTAAACTAACTAAGGATAGATTTTTTCAAATCTTACCTTTCCATTATAGAAACAAAAGAGCTTTGTTTAATCCATTAGGCTCACTTGTAAAAGCTATCACAGGAAATTTGGATGAAGACGATGCAATTAAATATGATAGAGAAATCCAAATGATACAGAACAAAGAGCATGTGGTCGAACGTAAAGTATCATCAATGCAAAAAGCTTTTGATAAATTAGTAAATGACTCTGAAATAATAAATTCAAATATTAAAAACTTGGGTTTACATACCAATGAAATGGAAAAATTAGTTGAACATGAGTTCAGGTTTAACAAACTTTTCCAAATATTAAATACTATGTATCAAATTTTAAATAACTTTCGAACCTGTTACGAAAACATACAAGAGATTGAAACGGCAATAGCCTTTAGCAAACTGAATACATTGCACCAATCCATTATAAATAGTACAGAATTATATAATACGTTAGAAGTCATTGCTAAACATGCTAGAACAATATACCCAGTAAACAAACATAATTTAATAAAATTAGAACGTAATATCATACTTAAATCATATATAAATAACAACAAGTTAGTTTTTGTTTTAGAAGTTCCCCTAATAAATAACGAAACACATAATTATTACAAGGTTATACCCATCCCTATATTCCATTCTCCAAATACCTTTACAATAATACCCAAATATCCTTACCTGATGGTGAATAGATTGAAATACATGCCCGTGGTAAGCCCATGTACTGAGATTGAAAATGGAAAATTCCTTTGCGCTGAAACTAATTTAGCCCAGTTTCCAACCGAGACCTGCATTGAACAAATAATGCTGATGAAGAACAACTACAAAAACTGCATACAGAACCATATTGAAATAGAAAAAACTAAGATACAGAAAATAACCGACAACCAATGGTTGGTTTACTCAGAGGAAAATCTCATCATCACCGAGAATTGCAATACAGAAATCCTGAAGTACACTATCCTTTGGACCTACATCGTGACACCTGGCCAACAATGCGAGACACAAATAGGCGAAGTCATCATTGCCGCCACCACAAACACTACAGTTTCCAGTCTCCAGCTGCCATTGATCCAGATGCCAGACCTACAACAGGACATCCAGAGAAGATCAAAGAAAGTGGATCTAAGAAATGTGGACTTCAGTGATGTGAAAGAAGTGTTACAAAGTGCAAAATTTGGTGAAATAGACGATACGACACAAACAGTGACAATAGAAATTAGTATATGGACCATCTTAGAGTATGTGGTTATTGTAATAGCAATAGTTATCTTTATAATGTATAAATTTCAGTTCATAAACTTTTGTCGAAATTCTCCGAAACCGTCTGCGACACCTTCGGATAATTTCTCTCTTAGGGAGGGAGGAGTTAAGGAACCCCAACCTACCAATATTAGCTTTGTCAGACAATAAGTATTTACTAGATTATTATTTCTCAATTTCCCCACTGCGCGATCAGCATTTATAATTATCTAGAACATGCGTCAATCTGATCACGCTGTGGATGTACTACGTTAGCAATTAAGTTAGTATATAAGATCAATATCTTGTTAGATGAATTAATTACCGTCTTGCTGTAACTGGGATCAAATAAAGTTTATTTTTAAACTCTTCCGTTGTCGCTTACTTAATTCGAGTCGTATGGTGAACGCGTTTAAGTAAATGTTCGGATCTTTAGTATTTAATTCTATGACTGATTTTTAGGGTTCCGTACCCAAAGGGTCCAAACGGAGCCCTATTGCTGCCATTTACGTGTCCGTTTGTCACACATTTTGTTCCGAAGATTTTTTTACTTCCCATTGACCTATGAACTTGAAATTTGGTGATAATGTTTATTATTACGTATATTTTACTAACAAACACCATTATATTGATAAATTGGTATGGAACCCAAATGTGCGAAGTCCGACGGACGCACTTGGCTGGTTTTTATTTATATTTATTTATTTATAAAACTTTATGCACAAGTACAAAGGCGGACTTAATTACCTTAGGCATTTTCTACCAGTCGACCTTAGGGTGGTGCAGAGATTTTATCTCAGGTGTGTCATTTTATTTTATTTATGGCAGGTGCAACTAATGAAAGAAAACAAATGGAAAAAGTAATATAAACAAAACAATTTAATATAAATATATACTTAGATACATGCATACATATAATAATGTTATTGAGAAACTGAACTGAACTGGTTTTTTATGTACTTCTTTTTCAGAATCCTGTCTTAGTAAAAAAATAAATTAAATCGTAACGCATATTGCCTTCATTTATTTCTTTAATCGATCTGGCTAGCCTTTTCCCAAATAGTACTAAGGGTCGGCTTCCAATCCAATCGGATGCAGCTGAAAACCAGTATCGTCATAATGTAGGGACAATGTAAGTACGAATGTTATACGTCAGCGTTTTGTTGTATGAAAGAGAAGTGTGAATGGGCGATCGCCAGTTACTGCGCATTGGCCGGTCCGCGTGTTTGTGTTCAACTTGGGATAATTACGGGAATAAAATAATAATACTACAGTGATCAAAACCTTTTATTTAAATACAACACGTGTGGTGGTAACTCCCGTGGCGAATCCCGTAGGTGTGAAATAGAGCTACCTACAGTGGTGACCCCGACGTGATGATACCGAGATGTTTGCTACTTCCGCTTCGGTTCCTCCTGCCTCCGGCATCTTGATTGGAGTTTGCTGCATCTTGTTCCGCTTTAGGTTGCCGTGACGAACCCACGATTACTCACTCGTTTATATTTTTGAAATGTTCGGGGTCACCACTGTGGCACTAGCGATCAGGGTCGTCAATTTGAAAGCAATTTATTTAACGAACTCTTGAAAACTTTAGGTGTCAAAAGAAGTCGAAGTAGTCCATATCGACCACAAAGTAATGGTATAGTAGAGCGTTGGCATAGGAGTATGAAACAGGCATTAACAGCACGCCTCACGGAAAACACAAGTTGGTACGACGAACTGCCTACAGTTTTATTAGGGTTACGTAGTGTGGGCAGAAGCGATAATGGCGTGAGTCCCGCAGAATATATTTACGGACAAACAATCAGATTACCAGGCGATTTCTATGACACCACTGATAATCGAGTGACAGGGGATTATGCGTATATAGACAATTTAAAAAAAAAAAAACATATAAAACCAGTTTGTCAACAAATACGGGACTCAAGAAAATTATTTGTGCATAGCGAACTAGACAAGTGCAATCATATATTCATTAGAAACGATGCAGTTCGCCGACCTTTAACACCACCGTATGATGGACCCTACCGTGTCATTGAGAGAAAAGGGAAGGTTTTTAAGATACAGTTGCCAAATAGAACTGTTAATATATCCATTGACAGGTTAAAACCAGCGTTTATCATAAACAACCAGTCCGAGGTTACAGACACTAGTGCATGCGAGCCAAACGATAATAAGAAGTCCCCAATAACAAACACGGTTAGTAATAAAAGCATCATTAGTGAAGATCAAAATGTAAAATGCAATGACAAGAAAAAAACTAGAAGCGGTCGTACCATCAAATTACCAGTACGATTTAATTGTTAAAAATAAGTATGCCAGTTAGTACACCTTGAGAAACATCATTACAACAAGGAAGTATTTTGATTGTTACAATATCAACCTTCCTACATTCGCACGATGGTCTGTGAGACCGACAAATTTATTCAATGATTTTGTTGTTAGGGTGTTGTTTTGTTTATATTTTGTTTTGTGTATGTATGTAATCTATTAATGGCGTTGTCATAAGGAATACTGTGGACCCCAAGGGGCGATTGTTTTTCATAGCAGAGTAGATCCTTATGGCAACTACCTTTAACATATTTTATGTTTTTTTTTGTTGTAAAGAAACAATTTCAAGTCGGCCCCTTGAAAAACAGGGGTACGCAAACAATGTAGTATAAGTGAGTGGTAACCTCAGTCAGCATTATAGATAGCAAGTATAGGTACCACAATGTATTACCGGAACACGCTGACAATGCGTTCAATAGAAATTAAGTACATAGGTATTGCAATAGAATGACCAACATATTTTGTCAATTTGTACAAATAAGTAAAAGTAAAATTTACAGAAATAAGAATGCAAGTAATGCAAAATGCACTGTTCAATAGGTTACATGTAGTTGTACAAGTAAATTAAAGTTAATAAGAACACAAGCCCAGTAGTGACAAGTACACATTTTGAAATAATCACCATCAAAATGGGAAAAACATTCAGCAAGGAAGAAGTGATAATTGCCCAAAACGGCGCAGTGGAAGCCCAAGTGTATAAACAAAACATGACAATAACACTTATGGGTGTTTTCATGGTAATTATAATATTTTTTGGGGCCGTCATCTACTGTCGTAATCGCATCAAAAATTGGATAAATAAAATGATGACGACAAATTTTAATACTTGGAACATGCAGGCAGCACAACGCACGCAGCCACAGCAAGCAAGTTATGCGTAACCCGATTCCCGACAGTTATTCATGGAACAGTGTAATAGAATTCCATGACTCATGATAAGGTAGTGAACAGTGCAACTTAGTAAGAATATTGTGATTTATTAAATGATAATGTGACCAAATGGTACAATTATTTCAGAAGGACATGTTAGAGTTAAGATTTTTAAACTTAAAAATGTTTGTAAAATCTGGGGGGAGTAATGTAGGGACAATGTAAGTACGAATGTTATGCGTCAGCGTTTGTTGTATGAAAGAGAAGTGTGAATGGGCGATCGCCAGTTACTGCGCATTGGCCGGTCCGCGTGTTTGTGTTCAACTTGGGATAATTACGGGAATAAAATAATAATACTACAGTGATCAAAACCTTTTATTTAAATACAACACGTGTGGTGGTAACTCCCGTGGCGAATCCCGTAGGTGTGAAATAGAGCTACCTACAATATCATACCCCTCGGCAAGACTGGCTTCTGGCTGCCCGTAACGATTTCAAAGATGTACGAATGACAACTGGAACCAGCTGATGAAATCATCCATACGACATTCAACAACTGTAGCTGAAAATAGTCTATTGAAAAAAAATATACTTCATGAAAAATTACATTAATACCATGAAAATAACTTTTTTTTTTAGATGGGTTCGCTCTTCTAAGTCAGAGGTGACAGAGGCAACGTTGACGATGGAGCGAGCTTATCCAGAAGAATCCTATTCAGTTTAACTTGTAAGAGATTCGGGTTGAATGCGTTCGGAAACGTAGACGCAGGTAGCGAGTTGCACTCTTGCTGTGCTCATTATGAAATTGTTGCGAATTGGTGGAATGGTAACTAGTTGCCTAGGTAACGATGGTAAATTGCAGTGCGACTAGATGTCGGATAGTAGAAGGGGCCGGTGGGATGAGGTCGTGGAGTTCTTGAGTACACTCAAAGATGTACAGTCTGTAGAAGATCGACAAGCAGGCAATCTTGCGGCGTTGAGAAGCATCCGCCAGTGAGCCTCTTAGCTCTGCATTCCACCGAGTCAAGCGCGGCAAGTTGATATTTAGCTAAGCCATCCCAAAGGTGGCTGCAATACTCCATGCAGGATCGGAATTGCGCTAGTAGTGATTTATTGGGCATTCTATTGCCCGTGTGAGCCGTAGGAAGCGACAGGTGGAATAGAATGCCCAATAATTTAAATGAAATTTTATAGAGTGCAGTAAAATAGTGGTTCGGCGTCTATTCCACAATTTTAGTTCTTAAACTCAATATATTGTAACGCCTGCCAAAGTTGTCGCCACTAAATTGCCAGCCAGCCGCCATTGCCATGACGTAACATCCTACCACGGGGCCTAAGTGGAGGGGTGTGACAGTCGCCGCCAGCCAGCCATATAAAAACGTATTGCGCCTTTGCACGAGGGTCATTATAATTTGTAAAATCAAGGAAATATAAGCGATTGCGTTTATTATTATTATTATTATATACTTTATTGTACACCACAAAAAAACATACAGGACAAACATTCACAATAACAAGTGTACAATGGGCGGTCTTATCGCACTAGGCAATCTCTTACAGACAACCTTTGGATGGACAGAACGATAGGAACAGAATTTAGGGCTGTCAGTGTACAAATTATCATAAATTATATACTACTTAGATTTAATAACATAAAATACAAACATACAATATTACAAAAAATATACTAATACATATAAAATATAACATAGAAAGGAGAAGAATAAAAATTATAGTGAAAGGTAATGCTCCTTCACCATTTTTTTAAACGTTGGCAGCGTTTGAGCACGTCTTATTTCAATAGGTAGTGCATTCCACAACCGAGCTGATTGAATCGTGAAAGATTTGTCAAAGAAGGAAGTGGAATGCATACGAATACATAATTTTAGATTTTCCGATGATCTCAAGGACCTAGAATGGGTGTCACAGAGGAACTGAAAGCGTTCTTTAAGATAAAAAGGAGTAAAAGGATTAAAAAGTACATTATAAAGCATAGAAAGTATGTGGGCATTCCGGCGAAGGCGAATAGGAAGCCATTTGAGCTTAGTACGAAATTCAGAAACGTGGTCATACTTGCGCAAGCCAAATATGAACCTGATACAGAGATTTTGAAGTCGCTCAAGCTTATCCAATTGGTCTTGGGTCAGATCAAGATAGCTGGCATCAGCATAGTCTAAGATAGGGAGAAGAAGAGATTGTGCTATCGCAACTTTAGTGGTTATGGGAAGAAAATTACGAAGCCGTCTCAGGGAGCCCGCAGACGCAAACAGTTTTCGACTGACTTCCTGCAGTTGTTTGGTCCAGGATAGAGTGCTGTCGATATAAATCCCCAAGTTCTTCACAATGTGATTTATAGGGATAGTGGTATTATTGAAAGAGACCTGGGGAAGTGTCGACCAATCGATCCTAGAGACAGTCCGTTTACTACCAACAACCGTCACTTGAGTCTTCGTTGGATTAATCCTCAACCCGAACTCAGTGCTCCAGTCACCTATTCGAGCCAAGTCCATATTAATTGTCCCAATGGCATCAGATAACTCTCCGAGAGGGGCTTGGGTATAAATTTGAAGATCATCAGCGTACAGGTGGTAGAAAGAAGAAAGTCGTTGAGTGATAGCATTAATAAAGAGTGCGAAGAGAAGAGGAGATAAAACGCCACCCTGCGGCACACCGGCAGAGGTGTGACACCAAGAAGAGAAAAACTCATCAGTGCAAATACGCTGCCGGCGGCCAAACAGGTAACTATGAAACCAGTCAATTACCGGAGGAGATATGTTAAAAGAGCTTAGGACGCCAAGCAGAATATCAAAGTCAACAGTATTGAAGGCATTGCTAAAGTCAAGCAGAGCAAGTACTGTCAACTTTCCCTCCTCCATTCCTGACCTGATATCGTCCGTGATGTGTACAAGTGCCGAGGTAGTGCTGTGTCCACGCCGAAAACCAGATTGAAAAGGATTCAACAGATTGTGTTTGGAAAGGAACGTGCTGAGCTGATGGTGGACAAGCTTTTCAAGGACTTTGGATAGGAAAGGAAGAATAGAAATGGGACGATAGTCAGAGAAAGATGCAGGATGTGGTTTTTTGGGCAAAGGAATAATTTGGGCATCTTTCCAGGCTTGTGGGAAGACACCACTAGAAACAGAGAAGTTGAGGATGTAAAGGATGACAGGAAGAATGTTATCAAGGATGGGGAAGATCATCTTACGGCTGACACAGTCACTACCAACAGCATTGGATGTAATCGATAGAATACTCTTTTTAACATCACAAGCAGTGAATTGACTTATAACAAAAGGGGAATAATTAGGTATCGGAAGTTTTGAAAGATAATTGAGCGTTGTAGCTTTGGTGGCCCTATCCAATACGGGCAAAGTAGAAAAATGACTGTTAAGCAAGTTGAAGTCCAAGTCTTTAGGAATCGAGTCATGAGACTTTTTTCCGATACCTAATGATTTAAGAAATTTCCAGACCTTAGCTGGATCACCGTTTTGAACTGAATTATGAATATGTTGGCGTTGTGCGTTCCTACACACCTTGTTGCATTGATTTCTAATTGACACGTATTTTTCCCTGTTGACGTCGTTGGGCCGAATTTTAAACCTAAACTTCGCAGCTGCTTTTTTGCTTAGTAAAATTTTAATGTCGTCAGTCAGCCATGGCGCTGGCAGATGCTTAACTCTCACGGCTCGAATAGGTGCATGAGTGTCGTAGAGCTGAATGATGGTAGAAGACAGGATTTCAACTTGTTCGTCTACGGACGAGGATGTAACCAACGGCGTCCAGTCAATGTTACTGGCATCCTCCTGGAGACGACCTATGTCCATATCATCAAAATTGCGAAGCAGAAGAGTTTTAAACTTATGCTTAGGAGGTCGGATTTTATAGGAAGTGTAAATTAGATCATGATAGGAAAAGGCGTCAGCTGAACATTGACCATGTTTAGCGACGTGATCGAAGGATGAGACAACAATAAGATCAAGAAGCGAGGGAACCGAGTTAGGAAAACGGTGAGTGGCATCAAGATTGAGAATAGAAAGATTGGCAGATTCAATAACATGACGAAGAGAAGAAGAGCGGGAATCTTTTTTAAGGAGACATGTGTTAAAGTCGCCCATTATGATGCTATGACTGTAAGAAGGAATAAATTTTTCTAAAATACGTTCGAAAGAAGAGAAGAAATTAATCCGAAGAGAAGGGCAATAGTAGACCCCAAGGAGAATCTTAGAATGATGCAGTTCAACTTCCAGGAATAGATGTTCACCGGCGCTCGGCGGGGGCGGCTGAGTGGACATGTTAACAATAGAAAAGGGAATGTAATTACGCAAATAAATGGCCACTCCACCACCACCACCGACCGCGCGATCATTCCTGATAAGTTTAAAACCTGGAAGAGAGTAAGAGGAAGAGGGAAGACAAGGTTTCAACCAAGATTCAGAAACAAGAATAGCATGAATATCCTTACAGTCAAAGCTTGCCAGCATATCGGGGAAGTGTGCCGGAATACTCTGGGCATTTATGTGGACTACATTAAAGTTCCTGGAGACATCGGAAAAAAGAGAAACAAGAGTGTCGGCTAGACAAGGAACACTCTCGAAGCTTACGTCATCACTATCCAATGAATAAAACGTATCAGAATCACTGCTAGAACTATGGCTGAGCATAAATATAAAAATATAAATAAATAACTACTAAACAAAACAATAATAAACTATGCGTTTAACAATTTTCTGTCCACCTGCCAGTTGTGTTTAACATAACGAGTACAAAATAATAAAACATTAAAATTAAATATAATTTTGTAGTCCAGGTATAAAACAACGTACCTACCTACGTTCAAGTTTATTACAATACAAATAAGATTAAAAATTAAAAAAATTAAAATTAATGGATGCTAACGGGACCGTGCAACTGAGCGAAATTAAAATAAGTTTGAGACGAACGCATCCTGAACGCATCAATGCAAACTTAAGCTGTCAGATTGTGACAGTGACAGCTTGACAAGTGACAATGAAATTAAGATGTTGAAAGTTGAAGTCGAAGACCAATATAAAAACAAATAATATTGGGTACACAAAAAAACAAGAAATTAAATAGGAAAAGGTGTCAAGTGTTGAAAAATAAAGTAAATATACCTACATACAGACAAACATAATAAACAAAAACCACCTGGACTATCAAAATGGAAAAAAAAAATAACAACGAACTTTACTTTCGGGCCACAGTACGCTTTGTTTTAGTGGCGGCGACCTTTTCGACTGCGACTGGTTGAGCGGCGCCCGGCCCCGGCTGTGCAGAGCCCTGTTCCGACTGCTGCGCGATGCTATTGAGGTCGGCATTGGATGTCACTCGATGTCGAGATCCCTTGGCGTCAAGGACGATCACAGTGCCTTCCGAGGTCCAGCATTGAGTCACGCCAAATCTGTTCCGTGCTGCCATGAAGACGTTGTGCCTGGTTTTCGTGAGAAACTCCGATACTGTGATTCCGGACCCCTTCAGCTTGGTCTTGCTAAACCAGACTTTATCCCGGAGGGCAACGTCATGGAGTTTGAAGAGGATCGGTCGGGGTTTGTTAGATGCGCTGCGCCCCATCCTGTGACACCTCTTGATGCCAGACAGATCCAAGTCAAGCTTCAGACGCTGTGTGACAACTTGTGCCACCACCTGTGCAGTCACTTCATCTTGCTGCTCCGACACTCCGTGCAACAGCAGGATCTTACGCCGCCCACGCATCTCCATGTTGTCGAGGCTCTGTGCTAACATGGCAGCTTGCTGCTGGAGAGAACCGAGCGCCTGAACAATAAATGTCCGGAATGATGAGAACTCGGCTGCCAAACCTGTGGTGGTGATTGGTGTGGTGCACGGTGTCTTTTGCAACTCCTTTTCAAATTCTGACATTCTTAGACTAAACAGATTGCTCATATCTGTGATTGTGCGGTTGATTGCTTCCATAGTGAGGATGTGAAAATAAATGTTAAGTTATGGAGTTGAAAACACTTGACTGGCAGGTTGAGATGATCAACTATCTATATGTACCATTAAAATATATATTTTTAAACTATTACTATTTTTAATTAAATTTTCAAATGAAGAGATAAAATTTGGCTGTTTGTGTTTTGACTACCCACAATTTTTTTTTTTTTTTTTTTTTATACAGTTTTTTTATAATTTCTACGCCTACCCTAGTTTTTAAAATATTCAATAATATTTTTCAGTGTGTGTTTTGGGCGCTATTCCACTTTTTAAATCTCTTGTGGCTTCGATTGGAACGGAATGTTTTCTAGAATACCCAATAACATAAATTGATCTACAAAGTTTGTGGTTGAAGTCCTATTCTACTTTAATATCCGGTTCTTATCCATAGGAAACGACTAACCCGAACCGTGCACCTTTTGTCGACGTTTTATAAGTGCCCATGTAGGCCTATGTAAAATAAATATTTTTGATTTTGAAATAATCTCGTTTGGTTGCGATTCGGTCGACTCGACCTGCCGTTATATAACTAAAGGATAAACCCTTTTACTGTACTGTGTTTTACAAAGTACGGTACGGTACGATATTTACGAGGTTTGTGGTTTGAGTCTTATTCCAATTTTAAAATCTCGTTTGGTTGCAATTGGAACGGAAAATGGTTTAGAATGTTCATTAAGGCCGTACCCTGACCAAAAAATCAGCATGAGATATGAGCATTCAAATTGGCCTAGCGGCACTGGTGACGCATGAATTACAGTAGTGAATACGCCCTGATTATAGAATAAAATCGAATATTAGTCTTCTGAAAAAATATAAAACTTACAAAATGTTCGTTATCAAATTGTCTATCCATTAGTGTTAGTACAAAAATAATTAATGAACACTTTACGAGGAGTACATACTCATGTTTCGAATATTATTTAGTTATTAAACACGCTGTATTATTACAGCATCGGCAAAGGACAATGGCAGAAACCCATACATTGTTTTAGCTGAGATTAAATTTCTACGACTCTAAATGAAAAATATCTGGTTTAATTCAGGGTCATCTTCTGAATTAGTTTGTGCAAGAATTTTTGTTCAAGAATGCCGAAAATAATAGATATTCAGTCATGAACTTTTGTAGGTTATGTCTGGGTAACTTTTAATAATGTGTTTAATAGGTAATATTATTACAATTTCGTGGCAGTAAACGGGCAATATCGCATTAGTTTTTCCAGAGGCGGATTAAAAGTCGAGAACGCCCTAGGCAAGCACCTCATTGGCGCCCCTCTAGCGGCCATAATATACATAATTATCTAATTCACATTTAAAGGAGCAAAAAAAATCTGTAACCTCGCGCCCCTAGGCACGTACCTAGTTTGCCTTAGGGATAATTGATAAGCAGACGTTGTGCAGCGAATTCAGCAATCCACAGCAGACACACAGGCCGTCGCAATGTTCAAGAGACCAGGCATATGGCATAAATATGAACGCAAACGTATGTGTCAATCTTTATTTGATTCAACAAACAAGTGCACATAAACGCATAGAGCAACACGGACCATCGGCGGACCGGAGGGGAGAAGCCATAGCGTTTTTTCCCGATACAAAACTGTCTGTCATTTTTAGCGGGGGGAAATCTGTTTTGCAAGGTCGTGTGGATATGACTTTGGGTTATTCTTCGGTTTTATTGAAACTCACAAAGAGACGAGACAACATATTATTTATTAGAGACTGTTTTTTACAAAGCACTGTTTTACAAGGTATTACATTTTTCTAGTCCGCCATATTTGACACTTGGTACTTGGACTGTCATAGACTTTGCCATAGATATAAAATACGTTTCATATTTTGTTGGTTTATTTACGTTTCTAATAATTTATTATTCACGATAGATACACAGATCACAGAGTATAACAGAATGTCTAATTTCCAACATAAAAAAAAGATAAGCTTATTTAGATTTTTTTCGATAAAGAACCTAACTAAATATTAGTAGTGACATCTATACTAAAAAAGTGATTCGCAGGAACTAATGAATGTTGCCAGCCTATATTTTTACAATCTGCTCTACCCACACTTTCTCAAATTCTCACACAAAAATAATCGTCTGTTACTACGAAACTCACACATAAAAAAAAATACACTAACAATTTCACACACACATAGATACTTTCTGTGTCATAACAGTATAATGAGATAACGCAACTACACTGACAAGATGCTTACAGCCGTGGTTGTAACTACTGTCGATACGCATTATCAATAAATTCAAGAACTCTGTTAGGGATATTAGGTTTACAAAGTGATACAAAGGTAGATATAAGATTATATAAAGATTGACTTTATTTATTATGTACTACAATAATTAACATCTAACAAATAAACTTAATTTTTAGATCATTTTAAAAACCATGATAGTTGTATCTATCACTGGTTTTTAAAATGGATTAGTTTTGTATAAATATGACGTATACATTTTTGTGGGTCTGCTTTTTGTATTAATAATAATATAATATAATCCAGGTTAGTCTATTATTACAAAATTTCTTCCATGTATCCCTTAAATTTGGATCTTTAGGAAACCTGCAATAAATAAATTACACCATTATAGTTGAAGTTCACACTAAGTAATTTTAATAATATTTGTTAATACTCGTAAGTATTGTATTATTTTTTATTTAACTTTATTTTATTATTCAACTATGTATAATAAAATAAAGCTTACAATATAATATTTTAAACAAATCAGAAAACTTAATCTCAAAAATGTCTGTATGGATATGACGTGGCAGATCTCTTTTTGCAGCAAAAAACAGAACAATTCGGCATTTTTTTAGGACGTCGATTCATCTCATGATGTATTTTATTTATTTATTTATATATGCTTTATTGTACACCAAGATAAAAATACAAAAAGAGACATTAAAAATTAAACAAATATACAACAGGCGGCCTTATCGCGTTCAGCGATCTCTTCCAGGCAACCTTGAATGGATAGAGATAGCCTGGACACGATATGGGGTTGCACTTGGTGCAAATTTCAAATTATAATTATTACTAATTACAATTAGGTACTAAAAACAAACTACAAAAATAGATACTTAAATACATACATACATCTAACTACACAAACAGGAAACAAATACAGCTTATACAAGGACAGGATCACAGAGACAAGTAATGTTCCTTTATAAGTTTTTTAAAGACAGGCAACGACTGAGCATGTTTTATTGGGTCAGGCAATGCATTCCACAAACGAGCAGCCTGGACAGTGAATGATTTATCAAAAAAAACTGGAATGCATAGGCATTTTAAGTCGCAAGTTTTCTGATGACCTAAGAGACCTCGTGTGGGAATCGCAGATAAACTGAAAACGATTCTTGAGGTAAAGAGGCGTAGAAGGAGTAAAGAGCACATTGTACAAAACAGAAAGAATATGAGCATTCCGGCGAAGGCGAATTGGTAACCACTTGAGCTTTACACGGAATTCGGAAACATGGTCATATTTGCGCAAACCAAATATGAACCTTATACAAACATTTTGAAGTCGCTCAAGTTTATCGAGTTGTTCTTGAGTAAGGTCAAGATAGCTGGCATCAGCATAATCAAGGATGGGAAGAAGAAGAGATTGTGCAAGCGCAATCCTGGTGGCAGTCGGAAGAAAATTACGCAGTCTCCTCAAAACTGCAGCAGATGCAAACAACTTGCGGCTAACTTCCTGCAGTTGGGCAGTCCATGAAAAGTTTTTGTCGATGAATATCCCCAAGTTTTTAACTTTCTCACTCAATGTAATAACTGAATTATCAAAAAGAACTTGGGGAAGAGACGTCCAGTCGATCTTTGAAACCATTCTAGAACTGCCCACTACAATAACCTGCGTCTTAATAGGGTTGACCATAAGCCTCTTGCTCCAATCACAAATGCGAGCCAGATCAAGGTTTATGGTTACGATAGCCTCGGACAGCTTTCCGAGGGGTGCCCGCGTGTACAACTGTAGATCTGCATAAAGATGGTAGGAAGAAATAAGTTCATTGGAGATTGAGTTTATAAAAACTGCGAAAAGTAAAGGGGATAAAACGCCACCCTGTGGTACCCCGGCAGAAGTACTGCACCAGGAAGACAAGTTCTCTCCGATACATATACGTTGCCGGCGCCCGACCAGGTAACTACGAAACCAGTCAACCACCGATGGAGATATATTAAGAGAGCATAGAATACCAAGCAAAACGTCGAAATCAATAGTATTAAAAGCATTACTGAAATCTAGCAATGCCAAGACCGTCAGATTACTGCCTTCCATGGCTGACCGAATATCGTCCGTAATGTTGAGAAGAGCTGTGGTGGTGCTGTGACCAGGACGGAAACCGGACTGGAAGGGATTGAGGAGATTGTTTTTGGATAGAAACTTGCTAATTTGATTATGGACTAACCGTTCTAGGACTTTGGATAGAAATGGTAAGACGGATATTGGACGGTATTCAGAAAAGGATGTGGGATTGGACTTTTTAGGTAAAGGAATTATTTGCGCATCTTTCCATGAGCACGGAAAGACACCGCTAGACACAGAAAAGTTAAGGATGTGGCAAATGACAGGAAGGATAACGTCCAGCACCGGGAGTAACATTTTACGGCTGATACTATCACATCCTACTGCATTGGAAGTAATCGATAGTATGCTCTTCTTAACATCACATGCAGAGAATTGACTAAAAGCAAATGGAGAATAACTGGGAGTCGGAAGAGATGAAAGATAATTCAATGTATTCAATTTTATTGTCCTATCAAAATTGGACGAAGCTGTAAAATGAACGTTCATTGCATTGATGTCTAAATCTTTAGGGATTGACTCTTGTCGGGTTTTACCGACTCCCAATGATCTTAGAAAATTCCAAACTTCAGATGAGTCTTTATTTTGGACTGAGTTATGAATATGTTGGCGATTAGCATTCCTACACACCTTATTGCAAAGGTTGCGGATAGCGGCATATTTGTCTCTATTAGCATCTGTAGGCCGTCGCTTAAATTTAGACTTTGCCGCAACTTTTTTGTTTATTAACCTTTTTATCTCATCCGTCAGCCACGGTGCCGGCAAATGTCTAACTTTAACTGCTCGAACAGGAGCGTGGACATCATAAAGCTCGACAAGTTTAGCTGTGAAGACTTTCACTTGCTCATCGACCGACGCAGAGGCAAACACGGGAGACCAATCTATACTGCTGGCATCCCCGCAAAGTCTGTCAACGTTCATACCACCAAAATTGCGCTGCATGAGGATTTTGGCTTTAGCCTTAGGTGGACGAATTTTATAAGAGAGAAAAATCAGGTCATGATATGAAAAGGCATCGGCTGAACATTGGCCATGCTTAGCGACGCGATCAGGAGAAGAGACAAAAATCAAGTCAAGAAGCGAAGGAGTACAGTTTGGAAAATGATGTGTCGCACTAAGCGGAAGAATGGAAATATTACTAGAAGCCGAAATATTAATCAGAGATGACGAACGATGGTCATTCTTCAGGAGACAAGTATTAAAATTACCCATAATTATGCTATGACTGTAAGAAGGGATCAAGATTTCTAAGAGTTTTTCGAAAGATGAAAAGAAATTGATGCGTAAAGAGGGACAGTAATAAACACCAAGAAGTAATTTTGAATGATTTAGTTCGAGCTCAAGAAAAAGATGTTCACCAGCATTTGATGGCGGTGGCTGCGCTGACGCATTGACAACTGAGAATGGAATATATGCGCGGAGATATATTGCAACACCACCACCACCACCAACAGCCCTGTCGTTTCTTATGAGCACGAAGCCGGGAAGAGAGTAGCTAGTTGAAGGGAGACAAGGTTTAAGCCATGACTCAGAAATAAGAATAGCATGAATGTTTTTACAGTCAAAACTTGCCAGCATATCGTGGAAATGAGCCGGAATACTTTGAGCGTTGATATGTATAACGTTAAAATTCTTAGGAACATCAGAAAACTGCGCCCCAAGACTATCTGAAAGAGAAGGCACGCTCACAAAACTGTCATCGCTACCTGTCAACGAATAAAAACTAAAATTATCACTGCTGTCATCTCTAATAGACATAAATTATATTTTCCTATTATATAAATATATAAAATCCTATCTTAAAACTAATAAAAACCAATAAACATTTAACCTGCCGGATGCGTCATTAATTTATAGAAATAAAAAACTAGATGAGTCCGGGAAACATTAATAGAACTAAAAATTAGTTTAAGTCATAAAGTCAGAATTGAAATTATGACTTTTACCAGTGCGCCGCTACCTTAAACAGAACGCACCGCAAAGAACGTACTAACATTACATACACTAAACTGACAGTAGTGAAGTGACAGTGACAGTTGACAAGACGTGTCATGTAACATTGTTAGTAAACACTAAGTTTGGAAGTTTCAATTAGTAAAGAAATAAGTGAAGGTGAAAGGAAACCACGACAAGAAAATAACACTACCCGGACCTTCAGTAAAACATAACTGAGAATGAAATCACTTTCTCACAGAAGCAACGCGCTTTAACCTTGCTGTCTTCATAGCAGCAGTGGTCGGCAAAGAGTCTGGCATTGTCGCTTTAGGATCACACTGCTCCCACTGCTGATGTACCTCGTTTTTGCGCAAGGTATGAATAAGCATTATTATACAACGCGTATAATGCGCATAAAAATTACGAAAGAGTGGAATTGTACTCTTACAATGACTGATAAGTTCACTCATTGTAAGAGTACACATTCACTTTTTAAATAATTATAAAGAATCCCTAAAAAAACATAGAAAAATTAGCCGCAGTCAGGTACGATTTTTACAGATATTTGAACTTTGTAGATCGCTCCTAAGCTAAACTCGATAATATCGATATGACAGTGGCACAGACCTAGTACTGATAATAGATGAGTAGGTATCTATAGCATCCTCGGTCACACTGGCACAAAAGATGGCATAGACAAAAGTATATCTATTTTTTTTGCTTATGACGTTTTCTGTAAGTGCGAAAGTGAATACCGATATTGAAATTGCGTCTTAAACATGTTCTTTCTAGTAATTACAAGCTCTCTTGTACATTTATTTATTAAGCAACTTAAACGTGTATCAATCAATGAGGTAGGAAAATTATGGAAACGGCATATTCTACTGTAATAAGAATAGTTATACAAATATCTATAATATCGACACACGCATGTCAAAAAGCGTTTCGTCTCTTTTTAACTAACCAAGAGCTGCTTATGAAAAGAGAGACATCTAAATGTTTGTCAAGGACTAAACTTGGCAAAGATTTTGAGTGGCGTCAAAATCATGTCTATGCGTGACCGGTCGCCATGTAGAGTACCGCGGTTTTGTGTAGTTACACAAAACCGAAACAACTATACACTAAACTTGAAACAATTATCAAAAATAGTATTTTTTTGTATTTATGTAAATAAAAATAGCAAACTGTTACCGACATGGGAATCCAACCTTCCTCTCGCGCATTCATGTTGACTGTACCCTGTACTTAGTACTTACCAAGGTCAGTTTCTAGATAGGGAAGCGGCAGGGGTAGTGACCGCGCCAGGGTAAGCAACACCTACCAAGGTCAGTCTTGGGATGGGTGACCACTTTTTTTTGATCGCTTGTTTATGGATAGGTGACTCCGCCAGGGTAAGCAACACTAACCAAGGTCAGTCTTTGGATGGGTGACCATCACCAGTTTTTTTTTTATCACCCATCCTAAAGTCACTCCGCTAGGTTAAACAACATCTAGCAAGGTCACCCATCCAAAAAAAAAGCGAACAAAAAAAAATCTCTTCTTCTTTAATTAGTTTCTATCAGTCATCATCTCAAACCGTCTTTTCTTTGGACCGGCCTTTAATAACCATCCACCTTCATACTCACTTTTCCTGCCACATGCTCCCCATCATAAGTACGAGTATATATCATAACATTCGGTTCCTCCTTATCTTTTCTATCACATGCGCTACTTTCAAATGCCCTCTTACATAGGATGTGCATGGAGTGGTTCATTTGTTTGCCAGCACCCGTGCGTAGCTTGACCGTGGCGCGCAATGGACGATCCTACCTTTAAAGTCATACAAAGGGTAGCTTAGCTGTGGGCTGCTCTGAGGCGCCTGTAGTCTATGTACCATTAGGATACGCCCCAAACTCTTTCAGGACCTCCAAGAGCTTTACTCCTTCGTCGTCATCACAAAACTTCTCAGCACATTAACCTGTTTTGAATGTTTTGTAATTACTGATCTATAAATCTATTCATACACACGTTTACGTCATCAATTTGGTATAGTATCGTAAAGTCCGTGTTTTCTAGCTCAGCTCGGCTTCGTAATCTAGGCGGGTGTGACATTATTTATTTTCCTTGTTGGACTAACGTGATCTATAGATAACAGAACAGGCCTGTGATCCGTTACATGGGATCCAATACAAGTGTGGTAGATCGATACTTAGATTTGAGGAGCAGGTGATCAATGCAGTGGTCCAGTCGAGTAAGGAAAAGGTGGGTCGGCATCAGCCCATACGAGGCGTTAATTATAAGGTATTCGAAGCTTTGGTCGTTCCTATTACTTGGACTTATATCAATGTTTAGATCTCCTACAAGGACGATACTAGGGCAGGAGGATATTTTCTGATAAACATCGCACAGGCATGTCGTGAAATTGTTGAATTGCTCTCTGGTATTGAAAGAAGGGGAGCGATAAACGGCGACCACAGATAACGTTTTCCATTTGACATACTAGGCAATTCCCCCCGTCAAAAGACTGCTCCCAAACGTAGCTTTGTAACCCTAATTTTGTGTATATTATAACTCCATCGTTTTAATTTTTTTTAATCCTAACCGTTGATTAGTTTTGATTAGCGTTGATCGCTGACGAGTAAGACTGAAATCCATCAAGGACAGGTAGTGTATAGACTTTACTCAGCCAAGTTTCCGTCAAAACAATGATGTCAATGTTTAGTTTTGTCAAATTCAGCAATACTTGAAGTTGGATAAAGTTTTTGTTTACGCTACGTATGTTTAAATGTAGTATATTTATATTACTTCCGGTTGAGTTGATATATTTGGGACAGTCTTCAGGGTTACAGTTAAATGAGTTTACGAAATTCATATGGTCTAGGTCATTATTAATATTGTATAAGATAGCCATTTATAATAGTTAGAGTATTAATAAACATTCGAACTTTAACCAATTCTGTTTGTTAAGGTGATTTATAGTTGGCGGTTTTATAAGTATTACGGCGCACTTTTGTATTAGATGTTTGCGCATAAAGTTAAATATGCCGAAAGCTATTAAAATTGATGCTCGAACATTATTCTAAAGGTTAAACCTTTTTTGAAGAAGAAGCTCGGGCGGGGTCTCCGATTATTCCATTTAATCAAATATACAAACGAATTTTGGCAGCGACAGGTTAGTGTTGTCAACTTTCTTGTTATAAATTACCCGATACTTAATTAATTATTTAAGTCCACGAAATATTCGTTTCTATTTGTACGGGTCGTAAGTCCGTACACTGATTCGCCGTTAGTTGGTTGGAGAGAAACACGTCACAGTTAGATCCACTAGTTAAATATATTTGAGTTAAGTAAACTACAGTATAACTTAGATGGAAGGCGACTATTTCTCTCTCTTGGTTTGGATAGCAACACGGCTATAAGATCACTATCTACGTTGATTGCTTTGTTATGATGTTTTATACGGTCAAATTATGACGCACATCGTTGGCCTAAAGTAGGTTGCAAGTATGCAGAAAAATGTACGGTGATGAGACCGTACACTATTCTTGCTGCAGGTTAGCGTAAGGGTAACGTACATCTATTAGGTAACCGGCTAAGTGAGTGAGCAAACTAACCTGCCAGATTTCAAATTTCTACTAACATTTATTTTATTATCTTATATTTCAGGTGTGAATCAAGGACTAATTTCAAAAATAGTTAAGTAAGAGCACGCAGCAGAAGAAACTGGTACAAAAATTCGGACACCAAGCAAGGAGAGAAAACGTAAAAGTGGATTTGTGCATGTTGATGATTTTGAGATGGGAGTTATACGGAGGAAAGTACATGAATTTTATTCTGCTAAAAAAGAGGTCCCTACTGTAAAAAAAGCTTCTAGAAGTCTTAAAGACAGAAATAAATTACACAGGACAGCGAGAGAGTCTGCGAAAGCTGCTTCACAAGGTGTGATTTCGTTTAAAAAAATCTCAATCCAATCGGAAGGTTTTTATGGAGCGTAATGAAATATCAGCTTGGAGAGCTAAGTACATGCAAGCAGTGGATAAAAATAATAAATCTTCCCAGCCCCGGCCCATAATTCATTTAGATGAGACCTATATTCACTCTTCGCATACATCGGGTAAATATTGGCAAGGAGAGGGTGAATACGGAGAATTGGAGCCTGTATCGAAAGGGCTAAGATATATTATTGTTCATGCGGGAGGAGATACTAATGTATTACTTGTGTTTAAATCAAACTCAAAAAGTGGTGATTATCATGACGAGATGAATAGTACCAACTGTTCGAGCCTACGCCTGCTCGTTTAGAATGAGCAAATCAACGCTGCGTGTTAATTAGTTTTAATTAGATGTAAGTATTTTTGTACTGCTTGTCGTTAGCCCCTTCCATTTTTGTTTGTCATCGAGACAATACATGTTTTACTAAATATCAGCATTTTTGGAGTTTCCTTGAAGAGTCACCTAAAATTACCCAACACAACTTTAATAAGTGGGTTATTGAAAAACTTGTGCCTAATTTACGAGAGCCATCCATAATAGTGATGGATAATGCTCCTTATCACCGTATTTGTGTGAATAAAGTCCCAAATACGAATTCCTTAAAAAAAAGATATGCAATTATGGTTGACCCAAAATAAAATTGACTACGGAGAGAATTTGACTAAACCTCAGGGGGATGACCATAAGCTCTTAGAGCGGTATCAATTTGAGATCGAATAAGGGACAGATGTATCTGACTTGTATACATCGGTCACTTACTCGATATCAAATTGATACCGCTCTAAGAGCTTATGGTTACCCCCCAGCAATTAGAAATAATTAAGAGAAACAAGCCTGAACCTGTATATGAGATTGAAAAATTTTTAGAAGACAATAAACACAAATGCTTATATCTCCACCTTATCACTGTGATCTCAATCCCATTGAACTCATATGGAGCACAGTGAAAAGAAAAGTTGCTGATGTAAATATTGAGCACAAAAATGCTGAAATGCCCCGCATAGTTAGAGAAGCTTTTGACGCTATTACAGTTCATGAGTGGGCACATCAGGCACGTATACAGAGGGGGGGGATAGTTGGGATTTATCCCCCCCCGAAATCTGAGTGTGTTTATTTATTTGCTTGCATGTTCTTTCAATAAGTAGGTAAAATAAAAATATAGATAGATCTTGATCTGAAAAATCGCTGTAATCACTGTACTATATTTTTTAATAACTTAAAGAAGTACCGTCCGACGTCCGTAGTTTAGTCACACACTTATAAGTATTTTATATTTATGTATAAGTATTATTATTATTGATATAAGTATTTTTCTGTTTCCGGCGGCAGCCATTACGTCTAGTACCATATCAGGATCTGGCGCCAAAGCGGAATGGATAGACAATAGAGCGAGACCAGTAAGCCTCTCGCCCGCCATTCTATTCCTTAAAAAAGATTTTATTCTCTTTAGGCATGAAAATTACCGCTCCACAGATGCCGTTGAAACCGGAAGGGTGGCCAGAATATGTATTATACTGTTAATGGTAGGAAAGAAAATTTTGTCACACGTGTCTAAAATTTCCATAATTTCGACATGGTTGTTTCAATGTTTGTCCCCTCCCGAACCAAAAGTCTGGATACGTGCCTGGGGCACAGCATTGTAAACACGTTCGCAGGTTATAAGGAGAATGCTTAAAACATGATTTGTATTTAGATAAACCTTTTATTATAGAAGTGGTAAGTGACACTGAAACCGAAAGCGATAGTGATAATGATGATAGTGGTACAGAAATAAGCGGAGTATGGCCTCACAACCAGGATGAAGTTGTGTATGCAGGTTCATCTAAAGATCACAATTACTATAAACCTGGTTTTCAATAAATCATTGTAAAGCAATTTGTTTTTTTTATCACACTACACTACCACTAGGTACCACTGCTGATTATAATTAGTCAAATCTGGTGTTAGGGGTTAGGTACGGTCATAACTAAATGCTAGGCATCCAGGTACCTCCTGCAGGGTAGGTACCTACTTAACTTCGCATTAAATGAAAGTTGTATCCCCCCCCCGTGGAACATTTTATCTGCTGATCTTCCACTTCATTGGATTACTTTTAAGATACAGCCATTGTTTGTTTAACTTTTTTTTTATACGTATAATTTTTTTATTTGTAAATACTGTAATTCTTAAAAAAATCTTTTTTCGTAAAATATGTGTGGGGAGGTTTATTTATTGATTGATTTATGTGAAATAGGGTATTCTTATGTAAATAAAAAAAAAACGATTATGTCTAATGTGAAATTTCCTTCTTGAAAACTTACTAAATGTTGGGCACCTTCTATTAATTAGTAACACTGAATCGACGGTGCCGTCCTCTTTCAGTTCACAGATAAGTTGGTAGGACTGTAATTGATGCTGCGGGGTTATTCCCGTTCGTCCACACCCCGTCGTCTACACTGCGGACGACTGGGAATAATGCGTTCTGTTCGTCCACAGTGTAGACGAACAGAACGCAACATTCCCAGTCGTCCGCACCTCGTTTCATGTTTAGTTTAAGAGTCAGTGTTTTTTTTTTTTAAATTAAATAAATGATTTAACGGTTTAATTACTTTAAAAACAACATAACTATTAAGTTTTTTGAGAATTTAGCTACTAGCTAAATTCTCATTAGATACCTCTTTGCCGTATAAAATTTATTTTGTTTGATAAAATTGTGTATTAATACAAATAAACGTTTTGATGTGCGTCGAATAACGAAATCTAGTTTCCTTTATTTTATGTAAGCTATAAAATATACTTACTCTTATCCTTATAACTCCGCCGCACTTTAATTTTTTGCTGTTAATACAACACCAAACGTTTAATCCACTTTTGTGTGCTCTTCTAACGTAATATTGGTGACCTCCATGAAGTAAAACAGTCCCGTGCTTTCTTTTTATATACACGAGCACAGTTTGGTCACTTGAACCACCAGCCGGTGCACTTAACCCCGACATGATCCCGAATGCAAAAGCTCATCGTCACTTTATTGCCTTAAAACGTGGGCATGCAATATGCAGCGAGCTGATTGGCTATTTCAAGGCCATGTATCTATTGTTCATTCCCGGAAGCGTCGTCAAAACTGATAAGCGGAGTGCAAAGACTATCTTTTGTTGGAGGATCGACAGGGTGCAGTTATAATAGTTGAGTATATCCAGGCGATTGTAACTTTAAAACTTTTTACATATTAATTGCATTTAAACTGATATTGATACGAAAAAAAGCTTTAGATTTACTAGGTATGTACTTTTGAAGTATTTGCCTTACTAAAGTAATAAAGCTAAGTATATAATATTTTAAAAGTATGTTTAATAAATAATGAAATACTATCATCATATTTTCTTTTTATTAACTCTTAGACTAGACGTGAGATGACGGGGTGTGGACGACTGGGAATAATGCGTTCTGTTCGTCCACAGTGTAGACGAACAGAACGCAACATTCCCAGTCGTCCGCAGTGTGGACGACGGGGTGTGGACGAGCGGGAATGACTCTTAACAGCCTACAAGGTTAGGTTAGCTCTGATACGCTGCAAGTTTAGGTTAGCTGTGACCGCCTAAAAGGTTGGGTTAGCTTTGACAGCCTACAAGGTTAGGTTAGCTCTTACTGCGAACGTGGTTTGTAAGAGCCAGGCACGTATACAGAGGGGGGGATAGTTGGGATTTATCCCCCCCGAAATCTGACTGAAAAAAAAAGCCACCAAACTGCACGAAGCAACCCTCCCAGCGATACTTCAGAAGAACTATTTTTATACCGTTCTCTGACGATTTGATATCTGGCTGTCTGGCATGAACGATAGATTTGCGAATCAAAGAGAGCTGCTTTTTTCTTTAGAAATTATTCTTCCGAAAAATGTGGTCGAGAGGAAGATAAGTGAATTAGAAAATATGAAAATTTATTGGGAAGAAAGTGTTGGAGAATCACTAATAAAATCAGAGTACAGTATGTGGTGTGCCAAGTGGAATAACACAGATAAGAAACCAGTCGAAATTATGGAAATTTTAGACACGTGTGACAACATTTTCATTCCTACCATTAACATAATACATACTCTGGCCACCCTTCCGGTTTCAACGGCATTTGTGGAGCGATCATTTTCATGCCTAAAGAGAATAAAATCCTTTTCAAGGAATAGAATATCGGGCGAGAGGCTTACTGGTCTTACTTCCGCTTTGGCGCCAGATCCTGATATGGTACTAGACGTAATAGCTGCCAGTGGAAACAGTAAAATACTTATATATAAATATAAAATACAAGTGTGTGACTAAACTACGGACGTCGGACGGTACTTCTTTAAGTTATAAAAAATTATAGTACAGTGATTACAGCGATTTTTACACAGTTCACATGGTTGTTTCAATGTTTGTCCCCCCCCTCCCCTCCGAACCAAAAGTCTGGTTACGTGCCTGGTAAGAGCTCTAAGAGGGACTTATAAATTAAATAAAACCAAAAGTAAAATTTCATGTTTTTTATATTATTTCTTAGCATCTAATGTTACCTCACTTATCTCAACATAAAGTTAAAATAAAAAATACATTACATCCTAGATTTTATACAACAGATTTTCTGGCGTTAAGGTTTAAACCAGTTGCTATTTACAGGCTCTTGCAAGAATCAAGATAGATTTTATCAAGATGCAAGAATACGCAAGAAAACGTGCATATTTGATGCTAGATGGTAAAATATTTGACGCAATATTTTCTTGCTTTTTCAGCCATTTACTTGCATATTCTTGCATAAGTTTTGCAAAATCTTTGTAATGAAATCAATACAATATTTCTTGCATCTATTTTTAAGTGTAAAGAGTTATTTAAAGTTTGTTTTTAGAATATTAAATATGATTTAGTGGCATTTTAAATTCTAAAAATTATCTTTTACTGGCCTTTTTCGGATAGGAATCGAGTTCACGACCACGCGTTAGCCAATCCTCCCTTAAACTTTCTATTGTAACACAATTCACCCACCGCGTCGGTCTATCTGTTTGCGATAAACTCAAAAACTACTGAACGGATTTTCATGCGAATTTCACCAATAGAAAGAGTGAGAAACGAGTCAGGTTTTTGTATATAATTTGTCAAGATCGAGGCCGGGGCGGGCCGCTAGTTTTTTTTTAATTGACACTTAGACATCACCATATTTAATATTCTATAAACATTTTAGGCAAAAAAGCTTCATAATGAAAATCTTAGATAAATCATAAAAAGCTATCATTAGACACGGTGAAACAGATTATTCTCAGTCATGATTATTTTGAATTTAATAACAAAAAAAAATACGTTTTCCCAAAAATTGGCTGAATAACACATCACTCATGTGCCTATAGTATATCCCCATTTCAATCAGTATTTTTTAAATCCCATGTAATAGCGGGCGAGCGTAGTGCCATCAATCGGGCCAAAACCCGGGTAGCTGAAATACCATAATCCAAATAAACTTTACTTCCAGACAAATACTTGTTCAAGATATTCAAAACTTTTGTTATTATTAGTCTATCTTTACTATTCAAATCTATGGGCAAGATATTACAAATAAAAATGACTGAAAATTACAAGTTTCACCAGCAATTTTACAGAATAACCCACAGCCATTTCGCGTATAGCTTGGTAAAAGTATTTTTTTTTAAACATAAGTTAAAAATGCTCTACCCGTTGCCTATTAACTTAAGTTGCTTAACTTAAATATGTAATTTTACTAAAAACCTCTACACAATGGTCTTATTGAGATATATTTATTTTTATGGTTCTTTAACTGACCCGACAGATACCTATAAAAAAAGCACTTTTAGTTCCAATTTTTATTCCAGAGGTACGTTATTAGGAATATATAGATTATTTGAAAAAAATAATCGTGATCGGTCCAGCCGTTCCCAAATAATGCGCTTAACAACGAAAAGCATTAAATTTTTATAAATAAGTTGCAAACAGCCAACCGTTATAATTGGTCACCGCTGCAATGGACTTCCGAACCAATGAGATTTTACCATTAATGACGTCATACTCTATAAAGAAATAAAAACATGACGATATATACGACACAGAGATATAAATAGGACCATGTTGTCAGAAAGAGATAAACATACTGTTCAAAGGTACGGCCGTGTCGCGGCCAGACGCAGGACGGACTGAGTTCACTCAAGCTGGTCAGCTTGTGTTTGTATTGCCGCGCAGACGTCGGTAAAACGTATCTACCTCAGTATATATATAACATCACTGCTCTAGACAGTGGCATTCTACCACCGAAGGCGTTGGCCGATATGTCAAAAAGTAAGAGATTTGTCATGTGACATTTAGACAGCACTTGGCAATCCCGTACATTTGTGACATTTTTCCAATCGCTATCGCGACGTTTTCATTGATAAAATGTCACTTGTCTAAATAATTTGCAATACCAGAGGTTTTTTTTAATTATTATTTTTCATACAAGTCTTTCAGTCGGATACATAGATGGGAACATTCTTTAGTATGCATTAGAATACGGATGTAACAGATTCTAATGTTTTTTAGAGTATTTGGCAGCAAATTGTATCGAGTCAGCCTTCTCAGTAAGCTTTGCGGAGGTAGTCAATACTACAATAAAATTATCCGCTCCACTATCCCGAGATCGCTTCTGTTAATGATTTCACATATTGTCTAGTTGCGTAGACAGTTGAGACACAAAACTACACCAATTTTATATCACAATATCCACTAAGAATCAATTTGCAAATAATATTAACAGCTGCTGAACTTCACTCGAAAAAATCCCGCCAAAAACTCGAGTACCAGATGTTCCGCAAATACGTTGCCATCTCAGAGACAAAGCTAAAATGTCTCATGTGCTGTAATGACATTGACACATATATTAAAAAAGGAACACAGGAACGCTGGTTATTTGAAACTTTTAAATTAAGAACTACCAATAAAGACCACTGTATACAGGCTTACAGCCATTATGACCCACGATTGTCGAAATACTTAATTTAAAAAGTACTCCTTAACAAAAATAACTATAACATAATACTCAAAGACTTAACTTTGTAAAGGCGTACCTTATTTTAAATTAAATATTTTAATAAATACAATGCCAAACTGGCAACACCACCCTATTCGAATAAATATTTTTTTTATAGTTTTAATTCATTGTTTTTTTTTATAAGCGATAGTCTATGCGCTACTTTTTTGATAAAAAAAATATGCACCATAGTTATGTTTAGTATATTTTTTTCTTTTCAAAGACAACAATGATGGTTCATTTTATTTTATATTACAATTTTGTAAAGATTGGTTTGCTGAGTTAGCTATTTGTTGTCTCCAAAAAAAATATTACAATAAGTATGCTTAAATTTACAGATAAAAATGTAGTTATTTTAAAAAGATATATTTATTTTAAAGGTTGTGTATGTCATTAATATATCAAGTAGTTTTAAGTAGTGCCAGAATACGTATATTTTATGTTCATATTTGTACCGTATTTGGTATAGTTAATTGAATTTGAGAAATTACATTGGTACTACTAAATAAGCAAAGATAAAATGTTTTTTTTTGTCTTATTGCATTTTTTTTCTATTTTTATATCAATGACACAAATAACAGACAGGAATGTCACACATATATCTTTTTTCAAAAACTACATTTTGTATTAAAGTGTAAAACCCATTACGATTATACAAAAAATGTCAAGCGTTACTTCAGAAAGGCTTGGAAAAGGATGGGTGACCCGTTATTGTAAGCACATTTAGTTTTTTTTCTTTTAGCAACATTTTATGTATAATCGTAAGTGAAAACTGGGTTGAGTTCAAGTATTTTTTTTTCAATATTTTTGTACTCATATTCAAAATAATATGCACGGTAGTGTAAAAATACGATATCTGTCAAATGAAAAGTTTAGTTTTTATAGTAAAAATAAATAAAAAAGACGGCAAATTGATGTCCAAAATATATTTTTTTATTTTCTGTTCCTTAAAAACGCATTTTTAACGTAATTAATTTCAGATAACACTATTTTTTTAAAATATTTAATACAAATAAAGAAAAAATGTTTTTTGATTTACAACTCACAATTTCTTTTTTTCTATATAAAATAACTTCATATAAAATGGAACCAAAAAGAAAAACAGATCAATTTGACAAATATCATATTTTTATTTTGCTAAATAATACATACAGTCGCACTCCAATTGAAATATCATTACACATTTAAATAATCCTTTTTTTACAGCCCGTTCAACCAATTTTGTACTTCTAATGCGTTGGCGACATTACAAATGGCAGCCGATTTTCGTAACAGATTTATGCCATCCTTATGTTTACGGAATAGAACTCAAAATCGATTGAACAGGCTGTAAAAAAGATTGTGAAAATTTCTTGTTATTTCAAATGGAGTTAGGATTTTAATCAGCACAAAAGATTGTTCAGAGAAGAGTAAAATCTTCATTTTTAACAGGGTAGTCAAAAAGCTGTTGATCTTTTTTAGCCGATTGCAGAAAAAAAGGTCATGAGTTTTTTGCCAACTATGGTATGGTGGGCTTCCAGTCAAACCAGATGTTTGTTGAACATCAATATTTTTTACGCTAGAACTGTTCAGATATTATTTTCATAATTTTTCTGGCATTTTTTTTTAAATTAATGGCTACCCTGTCAAAAAAGAAGTTATTTGATACAAAAAAACTTAACCTATGTATATTATTTAATATTTCACTTATTGTTGCCGGTCAATCATTTTAGCTGATATTTTAACTTACAATCTTAAAAACTAATATTATAAAAAAACATAACATTAAATTAAAGAACTTAGGTATAAGAGAAAAAAAATATATTTTACAAAAACTACTAAATTTACTTATTGCAACATAACGATGTCATAGACATCAGTGATTTTTTTTTAAATCGTTTTATTAAAAACTATGGTTTATATGATATCAGTCGTTTGTGGTAAATATTTTGTTTTTTTTTTCTTACTTTCGCTTGGAACAATTTTGTTGGTAAACCCAAAAAAAAACTAGGCATGGGTGTTTTTTCTTGAAAATTTACGTGATTTTTACAAAAAGAAAAAAAATACAAAGAAAATTTTAACTACAAACAAATATACAGTTTTTAAAAGAAATACACACAATATTTTTGTTCAAAGATTTTTTTTTGGAAAAATCACGTAAACACAATCAATTTAAAATCGCTAATCGAGAACTAAGTCAAAATGGAATTCTTTTTTTTGTATCACAAACAATATTTTTTTTCGTTATTTTTAGAAAAAAACTCATCGTTCAGCCTACCCTCCTTTTTACAAGAATGAGAAGCTAGACTTAAGTTATAAAATTGCAGCGACATTGAAGCTGCAAATAATCGTAAGGACTGGCCTTATATAATTATCGTAAGTTCACAATTTTAGCCCAAATTGGACCTTTTTAAGAAGTGGATAACAACACACAATATTGATACATTCAAGGAAATTAATATTTGATTTTACCTTCGAACGTTACTTCAAGAGGCGGACTTGCCTGCCAGAGATCTGGTAAATATAAGGATAGACAAACTTTTTAACTACTGTACTCCTGTTTTATATGCGAAATTACAAGTGCTCTGCATGCTACCCAGAAAAAAACCGTTAACATCAAGCATTTTGACATTTGTCAAACGTCAAAATTGAGTTTCACAGATTGTCATAAACGAAAAAAAAAATCTAAGTGCCCAATTCAGAAGCTTAACACCGAGTCTTTTTGACCGATTTGAAAAATTAATAAAGAAATCGCCAAACTATCGTCCTACACTTTTTTGACAACAATTATGACATTTGACAAATATCAATTTTTTTCACATAAAATCCGTTTGTCTAAGTTAACAATATTATTGCATGGTAGAGTCTTAACGTCTGTTTGTGTGTGTGTTACCACCTCTGGAACGTTGTGTAGCAGGCGGGGTGTCACTGGTCGTAACTCTTGGCCTTTCTGTCCATGTCTTCATCGTTTGTGCGGTTCATGGGGTGGTCTGGAATTGGAACGTGAAGTTAGTTTTATTGTACAGGGGACGTCTGTACCTCTAAGAGGTAGATAGGTGTATAATACAAACATTTTCCTCATACTTTGTAGAAGGTTGTTACGGAAAGAAAAATCAAGGAAAATATAAACAAAATGGTAGGTATGCAGGTAAATAGGTTAGGTAGGTAGGTAGGTACGGTAGATAGGTAAGTTATAGGCAGGGTAGGGTAGGTAGGGTAGGCAGTTGCCGGGAGCGAAGCCGCGGGCAAAGTTAGTTCAGTATAGTTACCTTGGTGCTGTGGCATCTTGGGGACAAGCACAACGTTGCCATCGGCCGCCTGCTGCAGAGAGTATTGTTGAGAAGACAACGGTCTACCTTCAGGGTCGCGCAGGTTCTGTAGAAGATAAATAAAAATTATTCACTTGCAAGAAAATAGATTTAGTGGGGTTTTTGTTCCACGGCGATAGATATGTTGTGTTAGCAGTGATTTGCAAGTAAAAGGATTTACTCGGTTCGTGAATATTTTATTATTTAATACAGTGACGATTTGTTTTATAGTACTTTTTTGCACGTTTTTACAGTTTCATTGCACCAAAATGTGTTACAATACAAATTTAAACAATCGAGTGGAATGCCTCAAAAATTGAAAACCGCGCCATCTATTGGCATCAATTTTAAATGATCCGTACAAATAATCTTTGAAATGCGAAAAAGAAGACTGTAAAAACGTGCAAAAAAATACTATATAACAAATTGTCCCTGTCACATCACATCATCAGCCTATTAATGTTCCCACTGCTGGGACACAGACCTCCTCTCTGTGAGAGGGAATCGGCCGTAATCCACCACGCGGGCCCAGTGCGGGTTGGTGGATGTCACATGTCTTCGAATTTTTGGTTCTAGGACATGCCAGTTTCCTCACGATGTTTTCCTTCACCGTTTTGAGAGCAGTGGTGATGAAATAATTTACACAAAGTAAAGCGCCTGCCTGGGCTCGAAACCACGACCCACAACTTGTAAGTCGCGGCCGATACCACTGGGCCACCACTGCTTTAGCCTGCTCTGTCACTGTATTTAAAGTAAAAAATAGTCACGAACGGAGACAACCCTTTTAGCCTTTAACCCTTGCAAGTCACTGTTAACACCATCTATAGCCGTGGAACGGAATCGAAGTACTTATAAAAATAATCATCTTAATCAGACGGAAAACGCTAGTTACGTCGGCATAGTTTCTTTGTATAGGATGAGACATATGTATGCTAGTATTATATTATCTGTGGTTTTACTAACCATTTTTGGGTCATTTATACTTGAGTTGAGAGATTTTAAATTTTAAATTTAAATCCTTTTAGATACCTGGAACACATGTCGGTACAGCGCCGCGAATCGTTCCTTGACACGCTGTCTCTCCGCAATGAGCGAGCTGTGGTCCCGCTGAGTGCGTATCTTGCGGTCGCGTACGGTGCGCACTTCGTCTGCTAGGGAGGTTATCTGGTCCAGCTTGCGTTTGCGGCAGTTTTGCGCTGCCACCTGTGGGGAAAACATGGCCGTTAGAACATGGTGTTATGTTGAAAGGTGGGTAAATTGTAAATGCTATTGGATAACAGGATAATTAACTAGAAAATAAGACTTTATTCGTTCAAAAAGTATCTAAGTTTCTGAATTAAGGAGATTGTGCTTATATTTTGTAATATTATAATTTCAACCAAGGACTTGAACTCCAGACTTTTTGGCTTCGTACAATAGTAAAATACAAAAATAAAAGGTGCATGGTCATGCAATGGTCGTGTAATGGTCACCACTTTTGGTCAAGTTTTTGTGTTGATAATATTTTTAACAAAATTTGAAAAATAGTTTTAGGCTTCACGCACGCGTTGCTTACCTGCCAATAATTTTATTTTCAATAAAATAAAGTATAACTTTGCTTGACAGATTTGTCATTTTTGATAACTCATTCCACGCAACTTTACACTACCGATAAATTTCAAAACCAACCTACCCTATTTTATCTCGCCTCTTCGCCCTCTCCAAAGGACTTTACACTCTACTACAATAGCAATATAGTTCAAAGTCCTACCTTATTCTGACCCCACTTTCTGTAGTCGCTGATCAGAGTCAGTCAACTTTACACTCTAGCTGCACTAGCAATAAAGTTCAAATTACCTTATTCTTCCCCCGCCGCCTGATGTCCCTGATGAGAGACAGCTGCGCCTCACTCAGGTCGTGCTTCGACAGGCGCTCGTTGAACTCATCCATGGGAAGGTTGATGATGTCTTGAACCTCCAAGGGTATGCCTGCGGCCACTTGTACAGGTTAATGTGTGCATTTTTATGTATAAGACACTTTTTTGTTGCACAACTGTTGGGCGATAGTTGCTCACTAAAAATGTATTGTGGACCTATAAGAAGGATAGCTGCGCAATATTTGCAACTATTGCCAGATTGTTGCACTATAAATATGTGTCATGAAATTGGTGTCTCTTATTATTTAGTGAGTTGTAATAAGTGATGAAAATGTCAAAATGACAGCTTGAAAAATTTCAAAATATAAGATTAATTTTGTGAAAAGTTACAAATGTGGCGCAATTGTTGGGCAACTGTCAACAGTCTTGCTTTTTTTATTGCTCGTAATATGTTGTTTGTTCAATCGCCAGTTTAAATGTAGGAATTGAATCTGCGGCATATGACAATGCCATTTCCTCTTTCGATAAGGTTTAATATCTTCAACAATGTGTAAAATGCAGGGGAAAACACAACAAAAATTATATCTTATAACATAAAGAGACAGATATTGTGAGTTTGTATCTACAAGTAGAGAGACTCTGGAATTAAAATAGTAGTTTCTGCAATGGTCATATAATAGGGGTTTTTTAAACACGAGCGTGGGTTTATCACATGAGGCAAAGCCGTAACACGCGAGTGTTTTAATACCTAATTATATGCCGTTGCATACACTACTTTATCTTCACTCTTCAATTTTAAATAAAACAAAAGTTGAAACGGAAAAATATGTTGTATGGCGGGCAACTTAAATTCTCATTGCGCATGACAGCTCACCGCGCGCCTGCATAGACAGTGGCATTACTTTTCGACAATAAGTCAATGAGCCCATAAACGCCAATAAATTAAAAAGTAAAAGTGTGCTATAAAAATTAAAAAGTTATTTTATGATGCAGTTGTTTGAAAATCGAAGGAAAATGTTGCACTGTAATGGGTTTTTTTTAAAATTTTACCTATCCACGAATATAAAGTACATGTTTATACAATATTTTTTGAATTCATATTTGGAACATTACGTTGTGAGTGTAGATACAAATCTTTAACCATTTGAAAGGTACATTATTCCAGAAAGTTATAGGCTATAAATAAGTACGACCCAGGCAAAGCCAGGGCGAGCCACTAGTTCTCAAATAAAATCCAATTAGTTTTCTTCCTTACCTAATGCTTTAGCCCTCTTCTCGTCTCTGGACAGATGGTGTCCACTGCTGGTGGCTGAAGATCCACCATCGGACATGCTACCGTCTGTGAGGCGCCGGACTGCAAGACAAATATGGATATTAGACCTTGTTACTGCAGATTTAAGTGGTATTTTCAAATATTTATACAATTGTAACTTAAGAATATATTAGGCTGTTTAATATATCTTACTATAAAAATATAATATCATATCACACTAATAGGCGAAAGTTTGTGAGTGTGTTTGTTACTTCTTCACGCTCAAACGACTGGACGGATCGGGATGAAATTTGGTACAGAGTTATATTAAGGTTACACTAGTCGAAAATTCTTCCATACAAACGTAGTCTAGGTAGGTCGTAGGTCCACTGTTTGACGATGTACGCTCAAAATAAAAAGTGATATCAATTAGTCTTATCATTATCTAGCCCTGTATGGAAGAAAAAAAGTTTAATCCGGCCAAGTGCGAGTCGGACTCGCGCACGAAGGGTTCACAAACGTGATATTTATGCCGTTTTTTGCGATAATGGTACGGAACCCTTCGTGCGCGAGTCCAAATCGCACTTGGCCAGTTTTTCAGTATTTATGTTGTGGATGTCACATGGACAGTTGCTCCATGTCAATTACTTGTATTTAGCATGCATCCAGTTAGAGCAGTTACGCACTGCATCTGATCCGAAGCAGAGAAATTTCGGTTCGAAGTAGGGGAGGTTACGTACTGTATCTGAACTCCATCCGTCTAGAATCAACACATTCCCAATTTGGATGGAACTCTGATCTCGGCTTCGAATAAAGATCGGATGCAGTGCGGAAACAGCCTTAGGCTTGAGGCTACATGCTGGTATTAGGAGCTCACCTCTCTTGTCCCTGACGGCGGCCGGCCTCTGGTCCGCAGCCGCCAAGGGTGCGCTGTATGTGTGGTTGTGTCGCACTCTCTCCGGAGTGGCGTACGCGAAGCGAGGGGGCGCCGGGCTTGGGATGTTGCTCTGTGGGAACAAAAAAAAAGGTATTACAATATATTTAAGACAAATTTACTATTGTGGCATGGTAAGAGAATTCGATATTTGACAACTATCAAAAATGTACAAACGAAAAAGTTTTTTTTTATCGGTTACATTTGCGACGGAACTGCACAATTTGATTCCGCCTAGCCAGACTACCAGACGTACGGCCATGCGCCAGCGGTACATGGTGGACATCCCTCCCATACGCACGAAGCGTTTTGCTAATACTTTCATTGTGCGCACAGCTAAGGAGTGGAATTCCCTTCCGGGGTCTTTGTTCCCTGATAGCTACAACCTTGGGGTCTTTAAGTCAAGAATGAATAAGTTTCTTCTAGGCAAGCAAGCTTCACCGTAGACCACGTCATCACTTAACTTCAGGCGAGATAGTGGTCAAACGCGAGCCTATAGATTATTAAAAAAAAAGTGGTGGAAAAATGGAGAAGGTTCTAGAAGTTATTCTTCAATTCTTGTCACTTTTAAAGAACAGTGAACTGAAAAGCGGCAAGTTGCTTAGGTATTGCTGCCTTATGACGTCAGATGGTAGCAATGATGTTTCAAACGCTTGAAACTTGATAATTTTTTGAAGTGCAATTATTTTTTTGTATGTAAAAAATCACAGAAAGCCTGAGTTTCAGTTGTGGGACCTATATGCTAATAATTTAAATATTATAATAACCTGTAGTAAGGCATGGCTGGAGTGAGCTGTGTTGAGGTCTAGGGCGGGGCCGTGGATGTTTGTAACATGAGGAGGCGGCAGCTGTGGTCGAGGAGCGAAGTCTACTGAACAAAAGAAAATAATTTCGTTAATAGACAATTAATGATAGAAAAGATAAAATATACATTATGATAAACATTAATACCTTTACTAATATTGACGCTGTTTACCGATTGTTTAGACCGAATTGTATATAGACAATTTGAATTTAGAATCTGCTACACAGTTTAGAGCTCTAAATGTTTTTTAAATTCCAAAATACAATTAATCATTGTTGAAAAACCGAATCAACTATACAGTAAAAACATCTGTATATAAATAATTTCTTATCACCTCCATTCAAAAAAAGCTAGTTTATTCTTCATGAACAGGGACTAAAATAGCTCATTAATCCCTAGGGACAAAAAGTGTTTTGAATTTGGAATATGGATATTGTTAAATACTAAAGAGCTCTATGCTTACCATTATGCATGTGCATACTATCATGCACGTAAGTCTGTTCGGGGCACTCATACTTGACAACCCCTGGCCTGCCGACCGGCTCCAAGGCAGGGGCCGGTTGCTCCTGTAAGTACAATACATTGTTTACAAACCTTGTTTATTTCCAGTTAAACGAATATCAACTTTATCGCAGTAAAAATAAAGTTGATTATATAATGGGGACAGAATGTACTGAATGAATTGTTTGATAATTGGAATCCCATCTCAAGTAATAGGGGTCAAACCTTAGCTATTTAAAAATATTTACCTGAAAGCATCGTTTCCCGAACATATGGTGTTTCTTCTGCGGCTGATGCGGGGCCGCACGCTCTCGGCCAAATGAATTGTCGTAAGGTCGGAATTTTGAGCTGTATGACAAGCGAAATAAGTGTTATTATTGCGGATTATATCTCACCGATAAAGTCGGAAGTGCTGTGTCATGTTCAAAGGTGTGTGTCGAAGAGATTTGACGTCAAATTTGAAAATGGAACAGTCATTTTATTGTATCTGTGTGTTTAGTATGACACAAAAAATGTTTAGAGATAGAGCATATTTACGCAGTCTTATGTAGCTAATAATGTACATAGCATATTGACCCCTAACTCCACAGTGTAATGCACACGTTTCTATAACGATAAAAAAGAGGCGCGTATTCGACCTTCGAATTTTCGCATGCGATCGTCTTTTTTCGAATCTATCGATAATTTGATATCAGGTTAATCTTAAAAATTGTTTGATGATATTCAAAATGCAGAGTCATTGATGTTTGTTATAAAAAAAATACGTAATAAGTATCTATGTGACTTTTTCAGTTCTTATGTAATTTCTAATGTTGTCTTGGGCATCGCTGACAACGGTCAAGGAAAACATCGCGAGGAAACTTGGACTTTTACGAGTAGTTAATATAAATTCACCACGACGTTTTCCTTCGATTTCCAAAATAAACTTAGAAAATACAACAATGAATTTGAAAAAGTCACATTGGCGGTGGATGTCTGACGCCCAGCAATTGCTAATTGCCCGGCGCAATTCATAAACCTTGTTTGCACTTTTTTCTAGTACGTTGTCACACATTCCGCCTAGAAAGTTCGTTTCGAAATATGAACATTTAGACACAAGATTATAAAATAAAAATTACTTACTAACAGTTACGAAATGTCTTTTGTATGGATCGTTATGTAACTGGCAGAATGATACTGAACCTGTTACCTCTCGAAACAGCGCGCGTTGATTGTGTGTATATAGTCTGTGGTTTTAAGTTTGAACGTTTCTAATAAATTGTTATTGGAAATTATTTGCATTAAATTAAGTAAGCTCATCATGTAGTGGAAAAAGATGCGTTCGTATCTCGCATAAAAAGGCTTTATTTTAAAACTCGAAATTGACTACATCGCTCGTGTTAAAATCTCGACTTTTTATGCTCGACACGAAATGTACTATTTCACTATTCTTCTCTGTAATTTTGTGATTGTTGCTGTTGTGTTGTGTCCGTGTCAAATAAATGTTTTCTAAGGAAATCCGAGGATGAGATAAGACTTACACTGGACCCTTACTGGAGGAGAATGACCCGAGATTTCATACTATTGAAACAGCTAGTGGACGCCTTTGCTAATAGGCATGCTGAATTAAGAGATATACATACACAAAGAAAAATTTTGAAGCAATAGAAGGGCTTTTTAAGGCGATATATACGCCCCAGTGTTAACGCAGTACTGGCCATGCACCCGCTCGATGCCAAAATATCAATATTGAACCTCTTTTTGAACAGTTTTGTTTGCAAAATATTATTTGATTTACATATGCTATGTTAGTTATGAAGAAATTCCAGCCATAAATTTTTCTGTGTAAAAATATTTTTAAACATCCAAGTCGTTTTGGAGGAGTATCCGAAAGTAGCGAAAAAATAGAGTGTTGTTAATTATTTTTTTAAAGCAAGCTATTTGTTATACGAAAAAACAATGTGTTAAAATAATATATATGAAACAAAAATAAATATATATTTTTTAACCAAGCCGTTACTAAGGAGTATGCTTTAGAAAGTTCCCGTTTTACGGCACTAAAGCGGATGTAGGCCCTTAATAAATCCTATTCTTGGTACTTGCCCGGATTTGAAGCACTGATTATTACTTAAAAAAAAAGATGTTAAAAGATCCCTCACCTGTGGAACTCCTGAGCAGAGTCGCTGCCATCGCACCATTCCCCATCTGACAGAGAGGGGACGCGTTCTGATCCCATCGACGATACGGCACTGTCAGAAGCAGAATCCCGTTCTGAAACAATACACAAACAATTATTGACATTTGATTTTGACGTTTATCAGCAGCCATCTTGGATTTTATTGTGACGTCATATAAGTTATTAGAGGCTTTTTTGGAGAGCGTTCAGTATGTCTTAGCACATTTTACAAAAGAATGTCATTGATATTACTGTACATATAGACGCTTCAGCCCGCGACCTCGCCCGCTTATTGGTTTCATTATTCCAAGGGAACATAGTACCGGGATTTAAAGGCCACGTTTTTTTTTTAATTTTAATCTATTACAGTCTACTAAATAAATAAATACTTAGTTAAATAAAAGCCCTCTTCCTCTTCCTACTTTTGCAGTGCCGACAGGGTTCACAATGGTCAAAATTTGTAATCTACCATCTAAGTTCACATGTGGAGGCAATAAATATAATGAGTATTGAGTAAAAATAAAAAATAATACTTTGGTAAGTGAATATTCTTATTGCAATTAAAATATCTCAAATCTCAAGTAGGTATGAATCGAGAGAGAGAGAAGAGATTGAAATCGTTATTTCATTTTGACAAAAATTCCAGGGCTGTCGATAATGACGATAAGTTGGCTGTGTGAGAGGTATCTAGATCACCGATTTTGAATGATAATGAATAAGTTTTTATCAAATCAATGTAAATACCCACCTCAATTGATTATGTTTTCAATATTGGTATGACTGTACAAGTTGACTATTTACTATCTAATATATTTATCGCTGTTGTCTTTCACGTGTAATTTATATAAATTTTATCAAACAAAATCCAGTTTTATCTTGAAACATCAAATATAATTTGATGTTTCAAGATATAACTGGATTTTGTGTTGATGAACATGAGTGAGGATTATTCGCTCTTGACTGATTTTCAACCTTACTCCTATAGTAATAAGTTCGAAAATTTCTCGAAAAGGAACCTAGATAGTTCTCGTTCAACCAATTTTCAACTGTATACCTATCGTCATAAGTTCGAAAAAAAATCATCAAATTATATTTGATGTTTCAAGATAAAACTGGATTTTGTGTTGATGAACATGAGTGAGGATTATTCGCTCTTGACTGATTTTCAACCTTACTCCAATAGTTATAAGTTCGAAAATTGCTCGAAAAGGAACCTAGATAGTTCTCGTTCAACCAATTTTCAACTGTATACCTATCGTCATAAGGTCGAAAAATGGTCAACCGGGAAGTTTCGCCGTATTACGTGTCCTGAGAAATCTACCCCGCCTACTAAATTACTTTAGCCTGTTCCCAGCTATGTTCCAGTCTAACCAGAAGTAGCTGACAACAAGAAGCGACTGCTTATTTGATAACCACAACCCAGCAGACATATTAATCAATGCCCGTTAATTATAGTTTTCGCCAAACTTCTGGGCCGCTCTGAAGTTGGATTTCCGATGCGTAAGGCACGGACCAGTGCTGTTTTTGTATGAGATTTACTACTGCGCAGCCATTGCAGCCAACATCAGAACGGCCAAGAAATATGGCGAGAACTATACATAATATATATTATGTTATGGACCAAGTGATTAATTCGGCATTATTCATAATGCCCAGACAATAAAAAAAAAATTAAACTGTCAACTCGCAACAAACAGTAAACATGGTAACTATCCCGTTTCGAATAAGAAAAATGCCCAGTATGAGTAGGCAATAAGCTAAAAACTTTTGAAATAATTAAACCCCTTCGAACCTGACATTCGCTCGCACAGCTCTCTTCGCTCGCTCTTGGACTAATTCATTAACCATAACGATCCAATTGTCCAAACAATGTGATAAATATAGCAGTTTAAATCAGTATTCATTACATTGCCCGATTTGACTTGACTTGATTCACAACTATCTGCAGGTCATACAAATATTTGTTCCGTGCAGGAATCGAACCCGCGACACGCAGCGCAGCAGTCAATCGCTCAACCACTGCGCCAACCGTGCGCCCAAATTTATTACATTATACATAGTGCCCTGGGGGGTGACCATAAGCTCTTAGAGCGGTATCAATTTAAGATCGACGATACACGTCAGATACATCTGTCCCTTATTCGATCTCAAATTGATACCGCTCTAAGAGCTTATGGTCACTCCCCAAATTAATCACTTGGTCCATGACATAAACATTCACGCCTTTTTCCCACGGAGGTAGGTAGGCAGAAACAGAACGCCACCTGCTATGATCCATACATACTCCTACCGTATCTACGTTCATACATCCAGTTATACACGCACGCCGGTTATGAGTACTGCTCACCTGGCCTTTCTGAAGAGCATCACCAATAAGCCTTGTTTGTATAAGACAAGTCACTACAGTGACACAGATACAGGTTGAATTTTTATCAGTTTTATTCTTGCTGTTTCATTCTATAAAAAATTACAGTGTAAATTCTTGAAGTTACTATGCAAAATTAATTTTGAGCGTTATCTAAAACTTCCGAATGATTAGTCAAATTTTTTGGCAGTCATTCATTAAATTTTAATGCTGTTTCTTCAATTTAATCTATACCACTTATCTCTTAATAGTATAAAATAAAATCGCAGTGTACCTCTCTGTGGGTGTCTCCGCTTAAGGGTACACTAGTCGACGGCACGAACTGTTTTGTGCGCGGGGTTAAAATGCACTTTATATCAACTGACAGCACGTGCGGAAGAGATAGATACCGTGATGAGCAGTAGGAAGCTAGTTCGCGTACGAATACACACTTTTGCAAATTTGTAGCGAAATGGATAATGATTTAGGACGAAACCGAGCGCGCGAAATTTTATAAATAGACCTTTGGCAGTCTAGATATCATGGAAAAACGACTAAATCTATCTGTTCAAAATAAAATTATATGCATTGTTAAACTACTAATCTATCCCTGTATGGAGGCCGTTTTGCAATTTTCCGTCTTCTTTTCGGTATTTAATTGCGCCCAAAAATGCGTTAAAATTGGTGTCGAAATGTGGAACTTTCGACGCTCATAACTTTCAAATATTTTCTTGAAAAAAAAAATGTTACAGTACGGGTGCGTGAAACAGCGGGGCACAGCTACTATTACGATAAAACATATACGTCGTGTAGTAAAAATTGCCAGTTCATAAATCCTTGTAAAGTGTATGCGTCTTGTGACTCTTATAGCATTGTTATAAGGGACATAATTGAATGATCGTCATTCGTTTTTGGAATTTTACTAAATACATATATGAAAATGCTGTGGTTCTTATCAAGAAGAGCAAGTTGGTAAGGCTTACGTGACTGACTGTCCATATGACAATACAATTACTAAGCAATTCTTGTTTTAAGATAAGATTTGTTTGGGTGCACCCATACCCGCAAGTCGCGCGTAATGTTTTAAGTCACATGTATTTGGGGGCGAGGCTATTGCCTTCAACCGGTATCAGATACAAAATTTTGGCTACTGAGAAATTGCAGTTGGTTAACCCTAAAACACTGCCTGACCTGGGAATTGAACTTAGACCTCACGCTTAACAGTAGCCTTTGCAACCACTAGACCTACGAGAAAACATCATCATCTTCCTACCCTTGTTACTTGGGCTCGGCGCAACACGTTTTCTTCTTCAATACCGTTTAGTTTCCGACCGAAAGTTCGGTTTCGGTAGAGTTTCGACAAAAACCGAATTTAGGTTTAGTTTCGGTTTCGGCGGCAAACCTGCCGAAACTACGACCGAAGCCAAAACAAACTGCATTCGGGAGTTCTCGCGCTGTGATCGGTCATGTTCGGCGCGTTAAATTCCATCCAAGCGAGTATTTTTTGTCGTTTTTTTTTTTAATTTCTACGAGGTGAAGATATTATCCACTACCATTTGATAATGCTATCAACGTACCTGTGATCATCATATGGGAATGGTTGTGGTGTGGCGCGTGGTGAGCGCTGGCTCCATCGAGCATACGCATGGTGTACATGCCTGAAACAAAAGAAAAAACATCATTACTTCAAATTCATAGATTTGAATAGTAAAGTTGGCTTTACGGCCGTCCTGACATTCACCGCTTTCTTTCGTTCAGTGCGGTATTGTGGATGTCACATGGTTTAAAATAGGCATGGGTCCGTTATATCAAAACGTAACTTATATCGGATATGTGTTAGATATCAAATCATATCGATATCTATATCAAAATAACCGGTATTACAAAAACTGTATCTAATAAATGCGAAAACGTACGAACTACGAACAAAACGCAAACTTCACAAACGATAGGAACCATATGTGCTACCTCACTTACTAAGTATTATTTCGCGTTCGTTGTTAGTATGCTCATCTAAATAACATTTTAACTTTTACAAACTGTACTACTGATATCGATATCTGAGAACCGTTTTCGATATCGATATGAAAACTGTATATCGGTTACATAACAGTTTGCGCAAAAAACCGAAAACGCGCCTCTATTAATTTACTAGCTGTGCCGCGGCTTCGCTCCCGTTAACTGACTGCCTACCCTACCCTACTTACATTCCTGCCTACCCTACCTACAATTTTTTTTCTAGATTCATCATTATTTCGCGGTGGAAAATCTTAACACCGCCATTTAGAAAATTACTTTAAACGCACAACGCCATCTATCGAATATCGAGTTCAACAGTCCAAGAATTTGAATTGCGTGTGTTGTGATAATTTTACTTCTTGAACACTTTAAATTTGTCTAACTTTTGATAGAGTGAATCGATTGCGATGAAATAAAAACTAAGTAATTCTTCAAGTTACGCACATTTTTTATGTATAAAAGTTATTTACATTGGTTTCGTACATTTTACGTGATGCGTGCACAAATAAACAGATAAACAGACAAAAATTACAAAAATGCTGGCAATGGGTTCTGTTCGTTATCCTTTAACACCCCGGCTATTTTTTTATTGGAAATATTTTCGATTTTCAAAATTTTCTACAGATTTATTATATGTATTGATTGATTTTATAATTAATGTACACGCAGTATAATTCACAGCGACAATATATCAAGACAATAGAGTACAGTTGAACTCGATATTCGATAGATGGCGTTGTGCATTTGAAGTCATTTTCTGAATGGCGGTGTTAAGATTCTCCGCGAAAGAATGATGACTATAGAAACAAAAATGGTAGGAAGGTTAGTAGGGTAGGGTTGGCAGACAGATGACGGTAGCGAAGCCGCGGGCACAGCTAGTTTCTTAATAAATGTAATTCTTTTATTATACATAAAAATATATTGTTTACTCACGATGTTATCCTTAGAGTGATTATGTAGATTAAGATTAATAATATCAATAAGTATGGAAATAGTAGGTAGTTAGTACCGATGGTCACAGACCAAGGCTAAGATGGCGATGGCGCCTCAGACCAAGGCTAAGATGGCGATGGCGCCTCAGACCAAGACTAAGATGGCGATGGCGCCTTCGATGGCTTGCTCAAGAATTGGCGAGATGAAGCACAGCAAGAGAAATGGAAGGAATGGGGAGAGGTCATTGCTCAGCAGTGGGATAGTTCAGGATAACAACAAAAAAGCTACCATACCGGTATCGCTTAACCTTCAGGTAGTTCTGTTCTTCTAAGCGAATGGAAATCTTATTGGGGCAATACCGCCTCTAATCTAGTCCACCGGTATTGCTCAATTTTGAAGCTAGAAACAAACTATCAGTCACGACTGTCAGGAGTGACTGATGCTGTATCAGGCCTGATAATATTACGCCTACACGTGCTAAGTATCACAGATAAAGCAGAGGTGACATTGAGCGGTAAGACTGTTAGTAAAAATCTACCTAAAACCAAAAAAATATAAAAGAATACGAAAAATTACATTCTCCGACTGAAGAAGAGACGAAAACCCCAAAAAACCATTTAGAGATACTTTTAAATTGTCAAGCAAAAGTTGAAGCACTTTCGTAAGCGTCAGTAGGTCTCTATGGAGAAGATTGTGCAAGAAACTCCACGGACACTCTTTTTAATCGGTCAATTTGAATATGTAGACATATATTTGAACATTGCAACTACCTGAACATAAAGAGCGGTGGACAACGACCTCTGGTTTCGTGCTGGACTAGCATGACGAAACTCTTATTAGAGGAAGATTTGCCCGACCCGACAACTCCGGACAGATTCTCGCTGGCGCCATAAAATTAGGAGACCGGACTCCAGCGGGGAAGACGCTCACAGACTTATATTGAAACGCACCCGTGTGACAACTCACATAATTCTCGCCAAACTTCTTGGCCACCCTGAAGTTGGCTACGATGGCTGCGCAGTAGCAAATCGCATACAAAAACAGCACCGATCCGTGCCTGGCGCATCGGAACGCCAACTTCAGGGCGGCCAAGATGTTTGGCGAGAACTATATCTGCCTACCGTTTTCCAACTATTTTGGGCTTCAATCTCAACAGTATGCCGCTCAATACCAGTATTTCAAAAGGAGAGTAAGACTATTTTTTTAGGATTTAGTACCCGAAGTGTCCAAACGGAGCCATATTGCTGTCACTCACGTCGTGTCCGTCTGTTTCCGTCGTCTGTCTCACAATTTTGTTCCAAATAATTTTTTAACTTCCCACTGATATATGAACTTGAAATACACCAATATATTGATGAATCAGATTTTTACTTTGGTACGGAAACCTAACCACGCACTTGGCCAATTTTTACTATTGAAAAGCTTGCGTTTGACCACTATCTCACCCGATGGTGTGTTTGACGGTGAAGCATGCTTGCCACCGTCACTGGTTGCCAGAATTCCAGTCTTCTGGCTATCAATAAAGACAACCAATCTACGACTACAAACGGCTTAATTTACTTTCCGGTTCAATTTCAGTACATAGTATTTATATTTTTTTACCTTGATCCTATGTCGAGATATACGCCTAAAAGATAGCGCTATCAAATTTTGAATGAATGAAAACATGAATCACCATCTTATATAACGTTTTAGTCATTCAAAGTTTTATATATTAATGGCATTATCTTGTAAATAGATAGCTTGTCTATTCGCGACTCAGCATTTTATTTTAACGTGTAGTTGTTCACAAATTCACAATGCTAATGTGGTTTGGCTAAGTGCGAATATAACGTACATTTTGCGAATTGGACATAATGCGCCCAAACGACGTGGGATGCGTCTAAAAACGCCTCTCGTAATCAAGGACGCTCCCTAATTGCGAACTGGATCTATTGCGAATTTGACTAATTGCAAATTGGACCTATTGCGAAATGGACCAATTGCGAACTGGACCAATTACGAATTAGACAGTTGGACATTTTGCGAATTGGACATAATGCACCCAAACGAAAGGAAATTGCTATATCTTTGCAATGAAAATGTATAAAATTTAAATGAATTTTGGCCATTTTGCGTAGAGTAGGTATAGCAAAAACAGCATTATTGATTGATTGCAACATAATTTCGTCGACTCATTATGACATGCGTAATTTACGCAGTACCTTTGCTACGTGATTGATAAACCAAATCATTCATGAAGGCTTATTCATAGCCTTTAGATACCTATTTAGCTATGTCGGGGTTGGCTTTTCCGTCTGTCCGTCACCGCCCACAAATGTGGACCCGAGGTGGCGACGCGTAGTGTTCCACGCGCGCCCCTCATAGATGCAGGCGGGCCGGAACCATGGCAGCCCGTGGTTGCAGAAGGATCGTACGTTCCCGCAACCCCTGGCGTAGGTGTGAGATGGTGTCTATCTGACCTCCACAACCCAAACTGGGTAACACGAAATCCCTTGTCAAGACTGGTGCCAGATTTTCTGGGTTTTACTAGCCTCTAGGACACATAATGATATTCCTCTTAGGCCCAGATTTTTGATCCGCAGTTAACTCAACTAAAGGTTAAATATGCTAAGAAATGGTTTAAAATTTCGGTTAAAAACTTATGATGCAAGACGCATGGCATCGGCGGCCGTCGATGTAACGACAGTGGCGACACTTGGGGGAGGGGCAAAGTTCAGCATTGGACGAATTTCGGCTTTAATTAAGATGATGATCACGAACGGCAAAAAGATGAGTATGACAAAAGAGACGTTGAAACTTTTGGAGTGGAAGCGCAACAAACACAAAATGCTGGAAAAAAAGCAAAACGAAACACCAAATTTTCAAAACAGACTTTAAAAAAAGATGATTTTTAAAAAACATGTATGTTACGGTTAAAGTTAAATTACGCACCTACCCTCAACTCCCTAATAATGTCCACCATTTTGAAAAAAAAAAGCACTATAAAAAAACTTATTCGAACATCACTCGTAACTATTAATGGCAAGATGCGACACAATTATGAATATAAACTAAAATATTATAACAAAAATATAAAAAAAATTGTTTCGACTCACGCTGATTCGCCAAAAATGCTGATATCGGAAAGAACTGAGTATTGGTAGTACCACAATCTTATCAAACATCGCTATCAGGTATCTAAGGTTATGTAAAAAATAGTGTCGACCAATGATGATTATTACTTTTTTTAATTTACGTATTTTTTGGTGTTAGTCATGTAAGTTTTACGATTTTCAACCTTATTTGTTATAAAAAACCGGCAAAGTGCGAGTCGGACTCGCGCACGAAGGTTTCCGTACCATTATCGCAAAAAAGGCAAAAAAAACACGTTTGTTGTATGGGAGCCCCACTTAAATATTTATTTTATTCTGTTTTTAGTATTTATTGTTATAGCGGCAACAGAAATACATCATCTGTGAAAATTTCAGCTGTCTAGCTATCACGCTTCATGAGGTACAGCCTGGTGACAGTCGGACAGACAGACAGACGGACCACGGAGTCTTAATAATAGGGTCCCGATTTTACCCTTTGGGTACGGAACCCTAAAAAAGATCCTAATTGGTGTTATAAAATAGGCTTGTGAAAATAAGACAAAAATAGCAATTTTTTTTTTTCTGAAATACTGGTACACTTATTTTTCGTGAAGTATTTTGAAAAATGTGAGGATAAACGAAAATATTATAATAAATATATTAAAAAAATATTCTCGACTCACGCTGATTCTCCAAAAAAGCTGATATAGGAAATAACGGAGCCGTGAAAATACTACAATCTTATCAGAAAGTGCTTATCCAATATCTAAAGTTATGTAAATATATTGTCGACCAATGATGGTCATTTAATTTTTTTTTACGTATTTTTTTAGTGACATTGGAAATCGTAAATCTCATGTCTACATGAGATTTACGATTTCCAATCTTATTTGTCACAATTAAGGGTTCAATTTGTTCTTTCAAGAAAATAAGGTAAAGAAAAATGTTATTACTTTTATTAAAATCTTGTCTATACCTCATCCTATGGTAGTCATGATGACGAGACATTTTTGTGTGTTATATTTTATTTATTAAGCCAATATTTTTTTTATTGACAGTGTTTATTAACATATATACAATTGATTATTCTAAAAAAAACAAAGCTATATATAACCATTTTTTTTATATTTTTTAAGAATAAAATCAGATTTAATAACAAAAAATAATTATGAATCACGAAAAAAAAAAGAAAATAACAGAAAAAAATCCAGTAACAATAAGAAATGACGACAGTTCAAACTTTAACCGTAACTTCTTATCTATAAGCCAAAAAATCTATGCTCGTCATGATGACAAGGCGCTTTATGTTATCTATGGTAAATTACATTTTATTTATTTTGTGTTTTCTTTATTATCTGTGACCTTAGAGTTACACCTACCATAGAGACAGTTTAAGCTCGTGACAACATATCTTCACGGCCGTAAACTCCCGAGTTAGGCACAATTATACCTATAGAAAACCCTCATTTGTAGGGTTCCGTACCCAAAGGGTAAAAACGGGACCCTATTACTAAGACTCCGCGGTCCGTCTGTCTGTCACCAGGCTGTATCTCATGAGCCGAGCAAGCTAGACAGTTGAAATTTTCACAGATTATGTATTTCTGTTGCCGCTATAACAACAAATACTAAAACAGAATAAATATATTTAAGTGGGGCTCCCATACAACAAACGTGATTTTTTTTGCCGTTTTCTGCGATAATGGTACGGAACGCTTCGTGTGCGAGTCCGACTCGCACTTGGCCGGTTTTTAAAATCGTTTAAGGGCCTTCCACCGCTTTAGTGCCGTAAAACGGTAACTTTCTAAAGCATACTCCTTAGTAACGGCTAGGTTAAAAGGATCGATTTTTTTATTTCTTGTTTGGTTTTGTAACCAATAGATTTTCTTTAAAAAAATAATTAACAACACGATATTATTTCGCTACTTTTGTATACTCTTCCTAAACGACTTGGATGTTTAAAAATATATTTACATAGAGAAATTGATGTCCGGAATTTCTTCATAACTGAAATAGCATTATGTAAATAAAATATATTTTGCAAACAACTGTCCAAAAGGTGGTTCGACCGCGAGCGGGCGCACGACCAGTACCGCTTTAACATTGGGGAATATACACGCCTTAATTCAAGAGTGAAGACGCCTTAAGTGTTTGTTGATGATTTCATATTTAGTCTGGTCTACTTCATGGATATCTACTGCTTATATTTTGCACACGACCGTTACAGACAGTTCCACTATCGTCATTTCTGCTAACTGACCCGTCCTAAATGATATCTAAGTTTTAAAACCAGTCATTTTGACTGTCATTGTGAGTTTGTTTTCTTTTTCTGAATGTAGAAGGCCGAGCCCCCAAATATGAAGATTAAACATTTGAAAGATAGCGTACTTTGTGACATGGCATCATTTTTCAGTGTATCAGAGCTGTAGATACATTTAGGATATTAAGTAAAATGCGCGTAATGTAGCCTATGTTGTATTCGTAGACATAATGTCTGACGGAAACTCGGAATAAAACTGCCCAAGACCCGAAGCTTAGTAGACGCCCTTCTTCTGTAAGTTTCAATCCGACTCAAATTGTGTCCGACCAGAATGATGCCTTTAAGACTCATATAGTGTCTCTCAGGATCAACTCGTTGATGACTATTATACTCCAGCCATTTTGAAGATACAATGTTTACTATTAAAGTAAAACAGCACTTTTTTAGGGCTACCCTCTACTCAAAAACAAAAATAAAACTAATTCGATATATAATGTTGTATCTGTTGTACATCGATTTAAGTGAGTTAGTACCTTAGTACAGATGAAATATAAACTTTAAAACTTTCGCGTTTCATAATTGAAAAACAATGGAAATTTAACGCGATTATTTCGATTATTTATTTAACTATTTAACCCGACGTTTCGGCCGTGTTGCAACGACCGTGGTCCCGGGTAGACTGGTGTCTCAGTGTACTGGCTCCGCTGCGGCAGAAAATTCTTCCTCTACCCTCACATTTCTACACACAACACTGACCGTGTCCCTATTCTGTAAGTTCGCCGACTGCACAAAACGAGGTGATGTTTTTTGAATCACTGGATTCCACGCCGCGGATAATTTGTAACCGTCATCGTCATCCCGATTGAACGTATTGGGTTTTTGAATTTCAATCGCTTTACGCACAATTCTTGAATAGAAGTGGCGTTCCGCGGAGATGACTTCTGGATGATGAAATATAGTTTGAGAACAAAGTACTATAAAATAGATTAGAGCGAATCTAAAATTTTCACCTCTGCTGTCACGTGATTGAACTGACAGTGCTTTGTTAGTAATATTATACCTTCATTTTGGCCAGAGTATAATAGCCATATCAACAGTATAAAAAGGATTCTTGAGCATTGGAAACAGCCTGAAGTCTGGTTTTGTACCAAATAGATGCCAATACCCTCATTTCCCTTCACATGGGGCTAGTGAAATTTGGATATATTATAGAACTAGCTGTGCCCGCGGCTTCGCTCCCGTCATCTGCCTGCCAACCCTACCATACTTACCAGCCTGCCTGCCTACTCCACATACTCAAAAATATACATACTACATACCAATTTTTTTTCTAGGGTCATTCTTTCGCGTAAAATCTTAACACCGCGATTCAGAAAATGACTTTAAATGCACAACGCCATCTATCGAATAGCGAGTTTAACTGTCCGAGTAACTGAATTGCGTGAGCTGTGATAATTTTACTTCTTGAACACTTTAAATTCATGTAACTTTTGATAGAGTGAACCGATTGCGATGAAACAAAAACTAAGTAATTCTTCAAGATACGCACAATTTTTATGTATAAAAGTTATCTACATTGGTTTCGTACATTTCACGTGATGCGTGCACAAATAAACAGACAAACAGACAAAAATTCCAAAAATGCTAGAAATGGGTTCTGTTGGTTATCCTTTAACACCCTGGCTATTTTTTTTGGATTTTTTTTCGATGTACAAAAAATATTTTTCTACAGATTTATTATATGTATTGATGATATGTCACACCCGCCTAAATCTTCGGCGATCACAGACATGATGTTTTTCGTTTTAAAGGTACTATCGGTACTAGTGTGATTTTAATGACTTTTAATCGGAATTGACGTAAGTGCCGTGATCATCACGTGTCAAAATGGAACAAAACAAAGCATGACTGAACTTGTCGATTGATAATCTTGTTTCGGTGACGTGACAGTGGATTATCGCCTTGGACTTTCGACTTTAGACCGCGGATTCGCTGAACAGGCGGTACCACCACTACTCAGATACTACGTGCAACTCGGACTGAGCCCAAGTTTCACTTTCCATAGGTATAATAAGTCCTCTAAACGCTTATTCTCAACGGAGACTGGCTATCGGCGCGCGAGATCAGCACTGACAAATTTCTAATAGAAAAACCCAACAAAACTGCCAAACCTGGGCATCGAACCCGCCACTTCACGTACAGCAGTCGCACGTACGACCTCGAGACTATCGATGCAATAGCCATTGATATAGTTATGCCACATTTCAACTCCTTGGCAATTGCTACGTCCCCCTAAGGGCGTGCGGTGGGCGTTTTACGCAATGCCTTTGAAACCACGGGGGCGTTTCTACGCCCGTAAATACGGTACGGTGTTTGAGTACCACTAAGCTATGTCTCGCACCTGATTTTTGTAAATAACATCACCAATAAGGTCTAATCTGTAAGGTCACATTTCCATCTGCAACCAGCTCGCATGCAAGTTGCATTATATTGTAGCAAATGTGAACTATCACTCGATCGTGCCCTGCAATGTAATTTAGACTTGCATGCGATTTGCTTGCAGGTGGAAACGAGGCCTTAGAATTGTCACGGGCCGTTAGTATCTGTATGCTGTCTCTACCAGCAGTCCCCTAAGTTTATTTGAGGTATGTGATTTAAACTATGCTTCGTTCCCCGTGATATGGATAGATAAAGATTACCTACATATTGATACCTGTTACCAGCTTTTGCGTTCCTGGTACCGCTGTACGGAATACTTATGAGAATCTTTATAAGTTGTCTGAATTCCGAAAGTTTTGACAACTGGGGGGTGACTTAGAGTAAGGTTATTCTGAGTGTGAGATTCTAAATAACCTTACTCTAAGCTCTTATGGCCACCCCCCGGTCTAGCTTTGGAATATAGGTATTGTTCTGTACTTCGGTTGAAGTGAGAATACAGTAGTTAAATGTAAAATATTAAAATTCTGCCGCATTTAGTATATTGGCCGACTCACATTTAGATAGTAAAAGACCTGGCGAATGATGAAATCCTTAAGACCTATTGCAGTAACACCGAGATTAACCTAGTAATTAAAAGTTATGCAGGGACGCCGTAATATACCTAGTAATCTTAAAAGTAATAGCATACCAAGAAGTATGAATCCTTACCATCATAGTATTTGTAATATCTATTCAGATACTCCACCGGATCCGGATAGTACAAAGGGCTCCGCAAATATGGCGCCATCGCAAAAAATGGCTGCGCATATGCGTAATTCGCCACTCTCAAATCCATATTGTATCGCCAAAAATCTTTTCAATCTTAAAGATTTATCTTTCGTAATATATAAAATATATATTCTCGTATATTTCTTCGTATATCTTCGTTAATATTTCGGCGTAATCGTTAAATAATTCGTTTGTAATTTAGTCGCCATTTCCATTATGTGTACGGAATTTCCCGTGACGCGGGCTCATAAGAAATATGTAAATACTAAGTCCACTTGATCTCAATATAAACAGCAACCATTGTGTTTTATCTAAAACTAATATTAGATAACTTTCAAGGATCGAAAAATAGTCTGTATTTGAATGAGCATAAACAAAAGTTATATCTTTTAAGCACTGAAGTTGACACTTTTATCAATGAATCGCAGGTCGTTCTTTGTCTTCGTAAGGCCATACAGTATCGACACATGCATAGACTACATTCACTGTGCACCTTTCTACTCTTGACTGCACGTTTGCGGAAGAATGGCATGAGTACTCCTTTACGAACAAGAGTCTAAAAACCGAACTGTCAAAGTCAAAAATTGGCGCGCAAACAACTGTCAATCCACAAAGTTCCTTTTTTAATGTTCAAAATCACAGTTCTTTTTTTAAAGAGTTAAATACCTACAACAGTTCTTTTTCGCTATTTGAATGGTAATTTTAGGTTTTTATTATAACTGGCTCACTTAACAATGTTGTACTTCATCACAAATAGTCTGTAAACATATGAATAGATTTCCATGTTTGTTTTATAATTTGCGTCAATGCTTTTCAAATACACACATTCTGTTTCAACAGTCTTTTGTGAAATTCTCTGCCAAATTAATTATAAAATTATCTTCCAATGTCTTATCGATTCCACGTTTATAGAAAAGACGCGATAAATTCACTTTTTTATCTTCAGTCTTCAGCACGATAATATCGAACCTTTTTAGAACGCCAATTTAAAAAAAAAGAACTCCACTGACGATGACGTTTAAACTTTTACGCACAAAGCAAAGGAATACACTTCACTGCCTACTAACGACAAATGATACATATTTCAAATGTAAGTCCTAATAAACTCTCGCTGAATCAACACTGGTATCTTATTTACTTCGTAAATAAAGTTTAAATTTAGAACGCTTGACAATCCGTATGTCTTCGGCCATTATCGTGTTGTGTCGACGGAGCTGTGAATGTGACTAACCGCTTTTTTTTAAGAATTGATTACGTCATCTAGGTCAGAATACCTATTGATAACGAACGATTATGCCTCATTTAATATAGTTTCATGTTTGATTTACGTTTTGAACAGCTGTTTTGGTTTCGAGATAATCTTACGTTATACCAAGAACATTTCCGTTTTTGTTAATAGTTCGTTTTTAATGGTAATTCAATGTAAACAAGTCAAGTCTGCTTGATAGTGAATTGTCACTGAAGGCTATTGATATTTGAAATACCAATGGCATTATAGGTGTGTGTGTGAATTCCAGAGACAAAGCTGAAAGAAGAAATATCTTATCTTATCTTATAAGATAATAAATCTGTAGAAAAGTAATTTTTGTACATCGAAAATATTTCCAAAAAAAAAACAGCCAGGGTGTTATAGGATAACAACCAATTACCGGAATTTTTATCTTTTTGTCTGTTTATTTGTGCACGCATCACGTGAAATGTACGAAACCAATCTAAATAACTTTTATACATAATAATTGTGCGTAACTTGAAGAATTACTTAGTTTTTGTTTCATCGCAATCGGTTCACTCTATCAAAAGTTAGATGAATTTAAAGTGTTCAAGAAGTAAAATTATCACAACACACGCAATTCAGATACTCGGACAATTGAACTCGATATTCGATAGATGGCGTTGTGTATTTGAAGTCATTTTCTGAATGGCGGTGTTAAGATTCTCCGCGAAAAAGACTATAGAAACAATAATGGTGGTTGGTAGGTAAGTATAGTAGGGTTGGCAGACAGATGACGGGAGCGAAGCCGCGGGCACAGCTAGTATCTTATAAGACAGTAATAACATCGACAGGTAAACCATATGGGTTACCTTTCAGATGTGTTTTACATTAAAGCTACGGAGTGGATTGCCCTGCCGGCGTCCGTGTTGCCTGATAGCTACAACCTGAGGGTCTTTAAATCAAAAGTGAATAGGCATGCGTGCTTCACCGTCGACCACATCATCGCTTACCATCAGGGGCGATACTGGTCAAAAAATAATAAAAAGACAGCTCTAAAAAACGACTAAATAATTTCAATAAGATTAAATATTCGTATAATAAGATTTGTTGATTATTTGAAAACGTGCCTCCTTACACGAGTTGTTCTAAGTAAATATAGATCATGTGACACATAGACTACCAAAAATCTCTATAGCTTAAATAAATTAAAAAGTCAACACATTTTTTTATTTTATCTTTTGCTAACTTTCTTGGTAGTCTCAACGTATGACAAACAGTAAATAGCAAAGACAACCATTTTGAATTTAATTCTTTATCTCGCACCTATGTACATAAATATGATTGTACATAGATAACATAATAATAAGTGATGTCACTATATTTCAGCCAGTATTATCCACTGACTTATAAACCTATGGACTTGCCATACCTACGAAATTAGCGTGCATACCTACAAAAATCGGGCAATTAAGATGGCTTCCCATTTGCACTAACTTATAACCTCATTGGCCCATTTGCAACTGTTTGACAGCACAACTACACAGATAAACGTATTTATACGGCACACAACTACCAATTTTTTCGGCAATCAACATGGCGACCGGTCACGCATAGACATGATTTTGACGTCACTCAAAAGTTTTACCAAGTTTAGTCCTTGACAAACATTTAGATGACTCTCTTTTCATATGCAGCTCTTGGTTAGTTAAAAAGTGACAAAACGCTTTTTGACATGCGTGTGTCGATATTATAGATATTTGTATAACTATTCTTCATATAGTAGAATATGCCGTCTCCATAGTTTTCCTACCTCATTGGTATTATTATGAAACATAGTTATGTACTTAGGCGAAATTACGTCCGTTGCTGTGATAAAGAATTATCTGTTTTTTTTTATATTATCTGTGGTTCTAAATACTAGCGATCTACCTTATGAAACGGGTTATCGATTGAAACAAAGTTGAGGTCTTGTGTTTCTGTTACGTCATAGGTTATCAAAGCGCTAACTCCTAATTGTCTTGAAATTTACACAAACTGCAAAAAGATTATGTCTTGAGAGGTGTTCGTGGCCCAGTGGATCTCGCCTCTCATTGTTGAGGTCGTGGGTTCAGATTTTGGTAAGTATCAATGTGAATTTTTCAATGTCTATGTACCTTATAATTAATAATAATAAATAATAATTTTTAAATAAATAATAATTATAAACAATAATAATTATTAATAATAGAGGAGCCCGTGGCTAAATAATAACAGCCGCACGGGTCGATCATCAAGGTTAAGCAACACTTGACGAGGTCGGTCCGTGGATGGGTGACCATTTTAACATACCGAGTTTCCTCCGAGCCTCGGCAAGCACGTTAAGCCGTTGGTCCCGGCTGTCATTTGAAGATCTTTGACAGTCGTTACGGGTAGTTAGAAGCTTGAGATCTGACACCAGTCTGGCCAAGAGGTGTCGTGTTACCCAGTTACTGGGTTGTGGAGGTCAGATAGGCAGTCGCTCCATGTAAAACACTGGTACTTAGCTGAATCCGGTAAGACTGGAAGCCGACCCCAATATAGTTGGGAAAAGGCTAGGCAGATGATGATGAATAATTATTAATAATAATTTTTCAATGTCTATGTGTCTATGAATCTTGGACATTGTTGATAAGACGAAAAAAATATATTTTGAGGAAACCTGGAAATTAATATAAGTCTAAAATCGCCAATCCCCATCGAGCAAGTAAGGTAGGCTCGCGCTTGACCACTTTCTTTCCTGATGGTAAGTGATGACGTGTTCGACGATCAAGCTCGGTTGCCTTCACTCTTGACTTAAAGACCCCTAGATTGTAGCTATCGGGGAACACAGACTTCCGCAGGTAATTCGAGTCTCTATATAAAAAGGTTGAGCGATTGACTGCTGCGCTGCGTGTCGCGGGTTCGATTCCCGCACGGAACAAATATTTGTATGACCTACAGATAGTTGTTCCGGCTCTGGGTGTTGTGTATGTGAGTTTATATGTTTGTAAACACACCCACGATACAGGAAGAAATTCCTAGAGTGGGGCAACTTTTTCTTAAAAAAAAAACCGGCCAAGTGCGAGTCGGACTCGCGCACGAAGGGTTCCGTACCATTATCGCAAAAAATGGCAAAAAAATCACGTTTGTTGTATGGGAGCCCCACTTAAATATAAATTTTATTCTGTTTATAGTATTTGTTGTTATAGCGGCAACAGAAATACATCATCTGTGAAAATTTCAACTGTCTAGCTATCACGGTTCATGAGATACAGCCTGGTGACAGATGGACAGACAGACAGACAGACGGATCGCGGAGTCTTAGTAATAGGGTCCCGTTTATACCCTTGGGTACGGAACCCTAAAAAAGATAATTTTCCCTATTTTTGATAATACTGAACGCAAAAAAATCGATGATTAGATTTATTTTTAAATAAAAATAAATTTTCTATTTTTTAGATCCACACATTTAGACACTTTCTAAAACCACCTAATTTTCACTCTAACAGCGACATTTTCCGTATTAATTTGCCATAAAACCAAGATAAGTATCCAGTGAAAACTGGCAGCCACCAGTTATCAGGTGAAAACAAATAATTTGACAGCCTAATGTCACCTTTAGAATTCGTACTCTTGAAAAATGTTACGGGTATCACTAAGGCTTTGGCTGACGTGATTCTCGAAACATCTATGGCGCCTGCATCACGCAAACAGAGTATTCAGAGACAAATTAAAAATCATACAGAATTTTATAATTGTGATAAACCTACCCCTATCCCCTACCTCTCCTTAAGGTTACACTAGTCGAAAATTCTTCCATACAAACGTAGTCTAGGGATTATGCCACTGTTTGACGATGTACGTTCAAAATAAAAAGTGATATCAATTTGTCTCATTATTATCTAGCCCTGTATGGAAGCAAAAAAGTAAATATTTGAAAGTTATGAGCGTCGAAAGTTCCACATTTCGACACTAATTTTAACGCATTTTTGGGCGCGAATAAATACCATAAGACGACGGAAAAACTGCAAAACGGCCACCATACAGGGATAGATTAGTAGTCCAAAAATGCAAATAATTTTATTTTGAACAGATAGATTTAGTCGTTTTTTCATGATATCTAGACTAGCCAAAGGTCTGTTTATAAAATTTCGCGCGCTCGGTTTCGTCCTAAACCATTATCCATTTCGCTACAAATTTGCAAAAGTGTGTATTCGTAGGCGAACTAGCTTCCTACTGCTCATCACAGCATCTATCTCTTCCGCACGTGTTATCGGTTGATATAAAATGCATTTTAACTCCGCGCACAAAATAGTTCGTGCCGTCGACTAGTGTACCCTTAATATCTTTTTACATGGCATTTGTAAACTTTTTACATGGCAATGCTATACATTAGTATAGCATTGCCATGTAAAAAGTTTACAAATAATTGCTGCAAAGTCAACCCCAATTTTCAGTATGACGCTACTAAGTTGATACTTTGTTTTAATTCGTAATCACTATTTGTATATTTGTAAAAACATTTTCTCTATTTAATAATTTAAAAAGTTTAATTAGTAATGTAGAAAACAATGATTCCTGTGACTCTTATGAATCTTTTCACATCAAAGTCACAAATCGGCGCCTTGAAGGTAACATCGTAAGGAAATCAGCATGTGTCACAACCAAAAAATCGAAGAACGTGACATCCACCCCCATGCACTTGCTGCCCGGCATGATTAACGGCACGAAATGTCTTAAATACACAGTGGTGGCAATGCAATTTGTTCTTTGTCCTGTACGACATAAAGGTGGTTAATTGAGACTTACCTTCGTTCATAGCCATGTCCATGAGCTGCAGATCCTCATCGTTCAGGATGGATTGAAGAAACCCGTCCTGGTTGGTCGGGCCCGCCATTTCCGCTGAAGCATTCTGGTTTAAAAAAGGAAACAGATTTTAAAATAAGTATAAGAAGAACGCTTTCAAACTCTTTGACGATTTTTTTATCTGTGGTGCTAAGCAACTGGGCTTATCCCAGTTGTAAACGACCCTTTATGCCTATTGACCTTGTTTATTCTGTATCCTGCTTGATATAAGAAGGAGGGAAGTGGCAATCATTTATTTTTCCTACTCCTCCGTTATTCTTTTCTGATTAATTTCGTTGCGGGATCCAAGACAGTTAAATTCATTCTCCGGGACTTCGTCGAGCTTCATTGCCTCAGCGCTTTTCTGGTGGTCGCCACTGTATATTCTGGCTTTCAGGAGTTGCAGTGGTTTGGGCATAGTGCGGAATTTAAATAAAACCTTTGATAAGTTACCTCCTTGGCTGCCATGTTTCGGAGTAAAAGATCGTTCCATTTTTAAATAACACGACAGATATGAGTTTACTATGTAATTTATTTGGCCGTTAAACACGACAGATATGGATTTTCATACGACTTTTGCTGGCCGCTGCTCGCATGTATTTGGCCAGTAAAGCAATTTCGATTTATCTCGAAGAAGGTTGTCAAAATAAAGCTCAAATTTCCTAGCATGTTTGAGAAATACTACATACTGCAGTGGCCAGCAAAAGAGGCATTGATGGACGAACGTGTAAATGTGGGACGAGGCGAAAACGAGACACACATACGTAAGTCCATCAATGCCTAGTTGTGGCCAAGGCTTGTATAGTGATTTTCTCAAATAATGCGCGGAAATTAAATCTAAGTAGCACCTAGAACTCATTTTGTCAAATACACTTACTTTTCGAAATCAATGACGAACAACAATAATTATGCCCGTGTTAAAGAGTTATTTTTTTTTCTAAAAACAGCTTTCTTTATGCAAGCCAGTTCGAAATTTAAATAAAACCTTTTTCGATACCTTTTGTTCGATTTATCTCGAAGAAGGTTGTCAAAATAATGCTCATATTTCCAAGTATGTTTGAGAAAATATAGTATGTACCTGATAGTAGAGTGGATCATGCTGTTGAGGATGCTGCGCGGCCTCCACCTTGTAAGCGCCGTCGAGAGGAGCCGCTGTGCCGCCTGGTGACAAAATATAATATTAAGAGTAATTAAATTAGTATTACCACAGATAATATAATACTAGCATACAGATGCCTCATCCCATACAAAGAAACCGTGCCGACGTAACTAGCGGTTTTCGTCTATTTTTTTTATAAGTACTTCGATCGCATTTGCTTCCGTTCCACGGCTATAGATGGTGTTAGCAGCGACTTGCAAGTAAAAAGTTTTTCTCGATTCGTGACTATTTTTTTCTTTAAATACGGTTACGATTTGTTTTATAGTATTTCTTTGCAAGTTTTAACAGTTTCATTGTACCAAAATGTGTTAAAATACAAATGTAAAAATCGAGTGGCATACAATTTAAAGCCGCGCCATCTATTGCACACAATTTGAAATGATCTGTTGAAATTTAAATAAAGAGCCCAATATGCCATAATTTAGTGCTGAGAGTTGATTAAAACAGAACATACAATTTTTATGATCAGTTCTAGAAAATATTACTTTTACACACAATTCAATAACAAATCGATGCATATCGCGCCATCTAGTGACATTTATTTGAACTAAATTTTCTTCGTTAGCGCTGGGACCCCGCGATATTACATATACGTTTACTATGTTTGTTGTTTGAAACCTGACTCTAAATTCGACAATAGAGAACCTTACCGCCAATTTATGATAACACGCTGCAATCAGGAGAAATAAAAACGGCTTGAATGCCGTCTATGGTTAAGGTTACACTAGTCAACTGCACGAACTATTTTGTGCGCGGGGTTAAAATGCATTTTATATCAACCGACAACACGTGCGGAAGAGATTGATGCTGCGATGAGCAGTAGGAAGCTAGTTCGCGTACGAATACACACTTTTGCAAATTTGTAGCGAAATGGATAATGATTTAGGACGAAACCAAGCGCGCGAAATTTTATAAACAGACCTTTGGCAGTCTAGATATCATGAAAAAACGACTAAATCTATCTGTTCAAAATAAAATTAACTGCATTGTTGAACTACTAATCTACCCCTGTATGGTGGCCGTTGTGCAACTTTCCGTCTTCATATGGTATTTATTTGCGCCCAAAAATGCGTTAAAATTAGTGTTGAAATGTGGAACTTTCGACGCTCATAACTTTCAAATATTTTCTTTTTTTACTTTTTCGCTTCCATACAGGGCTAGATAATGATGAGACAAATTGATATCACTTTTTATTTTGAATGTACATTGTCAAACAGTGGAATAATCCCTAGACTACGTTTGTATGGAAGAATTTTCGACTAGTGTAACCTTAAGTGACTGTTTTAGAGATTATTTTGTGTTTGGCCACGCTTTTTTAAACTTGTTTTGTTTACTCTTTATTTAAGTGGCGCCACCTGCTGGCTTAGCCTTGCGTAATGTACCCTACTTAAAATGTTATTCATTCAAGTTAAATTTGCTAAGGTCTGTTTTTTTTTCTCTCATAATAGTCCTTGACACTTTTTTTTTGTTATGTCGAATTTTATTGCCCGCATCTTATAGTTTTGTTTCTGGATGAGATATTAACTTCAACACTGTTCTGTCAGGTTGTTTGTAAGTGGCGGTAGCGTCACTATTTCAACTCATTTAGTCAAAAACAAAACAAAACATCACTTACCATAAGCTTCCGGGTGTTTCTCGGGGACCGGTGGTATAGGAGCATGGTAGTTCGGTCCGTAGCCGCCCGCCGCACCGTGTGCGCTGAAAATAGGGAAGAATACAAAATTAAATATACAACAATCATAACAGGTTAAATACAAGAATCTTACTTAGCGATAGTCTATTTTAACTACAGAACCAAATCACTAGACACACCTTGGAGCTTCTAACTACATATTACAACTGTCAAAGATCATTGAATAACACCTGGGTACAACGGCTTATTTGTTTTCTAAGGTATTGAGGGTCTTGATATGTTATGGATATTTACCATCTACGGAGCCAATCTTCGATCTATCTATCCGGCTTTTACTCTGCCTGGTTAGACTGGCTTTCAATCAAACTTTCGGGAACTACCTGTAACGACTGCCAAGGATCTACGAATGATATCCGGGTCCAACTACTTCACTTGCTCAATTCTTTCTTGTTGCTTTCTGTCAATTTGTTTCCTATTCATTCCTCAACTCCCGGCTAGTGCCACCCCGCCTCCGCGGGCCTCGTTATCGAGTCGCCTAAGAGAGACGCACGTGGAACACTACGCGCCACCACCCCGGATCCTGATATATTCTTAAATCAACTTAAAGATACCCACGTAATACCCCTTGGTCACACTCTCGGCCTTATGACAACCCGTAACGACTGTCAAAGAGATTTAAGGGTATTTCGTCTCTTCGTCCAATGACAACCGGAAACAATGGCTTGCAATAGTGCACTTCGCTGAATGAGTCCATAGTCCATAAATGCGAGAGTCGAACGTCACAGTGACGTCATAGCGCCAGGTGCACAGTTATTGACTATTTAGTAACTTCTAATGTTGGATTACTTACGATATGTTATGCGGGTGCGGGTGTGGGTGAGGGTGCTGGTGGTGATGGTGATGGTAGTGTTGGTACTGGTCCGGCGGGGGAGGCGGCGGGATGGTCAGCAGAGACGCCAGGTCCTGCCAGCGTTGCTCCACGGACATGGAGCGCATTAACGACTGTGAACAAAGGGGGGCAAAAGTTAGACACATCTTAAAGACTTATTTGATTACGATTTTTAAAAAATACTATAAAACGAACCTTCACTGTATTTAAAGAAAAAAATATTTACGAACCTAGTAAACCCTTTTACTTGCAAGTCGCTGCTAACACCATCTATTGCCGTGAAGCGGGATCGAACGTGATTGATGTACTTACAAAAATAACAAGATTAATCAGATGAAAAACGCTAGTTACGTCGGCACGGTTTCTTTGTATGGGATGAGGCATCTGTATGCTAGTATTATATTATCTGTGCTATCGCCCAGTTTTAGAGCTTACGCAAAGAACTTGGTAAAAAAACCTACTTGAAAGTCGATAGTAATAAATTGTAAAATGTTATGACATGTTCGATCTGAGTCACAAAAAGTAAATGTAATTTGTTTAAATACTTTACATGTTTTTATAGAGCATGCAAAAAATTTAGAGCGTCGCTACAAAGTTATGTCGTCGAGTGTGTGGTGAAGAAATAGTTTCGCTACTCGCCGCCAGGGGAAAACAAGAATAGTGTTGTTTTTTGAAGAAAGATGTAGATGGCGTTATTGTCAAAAAGTATTTCAAGTTTGAAATGTTTATTTTATTTCATGTTCAATTAGCAGTATTATCAAGTTATTTCATTAATATTTTTTTCATTAATAACTCAAATTGTAATAGAAAACCAAAACTAGAATATCATGGAAATCATTAAGTTTTTTTGAAGCCAAATCCATTAGGATTTCTTTTCTAATATTGCTGCATATGCTGAGATAGTGGGAGACTTTTTGGTCTCGCACGGGGTTCTTTTTTTAAAATTATTGATCACATATTTTTGTTATCTTTTTTTGTGCCAGTAAATCCTGTGCCCATGACAATTTTTTTCTTTTCTTTCTTTAAAGCTGATCTGTACGGAATTTGGCACACGTATGGCAGACCTAATCATTTAATGATCAATGTTAAGCATGTAAGAACCTACCTACTTTCAACATCGTATATATGAAATATCAACTTTCATATTTTTTTACAGCATTTTTTCTGAAATCATGTTTTAGTTTTTTTGTAGTTCATTAATTCTGCTGTTTTTTATAGTTATATCATTGAAAGTAAGTAACGGTAATCATAGACTAGATAGAAAGTAGATTAAAATATTGTGAGACCAAAAAAGTCACAAGAAATTAAATGTATGTAATTTTAACGGATAAATTTCATAAGGTGCAATTAATCTAAACTAATATTAAAATGAGTTCAGAGGAAATTCGAGCATAGAGCTCCGACTGAATTTCCTTCGTAAAAAGTCATAATTTAAGGTATGGCTCTCGCCATTTAAGAGATTATTACATAAATTAAATTAAAAACATATATGTTGTGCTTCCATGTTTTTCTTTTTTCATTTATAGTTGTCAAATTTGTACTATAAGGTTCAAAATTGCAGTCACACTCTACCAAAACAGAGAAGGCATTTTTTTTGTACGCAGCAGAATTTCAACTTTTTTGCGATTAGTAGGTATAACCTATACTTTAATTTCTATACAAAATAATAAATCAGTTGTGGATAATTTAAATTCTTCTACAAAAACTAGCCATTCAAGTTTTGGGAGAGTATGACTGCACTTTTGACCCTTGACTGTACCACAGATCATATAATACTACAGACTGTACACTAGGTCCAGTTGACAGCGCAATTTTGAGCATCTTTTGAGGGTTCAAGTGCTACTAAAGATAAAGTGTCATCAAAAAGGAAAACAGGGGCACAGTATAATCCTCTTCAGTTTATGGAATATCTTTTAAATTGGTCCAATATTGGAGGAGGAAATAGGCGAGAGCCAAACCTCGAATTATGACTTTTTACTTAAGATATTCAGTCGGATGTCTGCGACCGCATTTACTCTTAACACTGTTTGTTGGTGTGTGTTGTAAAGGTAAAATCTGAAAATTATTTTCCTGATACTAAGATTCAAGGGAGCGGGTAAAAGTTGGTATTCGTCGACCTAAACACTTTAAGACTTCAGCATCTAATAATTCTCTGACTAAATAAAAACTTACAAGTTGACAAAAAATATGAAATATTTATTAAAACCACAAATCTGACAATCCAAAACACGAAAGACAGATGTTCAAACAAAAAAAAAGACCATAGACAAGGTAAACGTCATTCAGATGGCGCGAAATCTAAAAACAAACATGGCGACTTTCATGTCAATATTGTGTCAGCCAACATGAGAAGTAACGGATAGATGTGTGTTTTTAACGATGGAAACTTGATTTTAACGGAATCTCGTGATTTCTGGCTATTTTATTAGCTTAGGCCTACCTTGGTGGTCTGATTATTATGGAATCTTTGTGAAAGCTAAGGCAAGCACAGGTTTAGAAATTTTAAGGCCATCATATACAGCCAAATCACCTAGGTTTACCTTAGAATAGAATAGAATATACTTTATTGTACACCATAAAAGTTACACTTAACTTTCTTTTAAAAATAATAGAGAATTCATTACTTTTTCATTGAAAAAAGAAAGAAAATAAAGAAACAATTATTAATTTATCACAGATAACTTATGTGTTCGACGGCCTACGAAAGGACTAGTAAGCTGTTTAAAAAAAAACACTTCCTTTAAACACCACGAGTCTCCCTTGAGTAGACGATTTTTTGAATTTTCTCCTGTCTTTTTCCAATGTGTGGTCAGTGCAACATGTCTTTCTACTTACCTAAGACGTTACCTCCTTTAAGCCATAAATCATGTTTTACTTATACTATCCATCCAGATTTCAAATTCCATTTTCAAAACAGTTCTTTTTAACTTAAAAAACTTCCAAATATGAGAAAATTTCCTTAATCAATTCCCAAGTACAACATTCATTCAACTCCCAAATCTTGCCATGAACTTTTAAACACTACCGTCCGGTCACTGGTCAGCATCTAAAGTACTTTGTATCGTAAATAGACACAAAGATTTTCCTCATTTGACAAAACAGTTTGCGATGATAAAAAAATACGCGTCTAGTCTATGTACGTCGAAATAAGTGATGAGATGATCGAATTAAGAACGAGTATGTTATGGGCAAAGTCCGATAAATGTTTTGTACTTTGCTTTTTGCTAAAAAGCAGCTTCTTTCGATTCGATGGCACATTTAATAGGAATGTTTCCTGCGTAGAAAAATTAAAATTCTATTTTGTCCGTCAGTGGGACTATTAAGTAATATTGGAGCCGTATTCTTTGCTTTTTCAAATAAATAAAAACTCACAAAGATAAAGCGCATTAAAATTCAGGAGTGGGGGCTTGTGACGTCACTTTGTCAGTATAAAGTATACCGTAACGTCAAACGATATTTCAACGCACTGTATCGTCGTAATTTTTTTTACGTTGCAAAAGAAAAAATACGTGTCCAATATTTTTAACTACCCTATTAGATTGTCTGGGACCTGTAGGTGGCCACGCTTATTGCAGCGTCAGAAGCACTGTGATTCTCGGTGAAAAGCAGATAAATATAAAGAAATAGAGGCTGGCAAGGATGAGAGATTTTTGAGCATTCGATATTTTTTTATGTAGTAAGTGGCTTGTGGTAAGATAGACAGACGCTCTATGTAACTTAATAGTAGGTATTCAATTGAATCCGGTTAGACTGAAAGCCGTAGTTTCGGTAAAATCTGATCAAATCACGACAAAAACTGCTGCATAAATCAAAGAATCAGATATTTGAAATATCTAGAACATATTTATATAACTTGCGCTAAACACTTGAAACGTGCTTAATATATATTCTATCTAAGCAGCTTTGCGAAGCTGTTTTATACAGAAAAAAAAAACTAGAGCAAGTAAACTTCTTAGAAGCTTACGATCATTATTTGCAAAACCATTATATTTTTTCAAATTCAACCAAAAATTAGCATATTGTCTTTTAAGATAAAGTACCTACTCCTAAGCCCCCTAACCTAAAACGGTAACAAACCTACAAAAAAAAATACCGTTTCCCGTAAGATTCTTGGTGAAAAGCAGCCATCAAATATTGACTGAGCACTCGTAAAGCACTGCAAACGAAGACTTTTGCCCGTCATGTTTGCTTGACGGCACGCGAACGAATGAGACCGGTAGCTTAATTAAACATTCTTTATTTGAATTCAAAATTTGAATTCGAGAAAGATATAGTTTCTATTTTTTTCTTTTTATTGTTTTGTTGGTTTACGCTGTCTGTGGGTTTTTAAATGTTTAAGTAGTAGGGAATTGGTAGTTTGGTTTGCGTTTTAATACTGCAGTACCGAATTCTTTTTTAAAGCTATAAAAACTGCTAACAAATGAAAGGTCTGCAATTTTAGGATCACATCAGGTATTATTGTAACAATTTATTTTCCTTGTGTTGTTTTCTTCTTCTTTTTTTAATGTTGTTCTTTTATTGTGTGTTACTTGTAATTATTATTTGTTTTTATTTGTCGTGTAAATTTGTCGTTTCTGTGCTGTGTCTTCTATTGTGTTTGTACTGAATAAATGTTTTATCTATCTATCTATTGTATTATATTAAAGTTAGATACTTTAGTTTAGTTATACTTTCCTATGAAGAAGTTTTAATGACTTCTTTTGTATATTATCTATTGGTCTGCTCAACCCGACAGAGCATCACCAACTCCATATGCTAATAATAAATATCTTGTACAAGCTGAGAAAACAAACAACCGCTAAAAATGCAGTCGACACTCAATCTAAATTTCAAAATCCGAACACCAACGTCATCGCATAACATTTTCCGAAGAAAAAAAAACCTAAACTGTCAAAATTCGGATTTCGAACATTAAGAAGAAAAAAAGCATGCTCTCGTTTTGAGCAAACCATAAACACTTGACATAGACAAGTTTTAAACTGTTATTTATACTTTCTAGTATCATGAGTTAAGTCGTAGAAAATGTCTTTAACTGTTGTCTACTGAGTTAACTATGTCTCGGAGTTAAGTTTAAATGGTTTTATGGAACTAGCTGGGTTTAATTTCTAGATCTTTTAGTGCACATTCAAACATGATTTCTATTTACTAGTAAGCTGGTAGATACAACGTTATTTCTGCCGTCAAAGCATACGAAGCATACACTACTCGCATGTTCCGTTGTAAAAGATGGATTTCTTTGAAACTGCAGGTATTTAAAGACTAGACATTTCAATGTTGTATACAAAGTATCTGTAAACCCTTCAATTTTATGAGTTCCAAACTTAAAACGAAATCGCATCCTTTATCAGTCATCATGTCTTTATGCAAAAGAGGCCGATGACAACCTCCTTTGACATGGTGGACCATTATGACGAAGCTTCTCAAGAGGGAAACATTACCTGGCCCGATAACCCCGATAAAACTTCTTGGCGCTTTTTTAAGAAGAGTACACCCCTTCCAAAGTGGCCAAAGACTCCTTGAAATTATTAAAATTGATGGCTCACAATAAAACTTTTAGTTAGTAATCATAGACTGTTAATTATACATAGCTAAATATCAGATTGTATGGTCACCCAGAAAAAATACCCGTCAAAACCCTAGCTAATTTCGAATTTTCGTATCACGTTTTGCGTCCTTCAAAAAGGCAACTACAAGACCATAGATTACTGAAGTCAACAATGCGCCATAGAGCCACGTGTCTACAATTAGGCTGCGTACAGACTCGCGTGCCGTAAATTACACAGCTATGATACTGGCCGTGTGTAATTTTGTGACACCTTGAGACAAGGTCGTTTAGAATAAGAAGTTTTATCTTTTGAATCGTAGATGTAGTATAGTGAAGTTGTTTGTGAAAGAGCTCGTCCTGGAAAGTATGGCCACCAGAGACTCTAGACCAGTGACATTCTGCCAACAAAAGCGGCCGTAGCGATTGGGAAAAGTCACAAATGAAAAAAAAAATGTTTAGGAATGCAAGGGCTATCGGAATATTTCGTGATCAGTCCCTTAAATTTTGGCATTTCGACCGACGCCATCGGTAATAGAATCACACGAGCCTCAATTTTCGTTCTTAAGAAAACAAATTGAAGTCGCAATATCATCACAGCGACAATTAATGTAAAAAAAAATTTCACAAAAAAATTAACCGACTTCAAAAGCAAAACAATAAAAAGTGCAAAATAACTTTCGTTTCGGAAGCCGGTGTCTTTGGTACTCTTTTTTTTCGACACCGACTGAAAATGGTTTTATTTCTCTCTTTTTAGTGTTAGTCACTAAAAAGTGACCAAGTTCTATAAAAAAGTACCAAAAGGATTGACAAAATACCCTTAGTAACTAAATTTTTACACAATAAGTGCTGTTTGTCGCTAAGGAGTTCGGTTGTATGATCCATATATTGAAAACTGCTGAACCGATTTCGATGAAACTTGCACTATTCCCTAAGTTGAGAGAAACCTAATCCAATATGAGAAGAATGGTCACTATCCGATAAGTATTTTCGGAGAAATGCGTAGACAAACATACATACATACCAACAAACATACATACATTTATGAAATTTGGCACATATGTTTAGAAGCCCAATTAGGGTAACATAATTATGTGAATTTTGGGCAATTCCAACGATATTACATACATACGTGTCGAATTGAGTACCTCCTTTTTTTGATGTCGATAAAAAATCTTGAAAAAATGTAAGGAAATTTGGGGTGTTTTTGGTTGATATCGACTAAGATGCGAATGGAAAAATTCCTTAAAAATAAAGGGGAAAAAACCGTGTTCTTCTCTCTTCTCTAAAGTCTAAGCTATATCTATTAAATTTCATATAGATCCGTTTGTCGGCATAAAATAATTAATTGAATAAGACAAGAATTACTGACCATAAACTTTCAATCGTTCCGAAGCCCACCTAGGCTGTATGGCATTGTTGCCATAGCCAATAAAATCGAAACTGTCAATTGCGAAAACTTTGGATGCATCTTTAACTGATTGTGTGTCGACCGATAAAAGTGATTATAAATTATAAAATTAATTATAAAAGCTTTCAACAAGTGTACTTACAAAGTGTCAATCAAATTAATTACGTTTTAAACGACTGTCTAGTTTGATTTCTTTTTTTTTTATTCTACTTTTCCATAGCCATACTGATGTTATAAATGCAAAAGTAACTGTGTCTATCTGTTTGTTACATTTAAACATCTTAAGGCATATATATTCCCCAATGTTAATGTTAAATGTCGTGGTGGCCCAGTGGCTAAGACCTCGCCTCTCGTGCTTGAGGTCGTGGGTTCAAATCCGGGCAAGTACCAATGTGACTTTTTCAAATTCATATGTACTTTCTAAGTTTATCATGGAACGGTAAAGGAAAACATCGTGAGGAAACCTGGACTTACACAGTTAATCTAAGTCTGAAATAGCCAAGTCAGAGGCCTATGGTGTTCCTAGAGGCGGCTTAATTAACTCTGACACCAGAGGTGGCCACTCACACGAAAGAAGAAGAGAAGATCGCAGTACTGGCCGTGCGCCCGCTCGGAGCCAGAATATCAATATTGAACCTCCTTTTGAACAGTTTTGTTTGCAAAAAAATCTTTGATTTACATGCTATTTCAGGTATGAAGAAATTTTAACCATAATTTTTTCTGTGTAAAAATATATTTAAACGTTTAAAATTTTTCTGCATAAGTATTCAATGTAACTTATTCTAAGTGTAAACGTTTTCGAGATCGTTCTCGCAATTATATTTTTTTGGTCTCACGCCTCCCTAGAGAACAGTTGAGATTATTGTTTTGTTTATTATGGGGCGGCAAATCCTATATTGTTTTAACTAGGGGCGCCAAATCTTTAAATACGCCACTGGATACAGGGCAGATATCATTTCGCCAAGGATGACCGATGGGGCCGAAAAATCAAACATGTACCGAAAAGTGCAGTGTGTTGGGTAGATCTTTAATAAGGTGGTCAGGTGACCTTTTGAAGTCTGCGGAAATCTGCTAGATGAAACGATCACAGAACCATCAATGTAGCAACGCTTGCTTGACCCGGGCGGTGTACCTACACTTCTGCCATATTCTTGGGGAATATCCGTGATGTTATAACAAAAATACACGCTACAAAAGATTATTGTACCAACAAAAACATAATTTGTAAGTTTTTGTCAACAAATTTAAATTAGCGGTGTAACACAGCGTGTCATTTGTAAAATTACAGTGTACTCAGTCAGGAGTCGAACCCAATACCTTGACATGACCGTGGATAAATTGCTAGTGTTATTGTTTTGGGTATTTTAGGTAATGATGGGAACTACACTTCCGGTTTTGTATTTATTCTTCACTAGCGACCGGCCCCCACTTGCTTCGCCCGGGACAATTCATAAACACGAACCTTCCTCGTATTACGCTCCTTCTGTTAGTGCAGTTAGCAGAGAAACAGGCAGACAGGCAGTGTTTTTTTTATACATTTTTTTTTACCACTATCTCAACTGATGGTAAGCGATGATGTGGTCGACGGTGAAGCACGCTTGCCTAGAAGTAACCTATTCACTCTTGACTTAAAGACCCCTAGATTGTAGCTATCGGGAAACACAGATTCCGGCAGGGAATTCCACTCCTTAGCTGTACGCATAATAAAAGTATTCTCAAAACGTTTAATGCGTATGGGTGGGATGTCCACCATGTACCGATGGCGCATCGCCGTACGTCTCGTCGTCCGATGATGAAACGGGCTGTGACTTTTTTTCAAATACATTAGAGATCATTGTCACTCACTTCGCCCCATCCGAAAAACAAATCCAAGATGGCGCTTGCAAACACAAGACGAACGTGTCAGTCATCATCAGTCCAGCCTTTTCCCGACTATGTTGAGGACGGCTTCCAGTCTAACCGGCTTCACCTAGGTACCAGTGTTTTACATGGAGCGACTGCCTATCTGACCTCCACAACCCAGTAACTGGGTAACACGGTACCCCTTGGCAAGACTGGTGTCAGATCTCAGGCTTCTGACTACCCGTAACGACTGTCAAAGATCTTCAAATGACAGCCGGGACCAACGGCTTAACGTACTTTCCGAGGCACAGAGGAAACTCGGTATGTAAAGATCCACGGACCCATCCACGGACCGACCTCGGCGAGTGTTGCTTAACCTTGAAGATCGACCTGTGCGGCTGTTATTATTTAGCCACGAGCTTTCCGTGCAGCAAGTCCTCAGCTATACTTTTCTCTCAGTCATCAGCTCAGTAGTTATTCCTTTCCACCCACATGACCATAGCCATCAAAATTCATATTCAGAACTTTTGTTTGATATGTCAAAACTAACCGTTTATTCAAATTACGAATCAACGCTATTCGAATTTCAAAAACAAAAGAAAGGTGGTGGTTTAGTTCGAAAAGCGCTCACGAGGCGCTGTTGTGAATTCATTGGCCCGTATTGAGATAGCAGAGTTTTTCTCATGTTCTTTTTATGTTATTTTCTAGTGCTATAGTCGTATCATCAATAATATAGATCTATGGAAGAAAAGAAACCGCGCCATTGTCAAATAAATGAGTATTTAGGATGATGTATTTTTCTTTAAAACATGAAAGAAGCTGAGGGGAATTACTAGTTAATGACAACTGTAATTCTAATATTTATATAACCCAACGTTTAATAAGCAGTTAAGCTGACAACTTTGAACAACTGTATTTAAATATATCTAAATGTAAATCATTATGTCTCATTAGTATCAAATAATATTTTTAATCTACCCGGAACTAAAAAACAAACAAAAACACAAACTAAAAAACTCACCTGATATTCGTAAACATCCATTATAAGAACATTAAAATAAAAACTAAAACTTAAACTAAAAAAAAATTAACTCAACACTAATTTAAAAAACTTAAATTAAGAAAAATATTGCACTTAAATTCAGACTTTTTTTTTTTTTTTTTTTTTTTTTTAGACTTTTTTTTTAGACTGTCCACTAATAGTGGTGTATTGCACAAAAATTAAATTAAATAATCAGGTACGTATAGGAATCACATGGTTGTTCCTTTGCCGAGATGTGTCATGTCAGTTTGACATTAGATTCAAGATGGCGCCGCATGGTACGCGCGATGCGCGGGAGTGCGCGAGTGTAACTGCGTGTACAATACCGATCGTGCGCTTGCTAAAATGTTGAGCGTTTGACTTAGATTTTGTTGGGTTCTGTATGTTTTTTAGTAGATTTTTTATGAGTCTGATGAAATAGTCTATGATTTCTATTTTGGGGGAAATGTATCTGCCAGTTTAAAAAAAAACCTACTGTTTTGTGTTCCAAATTTTTTACTTGTGTGACATGAAGACGAATTAGAATCAATTGAATATGAACCTATAGTATAGTCAGGTCAAGATTTTTTTTAGCAAAGGCTTAATGCCGGGAAAACCGGCATGTAATGGCAAATACTTAGAAGTACTCAGCATGGGTGGATATTGAAGAGAGAGAGAAATCGACTTTGCCTTAGAAAGAGACAGTGTGAGGTAGGTAACATCAAGTCATTCAATGTTACAGTGGCCACTAGGCTTACCAGGTTTTCCATCGACTCGAAAATATGAAGGTTTACTAGATATTATCAGATAAAGAACACATTACATGTAGGAGGGAGACCCGATAAAAAATTCGCATAAGTAAACCTGAAATTACCTCAAGAAAATCCCCGTTAACCAGCCTCCAAACTAATCCAACAGCTTCACCCACTGCCCCACGGACCCCTAAAAAGCTAAGCGTCTAATACGCGAGTGTGAAATCGGCGAGTCGCGGGCAGTCATCATTTCTAACGGGCCAGCACCGAGCTTTAAGAATACTTTCGTTAACACTCACATTCGGTGCAAGAGGTACGCTTTAGAAATTGGATATCGATAGGAAAATTATTAGTATTAGAATTCCTAAAGACAGATAAAGAGGCAACATTGTTTAAATGTTTATAAAAGGAATTCGTTGCAAGTACTGTTCCGATTTCGAAAATACAGTCACTAAACTGTCATTGGCTGTATTGTGCCGATTTTTTTTTTGTCTGTGGACTATTTCGCGGCAAAATTTATTAATATCTAGCTGTGCCCGCGGCTTCGCTCCCGTCATCTGGTCTGTCTGCCAACCCAACCCTACTTACCAACCTACCATTTTTGTTTCTATAGTCATCATTCTTTCGCGGAGAATCTTAACACCGCCATTCAGAAAATGACTTTAAATGTACAACTTTATTTTTGTTATCACGACTCTCGACTAAGGGCGAAAAGAAATAAAGGGAGAAAGCATTCTCCTGCTGCCTACCTTCTACTTTATTTGAAGTAAGCAAATTGTCTTCTTCTTGGCCTTAAAAATATTGGTAAGTCTGAAATCGTCTACAGAAACAAGCTCGTGGTATCTTTTCTGTATGACAGTAGGCCTTCGCCCTGCAATGGGACAGTTACAGGAACCACAGGCAATATAGAAAACCCATTAAAAAAAAACGGAAGCTCGCAATTCATTAATAAGATTCAAATAATACCACAAATTATTTTTCAATACATTTGTTAAACATGGCGTACTTTCAGAGGCTATATTTATGATTCGAAAGTTAAATCTTACGCATAGGCGTCTTTTTGTTACGCGGTCGTGACTTTTGTTTACGAGCTCGATCATTATGTTTGCAGTTTAGTTTTAAATTTATAAGTCAATTTAAAAAAGTTTAGTAGCAAGGAGTTTTCAAACATAGAATAAAATGGGATAGATTTTCTACGAGGAAAAACTAGGTAATGATTCCGTACGTTTTAGCATTGAATTCTCAAAAGTCTTATAAATGGTTGTTTAATATATTTAATTACCAGTTTTAATTTAATTATTTTCACATCAACATTTGACAAAAATCGAATAGGCTTGTTTTCGTTGAAAAAAAAATGTCCAGTTGCAAAAACGCGCCATAAGTCAATTAAAAAAAGTTTAGTAGCAAGGAGTTTTCATACATAGAATAAAATGGGATACGATTATATACGAGGAAAAATTAATGATTCCGTACGTTTTAGCATTGAATTCTCAATTTTTTTTAAATAGTTGTTTAATATATTTAATTACCAGTTTTAAATTAATTATTTTCACATCAACGTTTGTCAAAAATCGAATAGGCTGTATAGGCTGTTTTCTTTGTAAAAAAAATGCCCAGTTGCAAAAACGCGCCATATTGAAAATTTTATTTTTTGTGAATAAACAAATCTAATTCTTTGATTTGTTTTTACTGTTTCTCACAACTGTATTGAAAAACGTCGTGTGATACACGGGTGTGTAGGTTATTGCAAACTCGTGTCATTAAAAACCCTCGCCTTCGGCTCGGGCTTGTTAATGACAGCTCGTTTGCAATAACCTACTTTCCACCCTTGTATCACAATGTACTATTCTTATAACTAGCGCTTTTCAAAAATCGAAAGCCGAGCCGACCGTAACCGAAGTGACACACGAATCATTATTTTTTCAAACGCTATGATTGATAGGCACTCCCGCGCACATAGACAGTTATTCCGTAATTAACTTTTTTAAGTATCTTTTAATTTTTATTGACAGTAGTAATTTGGTAAAAAAAAGTTACGGAAAGAAGTAGAAAAGGAAAAAAAGTTTCATATGGACATAAAACATATTAATGTTTTTTTAAATGATTTCAAATTTTAACGGTATTTATCGGTTAATAGTTTGATAAAACTAGCTATGGTGTGGTGTAATGAATCTATTTTGAAATTGGAGCAAAACATCGGGTTAAATTTCGCGGCTTGCGCCTCACAAAAACGGGATAAATATGAGCTTCTAGCGAATTATTTAAAGACATACATACATATACTCACGCCTTTTTCCCATGGGGGTAGGCAGAAACTACAGAACGCCGCCTGCTACGATCCTTACATACTTCTTTTGCTGCACTCACATTCATACATCTAGTCATACACACACGCCGGTTATGAGTACCGCGCACCTGGCCTTTCTGAAGAACATCCAATAAGGTCTATGTATGTCTTTCTACGGCGTTTCCATACTTATATTTTTTATATCTATACAAATATTATAAAGAGGTACAAATTTTAAATTTGTATTTAGGGGGTAATCTCAGGAACTACTGGTTGGAATTGAAAAATTATTTTTGTGTTAGATAGTCCATTTATCGAGGAAGGTTATAGGCTATATAACATCACGCTACGACCAATAGGAGCGGAGCATAAATGAAAAATGTTGCAAAAACGAGAAAGAATATTACTTTTTGAGGGCTTCCGTTGCGTGCGCTGCGTAAACGGTTTCAGTTATGCAATCATGTATGTAGGGTAGGTAGGGTATATGCAGGGTTGGTGTAGGGTAGAGTAGGTAGGATAGGGTAGGTAAGTAGCCAGTTGACGGGAGCGAAGCCGCGTGGGACAGCTAGTGTTCTATAAAACGTTATAAGTCCACTAAGACCGTTAGAGGAATAACAGCAGTATGTACACGAATATAACAGTCAAGTCTAGTAAATTGTAACTGTTGTAAGTTTACCTACATTGTAACTGGGATCGTTTATAACTCCTGTGAGTTACTAGACTAACAGTTAAAACTTTCTCTTGCCGCACTTACTTTTGTTTTATAACTTACTAGCTGACCCCCGCGGCTTCGCTCCCGTCAACTGGCTAGCTACCCTACCTACTCAATAGTTTTCTCAGCGCACGAAAAATAATGAATTTTATAGACAACATTTTGCTACTTTGGGTTACATTATTGCAATTTTCATAAGGATCTCTAAGTTTTTTGAAAATAAATTATAGCCTATGTTACTCGGTCATAATGTAGCTTTCCATATGTGAAATATTTTTTTAAATCGGTCCAGTAGTTTCGGAGCCTATTCGGTACAAACAAACGAACAAAAAAAAACTTTCCTCTTCATAATATTGGTATGTTTTTAACCGACTTCGCAAAAAGGAGAAGGTTATCAATTCGATTGCATTTTTTTTTATGAGTGTTATCTCAGAACTTTTTATTGGGTGAACCGATTTTGATGACTCTTTTTTTATTCGAAAGCTGGTGTTTGTCATGTGGTCCCATTTAATTTTCATCAAGATTTCATGAAGAACTTCGGATATATACATCAGAACTCTTCAATAAATGACGGCAAATCACTCGGGATAGCTGCAATCGCATGTCTGTTTATTGTTTACACCATTTTATAACATAACATCAGCAATAAATAAAAAATTCAATGAGCCAATAGGCCACGTACTAAGTGCAAACTTGAAATCGTTACATGTCCCTGACATTGACATTAAATACCACAATACAAGGTCAATACCGTGGTTCCTTTCCAGTAACGAGTCGGTACAAAAAATATCGATTAGCGATCTTAATTCGGAAATCTATTGTGTGTAGTCGCTGTGGAAATCAAATAATTATCTCTTGATGTGCAGATTTAAATTAAAACTTTGTTTAATTATCCGCGGAAATGGTTTGTTTCAATATCGCCTGAGTTTGGTCTGTATTTAAAGAAAAAATAGTCACGAACCGAGAAAACCATTTTAATTGCATGTCGCTGCTAACACCATCTTTAGCCGTGGAACGGAACCGAACGCGATCGATGTACTTATAAAAATAATTAGCATAATCAGATGAAAAACGCTAGTTACGTCGGCACGGTTTCTTTGTATAGGATGAGGCATCTTTATGCTAGTATTATATTATCTGTGGTTTGGTTAAGTTATCTTGCAGATAATTATTTGGTCCAAATTCTGTTCTCTTTTTCAATTTATCTGTTGGTTTGGTATTTTCACATCACACATCACATCACATCATCAGCCTATTAATGTTCCCACTGCTGGGACACGGGCCTCCTCTCCGTGAGAGGGAATGGGCCATTATCCACCACGCGGGCCCAGTGCAGGTTGGTGGATGTCACATGTCTTCGAACTTTTGGTTCTAAGACATGCCGGTTTCCTCACGATGTTTTCCTTCACCGTTTTGAGAGCAGTGGTGATGAAATAATTTACACAAAGTAAAGCGCCTGCCTGGGTTCGAACCCACGACCTACAACTTGTAAGTCACGGCCGATACCACTGGGCCACCACTGCTCTTATGTATTTTTTTTATCACGATAAATTATCTGTCTGCCTAGATTTTGCTCCAATATGTTGCAGTCTGCTTTCAGTCTAACCGTGGGTACCTGAATACAATGTATTTAACATGTAGCGGTACCAATGGGCAACACTAGTGTCAAACCAGACCAACAACTTAACCTGCCTTCCGAGGCACAGAGGAATATCGGTATGTATGATGGACACCCATCCTCGGACCGACCTTAACAAAATTTGCTTAACCTTGAAGATCGAATGTGCAGCTTTTATTATTTTATCCACGAGCTGTTCTTGACTGCTGCTGGTTTACGAATAATTAAGGTTTAATAAAACTGAATACTTTTTAAGCGCTACAATACTTTTTTTTAGGGTTCCGCACCCAAAGGGTAAAAACGGGACCCTATTACTAAGACTCCGCGGTCTGTCTGTCACCAGGCTGTATATCATGAACCGTGATAGCTAGACAGTTGAAATTTTCACAGATGATGTATTTCTGTTGCCGCTATAACAACAAATACTAAAAACAGAATAAAATAAATATTTAAGTGAAAATCCCATGCAACAAACGTGTTTTTTTTTGCAGTTTTTTGCGATAATGTTACGGAATCCTTCGTGCGCGAGTCCGACTCGCACTTGTTCGGTTTTTTAGTCTATTCATATGTAAATATATAAAGGTATATTATTTAAATTAAACTTCCAACATTTCTTAACAAATGAGTGCAAGTTAATTGCTTTTATAACAAAGCAAAGTAATTATGTTTGCTTTGAATAATATTAGAATAAATTAAGACGTGGAACTTTTTGGTTTTATTGTTATTTTCTCACTTTCTTTAGAAGTATTATTGTTACATTCCCAGCAACCATGGCCACTGCTCACCCCAATTTCAAAAGAAGCTCAATATTGTAGATTAAGTCCAGTAATATGATATGTCAAACAAGACAATGTCATTATAGTTAAACTGTAAAAGACGCAACAAAAACTGCGCGCGCGCATATAATGATCCATGGATCATTTGCGATAACTTTGATCTCATAGATCGATCGGATTTGGAACCGATACTGGTGTTATTGAGGAAAGTATTCTAGTGATGAAGTGTTAACACATTCTATTCCCTGGACTGGAATCATATTCCAGCCTAACATCATGCACCTAAATAAAAAAATTAAGGGCCTATATCCGCTTTAGTGCCGTAAAACGGTAACTTTCTAAAGCATACTCCTTAGTAACGGCTAGGAAAAACCTTTGAAAAAAATATATATTTATTATTGATTCATGTACATAATTTTGAACACAAGGTTTTTTCGTGTAACTAATAGTTTTGCTATAAAAAAAAAAATTAACAACACGATATTTTTTCGCAACTTTTGGAAACGCCTCCAAAACGACTTGGATGTTTAAAAATATTTCTACACAGAAAAATTGATGGCTGGAATTTCTTCATAACTAACATAACATATGTAAATCAAATAATATTTTGCAAACAAAACTGTTCAAAAGGAGGTTCAATATTGATATTTTGGCATCGAGCGGGCGCACGGCCATTACTGCGTTAACATTGGGGCGTATATATCAACTTAAATAAAAAAAACAAATTTGTCTATTGACACAAAATACTGGTATATTGAAGCCTGTTGCGCGAATTTTTTAAGCCAACATGAAACATTTTCGCACAAACTATACAAAATATTATAAAACCTTTCTACTTTCATGCGCTCGCGCATACTATCCTTATTATCGATCAATGATCTATAGATCGCAACGGATCCATAGATCTTGGGGTCAGGCGCAGCAATTACGGTCCTATTCAGAAAGACGGACGCTGGCGCATTATATATCATTATGTCGCAGTGTGTCAATAATGTTGGGTTGTTTCTGTAATGTCTAGAGAGTATACTATTTATTTTTATTGAAGCTTCGCGTTCTATTGAGTTGACGACTAATATAGAATATAGGTATATAGGGAAGAAGAAGACACAGACCTGCACCTTAAATGCGTATCTGTTTTAACAGGTTGACTGTCCACATAGTAGTTAAATAATCACCTGAATCATATATGACTCATTGGAAAGGAAAAAGGTCAGCACAAAGCAAACTCTTTCCCTTTCATTTTGGTAACTTAACAATATTCATTGTGTGTTTTACGTTGTCAAGTAGACGATTTTTTGAACATATGAAGCAATGAATGCAATGGAAATAATCCGTACCCTACCCTTTGAACTTACACAATTAGGGTGCAACAATACACACTTTTTTTTTTATATAGGCTCGCATTTGACCACTATCTCACCTGATGGTAACCGATGATGTGGTCGACGGTGAAGCACGCTCGCCTAGAAGTAACCTATTCAATTTTGACTGTAAACATTAATTGTAAGATTTTCGTGTCATTTATCGAAATCTTTGCACATCAAACATGCAGTCGAAGCTACCTATGTGCTGCCACTGGCAATGTCATGGAAGTGACGAAATAGGAGTTCGACAAAATTAAATTTTACCGTCGAAACAAAAGATGAAGAACAGAAAGAACATGCCAAAACAATCAATGTTAATATTAACTGGAAACTAAACGACAGAAATGGAAAAAGTTGTTTTAACACTATTCCTTTTTCAAAATCGTCATTCTAAACTCAAATTCAACTCGAAAAAAATAAGAAAAAAACCAGCCATTTCCGAAAAAGGCCTATCTCCCACACCATCGACAACATAGAAACGGTACGCTACACTACAATTCGAAAACTTTCATCTTGTCTCTGGTCTCTGTACGACCATATTTGTTAATAATTATTTTTGATTGAATATCACTTTTATAATACACTTGTAATTCTGTAACGGCATTAGAAAGATGTGTACTTAGTTCAAATATCAAATAAAGAACGGTAAAACATGATTTGTATACTTATTTATTCAGATTTAAATAGTAAATTGGAATGTACATCGCCACGTTTATTTAATTTGTTAAAACTGAAATAATAAACTTAAATATGTAAATATTGAGAGCAGTGGTGGCCCAGTGGCCATCACTATCGGCCGCGACTTACAAATAGTGGGTCGTCGTAAATTATTTCATCACCATTGCTCTAAAAACGGTGAAGGAAAACATCGTGAGGAAACCGGCATGTCCTAGAACCAAACATTCGAAGACATGTGACATCCACCAACCCGCACTGGGCCCGCGTGGTGGATTACGTCCCATTCCCTCACACAGAGAGGAGGCCTGTGTCCCAGCAGTGGGTACATTAATAGGCTGATGATGTGATGACGATGTGTGATGGTACGGAACCCTTCGTGCGCGAGTCCGACTCACACCTGGCCGGTTTTTTTTTCTATTTCTGATGCATCAAATGTTGTGAACACTTACTAGTGTTCATAACGGGTGATGACACTGACTCCTGTAACACAGGTCTCACCTAGCACAGGAGTCAGCGTTTTAAAGGGAAATGTATATTTTTTTTTCTGAGTCAATTGTTTTTTTTGTTTTTTTTTTATCTCAGTATTTCCCATCAATTGCATTTTTACAAAAACCACCAAGAAATAAAAACAACCACATCTTTAGACCACTGAAAAACCATTAGCGGTTTTAATAAAATAAAGAAAATAACAAAAAAACGCCCCTGCCTGCCATATAAACACCCTTCTTAACAAAAGGGGGTAGTCAGAAAAAAATGGTTACCTGTTCTGCTGTCAGCAAATCATTTGTCAAATATAACCACTTTACTTTGACACCCGATGGTGGCGCCACTTGTAGAGGCAAAAGAGACTCAAGTGCCAAACGTTTGGTACATTTCTTTAAGTTCGTTTTTTTGACGTGTACCATGATATAATGGGTGGTATTTTTGTGGTAAAATTGTATGAGGAAGGTAGCAACGCCTATTAAATATGGGGTGTATTGTAAAGTAAATGGAAAATTAAGTAATTAATAATATGTTGGTAAAGGCGGTGAATACGAGACGCACAGGACCGGCTACGTTTGGAAAGGCTTATATTTATAAACTGGCTTCTGCCCGCGGTTTCGCCCGCGTGACAAGTATTTTATCATCCCAAGGGAAGACAAACTAGCCTTTGTCCTTCCCAGGGTCTCAAACTATCTTCAGGCCAAATTTCATCTAGATTATGTATAGATTCATTTATTTCAGAGAAATATATACCATAGTTTTACACTCATACAGTCAATGACAAACAGATAATAAACCATACTAAAATTGATGATTAATAAACTAGTCAAAAATTCATCTATACTCATCATCTGCCTAGCCTTTTCCCAACTATATTGGGGTCGGCTTCCAGTCTTACCGGATTCAGCTAAGTACCAGTGTTTTACATGGAGCGACTGCCTATCTGACCTCCACAACCCAGTAACTGGGTAACACAGTACCCCTTGGCAAGACTGGTGTCAGATCTCAAGCTTCTGACTACCCGTAATGACTGTCAAAGATCTTCAAATGACAGCCGGGACCAACGGCTTAACGTGCTTTCCGAGGCACGGAGGAAACTCGGTATGTTGAAATGGTCACCCATCCACGGACCGACCTCGTCAAGCGTTGCTTAACCTTGATGATCGACCAGTGCGGCTGTTATTATTTAGCCACGAGCTCCTCCTTCTCAAAAAATCATCTATACTATATAATATTATAAAGAGGTAAAATTTGTAAGTTTGTATGTAGGGGGTAATCTCAGAAACTACTGTTTGGAATTGAAAAATAATTTTTGTGTTAGATCGTCAATTTATCGAGGAAGGTTATAGGCTATATAACATCACGCTACGACCAACAGGAGCGGAGCATAAATGAAAAATGTTGCAAAAACGAGAAAGAATATTACTTTTTGAGGGCTTCCGTTGCGTGCGCTGCGTAAACGGTTTCAGTTATGCAATCATTTATGTAGGATAGGTGTAGGGTAGGTGTAGTGTAGGTGTAGGGTAGGTGTAGGGTAGGTGTAGGGTAGGTGTAGGGTAGGTGTAGGGTAGGTGTAGGGTAGGTGTAGGGTAGGTGTAGGGTAGGTGTAGGGTAGGTTAGGGTAGGTACGTAGCCAGTTGAAGGGAGCGAAGCCGCGTGGGACAGCTAGTTTAAAATAATAAAGAAATTGACAAAAAAAAATTGGAATAGTATAAAATTGACGAAACGTTAATTTGAATTATATAAATTGTATAGGTACCAAATAATAACATTACAAAACTATTTATACGGTATTAAGCTTGAAAGAAAATGTTGAAAAGTAGAATGATAAAACACTGCAATTTTCAAGTTCTGAAGCAGAGTGCAATGATTTCGCTTATGTCATCATTTTTGAGAAAAATCTCAAAGGATTTAGAATATGTGATTCTAGTACCTATCAACTACTAATTTCTATACATATATTGCTATTAAAATTTCAGGTAAAATGTCATAATAAAGACACGTCAAGAAACTAAAAATAAATAAAAACCGGCCAAGTGCAAGTCGAACTCGCGCACGAAGGGTTCCGTACCATTACCGCAAAGAACGGCAAAAAAATCACGTGTGTTTTATGGGAGCCCCCCTTAATTTATTTTATTTAATTTAATAATTATTATTTTTTGCAGTGAATATAAAACTAAATATTCTGTGAATATTTCAAGCGTCTACCTGTTGCCGTTATTAATATCGAGCAAAAAACGGCAAAAAAATCACGTTTGTTGTATGGGAGCCCCACTTAAATATTTATTTTATTCTGTTTATAGTACTTGTTGTTATAGCGGCAACAGAAATACATCATCTGTGAAAATTTCAACTGTCTAGCTATCACAGTTCATGAGATACAGCCTGGTTACAGACGGTCAGACAGACAGACGGATCGCGAAGTCTTAGTAATAGGGTCCCATTTTTACCCTTGGGTACGGAACCCTAAAAAAGAATAATTAAAAAAGAATAATTTAATACATATATGTATAACTAATTTAATAAATTTTGTTTTCTCTTTTGTCTTGTATTTTTATTAAACTCAAAATATAGTTTTTTTTTTTATATTATCTCTGATTTGTAAACCATCAAGTGTCGCCCTAAAGGTCCATCGATACACATCTACTAATATAAAATCAATTTGTCACTTCGTCCGTCACTCAATGCAGGTGGCCCGGTGTCACTTGTCTTTTTACGTCCAAACATTATTAATCATTGCTCTTTGGATGTACCGACTGCTTCTAAAGGTGGTTTTGTTATAAAGGTCGATTCAAACTTAAAGGCGGCTATGAAGTTCCAGGCTGCCATTAAGTTTAAATCTACCTGTAGTAGTAGAACTCTTATTGAAGGAGCTGTTACGGGAAAGTACCTTGTTTTCTTTATTATTATGGGATGGGATTCGATAAGGTCCTGGGTTTGATTCCTGGTTCAGGCAAAGTTGTATACCTAATGGCTTTTCCAACCGAAATTTCTAAGAAGCAACACGGATTCTGAATTTGTACCCTGTCAAAGTTAAAGTCAAAGTCAACACCCTGTTGTTGGCAATATGCTCGGTACCTAATACATGGGACGTAAACATAAAGGTGAGTATAGACTAGACTAGAGCATTTAATTTTACTTGTAACAGAACATCGAGCATTCGCTCTTGTTTAATTTACTCGAACCACACTTCGAACGTGACGCTCAATGTTTTGTTACAATTTACAATCATAAGCTCTTAGAGCAAGATTATTTTGAGTGTGCGTAAGGGACAGATGTATATGACTTGTTTTGACCATTTTTAACACGCTTTTATTAGCTTGGTATGTATGTATCAATGTAACGGAATCTTTAAACGTGATTTTCACCCATTTCAAAACGTCGGATTGATTTGAAACTTTGCACACTTATCAAGGACCGATGACAATGCAATAATTTAAAGTTTGTCCCATTATCTTTACCAGGATCTTCAGGATTAGCGACTTTTTAGTTCAATTTACCATTAAGGGTACACTAGTCGACGGCACGAACTATTTTGTGCGCGGGGTTAAAATGCATTTTATATCAACCAACACCAACCAGCACGTGTTGTGCGAAAGAGATAGATGCTGTGATGAGCAGTAGGAAGCTAGTTCGCGTACGAATACATACTTTTGCAAATTTGTAGCGAAATGGATAATGATTTAGGACGAAACCGAGCGCGCGAAATTTTATAAACAGACCTTTGGCAGTCTAGATATCATGAAAAAACGACTAAATCTATCTGTTCAAAATAAAATTATTTGCATTGTTGAACTACTAATCTATCCCTGTATGGAGGCCGTTTTGCAATTTTCCGTCTTCTTATGGTATTTATTAGCGCCCAAAAATGCGTTAAAATTATTCTCGAAATATGGAACTTTCCACGCTCATAACTTTCCAATATTTTCTTTTTTTACTTTTTTGCTTCCATACAGGGCTAGATAATGATGAGACAAATTGATATCACTTTTATTTTGAACGTACATCGTCAAACAGTGGAATAATCCCTAGACTACGTTTGTATGGAAGAATTTTCAACTAGTGTAACCTTAAAGCGTGTTTTTACCCGACTGCTGAAGGAGGGTAGTGTGTTTATTAACACGCTTTAATTAGCTGGGTATGTATGTATCTATGAATCTATGTAACGGAATCTTTGAACGTGATTTTCTTCCCTATCTTTTCCATCACATTGTCACATTTTCAATGACGTTAGAATGCAAGATTATAGGATAAATAACCGAGTTAAAAGTAGTTAATAAGTCTTAATAGATCTTAATAACGTGCTATTATTACGAGTACCAGTACCTAATTGTTGTTCAAATCATTTACTGCTGCAGTGGTCTTGAAGTTTTCTTTGCTACTAGTGTTAAAATAAAATAAAATAAGCCTTTTTAACTGGGTACTATTAATATACATATTCTTATTAATTTTATGCTTATTTCTCGTGTTCTGTGCGGGTCACAAATAAATATTTTTCTTTCTTTCTTTTCTTTTACATACTGTACTTATTTTTTACGACATTATAACCTATTTACGAATAAAAACGTAGCGGACCTGTAAAACGAACTGCTGTACATATTGTCAGATCTGTATTTTTTACTGGATTCGGAATGCTGTATTGGTGTGAACTCGCTCATACAACCACTTACATCAGCGCCGAATAAAAACGTATACGATAATGCGGACCTGTAAAACGGATCTCGGAAAGTGTGAACGAGCACTTAGGCTTTTTTCAGCGGCTTAGCTTGCCTGAAAGTTAATACTGGGATAAAAAGTATTCCATGCAGTGATCTAGGCCATGGTCTACGTGAGCGATATTGAGTGTAACGTCAAAACCGCCTGGAAATCAAATCGTTACAATAATATTAAACTGTGTTTCCTTTGACCCCAGAACACGACCTACTGGTATGACCATAGAGTCGATCTGTCGTACCATCTCCATACAGATCGGGCGGCGAGATGAAAGAGATAGGAGCTACACTAATGAACTATGGGCAGCTAGGGTTGGCAGTTACGAAAACCAGTATTTCTAAAAACCCGAAATAAAAAATGTGATCCGTTTTTTTTTTTCGTTTATTCGTTTTTCGTCGGGGCGGTTTTAGTGTGAATGTGATATCCTGCTTTAGCAAGCCACGCCTTTTTCTATGTGCCAATGCTCGGCTCATGTATCACAAAACAAGCATGGGGAATAGCCAGTTAGTCAGTTATCGGAATCGGCTATTAAAATTAAAACCAACAACAGTGCATAGAAAAATCTTGTGCTACCGAAAATAAATAAATCAAACAAGTAGTTCAGCACAATATAAATCGCACAAAAATCACTAAATCGAATTATTATCTAACTTCAGCTACGTAAATAAATTACTGACGTTACACAAAAAATGGCGGCATAGAACTTGCGAAAAACAGTATCAAACTGTTTGTTAAAGGAAGTATCTTGAATCCAATATAATTTCGGGTTTAGACATCCTAAATAAATCTTGGCAAATTCGCATGTTCCGTTCCGGTGACGGGGGAAGTTACTAGCCAATGACGTGACAGCGTGATGACGCGACGATGCGCCCGTCAGGTGCCCCCGTCCCACACACCCGCTTACGTCCCCCGCGCCCGCGGACCATGAGAGTGTCACGTACGAATTTGCCAAGCTCTAATATAATAGAGTTAAAATTGACATCGGACGTTAATCTGCGTAGCCTTTGCCAACTCCGTTAGGATCGGATGCCAGTCCAACCGAATGCTAACTAAAATTTTACAAAAAGCGATGCCCTATCTGACCCCACAAGTCCCACAACCCAGTAACTGGGTGACATAACCCTTGGCAAAACTGGTGTCATTTCTAGATTCTGACTACCCGTAACAACTGACCGAAAATCTACAAATGACAGCCGTACCCACCCATCCACGGACCAACCTCAATAAACGCAAGTTTTATAACCTTATCTGCAAGAAGTAAGTAACTCGAAAGGCGATAAAATATTTGTGTTTCATGATTTTCATACTTTTGCCAACCCTACCAAAATTAGTGATGTACCTGCAAATCTTCCGCTTTCTTTACAATTCCAAGTTTCAGATACAATCGAATATAATGTCATTCTGATAGTCCATCGTATGCACCGATGACCTTAGTCGAAAATAATTCGCTAGAAAGTATCAAAATTAACATTGTAACATACAGATTTTTATATTCTATAGAATAGATTTGTGATTAAAATTTAGTCTGGATTTTTTGCTTGTCATTCGTTCCTTTCTTGTAGTTATATCTCAAATTTTACATGTCGATAACTTTTTTAAACTAGATGAGGTCGGCGTTTCCTATCTGACTACTCTGAGAAGAAAGGCCGAAACAAACTCAGAAGTCACAGTCTCTTTTAAAGTCCAGACAACATCTTGGTTAGATCATGTGAAGACCATGTAGATTGATGTCTACGATGGTCTTTTGAGGAAAGAACCAGCCAGATTGAGTGGACCTGAGTCATGAGTCAGTGCACGCATTTTTCAATAACCGTGCAGCTCAACTCAGAATTTAAGGAGCTCAAGTTTAGTTGTGTGTGTGTGTTGTGTGTATTATGCCTTATATAATAAGGGCCTAAAAAAGTAAGGCCATAAATGGTCACTTAAAAATCAACTTAGAATATACATTAGTAAAGTCGATAGTTGAGTAAGTGGCGATGGATTGAAATTATCTCTTACAAATCAAAGTAAATGTGCCAGTAAAAAATCAGGATTAAAGTACCTAACGTCATTAATGTCATAGAGTTAATCTAGAAAGTCAATTAACTGATTTATATTCAAAATCAAAATGAAAGTCGCACAAAAACAAGACTTCCTGGTGTCTAACTAACTAGTGTTACCTAAGGTTTTTGGACGATAATTTAGAAGTTACATAACTTAACGGACACATTAACGAAGAGGCTACTTTTTACTTGCATGTTTAATAAGTGCTGCAGGACAAATGTATTCTTTTATACATAGACAGCAAAAGTATTAATCACCACGCCTGCTCAAGACATGTAGGCAATTTCAAGCAGCCTAATTGCGTGACATCGGCAGAGCATAGGGTGTGACTCCATGAAAGAGTATGTCAAATTCCCTTTAAACTTGTTCGGTTTTTTTTTTTTGGGACAATCCCACCGCACTATTCCCAAACCACAGCAACTCCTGAAAGCCAGAATCAACAGTGGCGACCACCAGAAAAACGCCGAGGCAATGAAGCTCGACGAAGTCCCGGAGAATGAATTTAACTGTCTTGGCTCCCGCAATGAAATTAATCAGAAAAGAATAACGGAGGAGTAGGAAAAAAATATATAAATTTCCACTTCCCTCCATATCAAACAGGGGACAGAACCAACAAGGCCAATAGGCACAACTGGGATTAGCCCAGTTGCCTAGCACCACGGATAAAAATTAGCATTCATATAAATGGGTCCTAATATTGTGAGCTGCTATATTTGAAAACGCTTGAACGCACGGAAATTTGTTCTAGTTTCCACAAGGTCCGTATAGTAAAAAACTCCTGATGCAGCCTGTACATTATTCAACATCATAAATTGTTCGGTATTGCCAAAAAATATTGAACTCTTTCGAAAAGAGAATCTTCACCAATCAAAGTGTGGCCAATGAAGGCGAGGCTTGAACCAATGTACCACCACGAGTTTTAAAAAGTGTTACCAAATCAAAATGGAATGGATTACCAAAAATCTGATTGAATTATGCCCAAAGGCGGGATGAACAGAAAAAGACATACCTACACTAGTTAAAAAAACCGGCCAAGTGCGATTCGGACTCGCGCACGAAGCGTTTTTCCGTACCATTATCGCAAAAAACGGCCAAAAAATCACGTTTGTTGTATGGGAGCCCCACTTAAATATTTATTTTATTCTATTTTTAGTATTTGTTGTTATAGCGGCAACAGAAATACATCATCTGTGAAAATTTCAACTGCCTAGCTATCACGGTTCATGAGATACAACCTGGTGACGGAAAGAGAGACAGACAGACAGACGGATCACGGAGTCTTAGCAATAGGGTCCAGATTTTACCCTTTGGGTACGGAACCCTAAAAATCATCAAATTTCAGTTTTACAGTTTACGGCGGTTACTGAAATCAAAACCGAATTTCCTGTCGGCCATAGACAAGATAAATTTTAAAATGCGATTATAGTACAATCGTTTCTAGACTAAGTGCATTGACTTCTTGCAGTTTTTGTGACTACATGTAATTAGAAAGCTTTCTAGATTTCAATATAATTTAGATCTCGAGATTTAAATTCTCACACGCCAAATTTTTGAATGATTACTTCAACTATTTTATATACCTAATGCAGGTGCTGAAGTAGATTTGAGCATTTTTAGGGTTCCGTATCCAAAGGGTAAAAACGGGACCCTATTACTAAGACTTCGCGGTCCGTCTGTCTGTCTGTCTGTCTGTCCGTCTGTCACCAGGCTGTATCTAATGAACCGTGTAGCTAGACAGTTGAAATTTTCACAGATGATGTATTTCTATTGCCGCTATAACAACAAATACTAAAAACAGAATAATATAAATATTTAAGTGGGGCTCCCATACAACGAACGTGTTTATTTGCCGTTTTTTGCGATAATGGTACGGCATCCTTCGAGTGCGAGTCCGACTCGCACTTGGCCAGTTTTTTAGTTCATAATGTGCTTTCTTAGTTCATGGATCTCACATCGGTGTAGCAAAGCATAGTGAAGACCTGCAGTCTAATGGCGTAAGTGACATCGCGTCTGATTTTTTGCCGTTTTTTTTGCGATAATGGTACGGAACCCTTCGTGCGCGTGTCCGACTCGCACTTGGCCAGTTTTTTATTTAAGAGAGAGGAACTGTACTTAATTGACAATTGAAAACCACATAATTTTGTCATGTGTTGTATTTACCAGCTGAATTTTATAAGAAGTATTTAACACAGTAAGAATGAAACCATATTTTAAAATAATATAAATTGTAGTTCTAAAAACTAAAAAACACGCTTTATTGGTAAGGATAATGGGACAAACTGTTTAAATTATTGCATTGTCATCGGTCCTTGATAAGTGTGCAAAGTTTCAAATCAATCCAACGTTTTGAAGTGGGTGAAAATCACGTTCAAAGATTCCGTCACATTGATACATTGATACATAGATACATACATACCAAGCTAATAAAAGCGTGTTAAGAAGCGACTTTTTATCTGACCTTAATTCCTCTATCTGATGCAAATTAAAATCACCACTGTCAAACTACTTATTTTTATACAAAAAAATAAAATATTTGATACCTGTCACTGATATTGGTTTAGGAGAAGAATGTTAACTATATGTAAATATTAAACTGTGTGACATGGAATACAGTAGCTGGATTTGGGAAATTTCGTTTTTTTTTGGTAGTAGTGATGTGCTGAGTTTGTCGATATTTGTTTAACACGTTCGCTGCCAAGAACTCGCCTCGCGAGACATGATGGCTTTTTAATTGTTTGAGTAATTATGGCAGCGAATGTGTTAAGGCTTTAGTTGGGGTTGGAATTAGCAAAATGTTTATGATATTGGTGTCTTCCAAAATAATATATTTGTTAATTTTTGACACTCATATAGACCATTACGATAAAATTTCTTCAAATGTGAATTACTCTCATCATCATATCAGCCGAAAGACGTCCACTGCTGGACATAGGCCTGAACATCCAGCGGATCCCCGCAACCTTCACCAGGTCACCGGTCCACCTGGTGGGAGGCCTTCAAACGCAACGTCTTCCGGTTCGCGGTCGCCACTCCAGAACCTTTCTCATAACTCTGCTATTTACAAAAAGTTATTTGCAGCAAAATTAAGCTTCTTTACTTCAAAACTCTATAAAATAAATTTGTGATTCTAACTTATAAAATACTAGCTGTTGCCCGCGGCTTCGCTCCCGTGGACCACCCCACAGGACCCATTTTCGGGATTAAAAAATAGCCTATGTCACTCTGGTATAATGTAGCTTTCTATTGGTAAATGAATTTTTCAAATCGGTCCAGTAGTTTCGGAGCCTATTCGGTACAAACAAACAAAAAAATCTTTCCTCTTTATAATATTATAATTATAGTATAGACAAGAACAACATAACACTCTGAAGCAAATTTTCCGAATCAATTTTTTTTTATGAACAAAATATCGACAAATTCCCATCACTACTTCAAAAATATGTACTACAAAAACCCCACGTCTGGTATCGGTATAGCCCATCCCTGTTTATTTAGGCTTGGCACTTGAGACATACATTGTATGGTCTTGGTATCCTTTTAAAATCGGTCTTCGCCATGCAAGTGACGTCAGATAATCGGTATTTCGAAAAAAAAAAATGTTAACAAATTGGTAGCACAAAAAGTTTAGATGTATGCGTACAGCTAAGAAGTGGAATTCCCTGTCTGTGTTGCCTTAGGGTCGGCATCCAGTCTAGTTAGCTGCAACTAAATACCAGTATTTACCACAGAACGACTGCCTATCTGACCTCCACAACCCAGTAACTGGATAAAAATAAATATAGCACCAGGTTAATTTATTCTTTTTTGAATTTCTATACTTCCAAGTGGATTCTACAGAAAATTTTATCTCCCATAGAAATTTTCGTCAGCTGACGTCTTTTTTAGGGTTCCGTACCCAAAGGGTAAAAACGGGACCCTATTACTAAGACTCCGCGATCCGTCTGTCTGTCTGTCTGTCCGTCTGTCACCAGGCTGTAACTCATGAGCCGTGATAGCTAGACAGCTGAAATTCACAGACAGCTCAAATGGAGTATAGACAGTTGAAATTTTTACAGATGATGTATTTCTGTTGCCGCTGTAACCCCCCACTTATATATTCTGTTTTTAGTATTAATATTTAAGTGGGGCGCCCATACAACAAACGTGTTTTTTTTGCGGTTTTTTCCTATAATGGTACGGAACCCTTCGTGCGCGAGTCCGACTCCCACTTGGCAGGTTTTTGGGCATTGCCTCCTATGAAGTCTTGAAGAAAGGATTTTATATACATGTGTTTAAAAAAATTACCACACCTTTCTGGAACTCTATATACGAGCACTATCAACCCATTGCAATATTGTATACCAGGAAAAATCTTAAAATACACCGACCATCAGATCCAAGATTACATATCCTTTAGAAACTCTGCAATTAAGATTATCCATTTCATTTCAAATTCCCTTGCAAAATAATATGGTATCACGATTCTGCTGACTAAGGGACAGACAGACAGACAGATGAAAGAGTCGGTGCAGCCCTTTGATATAGCCGGCTTGCTAAGTCATTATTGATTGTGTTAAAGTCGCAATGTGTTGCAGTTTAATTCTAGGCCCCCGTCGAGATGTTATTTGAGGACTGTTTAAATGGATATTGGACATCACTATTGAGATAAGGTTTCAGAGATATAGATGTTATTTGAGGACTGTTTAAATGGATATTGGACATCACTATTGAGTTTCAGAGATATAGGATACCCTCACTAAGTCAGCATATAGGAGGGGTCAGTACATAGTAGTATATCAAATGAGATTGTATGATCACACATGTCTAATGCTTTTTTAGGGTTCCGTACCCAAAGGGTAAGAACGGGACCCTATTAAAGTTATTCTATCTCACGATGACGGATGAATGGTAGCAAAATGAATCTTATTGCCGCGCCATAAAAGTCACGTAACCCGTCATCGTGAGATAGAACAACTTTACTAAGACTCCACGATCCGTCTGTCACCTGCAGGCTGTATCTCATGAACCCTGATAGTTAGACAGTTAAAATATCAATCACAGATGATGTATTTCTGTTGCCGCTATAACTAAAAATACTAAAAACAGAATAAAATTAATATTTAAGTGGGGCTTCCATACAACAAACGTGATTTTTTGCCGTTTTATGCGATTATGGTACCCCTCGTGCGCGGGTCCGACTCGCACTTGGCCGGTTTTCATTTTGTGATGGGTTTGCTCTTCAATCTAGTCTAGGTCAATGGTGACAGAGACAAAATCGACGATGGAGTGAGCTAGCCCAGAAGAAGCCTGTTCGCTCAGACGCAAACCAGTATTCATTACATTGCCCGATTTGACTTGACTAGATTCATAAAGGCCGGGCATTATACAAAGTGCCCTGATTAATCACTTGGTCCATGACGTGTCCATGCCGTCGTCGTCCATGTCGTCCATGGACGAAAAGTTACTATATTTCAAGTGAAAGATGCTTCTTATGGTCCAAATTACATTTAAATTAGAAAGCTATCTAATTCCATACAGAAACAAAAAAACTGCAGTAAGTCAATGAACTTAGACTAAAAGCGATCGAACTGTAGCAATTCACTTATCCGACTTTTTCTGTCAGTTATTGCCAGAAAAATAATTGGCAAAATGAGGGTGTACTACAGGTGCACGTCTGCCTACCCCTTCGGAAAATACAGGCGTGATTTTATGTTGACAGAAAAGGTATCAGTTTCTAAAACAGCCACTCAATTTTTGTACCAGTATTTTTATTTTTTTATTATAGATAGGCTCGCGCGTGACCACTATCTCACCTGATGGTAAGCGATGATGTGGTCGACGGTGAAGCACGCTTGCCTAGAAGTAACCTATTCACTCTTGACTTACAGACTCCGAGGTTGTAGCTATCTGGAAACACAGACTCCGGCAGGGAATTCCACTCCTTAGCTGTACGTATTTTTTTTTGTCCTTTTAATAAAACTATTTTCAAAACGACAAACAGTTTTAGCAAATGCCATCCCTAATTTAAAACTATACAAAATACATATTTGTCCTAAAAACCCACGACCTCAGCATATGCTGAGGAATCTTATATTCAGCATGCCCAATCGCGTAGAATTTGTATTGAGAGCACATGGAGGAAACACCATGCATGGTTTCAAAACTCACTTCACCGTTGTCTTGGGGGACTTCAACGCGAAACTGGGCAAACGAGACGAGGATGAGCTGCAAGTGGGGCAATTTGGAGTTGGACGACGGAACCACCGGGGTCACCTACTGGCCAGTTTTATGGAGAAGGAGGGCCTCTTTATGATGAACTCCTTTTTCAAAAAGCGTGAACACAGGAAGTGGACCTGGCAGCAGAGGCGGCTGTACTTTAAGTTCACTCATGCGCTGAACTGCCAGATTAATAGGTCTAGAAATAAAATAAAAATGTTTAATAATATCTGATTATCGATCTATTCAATATTTACGAAATTATGACGAACAAATTTAAGCTCTTTGCTAAAGTAATAAGACGTATATTGCTGTAAAAAATATTCCCCGTGCGCTAGGCCAAAGCGCACAGCGAGAGTTCATACAATTCTACGAGAAACAAGCGAAAACGCCTGGCGCGTGAGACAGAGATAGTTCAATAGAAAATGTACGGCAAAATATGACCACTCTCGTGCGCCGTCCCAGCGAACCGAAGATTACCGAGAGCGGGCGAGGTTTGACGAACGAAATTTATCTTCAGAGTCGAGTACCAACATTACAAGTTGTACAACGACGTAACTAGATGGCGTTGGCGTCGAATAAGAAGTCGCTAGCGAGATGGTTTGCCGATTTACATAGGCTCCTGTGAATTTTAGCAAATCTAAGACAATTGCCCAGTGAGACGGTAACGGGCAAAGTGCACTACTACTACTATGATCCGCCAGCCGCCACTGCCTGGCAGAGCCCCGATGGTGCAACAAAAAATGAGATCGACTTCATCATGTCAACCAAGAAGCAAATGTTCTACACGAAGTGTTTACATAGGTGTTCTCCGTTAGTGACTATGTATTTATCTAAATACAGTTACGATTTGTTTTGTAGTATTTTTTTGCACATTTTTACAGTTACATTGTACCAAAATGTGTTACAATACAAATTTAAACAATCGAGTGGAATGCCTCAGAAATTTAAAACCGCGCCATCTATTGGAATCAATTTTAAATGATCCGTTCAAATAATCTTTGAAATGTGAATTAATCAATATTCCATAAATTTTGTGCTTAGGAGCGTCGATTAAAAAAGAACATACAATTTTTATAACCAGTTCTAGAAAATATTAATTTTTCACACAACTCAATAACTTATCGATTCGAATCGCGCCATCTAGCGACATTTATTTGAACCAAATTTTCTTTGTTAGCGCTGGTACCCCGTACAAGATGTAACCTATTCACTCTTGACTTAAAGACCCCCAGGTTGTTACTATCAGGAAACAAAGAGACCGGCAGGGAATTCCACTCCTAATTTGAAACAATCTAAAACATGTATCCTAAAAATACCCGAGCACGTCATTTGATTAATCGATGTCCGATATCGATATTTCACGTAACTCGATGGAGATTACTATCGGTACGATCATGTCGTTTTGTACGCATGGCTTCGGATCGTGACTTCGATCTGGAATATTTGAGGCCGTGTATATTTTCGTATTGTTAACTGGTATAGTATTGGTTAGGTTAAAATGAAACGTTTTTACGTTAAAGTAAAATATTTTCTTACTTCTTACTAGTATTATAATATGCAAAAGTTTGGATGGATGTCTGTTCCTCAATCGTGAACGAACGGAAAATTTGACACAGAAATAGTCTGGAATAATACACAAACTACTTTTTATTCTGGAAAAATATACCGTACCCGTGGGACAACTTACGAATTTCACGCAAGCAAAGCCGCTGGCGGAAACTAGTGATAACATATTTTTGATGAGTAGTTTTCAGTGAGAGCAGTGGTGGCCCAGTGGTATTGGCCGCGACTTACAAGTTGTAGGTCCAGTTCGAACCCATGCAGGCTCTTTACTTTGTGTAAATTATTTCATCGCCACTGCTCTCAAAACGGTGAAGGAAACCATCACTTCTTCTTGTTTCTTTCTTTAGAAGCACTAGAACCCTCAAAAAATGCTCAAAATTGCGTGTACAAATTTCAAAACTATAAATGAAAAAAGAAAAACTTAGGGGCATAGTACATATCTTTCTTTTCCAGTTTATGAAATATCTTTTAAATTTGTCCAATATTGGAGGAGGAAAGAGACGAGAGCCAAACCTCGAATTATGAATTTTTACTAAGAAAAATCAGGCGGAGCTCTCGGCCAACATTTCCTCTTAAGGCGCCTCCCCGAGCAAAACGCCGCGCTTGTCGTTTTTGTGCAGTTTTTAAGAGCTATCTACTCTTTATTTAAAAATAAATATCAATTAATAAAAATACACTAGATTTCTACATAATGTTGATTCTAAAATGGCACACCTTTTTTTTTTAAAGAGGTATTATGTTTCACTAATCTCCTTTCAACAAAACCATAAAAATGTGAAATAATTATTGATAGCATGCATCTCCTCGTAAAGTGTTCATTAATTATTTTTTATACTAACACTAATGGATAGACAATTCGATAACGAACATTTTGTAAGATTTTTTTTTTTCAAAAGACCAATATTCGATTTTATAAAGATTTTAAAGAAAAGGCGCACTATCTTTTTAAATAAAAATTATAATATTCTTTACCTTTCGCCCGCCAAGAGCTTATCAAAACCTCTCAAATGAATATAAAACATATTTAAACAGTAGTCAAAAACAATTAAACGAAATCTCCGAAAACTACTAAACAATTTGTCGGAACGTTAATTTTTTTTGTCAAACTTGATTGATGAGTATTTGACTCAAAACTGTCTGAGTTGAAACGACTAAATGTTGTGTGGTCTAAGTTATGAGAGACAAGCGGTGTTAACAACGCTTTATCATTATAACTTCACGACTGTTTAGACCATGCGTCTATGCCGTATCTAGCACTGCTCGCCAAAGCGTCTTCGTGCTTGTGTGGAAATCCGTGAGTGTATTGTATGTATGTAAATCTGAAAAGGCAGTTAGCGTGAGCTCCTTTACTATACCACAGATAATATAATACTAGCATACAGATGCCTCATCCCATACAAAGAAACCGTTCCGACGTAACTAGCGCTTTTCGTCTGATTAAACCGATTATTTTTTGTCCATCAATCGCGTTCGGTTCCGTTTTACGGGGATAGATAGATGGTGTTAGCAGCAACCTTTCAAGGTTAACTCGATTCGTAAATATTTTTTTTTCTTTAAGTACTGTGAAGGTTTGTTGTATAGTATTTTTTGCACGTTTTTACAGTTTCTTTACACCAAAATGTGTTACAATGCAAATTTAAACAATTGACTGGAATGACTCAGAAATTAAAAACCGCGCCATCTATTGGCAGAAATTTTAAATGATCCGTTTAAACATTTTTTTAATATTCCAATATTCAATAATTTTGTACGTAGGAGAGTTGATTAAACAAGAACATACACGTTTTGGGAATACGTATATACGACTACAGTCAAAGTGTGGAATACCCTGCCGGAGTTTCCGTTTCCTGATAGCTTGGAGGTTTTAAAGTGAAGTCTGTAAAGGTTACTTCTAGACAAGCGTGCTTCACCGTCGACCACATCATCGCTTACCATCAGTTGAGATAGTGGTCTGATACTCTTGAAAGCCACAATCAACAGTGGTGACCAACAGAAAAGTGGCGAGGCAATGAAGCTCGACGAAGTCCCGGAGAATGAATTTAACTGTCTTGGATCACGCAACGAAATTAATCAGAAAAGAATAACGGAGGAGTAGGAAAAAATACAAATTTCCACTTCCCTCCATATCAAGCAGGAGGCAGAATACACAAGACCAATAGGCACAAATGTTCGTTTACAACTGGGATAAGCCCAGTTGCCTAACACCACGGATAAAAATTAGGATTAATATTAATGGGTCCTAACATTGTGAGATAGTGGTCAACCGCGAGCCTAACAATAATGATAAAAATCAGCTTATAACTTGCGCCAGCTCCTAACCCTGCATCGCCGTGTGTGGTACAAACGACCCGGTGACATCGATTCATTAATCTTCACTATTTAGGAGTAAAAACTTACGGGTTACATGTCTCCTTTGATTTGGTGCGCACCGACTTATATTGTAGGTTTTTTTTTAAATTATTGTGTGGTATGCAAAATTATGGTAGAGTTACTCGTACTTAGGTAACTGGTGGTATTTTAGCCTGTTTCCTTTCCGATTATTAATCGGCTGTTGAATAATATAACATCACGACGGTATTAGTCAAAGGATAAGGCAGAACTGCAACCACATTCTTTTTTTAATCTCGCATGTTGAGGTTTGTGAAAAGAATTGAGGTAATTACTCATTTTAATATATAGCTTTAATGGACAAAGATGAGTAAGACGTTCTAAACATACATACATAAACTCACGCCTTTTTCCCATGGGGGTAAGCAGTAACTACAGAGCAGGAAGAACGGTTAGACATTATAAGGCGTTCCTAACCTTTTCGTCATTAAGGTTACACTAGTCGATAATTCTTCCATATAAACATAGTCTAGGGATTATTCCACTATTTGACGATGTACGTTCAAAATAAAAAGTGATATCAATTTGTCTCATCATTATCTAGCCCTGTATGGAAACAAAAATGTAAAAAAAAAAAAATTGTGCTCGTCGAAAGTTCCATATTTCAACACTAATTTTAACGCATCTTTGGACGGAAATAAATACCATAAGATGAAGGAAAGAAGGAAAATTGCAAAACGGCCTCCATACAGGGACTGATTAGTAGTTCAACAATGCAAATAATTTTACTTGAAAATATACATTTAGTCGTTTTTTCATGATATCTAGACTGCCAAAGGTCTCCCTAAACCATCATTCATTTCGATAAAAATTTGCAAAAGTGCTAAATCGTACGCGAAATAGCTTCTTACTGCTCATCACAGCATTTATCTATTTCGCACGAGTTGTCGGATGAGATAGCAGGCATTTTAACACCACGCACAAAATAGTTCGTGCCATCGACTAGTGTAACCTTAACAACCGCATAGATTTTGATGGCATTTGGGGAACACTATGATCAGAATTAAAATATACGATATTTACTACCAACATATACGATCCTATAATGCAAGTGAAACCGCAGAAAACAGTTACCAATAAACATGTTAGTTTTCATCTGTGTATATTCTAGCTGTCAAATCATAAAAGAAACTAAATCATTTAACAATGCAAATACTTAATAGTTGAAGTAGGTACCGAAAACATCTTCGAAGAGGACTAGATCAAAATGGCGGATGACTAACAACATCTCTAAAATAATTGGAGAGAAACATATCCGCATCTTAATAGGAGAAACTAGAAACAGACACCATGTATATTGAAAATTATATGTTTGTTTGTATATTCGTTATTTTGTTACTGTACAAGATTATTAGTTACTATATTTGGTTGTAGAGGACAGCTATATGTATAAAAATATTGCATTGTAACCATTTTAAGTGTCGAATTATTGTATCTAACTGTATTATGATTGTGAATATATTGGTATTCAAAAGAAAGTAAAATTCGGATGCATTTTGAAAGTTGAGTACATAGAAAAAGATACCGCAAATTCGTTTCAAATTTCGCTGAAAATGAGCGTTAAAATCGCGTACATTCATGACATGACTGTTCTAGACCACTTGTTAAATTTGCTAATCGCATTCAGTTTCATTGGTGAAATTCAACCTTACGCCGAGTTTCTCACCTCTAAATCATCGCAGAATTAATGTGACAAATTGTCAAGCACGCGTTATCTGCTGTGATCGGCTGTTGAAAATTTCATTCAACCAATCACAGCATATAACACGTGCTTGACAATTTGTCACATTAATCCTGCGATAATTTAGAAGTTTACTCGGCCTTAGAATCTTAGCTGATTCGCTGAATTTTCGGAATTAATGATTTTTTGGTTTGATTGTTGTAGGATGATGCTCTAGTTAGCTAAAATGCCCTGTACCTACCCGGACTGTTTGAAAAACTAAGACGGAACCCGACGCGAAGTTGCGTGCACTTCTTAAAATAGCGTCACAGTACAAAACTTTACTATCTGTACTATAAGGTACACACTTCTGTAAGAAAATGCGAATACACCCGGCGGTGTGAGATGACCCTTATGTTCAATAAAGTTAAAGTGACTGACCTGGTTGTGGTAGTGCGCCAGGTGATGATGCGGCACATGCCGCATGGCTGGGTGCAGCATCTCGGAGCCGCTGGTACTGCCGCTGCTGCTGCCCTCTATCGCCTGCATACAGAAGAGTTGCTTAGAAGTCAGAATTTAACTTAGTCAGTTGGCCAGTGGCCAACTATCTACAGGGGTAATGGTAGTTGAATCATCATCATTATCATCATATCAGCCGAATGACGTCCACTGCTGGACATAGCTCGCAACCTGTGGATACCCGCAACCTTCACCAGACCATCGGTCCACCTAGTGGGAGGCCTTCCAACGCATCGACTGCCGGTTCATTACATTTTGGTTCGGTTACATTATTGCAATTTTCATAAGGATCTCATTTTTTTTAGAAAATATATTATAGCCTATGACACTCAGGAATAATGTAGCTTTCTACTGGTGAAAGAATTTTCAAAATCGGTTCAGTAGATCCAGAGATAACCCCCCCTACAACGTCACAAACTTTACCTCTTCATAATATTAGTATAGATAATACATTGAATATTCTTAGGCAGACGGTACAACAGTCTCAACATGTCTTGAAAATCTGGTTTAATATAGACCTACTATTTTCAGATAAACTTTTTGCCTTTAAAACAAAATTTACAGATGTTCATTCCTTACCTCAGGCGGTTCATTCTTGGTCTCAGCCTCGTCGCCGAGCTCGACCAGTCCCAAAGCCTCTTCAAGAAGATCAAAGCGAGACTCTTCACTGCTGACCAGCTCCCGAGGAAGATCACCCTGGATCACGTACTCGCCTGGAATAGAGAAGATTGAGTTAGGAGTAAACTAAAAGTTCATGTTAGGAGTTGAAATATGGATTGGGGACTATCTGAACCCAGAACTTTGTTAACAGAGCTATGTATCAAACAATGGCACGAGTCTTGTCGTGTCTTCAATGCAACAACACCTGCACCCTGACAGACCTTTACGAGGCGAACGGAAATGCTGTCGACATGGCTGAATTCTGGTCAGTCGACTTTTCGATACGCCGAGGAAGAAGCAACGAACAAGCCGTCAAACTTTTGGTAAGTGACCAGCTAATGTCAAAACTTGAAAGCAGTAAATATTAAATATTTATCCTGTTTAAAACGCTGTCGTATTGAATTTGAGCAAGCAAAATGTCTTTTCTAGACAATAAAATCATAATACCTCTTTCTAATTCTTAACAACCTCAAATAACAAGGAACCCGCATAATCATAACACTTCTATTATTTCTAAACAATTAAAGTCAACCCTTTGACTGAAACAAAACCTTCTATTCCAATATCAAACAATAACTGTTCTTCCAAATATAATTAACAAAAGCAACAACAAAAAAAAATCGCCTACTGCAAACCGGTAACTGGCCGAAGAGAACATCAAAAAAAATCCTACAATCCCAAGAGAGCATAGACTAAAGAAAATGGCGAATTTCGCCGCCATTTTCTTTTTACAACCTTTTAAAAACTATAAATCATTAATAACGGTTGACCACAAAAACGAACCCTTTGAATGCTGACCGATAATCTTGTTTGTGTGTGAAAGGGTCTAAAAGGCCGCCGCAAATTATGCATGGACAGTAGCGAAAGGGTTATAAATCATATTTGTCGGACGCCGACTTATGATTTTTGTTCTAAGAAAGGTGTTGGGATAGCTCCTGTGGTATTTGTTTTAAATTGTAAGCTGTTTTACTGTTAGACATTTTGTTATGTTATTATCTTGTCATAAATTATAATTTCCTTGTGTTTTTTTTTTAAGAAATAAAAGAAAATATATCGCACTTATTTATCACATTACGGCTTCAGAGTCAGAGTATTTAATAATGACATATATTTTAGCCATAAGGATTTTGTTACTTGTAGGCATTTGTTAAAAGCCTTGTCACGTTCAAGTTAAGAGTGAATAGGTTACTTCTAGGCAAGCGTCGACCACATCATCGCTTACCATCAGGTAAGACGGTGGTCTAACGTTTTTTTTAGGCAAGTAGACAAAAAATATACCATGTGTACTACTTAAACACCTTTCTATCTATCTTTTAACAAACTAAGCGAAGAATAGTAGTTTATGCAATGGTCATATAATAGGGGTTATTAAAACACGAGCGTGGGTTTATCACATGAGGCGAAGCCGAATATGGTAATAATAACACGCGAGTGTTTTAATACCTAACTATATGCCGTTGCATACACTATTTTATCTTCACTCATACAGTTGAAATAAATAAAAGTGGAATCGGAACAAATTTGTGATATGGCGGGCAATTTAGATTCTCATTGCACACGACTGCGCAGCGCGCGCATCCGTAGACAGTGACACTACTTTTCTACATTAAATCAATGAGCCCATAAGCGCCAATAAATTAAAAAGTAAAAGTGTGCTACAAAAATTAAAAAAGTTATTTTATGATGCAGTTGTTTGAAAATCGAAGGAAAATGTTGTACTGTAATGGTTTTTTTTTAATTTTACCTATTCACGAATATAAAGTACGTTTTTATACAATATTTTTTGAATTGTGAGTGTAGATAAAATAAATAACTTAGTAATCCATACATCTAGACAAGTAAAACATTAAACAAAAACTTTGCAAAAAAATAAACTACATTCCGTTGTAATAAAACTGCTCCAAAATTAACGTTATCTAAAACTAACCACTTCCTTGTCACCCACAAAAAAAAACAGCCCAAAAATTAACCCAAATTCAATTTGACACATTTAGTCAAACGCCTTTGAAATAAGTAACGGTCCACCACAGTAGCCTATTGTGACACACAAAAGAGACTTATCGTAATCCTTGTATTGTCTGTCTGGTCTAAGAGACCCCGAGTCAGTGGCGACGTGGTTTTTTTGGCCGTCGTCATTGAAGGGTTACCTCAGACCTCAGTACAAGATTAGAACGGATTATCTTTCGGAAGCGTTAGGGAATAATTTGATTATTTCGTGTTTTGTACTGCTACTGGTGTTTTTTAAGGAGATTACAATAAAATTGGTTTAAAAAAAATCTAAGAGTGAGAGAGATATTGGGTCTTCTGGTTTTGTGCCCAGTCGCTGGCAATAGGATCGCCCACGCCCTTAAGGTTACACTAGTCAAAAATTCTTCCATACAAACGTAGTCTAGGGATTATTCCACTGTTTGACAATGTATGTTCAAAATAAAAAGTGATATCAATTTGTCTCATCATTACCTAGCCCTGTATGCAAGCAAAAAAGTAAAAAAATAAAATATTTGAAAGACATGAGCGTTGAAAGTTCCACATTTCGACACTAATTTTAACGCATTTTTGGGCGCGAATAAATACCATAAGAAGACGGAAAATTGCAAAACGGCCACCATACAGGGATAGATTAGAAGTTCAACAATGCAAATAATTTTATTTTGAACAGATACGTTCAGTCGTTTTTTCATGATATCCAGACTCCCAAAGACCTGTTTACAAAATTTCGCGCGCTCGGTTTTGTCCTAAATCATTATCCATTTCGCTTCAAATTTGCAAAAGTCTGTATTCGTACGCGAACTAGCTTCCTACTGCTCATCACAGCATCTATCTCTTCCGCACGTGTTGTCGGTTGATATAAAATGCATTTTAACCCAGCGCACAAAATAGTTCGTGCCGTTGACTAGTGTAACCTTAAAACATGGAACTTAAATATAACTGTCAAAATGTGGGTATATAGTTCTCGCCAAACTTCGTGGCCGCCCTGAAGTTGGCTACAATGGCTGCGCAGTAAATCTCATAGAAAAACAGCACCGATTCGTGCCTCGGGCATCGGCAAGCCAACTTCAGGGCGGCCCAGAAGGTTGTAACCTAAAGTTGTCCCTCTGCCCAACTCTCGGGGAATGCATAAGGATACCGCCACAAACAAACTGTCACGTGATTTTGAAAAATATTTTCCAGATTTCATGACACTTTTTTTTCGCAATGGCAGGGTCTGGGGGTCTACTGCCTAAGCACCAAGTACTTAGTTTCGGCCTTCGTTACGGTCGTTTCCTACTCCGTATCACCTACGAACGGAATGATTCAAACAATCAACGAAGATCGACCTATCTACAATCAATTTGTTTCCGATTGATGGAATGTCACATAACTAGTCTCTGGCCCGATTTCAGACCATGTTTCCTTACGATATTGTTTTGAAGTAAACTAATAAACTTTCACTTAGAAACGCACATTGATTAGATCAGTTTTATTGTTTTAAAATTGTTTAATAATGAGAACATTATCTAGATAGAGATTTCCTATCTTCATGAGAAACGGGAAAAAGTTTTCTTGAACATAAATTATATAAATATTTATTTTCGAAATAGTGTTTGAAAGCCCTTTCTACGTTACAATTGCAAACTACCTTTTCCCATGGCTTTTGCCAGGATATTCATGTAGTTTTCTGTCAGTGGTTTCCAAAGATTATCTACTTTGTGAGTGTGTTTGTATGTTTGTTACTCTTTCACGCAAAAACTACTGAACGGATCTGGATGAAATTTGGCACAGATATAGATTATAGTCTGGAATAGCACATAGGATACTATTAAGGCAAAGGGCGAAGCCGCTGGCAGAAGTTTATGACCTATATTTTAATCTGATGTATAAGCTATGTTACTGAAAAGTTTTATCAAAATCTGTTCAGTAGTTTTTGCGTGAAAGAGTAAACAAACATTCGTCTATCTTTTCACCTATCCTCACAAACTTGCGCGGTAATGTTATAAAATAAGTTATTACCATCCTGCACTTGCAAATTAACTTGATGTATCAAAATAAACTCTTCTAATTTCGCGTCCTATTCTTCACTACAGACTGTCCATCTTCATTGCAACTACAAGCTTGAGAAAATCAACCAAATCATTGAAATTGACATCAACTTCTGTCCTCAACCAATCGCGGGCTCTTCAGTCATCTGTTTCAATTTGAAACAATTGAATGCAATAGAGTTCTATTGGAGAAGCGGCCATCTTGAATTTGTGGTCAGGTTATGTCAATAGGGAGGTGATAAAATGCTGACGTTTGTTTTATTCATACTAACATTGTAAATGCATTGACATAGATATTGCTTGCCATAACTCTGTCTGTCTATTTATTACTTTGAACAAATTTTGGCATAGAGGCAAATTGGACTTTGGAGAAGGAGGCTTTTTATCCCAGCAGCAGCAGTACATTCTCTTGGGATAATTTTCGACTTATAGGCGAGCGAAGCCGCTGGTGGAAGCTAGTAATTTCATAAATTAGAATGGAAGTTATATTGAATTTAATCTGCCTGCCTGTCTTGTCTGTAGGAGGTACCTAATCTCAGAAAGTTTTGAACTGTTTTCCATGATAGCAATTTTTTAGTGTAGAGAAAAAATGCAAGGTAGAAGATAGGCTACAGGAGCGAAGCCGGAGGACAAAGCTTGTAGTAAATGTGAAAGCGTGTTGATCTATTTTCTTTTCTGTATGAAAACATTTTATTTGCCTATATAGTTTTACTGTATCAACTGTTACCTAATAAAAACCAAAAACTAAAAATACTTCGATTCTATTTCCGCAAATAAAGTTACCGGCCTTTCAATCAACAAATTCGCGATCAAAACATTCGACGCCGAAACAATCAACAATGCCAACCGACACGCCAATGATCCATGGATCATAGATCTATAGATCGATTCACTTTCGGCGCAAGCGGCGCGGCGCGACAAGTCACTGCCAAGGTTACAACGATACTCTTTTTATAACAAAACGTTATGCAATGGTTTATTTTTGAACTTTAGTTGGTGCGAATGTCTATTTAAAAGCTCATTCTATATATGTAACTTTAGTTTGGACAGGTTTATCGTCAATTTACTTCTATTTTAGAGCGTTTCCTCGATATATGAAATAAAATCAGTCATCATCATCATCAGCCTATTAATGTTCTCACTGCTGGGACACAGGCCTCCTCTCTGTGAGAGGGAATAGACCGTAATCCACCACGCGGGCCCAGTGCGGATGTCACATGACTTTGAATTTGGAGACATGCCGGTTTCCTCACGATGTTTTCCTTCACCGTTTTGAGAGCAGTGGCATAAATTTACAAAAAGTAAAGCGCCTGCCTGGGCTTGAACCCACGACCTATAACTTGTAAGTCGCGGCCGATACCACTGGGCCATCACTGCTCTCCAGTAAATCAGTATGAAAGGATGTTGGAGTTTCTGCCTACCGTCATGGAATCGTCACTAATAGGCATAAGCAATGTTTGCAGAGGTCATTCATGGATAGGTGACTGACCAATGGCCATGCAACGCATTCGACGCCTCCGTGCGTTGGTCGTTCATGCGGAGATACCTCCCAGTAGCTGATTTTAAAACGAGAATCACGTCTAAACGGCTAGACGAAATTTTTTGGAAAAAATATATGTTACGTATGAATATTTTTTTCATAATTTGATCTAAGAAAATTTTGAATTTTATTCGTATAACTTAGTGTAATTAATTTGTAAAGTTATGTCTAAAACGGACAAAATGTCGACAAACGCACCAAAACTGCCTAGCGTATTTTAATGAAATTGTCATCATCTCAAAGACAATTTAATTATCTACATTTTGATCCGACGCTTTTTTTTTAATGTCATCGAATAATAAGAAAAGTACAAAAACTACTGAATTTTGGAACGCGCGGGTGTGAAACGAGTGCGCGTTTTGTGGCCTCGTCTATCTTCGTCTTCAGCTATTGGTCTCGGCTGGTATTCATAGGATTTAGACAGTCGTTTTACTCCACAACCCAATGGGTAACTTAACATCCCTTGGCAAGACTGTTTGTAAAATTTTCGGCCTTCTGAGTAGTAGGTACTAACTACCCGTAACGACAGTCAAGCAAAAAATACAAAATTTCTTCCTATTACTGAATTCCGACAAACAAAAGCTGAAATAATTTTAGTATCTAAAAAAAGCCTTAACTCCTGCACACCCATCCTGTTACCAATACACAACTAATAAATTAACAACATTCTAAAACCCACGTGATTGGTGGACCGTGAAGGTTAAAGATGGCGGCCAATATGGCGTCCGCGAAACAATTAAAACACATGTTTTTTACGACCGGGCGAAATTCGGTATGGTCCGATCGATTATATATAGGAAGTTTTTTTATCATGGTGTTTGTTCGAGGCGTGTTTTCTATGGAATTTACCTGTTTTAGTAGGTAAACTATTTAGGTTTAGAGGATCTAGTAGTATTGGTATCTAGTATTAGTAGATAGTATTTTAGGAGTTTTTTTTATAGCTAATAAAATCAATCTGCCTAGCTTCCAGTCTGTTAGGCGTCCATAAATTACGTGAGGCGTTTAGGAGGGGGGATATTGAGCCGAATCTCACCCAATCTCACGTGGGGGAGAGGAGGGTCTAGGCGTCGTGTTTTTGTTTATGTTTTTCCGCAATTTGCAAAATAGTGAGCAATTCTCCACTAAAAGTATCCGCAGTCCACAGTTCACCAGCGCACAATGTGTGACCCTCAGCGATTGTCACACGACGAACTACAGAGCTTCTGTGTGCAAGCGATACCGGTTTAGTGTGGCTTAATCAGAGTGAAGTTGAAGGAGCAGATGATTTTACTGAAAAGACATGGCCAGAATTTGTATGGAGCTGTGTCCTAACAAAAATGTTTCATGTACATTGACATACAGTACGTCGTATTAAAGCTTAGAGGTATGGCTTTACAATAGTTTAAGTTTTATGATCAGAGAAGAAGCGAGAGACATTATAAAAAACATAACATCGTGATAAGATCAACGCAAGACTGCACCACAGATTACATTGCACCAGTGCAGTGCGCGCGCGTAGAAACGTCAAAATGACTAAGACGTTCGGATACACACTCTGGAATATATTGTCGATGCTTTCAGCATTATGACATGACGCTTGGCAGCTCAAAAATGGTGTCTGCGATAATCTTAAAACCTTAACTTTTATTTTAGAGGTATTTACCTTAGCAATACGTTCTTGCAGTTGTCGTTGTTTTATATTTTAATCTGACCTTTAGGCGTACTTCAGAAACAGTGTTTGTCTTATGCGTGTATCCAAACGCAAATGCATTGCATAGTAACCGCATATAAAGAACACACATATTTTTTTGGAAATTTTTGTCGCCTCTTCTAGACAAATGTAATCGTTGCGGTTAATTTTTATTTATTTTACAAGTAATTTTCACATATTAATAATTACAGTACATTTATGTATTCTGAATGATTCGGAGGGCAGAATCTGGCCATGACCTTTACATGAATTTGTTGGTACGAGTAAAGAAAACCCATCACGAATAAAAAAAAAGAAAAAAAAGAAAGAAAGAATGAAAAATATTTATTTGTGACCCGCACAGGAGACACGAGAAACACCAGAAGGCACGAGAAGGGAGTAGTCACTCTTGAGTCTAAATATTCTTTTACGAATTTAAGTAGTTACTATTTAAGTATTTTTTTATTCGATTTTCTCACTGTGATTCTAGACTACGTTTTTCGCAAATAATGTTTATTTTTTAAATTAAATCCAACGCAGTCAAACACAGATTAACACTAAACATACGTATTTTTTAAAATATCACGTAACATTAGAGGGGTGGATGAGAGGGTCGAGCCAAATGTCACGACATCTCACTAAGGGGAAAAGCGGGGTCGAAAAATCGCCATATTTACCTCACGTATCTAATTAAGGCGCCTCCCCGAGCAAAACGCCGCGCCTGGTTGTTTTTGTGCAGTTTTTAAGAGCTATCTACTCTTTATTTAAAAAGAAATATCAATTAATAAAAATACATTAAATTTCTACATAATGTTGATTCTAAAATGGTAGTACACTTTTTTTTTTAAAGAGGTATATGTTTCACTAATCTCCTTCCAACAAAACCATAAACATGTGAAATAATTATTGATAGCATGCATCTCCTCGTAAAGTGTTCATTAATTATTTTTTTATACTAACACTAATGGATAGACAATTTGATAACGAACATTTTGTAAGTTTTATTTTTTTCAAAAAACCAATATTCGATTTTATAAAGATTTTATTCAAAAATCTGGGTGTATTCTCTACCGTAATGCATGCGCGCTTATTTTGTGGTTCATACTGGCTTAAAATGGGCCATGTATCAGGAACTGTCGGTCTATCTATATAACATTTTATGTTCTTACGAAATAGCACTCATTTAGGTACTCATCTGAATAAAAAGGCCATCCAGTACATTTAGGTACATTTCGAAACCGAAAATAGTTTAAAATACTAATGAGAACAACTAAATTTCATTCTAAAGATGAGTCGAATAGATAAAAATATATTTTTAAGAGATCAAAAGACATTTCCACACGTTTTTGTCTGCCACTCATTACAAGAATAATGACAGCTCTATGGTTCACGAAATGAATCATAAAATGTAATTTATACTAAATACCTACAAGAAATATAAGGAAAAACACTAAATAAAATACCTACACACAAAGGAGCATCGAATCAGACGACCGCAACGGGAAACCACATCAAAGATCACACAGATATATCGCTATCTCTTGCCCACACGTTTAAATTAATTCAAAAATTGAAACAAAAAGTTGCGCAAGAAAGGGACGGGTGTACGTCAGTTGTTTCGTCTCGAAATTGGAATGTGGAACCGGTTAGGACTACATGAGTCGGTTTTTAATTTGATCTTTGTTGGATACTCTGAAAAGTTATTGGTTTTGTCTGGTACGGACTACGGATTTTGTCGACTATTGGCAATATTCAAAATACAGATTTATCAATATAGTTAATTAGCTTCTGCTCGAGTTTTCAACCGAGTGAAAAGTTAAAAAAATGACCAGAAACAAAAACGCTCCCTAGAAACTTTTCCACCTTCCCAGGCCTCCTCTCTGTGAGAGGGAATCGGCCGCAATCCACCACGGTCCCAGTGCGGGTTGGTGGAAGTCACATGTCTTCGATTTTTTGTTTCTAAGACATGCCGGTTTCCTCACGATGTTTTCCTTCACCGTTTTGAGAGCAGTGGTGACGAAATAATTTACACAAAATAAAGCGCCTGCATAAATTCGAACCCACGACCTGTGAGGGGCCTTTACCACTGGGCCACCACTCACCATTTGAATCACCTTCCAAAATTAATTTTCTGTTGCCAATTTTATAATAGGCAATGAGGTTGAAAAATAGGTGAGAAGCCCTCACAGTACTTACATAGATTTGATAAAACAATATTTTTAGATTAATATTAAACATAGTAAATACATCCTTATTATGACGAATACAAAAATAGACCACAATATGGCGGCTGTACGCCCTTTAATAACTCTTCATTGACCACAATTGTTTAGAATTGGTTTAGACACGGTATTGGACTAGAGGGACAAACAATCTTACTAGTCTAGTTTGGATGTGTGTTTGTTACTCAATCACGGCTGAACGGATCTGGATGAAATTTGGCACAGAGATAGATTATAATCTGGAATAGCACATAGGATACTTTTTATCCCGGTGTAATGTTCCATTGGGATAGAAAATACTTTTCACGCGGGCGAAGCTGCTGGCAGAAGCTAGTAGGTATTATAAATGCGAAAGTTTGGATGTGTGGATGTCTGTATGTTTGTTACTCAATCACGCCAGAACGGCTGAACGGATCTGGATTAAATTTGGCACAGAGATAGATTATGGTTAGGAATAGCACATAGGATACTTTTCATCCCGGGAATATGTTCCCTCGGGATAATTTTCGACGTTAACGCGGGCAAAGTCGCTGGAAGAAGCTAGTCTACTATAATAATACTAGTCTGTAACTGTCCTACTGACGGCAAAGGCCTCTTCTCATACAGAGAAGGCACGAGCATTCGTTACCACGCTTGCCCATACCTTGCTTGCTTCGCTGACGCGCGTACTCCTCCAATATTGGACCAATTTAAAAGATATTCCATAAACTGGTAAAGTAAGATATATATACTATGTCCCTATGTTTTCTTTTTTCTTTTATATTTGTCAAAAATGTACACTAAGTTTCTGTTGACAGCGCAATTTTGAGCATGTTTTGAGGGCTCTAGTGCACATAGTATATATCTTTAATTTTCAGTTTACGGAATATCTTTTAAATTAGTCCAATATTGGAGGAGGAAAGAGACGAGCCAAACCTCGCATTATGACTTTTTACTAAGGAAATTCAGTCGGCGCTCTCTGTCCCCGTTTCCTCTTAACCATCACGCTAAAGTCTAAATCGTTTCATCTGTGCGTTCTGTCTGTCCACTCCTTCATGCTTCGAGCTGTATTCTTTCCACTGTGTCTATGAACTTCATCTTGCAATAAACTATTCTTCATCCACCGTGCAAGTCTAAAAACTTTTATTTATTCACCTACCGCACAACGAGAATCATCGCTAAAATGACAAAACATTTCCACATAACTTTTCAGTCAATTTTCTTTTTTTCATATTCGGTGGCAATTTCAGAGACAATCTGTAAGTATTCTTCTTTTCGTGTGAGGATGTGGCCACCTCTGATGTCAGAGTTAATCGAACCGACTCTGGGAACCGCACAGGCCTCTGACTTGGCTATTTCAGACTTACATTAACTACATAAGTCAAAGTTTCCTCACGATGTTTTCCTTCACCGTTGCCTGTGATGTCCAATGATAAACTTAGAAAGTACATATAAGTATCTGTAAATACATACCTACTATATACTTATTTACTTTGAAAACCGCATAACTATCATGAGGAATTTCCCCATTGTCTTTTAATGCCTGAGAAAATGTCTTGATAAGTACCTATTGTGAGTTATATCTTGATAAGCGAACTTTACCTAATCACTTAGAGGCGGAGTCACGGGCGAAAGGTATGCAAAATGATTATTTGTTTAATCCTCTGTACAAATCGTTCTCTGACTGAACTGAAGCCCACTGGGGAAGTGAGGATACACGGTTTATTCCTAAGTGAAATATAATGTTCCCACAGCTGGGACTTATGGGTACACTAGTCGACGGCACGAACTATTTTGTGCGCGGGGTTAAAATGCATTTTATATCAACCGACAACACGTGCGGAAGAGATAGAAGCTGTGATGAGCAGTAGGAAGCTAGTTCGCGTACGAATACACACTTTTGCAAATTTGTAGCGAAATGGATAATGATTTAGGACGAAACCGAGCGCTCGAAATTTTATAAACAGACCTTTGGGAGTCTAGATATCATGCAAAAACGACTAAATCTATCTGTTCAAAATAAAATTATTTGCATTGTTGAACTACTAATCTATCCCTGTATGGAGGCCGTTTTGCAATTTTCCGTCTTCTTATGGTATTTATTCGCGCCCAAAACTGCGATAATATTAGTGTCGAAATGTGGAAATTTCGACGCTCATAACTTTCAAATATTTTCTTTTTTTACTCTTTTGCTTCCATACAGGGCTAGATAATGATGAGACAAATTGATATCACTTTTTTATTTTGAACGCACATTGTCAAACAGTGAAATAATCCCTAGACTATGTTTGTATGGAAGAATTTTCGACTAGTGTAACCTTAAGTCTCAGAGAAAGTCAGAGTGCTGTTTAAATTGGTTCTTAGAGCAGGGCTAACCAATCAATGTTCTATAAAGTTAAGAGCATTTGTTAGAGAAACCTTAAACGTTGGGTTGAACCACTATGTACATACCTACTTACAAAGTTCGAAATATCCGATCTTCAATTAAATCTCTATGATGGCTAGTGTTTTGGTACTAGCACCCTCAGAGTCTTAGATTTCCGCCCATTTACAAGAAACTTGCTTTGTCCTCCGGCTTCGCTCCCGTAGCCATAGGAACTGAGCATTTTTCTGGTATTTAATACCAGAAAAATGCTCAGTTCCTAGTAATTTGCACTGTCGTTGGATTTCATAGGCTTGTTTTAAACAAGCCTATGAAATCCAACGACAGTGCAAATTCTAGTGGTGATTTCGGAATCATCGATATCGGATAGATCAGTACCTACTTCTAGAGACAACCTCTATCTCAAAGGAATAGTTACTTCTTCCTCTTTCTATTAATGACATGCTCACACGAAAAGAAAAAGTTTTAATTCTTCTTTGGCTTAGATATATCTCATTCGATTTGTCTTCAACCTCCGTAAGTATGACCATGTATCCGCACATCGATCACTTTTAAAATAGTTACCAATTCGGCAGCGCAGAATGCTGAGAGCCTTGACTACCCTGTTTTCTTTTATTGATAAACCCACTTCTCCTTCTTATCTGACTTCACATGTCCAATTCCTTTGTTCTGTCCACTGTAAAAATCTTCGCTCAGCCAATAATCGTCTTCTACTATGTCCCTCTCACCGCTCTGGGTTTATCCATGCCTCCTTCTTTGTCCAGGCGATTTCCCTTTGGAATGCGCTCCCTCACAACATCAGGATGGCAACCAGTCGGTTGTCTTTCAAATTGAAGGCACGCGAGCTTATTCGCAAGAAGTTTGCAGAATCATCACGGAGTTAATTTGTTGGATTCTGTTTCTCAATAACATTATTTATATGTATGTATGTATCTAAGTATATATTTATATTTCTTTTTTCTATTTGTTTTCTTTCATAGTTGCACCTGCCATATTTTATCTCTGCACTATCCTAAGGTCGACTGGTAGAAAATGCCTATGGCATTAAGTCCGCCTTTGTACTTGTGCATAAAGTTTTATAAATAAATAAATAAATATAACTCCTCTGACTACCCTCTCCATAACCCAGGCGTAGAGTTATATCCCAACCCGAAACCCCATACATAACGACGACTCTACCTACCTACAAATATCTAAAAGGGTGTGAACATTGCCCCTCAGTGGGGGTCAACGTTTTTTCGATACCCATTCAAATCAGTATCCCACTGCGCTGAGGTATCAACATACTGGTTGTTTTTTGTTTTAACTGTTTTGTTTTATAAAGTAGGTAATGAGTGTTTAGTATCTACTAGCTATTGACTGCGACTTCGTCTACGTAGCGTTTTTACCTACTTCGAATAGCCATCCTCAATATAACGCCTTACTTGAGAAATTATTGGTTCACCACACAAACTTCCATCAATTTTTTTTCGATGGTATATATCTGAGATAAAACCAATTTAACAAAAAAAATAACAAACCATCAACGAAGTTCAACCTAGCTACAATCATTCTACGGTGTAGGTAATTAATTTGCATGTTTACTTGTTTGGCGCCAACTCATGCTAGACTAAAAGTTTATTTTTATTTTTGCTTTTCTGTTCCTTAATTCTGTCGGTTACTTAATTTCAAACAGAATCGGTTCACAATTAAAAATTCAGTGTGAAAACTATCCTTTTTTTCTACCTTTAGAGGTGGCTTTTATTTTAAATTTTATATGGGACCAACTTCGAGCTATAAAAATAGAATTTATGAAATCAGACCGCTCTATAAAAAGCTATGCATGGTCATACATAAAAATACAAATGTCGAATTGAGAACCTCTTTCAATCTCTCTCTCTTTTTCTTCGGTTAAAAAACTATCCTATTTGTCCTTCCACAAAATATCTCCATACCAAAAGGTAACAGACAGACAAAGTTAACTTCGTATTTATAATATTATACTAAGGACGTATGAACTGGCTAGCCCGTGGCTAAGAAATAACAGGTGCACGCGTCGTTTTTAGGGTTCCGTACCCAAAGGGTAAAAACGGGACCCTATTACTGAGACTTCACGATCCGTCTGTCTGTCTGTCCGTCTGTCACCAGGCTGTATCTCATAAACCGTGATAGCTAGACAGTTGAAATTTTCACAGATGAGGTATTTCTATTGCCGCTATAACAACAAATACTAAAAACAGAATAAAAATAATATTTAAGGGGGGCTCATACAACAAACGTGATTTTTTTGTCGTTTTTTGCTCGATATTAATAACGGCAACAGGTAGATGCTTGAAATATTCACAGAATATTTAGCTGTATATTCACTTTAAAAAATAATAATTATTAAATTAAAATAAAATAAGTTAAGGGGGGCTCCCATACAACAAACGTGCTTTTTTTGCCGTTTTTTGCGATAATGGTGCGGAAACCTTCGTGCGCGAGTCCGACTCGCACTTGGCCAATTTTTTAAAGATAAGCAACGCTTGCAGAGTTCAGTCTGTAAATGGATGACCATCCAATACATGTCGTATTCTCCGTGCCTCGGCAAGAACGTTAAGCCGTTGGTTCAGACCGTCACTTGTAAATCTTGAGCAGTTGTTAAAGGTACTTAGAAACCAGAAAATCTGGCACAGTCTTGCCAAGGAGTATCGTGTTTTTGGGAGGGATAGCATTCTGTTTAGCCATCTTCTCCTTCTTCATCGTGTCGATTCAGACGTTGTGCTTAGACGAGAACTCAGCCACATCGATACCCCTAACGCTGGCCTCGCAAAAGTCTTTCATGGCGCAGGTGTTTGTGCTCAGAGAGCTGGACAACAGATGTGGCATCGTTTGCGGAGTACTGTATCTGACCAGGTTATAACTACAGTGGCCAAGGCTTCGCAGCCTGTTTAGGGATTTCCAGGTTGGCCATGGCAGTTTATGCTCCGTAGGGAGCTTTCTGCAGGCTCGATATAGTCAATGTCGAAAATATTTAAACACAACCACACATTAGCCCATTTTAGCATCTAGACAAATCATATCAAGGCAAGCTTACTCCATAGTCGACCACATCATCGCTTACCATCAGTTGAGATAGTTATCAAATGCAAGCCTACCAATTGTTAAAAAAAATGGCTGCCAAAATCAGGAACAGATTTAAACTTGGTGGAACATTCGATGCAATGCCACATAAAGTAAGGTCTCTCTTGACCGATTACTTAGACCTCAAAAGCTCCTCGAACCCGCAAAAGGCTAAAATAACACTCAAGATCGAGACATTAAACGCAACAAAATTATACTTCGGAAAACCACAAAAAACTGAACTCCCCTTCAAAGCACGCCTCCACTTAATTTTCAATTCAGAACCGGTTTTTTTTTATAATTTTATTTTTTCTAAATCCTCTGTCCCTCGGACCTTTGTGGCGTGTGGGATGTTCTCATTTCAAAAGTCGTGTCGATGGTTTCTTTTTTATTTTGTATTTCGAATAAGAATTGTGGTCGGTTATTTCGGCGTTCGCTTTTTGAATTGTCCTCTGGGATTACAGTTTTGAGTTATTTAAAGGAAAGTATTTTTTTAAAACTGTAGGTAAGTCTTTATTGAAGAAGGATGTTGTAGATGTTTTTTTTCTAGCTTAAGTTGGAAAAGAAGGTTTAAAACCGATACTACCTATTAGTGTAGCGTACCGAATATATAAAGATCTAGTCACACATAGAAAAACAGCGTTTTCACTACTTGAATGTTATGTTCTAAGTTTTTTACTTCGGTTAGGTTAATATTACAATACGGCGATGCGCCATCGGTACATGGTGGACATCCCACCCATACGCACCAAACGTTTTGGGAATACTTTTATTGTGCGTACAGCTAAGGAGTGGAATTCCCTGCCGGAGTCTGTGTTTCCCGACAGCTACAATCTAGGGGTCTTTAAGTCAAGAGTGAATAGGTTTTTTCTAGGCAAGCGTGCTCCATCGTCGACCACATCATCGGGTGAGATAGTGGTCAAGCGCGAGCCTATAGGATAATAAAAAAAACCCTTTTTCTAGGTTCGTGACAAGTTTTTCTTTAAATATAGTGGTGATTTGTTTTATAGTATTTTTTTGCACGTTTTTACAGTTTCATTGTACCAAAATGTGTTACAATGCAAATTTAATAAATCAAGTGGCATGCCTCAGAAATTTAAAACCGCGCCATCTATTGGAATCAATTTCAAATGATCCATTCAAATAATCTTTGAAATGTGAATTAAGAGCCCAATATTCCATAATTTTGTGCTTAGGAGAGTTGATTAAACAAGAACATACAATTTTTATGTTCAATTCCAGAAAATGTTATGGAGGAGCTTGTGGCTAAGTAATAACAGCCGCACGGGTCGATCATCAAGGTTAAGCAACGCTTGACGAGGTCGGTCCGTGGATGGGTGACCATTCCAACATACCGAGTTTCCTCCGTGCCTCGGAAAGCACGTTAAGCCGTTGGTCCCGGCTGTCATTTGAAGATCTTTGACAGTCGTTATGGGTATTCAGAAGCTTGAGATCTGACACCAGTCTTGCCAAGGGGTACCGTGTTACCCAGTTACTGGGTTGTGGTGGTCAGATAGGCAGTCGCTCCATGTAAAACACTGGTACTTAGCTGAATCCGGTAAGACTGGAAGCCGACCCCAATATAGTTGGGAAAAGGCTAGGCAGATGAATTCCAGAAAATGTTAATTTTACACACAATCCAATAAAAATCCGATGCATATCGCGCCATCTAGTGACATTTATTTGAACCAAATTTTCTTTATCAGCGCTGGGACCCCGTGCCTATACATATCGAACATCCCAAGAGAATAAACGAATAAAACAAACAAAAAAAAAACCGCGAAATCTTCCAATTTTATCTTCTATCAGTGTACATTGTTATTTTTCTCCTTATTTACGCATTTCGTCAATATCTGCGTGCCATCAGTACCCAGTAGCTTAACGAGAATGGCTGTGATCGATCAAAGCAGACATATTGGATGTCACAATATTTTATAGCCATGGAATTTTTATACAAAGCTCTTGAAATCGATCTAATCCCTTGGGAGTGTTACTTCATGGTAAATAATTCGGCGAAAACATCATCTGTAAATTTGAGTTGGACGCGTTGAAGTCTTTTGTAGGAAGCGGCGCGGCGCGAGTGCGCTTTCCGACGGAAAACGAAATCATATCAGCTTTTTTAATTACTTTGTTTTAAATTGAGTGCATTCATGTATTTATTTTAACCATCTGAGTTCAGTGTGTTTTTCGGTATATAAAGTAATTTTTTTTATAGAAATCGCAACGGTTATTTGAAACATTCTTTAAATTTGAAATATTATAAAGCTGAAGAGTTTGTTTGTTTGTTTGAACGCGCTAATCTCAGGAACTACTGGTTGGAATTGAAAAATTCTTTTTGTGTTGGATAGTCCATTTATCGAGGAAGGTTATAGGCTATATAACATTACGCTACAACCAATAGGAGCCGAGCATAAATGAAAAATGTTGCAAAAACGGGCAACAATTTTCCTTTTTGAGAGCTTTTGTTGCATGTGCTGCGTAAACGGTTTAAGTTACGCAAATATAAAATATCATGGAATTGTCCTTCTTTAAAAGTTCTAAAAAAAAGTCCGCGACAGCATATGTCTATCTTTTAAGATTGACTCACAATAGCAGCTTTTATGTTCTAAATTTTAGTTAGACCGCCGCCGCCGGTAGAATAAAAGTTTACAGGTTACATTCGTATAGTAGTAAGGGTAGGTAGGGTAGGGTAGATAGGGTAGGTAGAGTAGAGTAGGTAGGGTAGATAGGGTAGGTGGGTAGGGTTGTTATGGGAAATAAAAAAATTAGGGTAGGTAGCCAGTTGACGGGAGCGAAGCCGCGGGGGTCAGCTAGTGTCTGATAATTGAAATATTGCTTCACAGAAGGATGAAGGGTTCTTCTTATACAGAGAAGGAACACGCATTGATCACGCTTGCCTACTGCGTGTATATGTACTGCGTTTTTCGGCAATTTGCAAGAAATAACTTACTTATTTCCACGGGTATTAATATATATGTATGTATTTTCAGGAATGTCAGTATGAATACCGCCAAAAAACTGGAAATAATATAATTCAGGCCATAAATACCGCCAATAAAACCTAACCACAGCCTTTCAGAAGCCAGAAGGTAATTTTGCGTCGTGATTTGAACTTATGCATAATTTAGGTTCTTCTCAAGCATAGCAATTCTTAAAAAGGGCAGTAAATATTTGATACTAACTGCATCCAGCGGTTTCGTCCGCTTTAAAAGTGTTTTATCGTCCCAAGGGAAGATTATACCGGGATAAAAAGTAACCTATGTGCTATTCCTGACTATAATTTATTTCTGTGCCGAATTTCATCTAGATCCGTTCAGCCGTTCTGGCGTGATTGAGTAACAAACATACATAAATCCATCCAAACTTTCTGATTTATAATTTTAGTAAGATTGAAAACCCATTGTCATGCAGATTGTTAAAAAACTGATAAATTTGAGATGAGGCTGATTTTAAGATCTTATTTGCAAACGCTTTAAAAAAATATTGACAGACTCGCGTTTGACCACTAAATCTCCTGATGGTAAGCAATGATGCCATCGACGATGGAGAACGCTTGCCTAGAAGTAACCTATTCACTCTTGACTAAAATGCTTTTTCAAATGCCGTTCCCGAATTAATTTTTGTGTTCCCAGTTCTGTATTTCTATAGTAAAACTCCCTTTTGGAACCAATAGCTTGGCCAGAACCAACAGATGAATATATAACACAGGTCAGCCATATTGAACTTAATCATACACAAGTATGAATTAATAATAAAATACACGCAATCTAAAAATATCGACATACCTCAAGAAAAATTAATCCTTTGCCACAACACACTAAAAATAACCTCTTAGTTTTGAAGTTGATTAAAAAATAGTCAGAATTCCACAAACACTATAGAGTTTTCACGCACAATTCCAAATTCAAATGTCACTGGTTTAAAAAAAAATCGCAACCATCCATGATACAGCAATATGCACTATGATTTTCACTTTTTAATCGAGCAAAGGATACATCTCCTTACAGCCTCGACGGAATAATGGGGCAGTATACCTTTTTGTCCCTTGCTTCGAACTAGCGTTTTTTTTTTTCACATTGTCTCGACCAACCAGTCTGCCTAAAAGGCCTGTAGGCGGAGCTCCGCCTCAAGCCGCGAGAAGTATACCTATCTCTTTTTAACGTATGTTAATTTAGCGTGTGGGACAGAGATGGTGGTAATTTATTGTTGCGTTTGTTTGGTTACTTTTATATTTTATATGTTGGGCAGTTTAGGTATGTCGTTACTATAGTATGTTTTAAATTGGAGTTCCTTGGAACTTGAAAGATTGAGGTTTTAGTCTGATTGCTATCGGGAATTTTTTGTTATGATCTTTGCGACTTTTTTAGGGTTCCGTACCCAAAGTGTAAAAACCCTATTACTAAGACTCCGCGATCCGTCTGTCTGTCTGTCCATCTGTCACCAGGCTGTATCTCATGAACCGTGATAGCTAGAGAGTTGAAATTTTCACAGATGATTTATTGCTGTTGCCGCTGTAACAGCAAATACTAAAAACAGAATAAAATATATATTCAAGTGGGGCTCCCATACAACAAACGTGATTTTTTTGCCGTTTTTTTGCGATAATGGTACGGAACCCTTCGTGCGCGAGTCCGACTCGCACTTGGCCGATTTTTGTTAGCTTAGTTAGATCCTTTTACCTACTGGACCGGACTAATTGTGTTTTTCCCCTTATTCATATTAACGTTTAACCTTGGAGATAACTGATTTACCCCAAGATTTCGGGGAGTGTGCGATGGAATTGCATGAACTAATTCCGTTCCATCATCGGGCTACAAGACGTACGGCGATACGTCATCGGTACATGGTGCACATCCCACCTATACGCACCAAACGTTTTGGCAGTACTTTCATTATGCGTACAGCTAAGGAGTGGAATTCCCTGCCAGAGTCTGTATTTCCTGAGAGCTACAACCTGGGAGTCTTTAAGTCAAGAGTGAATAGGTTTCTTCTAGGTAAGCGTGCTACATCGTCGACCACATCATCACTTACCATCAGGTGAGGTAGTGGTCAAGCGCGAGCCTAACAATAATAAAAAAAGAAGATAAATCTGAATTTAACACTATCTAAGCGGCACTGTTGAGTATCAATAGGATTCAGTGTGCAGTGATATAACCATCATCATCATCTGCCTAGCCTTTTCCCAACTATATTGGGGTCGGCTTCCAGTCTTACCGGATTCAGCTATGTACCAGTGTTTTACATGGAGCGACTGCCTATCTGACCTCCACAACCCAGTAACTGGGTAACACGGTACCCCTTGGCAAGACTGGTGTCAGATCTCAAGCTTCTGACTACCCGTAACGACTGTCAAACATCTTCAAATGACAGCCGGGACCAACGGCTTCACGTGCTTTCCGAGGCCCGGAAGAAACTCGGTATGTTGAAATGGTCACCCATCCACGGACCGACCTCGTCAAGCGTTGCTTAACCTTGATGATCTACCCGTGCGGCTGTTATTATTTAGCCACGAGCTCCTCCTGTGCAGTGATATAACCATGTGAAGAAAATTGTTGCATCAGTTTTACTTTAGAAGCCATTTCAAGAATTCCAGATGTTTGCTATAGGCTTGCACTCTTTTATAACATGAATGAGAGCCTTTATTTTAATTACCCATCTATACTAATCTATACTAATATTATAAAGAGGTAAAATTTGTAAGTTTGTATGTTTGTAAGTTTGTATGTAGGGGGTAATCTCTGGAACTAATGAACCAATCCTAAAATTTTTTTCACTGGTAGAAAGCTACATTATTCCTGAGTGCTATAGGCTATATAACATCACGCTACGACCAATAGGAGCAGAGCATAAATGAAAAATGTTGAAAAAACGGGCAAGAATATTACTTTTTGAGGTATAGGGTAGGTGCGTAGCCAGTAGACGGGAGCGAAGCCGCGTGGGACAGCTAGTAATACTATAAAGAGGAAATATTTTTTTGTTTGTTTGTTTGTACCGAATAGGCTCCGAAACTACTGGACCGATTTAAAAAATTCTTTTACCAATAGAAAGCTACATTATTTCTGAGTGACATAGGCTATTTTTCAATCCCGAAAATAGGTCCTGTGGGCTGGTCCACGGGAGCGAAGCCGCGGGCAGCAGCTAGTATTCTATAATTTAATTGATGTTAGTGGCCGAAGTAGAAGCCTCTTTTAGTCTCCCTCATTTCTTTCATGGCGATCAACGAGACATTTTTCGACACCGACTTCCGATACGAAAGTTATTTTGGACTTTTTATTGTTTTGCTTTTGAAGTCGGTTTATTGGTTTATTTTTTGTCAAAATGTTTTTATTTCTCTCTTTTTAGTACACCATCACTAAAAATTAACAATTTCTATATAGTACGGTAACTACAGAATTGACAAAATACGCATAATAACTCAATTTACACATTCGTGCTGTTTGCCGCTAAGTAATTCGGTTGTATTCTCCATATCTTGAAAACTGCTCAACCAATTTTGATAAAACTTGCACTGTTTCCTAATTTGAGAGATGCTCAATCCAACACAAAAATAATGATCACGATCCAATAAGAATTTTCGGAGAAATGCGTGGACAAACATACACTTATGAAATTTGGTACACGTGTTTTGTGATTATTGTGCAGTTCCAACAATATTACATACATACGTGTCGAATTGATTACCTCCTTCTTTTTTTTGAAGTCGGTAAAAGGTCAAACATGTATGGTATGGACATGGACAAGCGCTATCAATCACTTACTTTTCGACACTAAGCTACCTCTCTGAGCGTATACAGATATGTATCTTTGTCTAGCTAAACCCTCTGCATTTGTCTGCCTACCATCAGAGATACAGGCGTGATGTTCTGCTACACATATCGTACTAAAACACAAGAGGTCAATGCTCTATGCAATAGTTACAATAGTTAATTTATTTTCATCGAATAGATACGAAGGAACTGAAACTAATCGGTTGGTTGTGCTGTTCTCATTAAGGTCGGTGGATTCAATGCTCCGAAATCTGAACTAATATTAATTATGAGATAAAATTGTTTGTTTGCAACCTATTGATCCCGTTACGCTGATAGAAATCTACATAGTGTAGTTTTTATCCTCAAGAGGCATAGGCTGCTATTGTTGTTAAAAATACACGTTTCTATGGCAGTGACCACGGAGCGAACCCGCACGAAAAAGCTAGTGTTTTATACTTGTATGATATTTTGTAATTGTCATCTTCAATGACAAAGGTAAACCTCAATTCTTTATTGCGTACCATAAAGTATACAGTTGGTAGGGAAATAATTATATTAGTTACAATTATGGACCCTGTCGGCCACAGTATAGATCAAGTAGGAGAGAGGAGGAAGGACACTGAGTGTTGAATGTGATAAATTTTATTATTGGTTAGTAAGTTATAATGTTTTATTCATACTGAATTGAATTTAAGTATTATCATTATTTACCTTGCAAAACATACGCAAAAAATTGCGCAAGGATATTTTTATCGCACCCAATAACAGTGCAGGTTCTCAGGAATGGGACTTTATAATTACTTGTCTGATTATTTTGTACGTTCTGTAGGTACCGTTATAAGTTTTGTAGGTACCGTTTCGACCGATTTGGCAACTTAGTTAGTTAGAAATTAAAATTATTATCCATGATGTTTTTGATTTTCTATTTTGCGCCGATTTCATAAAGAAAAACGCCAACGGAGTCTTAAACTTATTATTAAACAAAAACTTTTTAGAACAGTATCGAATCACCTGTCCTTACCGCGCCTCTACAACACACCCCAACAAAAAAGTTAATTAAAATCGATACGCCGACAGATGTGGATTACCAATTTACATTATGTACCTCCCCGTACCTTTGGCTATGGAATTATGTATAGTTTGTACAGGTACATAAAATCTGGTCTTTTTCCCATGGCAGTAAGCAGAAGCGAGAAATCTCCATGTGCTTCATAATGTTTTTTGACAAAATCTAAGGCGGAACTTTTGTGACCAATTCTGAGCACCGTAGTTTAGGATTGGCAGTATACACATGTCGATGAGTTTTTGCTTCAGGAAGATCGGCAGATCGCCCTTCATTAGCGTCTTCATGGACGTAATCTTCATTCACATTCATTCTTTATAATAAATGTATACTATAATTATAATGAATTGTATTAATTATATTGTATTAATTTGACATTATTTTTAATATAAATTTTTTATCTGACATTCTAGAATGGTAATTAAGACTTGCATTATTTTTATTGACATTTGCACATATTTTATTGTTTTTTTAAAGTTGATAATCTAGAATAATTATTTTGAACTGTGTTCCATATCAATATTTGCATGCCATTACCAAGGCAAACATGACGTTCCATTATCTTTGTATTTTAACAACTCTTCATGCTGGCAATTTTGTTATGTATGTATGATACTCATGTTTGAGCGAATAAACAATGATTTGATTTGATCAAAAGCTTGGCTGAGGTCTAAAATATAAAATACACAGTACAGTTGGTTGGCATGTATTTCTACTGATTAAATTTAAATACCGCAGAGAGAGAGAGCAGTGGTGGCCCAGTGGTAGCGGCCGCGACTTACAAGTTGTAGGTCGTGAGTTCGAACACAGGCAGGCGCTTTACTTTGTGTAAATTATTTCATCACCACTGCTCTCAAAACGGTGAAGGAAAACATCGTGAGGAAACCGGCATGTCCTAGAACCAAAAATTCAAAGATATGTGACATGCAACAAGCCGCACTGGTCTCGCGTGTTGGATTACGGCCCGTTATCTCTCACAGAGAGGAGGCCTGTGTCCCAGCAGTGGGAACATTAAAATGCTGATGATATGTAAATACCTACTATTATTGATTTCAAAGTGGCTCTCGCGTTACACCAACATATTCTCAGATTTTGAGCGATGTGACGATACTGTACGCTTGCCTAGAATGATCGTAAGCACTTGTGATTGGCAGATCAGTATCTAAGCATAGAGATTGACTCGATTTTCTGCTCACATGTAATTTCGTACAAGACTCATTAGAGCTAGCTGTCTCATTGCTCACGACTGGGAATCCTGGCGTTATTCTGTTTTTAGTTTTTGTTGTTATAGCGGGAACAGAAATACATCATGTGTGAAAATTTCAACTGTCTATACTCCATTTGAATGAATTTATTCAACCCCTTTTTACAGTCCGTTCAACCGATTTTGAATTTTATCCCGTAAATATAAGGATGGCATAAAAAGCATTAACCAGCTGTTACCAAAACGAATTGTTTAATACAGCTACCATTTGTCATATCACCAACGCAATAAAATGTCTTTTTTTATCTCAAATGGAGTATAGTTCATGAGATACAGCCTGGTGACAGACAGACGGACAGTAGAGTCTTAGTAATAGGGTCCCGTTTTTACCCTTTGAGTACGGAATCTTAAAAACGACAAAAATGTTTGCTCTATCGAAAGATCACGTGATCAATCCCTCACATTTTGGCATTCCAACCATCGAAAGAAAGAAAGAAAACACTATTATTTGACAAGCCACTAGAGCACAAAGAAAGAAAACTTAGACAAAACAACAATAATATAAAAGAGAGACCCATCCCATCACAATCGCTTATGGAATGATACGAGAACCTTGTCTAGAGCAACAAGAAACGAGTCGTTCCAGTAAACCAAGTCAAAATAATAGTATTATCCAGCTCTCAAAAACTCGACCAGCTACTACAAAACCAAAATAAACACTGCACAGCAGCGAACAGTTACACCGAAACCGCTGATAGACGATGACTGGCCGCCATGCTGTATTGTGACGTCATCCTGACTAGATCATCTTTGGTATAGTGAAAGTGTTCGAATTTTGAATTGGTACAGTTTCCTTGTACAGTACGAGGAGTATGGACTTGTGTGCCGAAGGTTTTTTTTTCTAATGCTAGGCTTGCGCTTGACCACTATCGCACCTGATGGTAAGCGATGATGTGGTCGACGGTGAAGCACGCTTGCCTAGAAGAAACCTATTCACTCTTGACTTAAAGACCCCTAGATTGTGAGCTATCAGGAAACAGACTCCGGCAGGTAATGACACTCTTTTCCTGTGCGCATAACGTATTCCCAAAACGTTTGGTTCTTATGGGTGGGATTTCCACCATGTACCGATGGCTGATGGTTTTCCAATGGATGTTCTGATTCTTAAAATGAGGAACCGTCTTGGGCAAGTGAGGTGATCAATGCTCGTGCCTTCACTGTTTGTGAAGAGGCCGTTTCTCTGCAGTGGGGCAGTTACAGGTTAGGTTAAAATGAGGGTCATGCTACTCATTCGGTTGATAAGAACAAGATCGCTCTTTTTGGGCTCAAGTTTTTTTTTTTATCTATAGGCTGGCGTTTGACCACTATACAAAAAACAAAGATGATACAATTTTCAAAAACTTCTGTTAGCATTAAACTATAATCACTGCTTATGGTCTCAAAATCTTACGAATCTGAAAATCCAGCTCAAAATCTTACGAATCTGAAAAGTCGGCTCAAAATCTTACGACTCTCAAAATACAACTCAAAATCTTACAGACTCTCAAAATCTTACGAATCTGAAAATCTGGCTCAAAATCTTACGACTCTCAAAATCAGGCTTCTCATAGGCGTCCGAATACATTGTATGTTCATACCTAATAACAAACACATAGAAAGTTCAAAAATTAAAAGCTAACGACCGGAAGCCGAGCGGCCAGTCACGGTGACGTCACGCCCGCATCGTCACTGCGTATCAGCAGCTTTGGAGATACAGTTTTCACTAATTCTTGTTTATTTATTGACCAAATGTACAGAGAAAAATGAAAGTTTTGAAATGTTGGACCGATTCAACGCGTTTAAGTATGTTTGCTCGTGCGACAAAAGATGGATCTCAATCTTGGGCATGGCATCAAAAAAATCGTCCACATCGCTGTCCATGTCGACGGGAAACGTGCCCAGAACACAGGCAACATGTCCACGTTGGATAGCAATGCTGATAGGGTAGTTTACTGAAGATTTTTGTCCGTCAGGTAGATCATTAAATAATATTTGACGCGTATAATGAATTTGGCAAGGCAAAGGGTATGAAAAATCGACCAATCACACATCACATCATCAGCCTATTAATGTTCCCACTGCTGGGACACAGGCCTCCTCTCTGTGAGAGATAACGGGCCGTAATCCACCACGCGGGCCCAGTGCGGGTTGGTGGATGTTACATGTCTTCGAATGTTTGATTTTAGGACATGCCGGTTTCCTCACGATGTTTTATCGTTTTGAGAGCAGTGGTGATGAAATAATTTACACAAAGACCAATCAAATGCGAGATGAAACACGGGATGTGAATTTCCGTCTATGTGATTGGTCGATTTTTCATACTGTTTGCCCTTTGCCTTGCCGAACTAATTACGCAATAAGACTGCAGAATAGTATTTCTATTATTTTTTTAATATATTTACTATTCAGTCATATATTACATCAGTCTACATGGTCTTCACATGATCTAAGCAAGATTTTGTCTGGACTCTAAAAGAGACTATGACCTCTGAGTTTGTTTCGGCCTTTCTTCTCAGAGTAGTCAGATAGGAAACGCCGACCTCATCTAGTTTTAAAAATATGATCGACATGTAAAAGTGTTTGTACAAACCAAGTTACAGAAATAAAATCATTTATCATTCCTCTTTTAATCACAATAAATATTTTTTTTTTAGCATCTCGCCTATTACATTCGCGAAACATTGGTGTAGGTACTAAAGCTTATTTAACCATTGTGGTATACATTTGTTTTATTAACCGACTTTCGAAAAAGGAGGAGGTTCTATGTTCGACTTCTTGTATGTTTTTTTATGTATGTTCACCGATATCTCCGTCAATTGTGGACCGATTTAGAAAATTCTTTTTTTGTTTGAAAGAGTATGTTCCAAAATTGGTCCCATTTTAATTTAGTGAAGATCTGATCAAGAAATTCGAAGATATGCAACAGAATTCTTCAATAAATAACGGCAAATCTCTCGGGACTGCTGCAATCGCATATACCTATGTTTATTGTTTATACCATTTCATAACATAACATCACGCCAGTACGCTCTTAAGGGGTAAGCAGCAGCCTAATTGCGTAAGTGAATTCTGCAAAGCAAACAAGTCGATTCCTTCCCAAAAACGACTTAACGTATTAAAATGTAATTAGGCTGCAGATCTCTCATTTGATCGGTTTTGTTCAAGTTTTATTTTATTTTTATTTTATTTTTGGAAGTCGGTGTCTATAACGCAAAAAAATGGTACCTACAAAAGACACCGACTTCCAAAACTAAAGTTATTTTTCACTTTGTAGTTTTCTTATTTGGAAGTCGGTAGTATTTTTTTGTAAAAAAGTTTTTTTATTTTTCACTTTTTTTATTATATTTAATAATCTAAGCTACAAAGCACTTAACTATCTCCAATCAAAACAAAATCTTAAACGTTGATCGTTTAAGATTTTTTTAGGCAACATCCCAAATTCCTTTTTACCCCCAAAGCGAATTCAGCCATTTTTTTTCAACACAATATTGATTCCTTTTTGTTTAATCTCAAAGCCTCAAAATTTTGACAAATCTTGTTACGTACTTATCTTAAAAGCATTCGAAGACATATTTTTTTTACAGACTACTGTAAATTGACGTAGACAGTTGACAAAAACCGTGGTCAACCCTTTTTTTTCTAGCATTTGTTTAGTTTCGAAGGTGTTAACTGGATTTTTTTTGTGTAAATGTTAACTTAATGGTTTAAGAAGCTGCTGATTATGCATGGTTCTGGTTTTAAAAGAGTTTGCTAATATTTTTAATTTATTGCGGCTAAGAAAGACCAAGAAATGGTCTGTAGCCTTTTTGTGATGTTTCATTATTCAAATCGGAACACAGCCACGCTGTTTGACATTAAGAATATGGAGGTACCGTGTACTTTTCTGGAATAATTGTATCATAAAGAGTTATATCACGTCATCTTCATCATATCAGACGTCCACTGCTGGACATAGGCCTCCCCCAAGCGTCGCCACATTGATCGGTCCCGTGCGTCTCGCAGGTCCACCTGGTGGGAGGCCTTCCAACGCAACGTCTTTCACGGTCACCACTCCAGAACCTTTCTGCCCCATCGGCCATCCGTTCTGCGAGCAATGTGCCCTGCCCACTGCGACGTAAGTTTGGCAATTCTTCGGGCTATGTCGGTAACTCTGATTCTCTTGCGGATCTCTACACTTCTTATTCCATCACGCAAGGAAACTGCGAGCATAGCCCTCTCCATTGCCCTTTGGGTGACTGTAAGCTTTCTGATGAGGCCCATTGCCCATCACTGGCAACACACACTGGTCATAGACTTTCGTCTTGAGACACTTTGGTAAGTTGGATGTGAAGATACCGCGCAACTTTCCGAACGCTGCCCAGCCGAGTCGGATTCGACGGTTGACCTCTTTCTCGAGGTTGGCCCTACCCAACTGGATCGTTTATCCCAGGATAAACAACTGCCCACAACTTCGATAGTAGAGTCTCTGACCTTGATAGGTAATACCTAATATCATGATAAATTTAAGATATTTTTTATTCACATGGCCTGGACTCGGCTTTTGACTACTATCTCAACTGATGGTAAGCGATGATGTGTTCGACGATGGAGCACGCTTGCCTAGAAGTAAAGACTCCGGCAGCGATGCCATTTATTTACGGTAGGTAACCAGTCTAAAATACATTATTTTTAGTACCTTACCTCTAACAAAAAAATATAATCACTTTATTGCCGAATCGAAATAACTTAGGAATTCTCTACCTACTCATTTTACGTCTATACAACATTTACGAAGCCCCTATTGTTTTAAAAATCCCGACACATTACGAACCCAACCTTATTTTCCACAGCGAAGGTTCATAATTCAATGGTGCCACAGCGTAACCTAAGCCCTTTTGCCGCGCGGGAAAAATTATTGATTAGTAACCGAGCCGACCAATCAGGAGCGAGTATTACCCAAGATGGCCGCAGGGCGCCTACCCTTGCAGAATATTATACTACTAATAAATTACTCTTTGTTCGGCCGACATTAATCTTTTCTCGGTAATATTAATGGTTTTGATGTTTTTATTTTAATGAAAACGGTTTCCCGCGCGCCCGCCATTTTGTTTTTGGGTTCGTTCGGTTTAGTGGTATTGATTTTAGTTGGTGAATTGCACGTTGGAAAAACTAGAGTTGGGATACCTCAGTGAGCAATTCCCGTATTTTAGGAACATTCGATTTCAGTCTCTATCTCAAAAACACCTCTAATTTCGAGCCCTAAATTTTCACAAGCGTTTTGTCTTTGATTGGATGAGATTGGCACTTAAATTTGAACGATTTATTAAGAGAATCAGTGTTCTTACTTCTGTGATGCCAACGTGTTAAGATTCAGATAATAGTGGAATACATTCGCAATCGTTTTGAATGTAAGGTGATTTTAAGTTTTGCATTATAACAGTGTAGCATTTTTAAGGATAAGGTATAGATTCAGATACAAAGAGTATTCCAGTTTCATGAAAATATAAACTTTCTTCTTTCTTAATTCACATAGACTCAAATATTTTCTATGCTGCTAGAAAAAAATATTGTAAATGCATCACCTAACAGGAGGTAAAAGTTGTAAGTTTTTCATTTGTATACTGAAGAGAAATGTCATTTCTATTCTAGGTATTCTATATTTTTATATGGCACGCGAAGCCGATGTCGATTATTCTGCTAATCTCTAAAGTAAATTGGAAGAGAAGGAGCTGTAGAGGCATTCTCTTATATTATTTAAAGTAGGTACCTATACCTACACTGCCTCTGGAAGTTCTGAACTGATTTCAAAAAATCTTTCGCTTGTAGTTTGAGTACATAATAGCCGAGTGTCATACGCTTTTTTATCCCGAAAAAAAAAAAACATTTTAACAAAACAATTTAACCGACTTCCATAACACAACACTACAAAGCGAAAAATAACTTTCTTTTCGGAAGTCGGTGTCTTTGGAAATTATGAAAATTATGAGCGTCGAAAGTTCCACATTTCGACACTAATTTTAACGCATTTTTGGGCGCAAATAAATACCATAACAAGACGGAAAATTGCAAAACGGCCTCCATACAGGGATAGATTAGTAGTTTAACAATGTAAATAATTTTATTTTGAACTGATAGATTTAGTCGTTTTTTCATGATGTCTAGACTGCCAAAGGTCTGTTTATAAAATTTCGCGCGCTCGGTTTCGTCCTTAATCATTATCCATTTCGCTACAAATTTGCAAAAGTGTGTATTCGTACGCGAACTAACAAATGTTCCTTCTGCTCATCACAGCATCTATCTCTTCCGCACGTGTTGTCGGTTGATATAAAATGCATTTTAACCCCGCGCACAAAATAGTTCGTGCCGTCGACTAGTGTAAACTTAAACTGCTGTTCTGTCTAAATGACCTTCACAATTCAGTTACTGGTTATTTATTTCTTTACTATTAAATATAGTACAGTATCAATCTGCCTAGCCTTTTCCCAACTATATTGGGGTCGGCTTCCAGTCTTACCGGATTCAGCTAAGTACCAGTGTTTTACATGGAGCGACTGCCTATCTGACCTCCACAACCCAGTAACTGGGTAACACGGTACCCCTTGGCAAGACTGGTGTCAGATCTCAAGCTTCTGACTACCCGTAATGACAGCCGGGACCAACGGCTTAACGTGCTTTCCGAGGCACGGAGGAAACTCGGTAAGTTGAAATGGTCACCCATCCTCGGACCAACATCGTCGAGCCTTTGCTTAACCTTGAAGATCGACCCGTGCGGCTGTTATTATTTAGCCACGAGCTCCTCGAAATATAGTACAGGATGATATTTAAAAATGCCAGTTTGCTAGTTCATTGCCCTATTTACTATGTACATGACTTGACATAAAAATAATAGTACGTACGCGCATTTTGTCCGATCATCATGTTTAAGCAAATTTACTGAAAAACTAAGAAAAAAGCTAGTGGAAATGAGAGTGTTGCTAATTTCTGAGACTGAAAAAGTAGATGACAATTGATGGAGAAGCAAGGAATAAATAAATAAATTAAATCTTTATTTTCAGATTACAATTTCAAGGGGTTTAACAAAACGAAGATTTAAGTTGAGAAGGAAATGCGATCGCAGACATCCAACTGAAATGCCTAAGTAAAAAGTCATAATTCGAGGTTTGGCTCTCGCCTTTTTCCTCATCCAATATTGGACCAATTTAAAAGATATTCCATAAACTGAAAAATAAAGATATATTCTGTGCCTCTATGTTTTCCTTTTTGATCATACATTATCTTTAGAAGCACTATAAACCCTCAAAAGATGCTCAAAATTTCGCTGTCAACAGACGCCTATTGTATAAAATTGATAACTAAGTATATTTAAAAAAAAAACATTAAGCCACAGAATATATCTTTCATTCATCTCTCTTTTTTTTTTCGAAAAAGTTCGCTATTGTCTTTTCAGAACTATGTAGGTGCCTATCAACCTATCTTTTTTTTTTTTTTTTTTTCTTACGCATGTACATTTTTATTCAAATAGGTTTATACCAATATTTTTGTATAAAACGCCGCAGCAAGCTACATTCTTTTGGTTATTTCGATATTCAAACTAATATTATCAAAGCGAATATGAGTGTTTGTTTGTTGCGCTTTCACGCCGTAACGGCTGATTGGATTTGGATGAAACTTGGTATATAAATAGGCTGGCCTATTTATAACTGCATCAGATACTTTCCATTCCAATATAATGTTCCCTTGGGATAAAAAAAAAACTGGATTACACGCTTGCGAATCCGCGGGCAGAAGCTTGTGTTCTATACATTAAGATTTAGGATGAATCCATCCCGGTGTAATGTTCCCTTGAGATAATAAACCGACCAAGTGCGAGTCGGACTCGCGCACTAATGGTTCCGTACCATTATCGCAAAAAAACGGCAAAAATCACGTTTATTGTATGGGAACCCCACTTAAACATTTATTTTATTCTGTTTTAGTATTTGTTGTTATAGCGGCAACCGAAGTACATCATCTGTGAAAATTTCAACTGTCTAGCTATCACGGTTCATGAGATACAGCCTGGTGAAAGACAGACAGTGGAGTCTTAGTAATAGGGTCCCGTTTTTACCCTTTGGGTACGGAACCCTAATAAAACACCTTTCACGCGGGCGGACAGGCAACTTTACTATAGATTTTTAGTTCCAAATTCGCTCACACGCGGCAACAATTTCTTTAGCTTATAATTTTAAATAAGTCATAGAAATTCCAGCCAAGGGTAGCATACGCTTCCATAACACGTACATAACGACTTCCCTTTTAAAAATACATACATAATACTCACGCATGCGCGCTATGCTATTGTGAATGTATATGCTATTGTGCCATGATTAATGTTTTGAGGGTAGGCAGACGTCTCAATTCCCCTGAGTACTGATCATTAATAATATTATAGTGTAGTTGAATTCATGCAGGATTAGTTTCTTAGTGGTTGTCAAAGTGTGCGCTGTTGAGGGGGTTGCTGGTTGGTTGTCAAAGTTTTGCTGATAACTATAATATCTGCATGTGAAATAAATTGTAGTTCTAAAAAACACGCTTTAATGGTAAATTGAACTAAATAGTCGCTAATCCTAAAGATCTTGGTAAGGCAAAACAAACAACAAACACACAAACAAACTATTTAAACGCGCCCGGTAGAATCAACTTTCATTATTTATAAATTTTAATATTTGTTTGACGTTCAAAAGTGCCGCTTATTGGCCTAGTTGAATAAACATATTTGACTTTGACTTTGGCTTTGACTTTGACTAAATTATTGCATTGTCATCGGTCCTTGATAAGTGTGCAAAGTTTCAAATCAATCCCAAGTTTTGAATGGGGTGAAAATCACGTTCAAAGATTCCGTTACATTGATACATAGATACATACCAAGCTAATAAAAGCGTGTTAAAAACCAAAGTGGCTTGCAGACATCAGACAGGCAGTTGCTCCAAATAAAATAATAATATAGGTTTTCATGCATCCGCAGGCTTATTCCGTAAACAGCAATCAGCAATCACCGCGCGATCAAACGCTAAATGTCGGAATTACCTACAGTGTAGGTATGGTAGCACAAGCAGAAATCTAGATGACGCGATTGTATGTACTTCAACGTGTCAAAAAACGCAGTAAAATTACGATCAATGATCGTACTTTGAGCTTTTCATTTAGCATTATAGTTACCCAGGAAATCTATAAAAATGCATAATTATGCCATATTGAGCTGTAAAAACTGTATAGAAAAAATTGGCCGAGGCATTGGAAACATTTCAATTTCGTGGTTATAATTGAAGTCATTCTTACCAATATTTGAGCCCACAGATATAAATCAAGCTACTGTACTGTACTTCGTGTGCCAAAAAACGGAGTAAAAGTTATGATCAGCTTTTCATTTAGCATTATCGGAAATCTAGAAAAATGCCTTTTTATGACATATTAAGCTGCAAGGACTGTATAGAAATAGTTTGCCAAGGCATTGGAAATGTTTTCTATCATTGGTAAGTAAATTTGTTTTTAAATTGTGTGCGAAAAAGTGGCACACTTGGTTTACATACAGATGGAGGGACTTGCGTTATTTAGTTAGATTCCAAAAATGCGTTAAAATTAGTGTCGAAATGTGGAACTTTCGACGCTCATAACTTTCAAACATTTTCTTTTTTTACTTGTTTGCTTCCATACAGGGCTAGATAATGATGAGACAAATTGATATCACTTTTTATTTTGAGCGTACATCGTCAAACAGTGGCATAATCCCTAGACTACGTTAGTATGGAAAAAATTTCGACTAGTGTAACCTTAAGACTCCCATTTGGTCCGTTGTGCGTGCAGGCCTCCTCTCTGTGAGAGGGAATGGGCCGTAATCCACCACGCGGGCCCAGTGCGGGTTTCGTACATGTTTAATATAGAAATATTCAAATAAACAATACCTAATACTTTCATACCAGGTACCTAACAGAGAAGTTACGAGCACTAAACAAATTTTTTCTTTTATAAACTTGCTACACATTTAAAACGTGCAATACGTCCCCAGACCAGTATTTGATTAAAACATCTTCCTCTACACAAAAGGACACAATACAGAAATATTTCACTCTTATAAGCATTAAAGAAAATATCCCAATAATACTACCAATCGTTGGATAGAGAAAAAAAAACAAAGGAAAGAGAAAAAAGAACATTAATCAGAGAACACTGGCCGGTGCGATGACTTGTGGAAATTGAAAAGTGGTAAGCGTGACTCCGTTTGGAGACGAGATGGTTCTGTAGGTTCAAAAATAAAGGCGATATTGGTTGGAGATAATTGAATTTGGACGGTGTATAGTCTATGTTGTAATTGGAAAGGATAAGAAGACATTAATAGCATTTATAGCATTGTGCAATGAAGATGGCGAACAGCTTGGCAAAACAAGAACTAAAAGTTTTTATACCGCCCAAAAAATAGACATGGAATTCACATCTTATGCTAAACGCTGCTTTGTTTCATGAAATAAATCTATCATCATCTAAACCTGATATCCATCATCTAAACCTTCAAAGGTACTTTCAAAATACTAAAAGTACGTACTAAGGAGGTTTCTCAAAATCGACGTAGTTTTGGATATACATCCAAAACTACGTCGATTTTGAGAAACCTCCTACATTTTGGAAATTCAACACGTAACATCAGTTTCCTTACCGCTAAATCAGCATATTAGAAACAGCACAAAATCTATTTTGTAAAAAAAATCTGATCCTTCCTATCTGTTTATTATATGAACATTAATTGTTAAGGCCGTACCCTGACCAAAAAATCAGCATGAGATATGAGCATTCCTATTGGCCTAGCGGCACTGGTGGCGCATCAATTACAGTAGTGAATACGCCCAGATTTTAGAATAAAATCTTTATAAAATCGAATATTGGTCTTTTGAAAAAACAAAAACTTACCAAAATGTTCGTTATCAAATTGTCTATCCATTAGTGTTAGTACAAAAAATATTAATGAACACTTTACGAGGAGATGCATGCTATCAATAATTATTTTTATGGTTTTGTTGGAAGGAGATAAGTGAAATATATACCTCTTTAAAAAAAAGTGTACTACCATTTTAGAATCAACATTATGTAGATTAATGTATTTTTAGTCATTGATATTTCTTTTTAAATAAAGAGTAGATAGCACTTAAAAACTGCACAAAAACGACTAGCGCCCGAGCGAAGACTTAAATAAATAAATTCAATTTGCTACGAGCAAGTTCGCCGTAATCCAACACGCGGACCAAATTGCGAGTTGGTAGATACTCCTCTGAACGGAACCCTAAAACGGCCGACTCTTTGATATCCAAACGTAGGTCTGTCACTCGGCTCCACCAATTTATATAAACCTGTCTATGTACTCAGTATTGTTCCTATGTATTCCTGATTTTGATGCAACGAGGGAAGAGGGGAAGATTTGGTTAAAGTGGTTTGGTAGAAGTCATTATTATTTCTGGTTGTAGGGTTGCCTTGTGTCGGGGTTATCTTCAAGCATGATATATTTTATGGTATCAGCAGTAGGAATAAAAGAGTGCGAGTTAATGGAATTCTGGGATACTTTTTAGAAATCAATGTGGTATAAATGGCAGTACGAGCTCGACTTCTACCGAGAATGTTGTGTGCAAAATCAAAATTGTGTGGACAAAACTAGCAATGGCCAGCAATGCCAGGTATTAGCTAAATAGACTAGATGGCTCTGATCTGCTGTGCAACTTGCAAGTGCAACGTGTAACAACACGAGGTGTGTACCTATATTTTAGATGGCGAGTGGTGAGTTCTGCGTTTTACATCCAAGCATTCATCAAGATGTAAATTCATCAAGCCTGGATTCATTTACTTCTTAACGGAACTAGTAAATATAAATATAGCATAACTTATAGAATTATTTATTTTAAGTATGATTCTTGACAGGGTTGCGCAGTATTTGAATTACGTGTACATATTTGGTATTTGTGATTTAATATCTTCTTAAAAAATGTGCTTAATTTGTATCTAATTAATATTTCAAATATCTGACGCTGAGGTATTTTGTTGTTAGTATTTCAAATAATTATGGCTTCAAAATACATTTAGCGATCTTAGTTCTGCAGAAAATAGCGGTCGATAGCTTTCGTAAGCAAAATGGAAACCACTAAATATCTTAAGGTTACACTAGTCGAAAATTCTTCCATACAAACGTAGTCTAGGGATTATTAAACTGTTTGACGATGTACGTTCAAAATAAAAAGTGATATCAATTTGTCTCATCATTATCTAGCCCTGTATGGAAGCAAAAAAGTAAAAAATGCTGTGATGAGCAGTAAGATGCTAGTTCGCGTACGAATTAGTACTTTTGCAAGTTTGTAGCGAAATGGATGATGATTTAGGAAGAAAACGAGCGCGCGAAATTTTATAAACAGACCTTTGGGAGTCTAGATATCATGAAAAAACGACTACATGTATATTTTCAAAATAAAATTATTTGCATTGTTGAACTACTAATCTATCCCTGTATGGTGGCCGTTTTGCAATTTTCCTTCTTCTTATGGTATTTATTTCCGTTCAAAGATGCGTAAAAATTTTTGTTTAAATATGGAACTTTCGACGCTATTAACTTTCAAATATTTTTGTTTTTTACTTTTTTGTTTCCATACAGGGCTAGATAATGATGAGACAAATTGATATCAGTTTTTATTTTGAACGTACATCGTCAAACAGTGGAGTAATCGCCAGACTATGTTTGTATGGAAGAATGATCGACTAGTGTAACCTTAACAGTATTATAAAACTTCACAGAAATATCTATATTAATTTCTATAGGTACCTCTGATATTTTGTGACAACCCTAACCGAAAAACTTGAAAACATGTCCTTTTCGAAACTCCGAAGATAATCGACTTTTTTTTTAAAGTCAATTTATGTTGGAAAGTTTTTTCATTTCGACTTCAAAACTATAGATTTTCAATGAATATATTATTAAAAGTTTTATTGGATTATAAAAGTAGACGATGAGATGACAAACAGAAAAAATAAATCAGGCTTTATCTAATACGATTTGCGAAAACATCTCTCATTATCCTTTCGGAGAAACAATCTATTATGTTTATTTGCTAGTTTATTTCGCGGTTTCGCTCGCGAAACCTATCTTTAAAAAAAAAATTGTTCGTAATCGTTAAGAATCAGATACCCCTCAGTAGCTAATTTTAAAATGAGAATCACGTCTAAACGCCTAGTCGAATATTTAAAAAAAAAATATATGTTATATATAAGACCATTTTTTTATAATTTGGTCTAAGAAAATTTTCGCGATCCAGCTTCTTACTGCTCATCACAGCGTCTATATCTTTCCCACGTGTTGTCGGTTTATATAGCATGCATTTTAACCCCGCGCACAAAACAGTTCGTGCCGTCGACTGAGGCAACCTTAAGACTAACGGCTTAAGACGACGACTAACACCAACGACATTGAGGGAACAAAACGCGTACTCGACCCGCGCGACCCAAAATTTAGTAGTTTTTTGTACTTTCCTTTTTATTCCATGACTTTAAAAAAAGAAGCCTTAAATCAAAATGTAGATAATTAAATTGTCTTTGAGATGGTGTCGATTTCATTAAAATACGCCCAGCGGTTTTGGTGGGATTGTCGTGTTTATGTCCGTTTTAGACATAACTTTACAAATTAATTACACTTTGTTATAAGAATAAAACTTAAAATTTTCTTAAGATCAAATTATGAGGAAAATGGTCTAGTGCAACATATATTTTTTCCAAAAAACTACGACCAGCCGTTTAGACGTGATTCTCATTTTAAAATCAGCTACTCAAGGGAATCTGCGCCTTAACACGCTTATCTGAGTCACGGAGGAGTCTCAGTATCTGACGGTCACCCATCCACGGACCGACCTCGGCAAGTGTTGCTTAACCTTGAAGATCGACCCATGCTGTAACTATTTAGCCACAAGCTCCTCTTGAATTAAACAAATATATTTATTTCTAAATACCCTTACCATTTCTTATATCACGTTACGAGGGCGTCACTCCCTAAGGGTAGCTATTTCACCCTTATGTAAAGTGAGTACATAGGGGGGAGCGATATACTTAATTTTGTTAGAAAGGAGGGTAGATGTGCGGCCATGCGTTTTGTGGAGAAAATGTTACAGTTTTCATGTTTTTAGTGGCAATTGGTGAAATGAGTTATATTTAGCTATTACTTATATAATTGTCGAAATATAATAGCAGTATATAAACTTCTCACTGCTGTCTTCCCCCTTAAGTAAGTATAGGGTATATGCTGCTTCAATTTTTATATCATCCTTCCATAAATCGAAAAATTAGAATGACGAAAAAAGGTTGAACTAAAATCTATAAAATATGTGTGTGTATATATACTTTTTAAATTCTATTTATAAACTCTTTTTACGATTCCGTACCTAAAGGGTAAAAACGGGACCCTATTACTAAGACTACACTATCCGTCTGTCTGTCATCAGGCTGTATCGCACGAACCGTGATAGCTAGACAGTTGAAATTTTCACAGATGATGTATTTCTGTTGCCGCTATAATAACAAATACTAAAAACATAATAAAACAAATATTTAAGTGGGGCTCCCATACAACAAACGTGATTTTTTTGCGGTTTCGCGACAATGGTACGGAACTCTTCGTGCACGAGTCCGACTCGCACTTAGCCGGTTTTTATTTGAAGTAGCGGGAACTATAGTTCATCATCTGCCTAGCCTTTTTCCAACTATATTAGGGGTCGGCTTCCAGTCTTACCGGATTCAGCTAAGTACCAGTGTTTTACATGGAGCGACTGCCTATCTGACCTCCACAACCCAGTAACTGGGTAACACTATACCCCTTGGCAAGACTGTTGTCAGATCTCAAGCTTCTGTCTACCCGTAACGACTGTCAAAGATCTTCAAATAACAGCCAGGACCAACGGCCTAACGTGCTTTCCGAGGCACGGAGGAGACTCGGTATGTTGAAATGGTCACCCATCCACAGACCGACCTCGTCAAGCGTTGCTTAACCTTGATGATCGACTCGTGCGGCTGTTATTATTTAGCCACGAGCAGGAACTATAGTTACCTTTGTATAATAAAATCTGAATATTAGTTTGCTAGGGCGACAAAAATTGCCAAAATGTGAACGTACCTTATGAAAATTAAAGAAAACAATGGACGTTACTGAAGGCCAACCGTATTTAGATTCCCCTAAACATGTTTAGAACAAGGGCAAAAGAGTTGGTACCATATTTAAACCACTTAAGGCCGTACCCTGACCAAAAAATCAGCATGAGATATGAGCATTCCTATTGGCCTAGCGGCACTGGTGGCGCATGAATTACAGTAGTGAATACGCCCAGATTTTAGAATAAAATCTTTATAAAATCGAATATTGGCATTTTGAAAAAAAAAACTTGCAAAATGTTCGTTATCAAATTGTCTATCCATTAGTGTTAGTACAAAAAATAATTAATGAACACTTTATGAGGAGATGCATGCTATCAATAATTATTTCACATTTTTATGGTTTTGTTGGAAGGAGATTAGTGAAACAAATACCTCTTAAAAAAAAGTGTATTTTAGAAGCAATTTAATGTATTTTTATTAATTGATATTTATTTTTAAATAAATAGTAGATAGCTCTTAAAAAGCAGCACAAAAACGAGTAGCGCGGCGTTTTGCTCGGGGAGGCGCCTTAAAAGGTAATTGTAAAGTTTTAAATTAAGAACAACCACTAAAAACCTACGCAACTTAACAATAATACAATTTCGATTTTCAAATCAAGAACCTGAGCTTATTTCGGTGCGACAAACGGCCAGAAATTGCTGAATCATAAGAGTAATGATCTAAAACGTTATGCCGCAGGGTGGCAACTCCGCCTCGCAACTGGCAACCCTAGGGGATAGAAACAAAGACGGAATAAATAGGGTCGATCGAACAAAAAAGAAATATTTTTCGAAGAATAAAAAACCGAACGAATTTTTGAAATTTTGAATTTGGAACAGCTGCTTTTGGTAGGTATTCCTCTAGTTTTAGGAGCTCTTATTTCTGATCAATGAATATACTTTCAAACCCTATTTTACGGTTACACAAGTCAATGGCACGAACTATTTTGTGCGCGGGATTAATATGCATTTTATATCAACCGACAACACGTGCGGAAGAGATAGATGCTGTGATGAGCAGTAGGAAGCTAGTTCGCCTACGAATACACACTTTTGCAAATTTGTAGCGAAATTGATAATGATTTAGGACGAAACCGAGCGCGTGAAATTTTATAAACAGACCTTTGGTAGTCTGGATATCATGAAAAAACAATTAAATCTGTTCAAAATAAAATTATTTGTATTGTTGAACTACTAATCTATCCCTGTATGGAGGCCGATTTGCAATTTTCCGTCTTCTTATGGTAAAAAATGCGTTAAAATTAGTGTCAAAATGTTGAACTTTCCACGCTCATAACTTTCAAATATTTTCTTTGGAAGAATTTTCGACTAGTGTAAATTAGTGTCGAAAGTTCCACATAAAAATACGCGAAGTAGCTTCCTACTGCTCATCACAGCATCTATCTCTTCCGCACGTGTTGTCGGTTGATATAAAATGCATTTTAACCCCGCGCATAAAATAGTTCGTGCCGTCGAATAGTGTACCCTTAAAATGTCATAATAACACTATGAACAATATACAGCATGTCATCGCTTCGTAGCCGTAGCGTTATTTCAAGAAGAAATTGCAATAAAATCCTTGTAAAAGAGGATAAAAAAGCATAGAACCATTTAATTAATGCTTGATAATAAATGATGAGCATTTAAAATATAGCTTCTGCTAGCGGCTTCGCGCGTGAAAAGTGTTTTTTTATCCCAAGGGAACATTATACCGGGATGGAAAGTAGCCTATGTACCTACTATTCCAGACTATAATCTATCTCTGTGACAAATTTCATCCAGATCCGTTGAGCCGTTTTAGCGTGATTGAGTAACAAACATACACACTAGAATTACTATGTTGTATATAAGTGGTGCAATATTTTTTTATTGTTTCTTAAAACTATTCACTTACCTTTTTTTATCTTGATCGCCTTCTAAATAATTTTTCGGAATTTTACAGGGTCCATGTTTTAGAAAAATACATTTATTCAAACAATCCATATACAGTAGATTCTCACTAATTCGTCACTATTTAAAAACAAAGAGATGCCGGTTTATTGGCATGTTCGGCTTACTGAATTTCTGGGTGGATATGATTAAAATCACTTGATTTAAATCAGTGATTTAAATCGAGATTAAAATCAAGTGACTTTTTTATAAAAATCAATGATTTAAATCAATACTTGATAAAAGCCTTGCAATTTTTGCAAGAAAATTATGGCGACTGGAATCAGTTTAATGAGTAGCATTATTCGTTTGAATGCAAAACTTGAGCCTTTCACGGGAGTATCATTCGATATACAAGTCATACAGAAAACTACCCCTATTGATTGGTGGGTAGCAATAAATAATATGACAAAATGTATAACTTAAGAAGAATTGGATATAATCAAGCAACCTGCTATGTACAGTTGCTTCTTCCGCTGGGGTCGAAAGCATATTATCGGCATTCAATTTGGTGCAGAGCAAACTAAGAAATAGACTAGGCACCGAGAGTGCAGACAAATTAATCTGCCCTTTGAAAAAAACTTATTATTATTTGCCAGTTGCCTTGTTCATTAAAATGACAGTGTGTTTTTTAAAAAGTGATTTGGTTTTAGAAAAACTTTTTGTTTTTGCTAGGTTTTTTTTTGTAACTTAAGCCAAATACATGTGGAACTGTTCTGTTTAAAAAAAAAAAAAATATTTAAACATAATGTTTTTTGTTAATTTTATTAATAATTGTTATAAAAAAACATGTTGTGTGTTTTTTTTAAATTAATAACTCGCTTCAAAATTAAAAAAGATAAAAAAAGCCGATTTAAATCAAATAAATCCGATTTTTTTGTTTTTTTTTAATAAAATCATGATTTTTATCAACCCTGCTGGATTGTATAGAAATAATCAAGATAAATAAATCAATCAAAATGAACCAAATAATAAGAGAACTGTGGGGAAAACGTGAGCAGAGAGTGTCGGAATACCGGATGTGTCAAAGTACTGAAGTGCCGGATTAGTGGGACTCTTCTGTGCTTGAAACTTTCCGAGAAACTAAATAGGCTATTTATTAAGATTTTACCAAAAGATACGTTATTATGGAACTTTATTTCTATCACTGAGTAGGTTTAAATATCACAGAGATATAAATAGGACCCCGTTGCCAGAAAGAGATAAACATACTGTTCAAACGTACGTTCGTGTCGCGGCCAGACGCAGGACAGACTGAGTTCACTCAAGCTGATCAGCTTGTGTTTGTATTGCCGCGCAAACCTCGGTAAAACATATCTACCTCAGTATATTGTGGCGTGATCCTGTCTACCTATATATTCAATTAAATATAGTCAATAATCTAAAATTCTTACCCGTCTCGGTATCCACGGTGTAGGAGAGTCCGGCCCAGGGATCGTCCTGACAAGAAAAATATTAACTTCTAAATTCCATCTCACATACAATATTAGTCAATTCAGTTGATCGGCTTGAAAGAGAACAAAGCCGTGATTTCTCTTAATATATTTTTACCGGGATTCAGTCCTACACGTGACCTTTATTTAGACATGTGGCCTGCCCTGCCTCTGCTTTCAATTTCGTGGTTATAATTGAAGTCATTTTCACCATTATTTGAGCCCACAGATATTAATCTTACTAGATGACGCGATTGAATGTACTTCGTGTGCCAAAAAACGGAGTAAAAGTTACGATCAATGATCGTAATTTGAGCTTTTCATTTAGCATTATCGGCAATCTAGAAAAATGCGATTTTATGCCATATTGAGCTGTAAGGACTGCATAGAAAAAGTTGGCCGAGGCATTGGAAATGTTTTCTTTCATTGGTAAGTAAATTTGTTTTTAAATTGTGTGCGAAAAAGTGGCACGCTTGGTTTTCATACACATGGAGGGGCTTGCGTTATCTAGTTAGATTCATGTCTGTGTTTGAGACACTATATGGACAGCCATATCTTATTTTCATCATCTCCAACTTTCCAGTTGAAAGAGTCCATTGCTGTACATAGGCCTCAGCGAATCGTTGCCACATCGACCGGCATTTTATACACTGTGTATATTTTCATCTAGGTATATAAATATATGTTTATTTATCCTTACCTCCTTAATCTCAGTATCCAGCAGCTTAGCCTTCACCTTCTCAATCTCAGCTTTCTCCTCGTTATTCTTCACGATCTTCTCTTCTGCTAGCTTCAGTTCCTTCTCTATCTCATCTCCTAGTACCTTGGTAGCCGTTGGACCCTCCTGTTCGGAGAAGAATCAGATGTTACATTGGTGGTATTATACAAACAAATTAACCGCCTTGGTTGTACATTAGAGAATTACGACAATGGCTACATTTTATGTAAAACGAAGTCGCTTTATTTGTTGCCTAATTATTAAGATAAATACTGAATAAATTATCCGACTTGGTTTGACACTTCATCTCACAATTTTTTTGCAGCATTTTTTTCATGTGACGTTTATGGAGGGACAAATAAAAGGACTAAGTTGAGCAAATAGCGTTCTGTTGTTTCGCCTACCCCCATGATAACATGGCGTAAGTTTATACACGTTGAATAAATCCTACACGAATCCAACTAACTTATTTTCAGCATTTTCACTGATATGGCTTTCAGAAGACAGGTTATACCTTCAAAAAAAAAAGAGAAATCTTACCGGTTGCATCGGATCCTCGAGAGAGAAACCCATGTCCACATCCTGCTTCCACAGCACCTCGATGAGGTCCATATCCTGGAGACAACAGAAAAATAGAACATCAGTTTTAATAGCTAAGGCCTGTCAAAGTTTTAGACTTCAGGGGCTTTGAAATATCGAAGACTTTACAATTAAGGCGCCTCCCTGAGCAAAACGCCGCGCTAGTCGTTTTTGTGCAGTTTTTAAGAGCTATCTACTCTTTATTTAAAAAGAAATATCAATTAATAAAAATACATTAAATTTCTACATAATGTTGATTCTAAAATGCTAGTACACTTTTTTTTTAAAGTGGTATATGTGTCACTAATCTCCTTCCAACAAAACCATAGAAATGTGAAATAATTATTGATAGCACAATTAACAAGTAATTAATGAACACTTTACGAGGAGATGCATCTACTCGTAAAGTGTTCATTAATTATTTTTTGTACTAGCACTAATGGATAGACAATTTGATAACGAACATTTTATGAGTTTTATTTTTTTCAAAAGACCAATATTCGATTTTATAAAGATTTTACTCTAAAATCTGGGCGTATTCACTACTGTAATTCATGCGCCACCAGTGCCACTAGGCCAATAGGAATGCTCGTATCTCATGCTGATTTTTTGGTCCGGGTACGGGCCTTAATACGAGTACGTAAAATGCATGATGCTATTCAGTCATATTTATTATAGTCCTGACAATTTGAGGAGTCGGATTTGACAGCTAAAAAAATGCATAGTAATAATTGAACTTGATGCTTACGAATGATACTCGTTGTTATAGTGTATAGGTAACATAGTAATTAATTGTGAATTTGATTTTTCAATTTCTTATGTACAAAGTTATCGCGGCATGTAAAATGAATAACGTCATCGGACTTCTGAAGTTTGTTAGTAGGTATACATGTATGTGAAGGTGTTCTGTCAGTTCTGTTCCCATTACGATCAGTCTTTCATTATACTACTGTTATTTAGACATTGCTTGTTTTAATCTGGGAAATAAATCACTCTCCTGTGAGGTCGCAAGAACGAAGCCGCAGGAAAAAGCTAGTATATCTAGCAAAATATTTAAAGCCTGAAAACCCTGCAGATCAAAGGCTCTATTAAGAAGGAACAAAAATTTTACACATTGTGTTGGTAATAATCGATGTTAGAATAACAGATTGAATCGATAAAGGAGTTATTACAAGGCGGCGCCATCTTTGCCAAAGATGACAGCCATAGATAAAAAGGACACCCTTTTTTGTTCGATATTCAAAGATTTTTGAATTTCTTGGAATGCTTTTGCGGTGTACCGCGATTAAAAATAATTTTAATAATTGTTTTGAAGATTTACGAATCATTGTTGATTCGGCGAATTTTGTAAAATTGCAACGATTATTGGGTTAATGGAGAAAAATTAGGTTTAATTTTTTTTTTCATGTGCTGGAGTACCAAATCTTATGCCCGTTTTGGTAACAATATTGTATAGGTACCAATGGGATAATATGCACTGTTTTAGTTTTCAACGTTCGGCTCTCGATGCGCTTTTATTTAGGCATTAATTTAGGTGTCGCCTGCGTTATTGAAATTCGTCTGAAATATATTTTCATCTGGTATTTTTCATACTTTGAATTATGAAAATACCGCATTGAAATTCATAATTTTTACTTAAATCAACGTCGCATTGACTACGCCATCTTTAATTGGTTTAAATACTGAATTAATGATCACCAGCTAAGAACCGGTCCAACAAAAAGAAAGTGAAGATTTCAAACAAAAATAAACTTTAACACGACTACGTAAGTACTGAAATCTAATGATATTACAACTGAGTTACGTCTATTTTGTTTCGTATAAATTTAAATATTGAACTGCTATTCGAGCTAATCATAATAACATCACATGTCGTTATATTTTAAATAAAAAATCTACTTTAAGACTAATAGAGATAAGGTTCAAATTCGTCTGTTGTTAGTCTTGCCGACCAATCAAAAAAGCCGGTAGGGGTCGCACCCAGCGGGATAAAATTGATTGAAGCCACAGTGCATCGGATTTTTAATTATGTTTTTTTTATGAATGTATGGATGCAGTCTATATGCTTCACTTAGTTACATAATTTTATGTACCAACCAGGTTTTATTACGAGCTTTGTTCGGCAAAGATATCTATGGAAAGCAATCTTAATAAAATGATGTTATGCTAAAACATAATTAATTTGCTACTTGCCATGTTATAGGTAATAATCCCAAAAATTTATACTAAAAACTTAATTAAGAACACTTTTAGAAGCAGATCATTTTTTTTGTAGAACGTACAATCAAAGTAAATACGACATCTATCATTCCCTTTGTTTATCATTCTTAACAACGCCATCTGTCCTATGTTATTGAAAGAATTGACTTAACGCCATCTATTGCCTATATGTAGAACTGGCGGTCGTTGTGTGGAACATTTCGATACTAGCGACATCTATTTTTTGGTAGTTGAACTATTGATATCAGCGCCATCTGTTATTGTAGTGTCGATCTTTTGTGATAAGCACTACCAGTCTGCTGATTTGAAAACTTACGGTCGCTACTCGACGACAGATGGCAATGGCATAACACGCAAATGTTACAGCAAAAAGAAATTTAGTCTTTCAGTACACGAAATATGTGAGTTTTATTATTTTAAAATACCTCTAAAATCTAAAAAAGATGAAAGTAAAAAGAAAGTGTAAAAAGATACAATTTCGCAAAGCAAAAAATAAACTTAGGTAACTAACGCACTAAGAAAAGTGGAATAAATTAGCAATAAAACTTCGGAAAACAATTACTAAAGTGCCAGTAATTATTTTCTTCAATATGTTCATAATAATTATATTACACCTACATTATGATTATTATTTGTTTATGAGCCATATGAAGCAATAATTATACGGCTCAGATCAAACAATTATGTTCGAGAAGCTTACAATACCTAGCACACCTAGCAAACGTGCATATTTTTCATAGAAAAACTCCATTGCTCAAAAAATAGGTTCTGGAAAATCTCAACAGATGTCGCTGTAATAAATCACCGAAAATAACTTCTAGAACATCTGATTTGGAGTAAAAAAAAAAACTCGTAATTTGGCGAAACAAGGTTACGGGCGGTCAAGGTAAGCCAAGGTTAGTACTATTACCGAAATAGATCGACCCCCGCACTGCGTAATGTCGAGATGCGTTCCAGATGGATAGACGTCAGACGTCAGACTCGCTACCTCGCGCGGGCATAGGCAGAAAAGTATGACATAAGTTTTGTACGGGGGCGTGCATTTTTACATTTTTTTTTATGAATTGCGCTAGATACTTGGCTTATAGGATACTTATTTATCTACCTATGCAGTCTTTACTTTAAAAATATTAAGAAAGAATTGAAATAATTACTGACGCCATTATCATTACTGTAAGTTGGATTAAGTTTTAATAACTATGCTTACCTTTACATATTCGAATTATTATTAATTAATAACAAAGGCCTGGTATGTTTTGAATTTATCACCGTTAAGATCTATGTATAGAACGCATTAATCAAGATAAAGAGTATTAACAAGACAAATATTGATGATAAATAAAATAAAATACATAAATAAATAATAATTCAGTGGTAAATTATTATAAATGAAAATAAAGAATGCAAATATTATATAACGTTGTGTCGGTTTATCATAAGTACAATTCTTTATTTATTTTATTTTTCTAGCATCCAATCAAATTATTAGCTATAGATAGAATATTAAAATTAAAATATTTACAGGCTGATGCCACATCGCATGTGCCAAAAAAAGTAAAGTGAAATGACATGTTTGTCTTTTTGATAGGACCTGTCAACATGACATTTAATTTATTTTTCAGACATGGCGTCCATTTTGGCGGCAAATTATGTTGGAATCGCCTACTGTGTTCTATCTAGTCTATATGAAAATAAATAACACCTGCTTCTGAGTTCATCCAAGAAAATAAATTTACGTCATTTCCGTCAATGTCTATTCGAAAAACGAATGGACTATTCGGAGTAATTTATTACAAATCTGTCCATTGCCGGTTTGGTTTGACATTAGATTTCTGTCACCGTATGAAACACGCAATGGACCAGCAATGACGCAGACGTAGTAATAAGTCTTCTATCTCTATCCGGTGCTATGTGTAACATAGTTATTTTTATAGTAAGAGCTTGTTGTCTCTTTCTCGCATGTTTTTTTTAATAGTGGCGTGATAGTTGGATATCCACATTAGAGACACACCTATTTTTCAAAGAATTACGAGTTTTTTTTTTGACAAATTCGTCATTCTAATCTGAATTCGAAATCACCAATCCGCCTTGAGATAGCAGGGTGACGAATGCTCGAGCCTTCACTGTATGAGGAGAGATCTTTTCCTAGCAATAGAACAATTACAGGCTGTTTTTTTTTAAAGTAAATATATTATAGAATCTATTTATAGATGATGGGTAGACTTTATTTGTCACAATTGTAACCAATCAATATGTATTTTTATAAGCAAGCAGTAAATGGCCTACGTCAAGAGAATAGACAAGTCAGCTGTCAATGGTTTATGTCAAGAGAATTTAACAGCAATATCCAAGGGGTTTTGGCGGGATTTTTTCGAGTGAACTTCAGCGGCTGTTAATATTATTTGCAAATTGATTCCTAGTGGATATTGTGATATAAAATTGGTGTAGTTTTGTGTCTCAACTGTCTACGCAACTGGACAATATGTGAAATCATTGACAGAAGCGATCTCGGGAAAGTGTAGCGGAGAATTTTATTGTAGTATTGACTACCTCCGCTAAGCTTACTGGGAAGGCTGACTCAATACAATTTGCTGCCAAATACTCCATAAAACATTAGAATCTGTTACATCCGTATTCTAATGCATACTAAAGTATGTTAAAATTGCACTGAAGACTAGGCAGCATGGTCTCAGACCTTAGCCTGTAAAAAAAAAAGCAATATCCAATTTTTTTGACATTTCGAACAACATCCAGGAAAATTCAAATAAATCTATTCTCAGAAGAAATAAAAAAAATACTCTAGCTATGCAAATAAATATAAGCGATCTTTTCCTCTTTACTATTCCGGCTTTAAATGTTTTACGTCCGGAGGAGTATTACATCACGATCATTGGTAATTCCGGGATTTCAGAAAAGGTATTATTATCATAGTATATATAATATTCTTATTTCTATGTGTATAATCCACTCTGTTACTGCCTTTGCTCAAGTTATGGAATATTATAAATGTGTAAGTAACTCTGTCTGTTACCTTTTCACGCTTCAACCGCTGAACCGATTTAGATGAAATTTGGTATGCAGATAGTTTGAGACTATGGGAAAGATATATGATAGTTTTATCCCGGAAATCATTCTTTAGGGGGTGGACAGGCGGGTAGATATGTTTGTAAGGTGAACTAATAATTTCTCAAGTAAGGCGGCCCACCACACCTTTAATATTATGACGCGATATAAAAAAACCGGCCAAGTGGGAGTCGGACTCGCGCACTAAGGGTTCCGTACCATAATCACAAAAAACGGCAAAAAAATCACGTTTGTTGTATGGGAGTCCCAATTAAATATTTATTTTATTCTGTTTTTAGTAATTGTTGTTATAGTGGCAACAGAAATACATCATCTGTGAAAATTTCAACTGTCTAGCTATCACGGTTCATGAGATACAGCCTGGTGACAGACGGACAGACGGACAGACGGATCGCGGAGTCCCGTTTTTACCCTTTGGGTACGGAACCCTAAAAATAGGCTATTCAAAGTACTAATTCTACGCAGACAAAGTCGCGGGCAACAGCTAGTGGTAAATAAACTACCCGATCCCTGGTGAATAAGACAGGTTATAATAATATTTTTAAATGTTGTTTTTTTAAGACATACTAAAATAAAAATGTGAATTGATAAATAATAGCAGACTATACATAAATGTACCCTGCAGGTCAAAGCCCTCTTCTCATACAGAGAAGGCTTCTCATACAGGCATAATACAGGTTACTTTTAATTATTATTCTTTTTAAGTTAACCTTCGGCAACATCCATTATATTTTTTGTTATGGCAACCGCACTGTCAACATGGGGATTACTCAACGTTGTCACATTTTGCGACACAAGTTCGTAACACTATGATTCATCCTTCCATTGGTTACACGGTTTGTTATTTTACTCAGCTGATTCAGTGGTTATGGAACGTTTTTAAACGACCGCGACGCCAACTAAGGCGAAGTTCTCATCAATATCATCAATCAATATCAATACATATAATAAATCTGTAGAAAAGTCGTTTTTGTACATCGATTTTTTTCCAAAAAAAAACTAGCCAGTGTGTTAAGGTTACACTAGTCGATAATTCTTCCATACAAACGTAGTCTAGGGATTACTCCACTGTTTGGCGATGTACGTTCAAAATAAAAACTGATATCAATTTGGCTCATCATTATCTAGCCCTGTATGGAAACAGTAAAAAAAGAAAATATTTAAAAGTTATGAGCGTAGAAAGTTCCACATTTCGACACTAATTTTAACGCATTTTTGGGCGCAAATAAATACCATAAGAAGACGGAAAATTGCAAAACGGCCTCCATACAGGGATAGATTAGTAGTTAAACAATGCAAATAATTTTATTTTGAACAGATAGATTTAGTCGTTTTTTCATGACATCTAGACTGCCAAAGGTCTGTTTATAAAATTTCGCGCGCTCGGTTGCGTCCTAAATCATTATCCATTTCGCTACAAATTTGCAAAAGTGTGTATTCGTACGCGAACTAGCTTCCTACTGCTCATCACAGCATCAAGATGAATTTAAAGTGTTCAAGAAGTAAAATTATCACAACACACTCAATTCAGATATTCGGACAGTTGAACTCGATATTCAATAGATGGCGTTGTGCATTTGAAGTTATTTTCTGAGTGGCGGTGTTAAGACTCCGCGAAGGAATGATCAAAGGCACTAGAAAAAAAAATAGGCCGATGTCGCGGGCACAGCTAGTTCATCATAAATGTATTATTTTTTAAAGAGAAGTAGATTGTCTAGTTTTTATCGGATCAAACCATTGTTAATTTGAAGCATCGGAGTACGAAAAATGTTATCTTCATTTCGTTCCGCCATTGTTTAGTTCCAAATACGCTCATACGGCGCTGCAGTCGCCATCTTTAGGTAAAATTTTACTTTTAATAAATTGTTTCTAGTTGTAAGACATTATGTTGTATACTGGTCACACTGAAAAAGAATATTTAATTATCATCAAGAGATCTTATCAATTCTCATATTATTATTCGAGGATACTTTAGAAATAAATGTTTTTGATTTCCTTGATAACATTTTATTAATTTTATTATATGGCATGTTCTGATAAATTATTTATTAAAACTTGGCAAGTATGATTGAAATATGTTAAAACTGTTGACAGGAAGTTCTATATTTAGTTAAGATCAAATGATAACATAGATTTTTATTGAGTATAAATTTCAAAATTATATAATCTTTTAAAATCTTTAATGTTGAATAGGTATTTTATGCTAATAGGCACAAACTCTTTCATCTGTTCTGTGGGCACAAACAACGGTGAAAACACTGAGCAAGCGCGGTCAAGACCAGTCAAGACTCGTTTCTTCTCTGAATGAAAAGAGGCATTGCACAGGCTGATATTTTCTTTTAAAGCTTTTAACCGACTTTCCAAAAAGGTGGCGGTTCTAAATTCGACTAAATGTTTTTTTTGTGTACATTCACCGATTACTTCGTCAATTGTCAACCGATTTTGAAAATTCTTTTTTTGTTTGACGTAGTATGCCCCCAAATTGGTTTCATTTAAATTTGGTGAAGATCTGATGAAGAAATTCGGAGATATAGAACATAATTACTCTTCAAATAAATGACGGCAATCTCTCGGGATTGCTGCAATCGCATGTCTGTTTATTGTTTATAACATTTCATAACATAACATCACGCCAGTACGCTCTAAAGCGGTACGCAGATGTGTCAAAAAGTTGTGTTGTGTTCATCTGCGTATCGTAGTCGGTGTCAAAAAACGACGAAAACAAAACAGGAACACCGACTGCCGAAAACGACGTTATTTTTCACTTTGTAGTGTTTTTATTTGGAAGTCGGTTGTATTTTTTTGAAAAAAATATTTTTTTTCTAATAATTTACAATCACAAGCACTGCATACTTTTTCACGCCATAATCAGCCATCTAACAGCTATCATATCATATTGACAATAAACCATAGACAGTACTTCAGTCCCTTTAACACCAAACCAATTAACTTTTGCCTCGTTTCAACCCAAAATTCGTGTGCATGCACTATCGACCTAGACAGGCAGACGTCTAGCGAACCCAGGCATTGCCCTTAGCTCTTTGTTTCCTCGTCTGAGCGCTCTGAGCTCCAGGGGTCGAAGCCCTAAGGGTTGACAGTCAGCCTGAGTTCGATAACCGATTTCGGGGGACACTCTTAAGGTTACACTAGTCAACCGCACGGAACTATATTGTGCGCGGGGTTAAAATGCATTTTATATCAACCGACAACACGTGCGGAAGAGATAGATGCTGTGATGAGCAGTAGGAAGCTAGTTCGCGTACGAATACACACTTTTGCAAATTTGTAGCGAAATGGATAATGATTTAGAACGAAACCGAGCGCGCGAAATTTTATAAACAGACCTTTGGAAGTCTGGATTTCATGAAAAAACTACTAAATGTATCTGTTCAAAATAAAATTATTTGCATTGTTGAACTACTAATCTATCCCTGTATGGTGGCCGTTTTGCAATTTTCCGTCTTCTTATGGTATTTATTTGCGCCCAAAAATGCGATAAAATCAGTGTCGAAATGTGGAACTTTCGACGCTCATAACTTTCAAATATTTTCTTTTTTTACTTTTTCGCTTCCAAACAGGGCTAGATAATGATGAGACACATTGATATCACTTTTTATTTTGAACATACATCGTCAAATAGTGGAATAATCCCTAGACTACGTTTGTATGGAAGAATTTTCGACTAGTGTAAACTTAAGAGGAAATATGGGCAGAGAGCGCCGACTGAATTTCTTTAGTAAAAAGTCACAATTCGATATAATATTGGACCAATTTAAAAGATGTTCCACAAACTGGTAAAGTAAGATATTTACTATGTCCCTATGTTTACCTTTTTTCATTTATATTTGTAAAATTTGTACACTAAGCCTCTGTTGACAGCGCAATTTTAAGCATTTTTTGAGGGTTCTAGTGCTTCTAAAGATAATGTATCAGTCTAGTTGTTATGATCTTTATAATATAAGTGTGATACCTGAAGAAAAAAACTTAGTTACTTACAGCTTATCCAAGAAAAAAATAAAGACATTTTCACTAGTGCGATATTATTTTATTTCGCTTCACAAATCCATTTTAATTTCACGTTTCTTGATACCACAACAAAAACAAGTACGCCGCAACTGAACACATGTCTTATCCCACAAACACTAATTAACAAAGTAATAACATCTTAAAACAAGTACATAACAGAACTATTATTACCACAACACGTGGGTACTATATCACTTTCGATTTCACATACACACGACTAAATTTGGCAACTATTCAAAAACAATGTTTACCCTCATTCGTCCATAAACCACATAAACCGCCATCTCTGCTCAACCCCTTAAATTTTATCATCGCCAAAATAAAATTCGGTCACAAAGGAATAAACAAATTTTCTTTCTGTGAAAGTTTCATCGAAATCGGTTCAGCCGTTACTAAGATATCACAGAAAACACGTGTCAATGTTTTGGTAAACAACAATCATGCTTTCTTGTCGTGTTTTGTTTTAGCCTCAGACAATTCATTGCCATTGATGTATGTTTGATAATTTTACTTCAAAATCCCATTAAAAGCATTCATACTAAGTTACTTCTAGGCAAGCCTGTTTCAACGTAGACCACATTATCGCTTACCACCAGGCGAGATAGTGGTCAAACGCGAGCCTACAGTTAAATATAAAAAAACCGGCCAAGTGCGAGTCGGACTCGCGTATGAAGGGTTCCGTACCATTATCCCAAAAAACGGCATAAAAATCACTTTTGTTGTATGAGAGCCCCACTTAAATATTGATTTCATTCTGTTTTTATTATTTGTTGTTATAACGGCAACAGAAATACATCATCTGTGAAAATTTCAACTGCCTAGCTATCACGGTTCATGAGATACAGCCAGGTGACAGACAGACAGGCAGACGGACCGCGGGATCGTAGTAATAGGGTCCCGTTTTTACCCTTTGGGTACGGAACCCTAAAAAAGCCCTATTAATTTATATTATTTGCAAGTTGGCAACACATTAGACCCTTATGTCAAATTCAGTTGTCTGCAACCCGAATGACCATAGTCTAAAACCAGCCTGTAACTGACCCACTGCAGGCCAAAAGCCTCTTATATAAATAAGGAAAGTGCATCAATCACCACGCTTGCTCGCTGCGTGTTGGCGACTTCAGACTTAGATTTCTTATTTATACTTTTCATAGCTATCAGCAGCAGTTTATTTTCAGGATCAAATCGTGTGCACATGATTGTAGAACGCAATATTTAGAAAGCACGTGGTGAGCTCGGTACAGTCTTACAATGTTGTGATAAAAGAAAAAAGACGGTGAAAATCTTGAACAAAGTCGTAGGTACGTCTTTTTAGTTCGCTTTTTAAGCAGTCATGTTTTTTTGATTTTATTAATTAACAATTTTTTTCTATTTTCAAATTTTAATGTAGCCAGTGACACTCGCAAGGTTAAGACGAATCGATTGACGTACGAATCATCAAAATCGGCCAACGTGTTTTGCCACATAGGAACAAACATACATATATAGACTGATAAACACATTACCCTCCTTCGGTAGTCGGGTAAAAATAGCATGGACTGCGGAGGTCTTTTGAAGACTCCTGGAGACAGGAGCGACGCAACAATGCGACAACCTTTTTTCAAATCATATGTATTACCCTGAGACAGAGTCGCGACGCGACAGACCACGAAGGAGATGGCGGGATGAACTAGACAGATTTCGCTCTAACTGGAACGAGGAAGCGGAAGCTTGTGAAAAGTAGAAATAATGAAATTACCTTTTGGACCATTAATTGCATGGACTACGGCCTATACGTCCCAAAAATGGTCTAGGTAGGCTCTCAAATATATCTGAATAACGGCTTTTCACGCAAGTTATTTGCCGGCTTTCTATTTACGTTTACTAAGATGAACTAACGACATTAAGTAGGAATGAAGGTTTTCGCGAACGAGTCCTTTCTGGGACTTACCGGATTCTTTTTGTAACGGTCGCAGTGCCGCCATAATTGTTTTTATCAATGCACACTTATGACATCATAAGCCAACAATTTTCGTTGTAATTATGACGCAATATTTTAAAATTTAGACTGTACAACCTAGATAAAATCAGCTGAGTGAAAAAAACAATCAGTTTCTATGTTTTAAATACAACATTACATGTAAGGAATAAAACACATTCGAATTTTAAAACAGTCAAAGTTAACGGTTTATACGCCATCTTGCGTTTAGAAATTCTAATTTCAAATACATATTTGAAATAAGAAATTATCGTTCAATGTCAAATTTCAGGGAAAAAAAAAATTCTTGACGGCGATTACAATGCCCAAAAATGCCTCTTCTTAGATTACGAGTATGCGATGCGAGAAGGAATGAGAGGATTCTCATCTTCCATTGGAACATGATGACCACAGCTGGATTAAGAGCCTCTTGCATGCCCGTGAAGTTGTGGGAATGGTGGAAAATCAGGCTTCCAGAAGCACGTTAAGTCGTCTATATTGCCTAAGTCGTGGGGAAACAGTTGGAAGTATAGCAGAAAGAAAAGAAGGCTTAAACCTGCATCTGTGCTGCCACATACGATCTACAAAAAACCCCTGACGTCACATATATCCCACATCGCGCAATCAATGACTTCCGCGCGATTTAAACATATATACAACGGCCCGACAACAATCATTGGGCAGGTTGTCCACTAGACACAACACCGGCCAATGTCAATGTCAGAGGATCCTCTCTTTTCAATGGAGGTTGCAGGACTTTTTACACTGTTCCGCATACCTCTAAAAGCTCATCTTTACCATTCCAGGTTGTTAAGCCTACTACGTTCCCATAGGGTAATCTTCAATATTCACGCGGGCGAAGTTGCCGGTAAAAGATAGTGTAGTCAAATAATATAATACTAGCATACAGATCCCTCATCCAATACAAAGAAACCGTGCCGACGTAACTAACGCTTTTCGACGGACTAAACCGACTGTTTCCATCGAATGCGATCGGTTCTGGCCCCCATACGATAGATGGTGTTAGCAGCGACTTGCAATTAATGGGTTTAATCGGTTCGTGAATATTTATTTCTTTAAATACAGTGACAATTTGTTTTTTTTTGTATTTTTTGCACGTTTTTACAGTTTCATTGTACTAAAAAGTGTTACAATACAAATTTAAAAAATCGAGTGGAATGCCTCAAAAATTTAAAACTGCGCCATCTATTGGAATGTATTTCAAATGATCCGTTCAAATAATCTCTTTGTGCTTTAAGAGTGAATAAACATGAGCATACAATTTTTTATGATCAATTCTAGATAATTATGTACATTTTACACTAAATTCAATAACAAATCGATGCCATCTATGATGATGGTTTTTTTTTTCTTATCGTCGGGACCCCGTGGTGTAGTGAAGTAAGATACCATAAATAGTAGGTTCGAATCTAGTGTTCAACTTTCGTTTACCTGCTATGACATCGACCCAGTTTCTATCGCTGACCTTGACCTTGACACACTGCAGACTAGTACAAATCATTAACTACTAGTTTTATCGTAGTATCGGTTTTAACTGTGAACCACTTTTTAAAGACACTGTTTATTAAACTAGCAGTTTTTCATTGACATACCGGTAGCAAATTTTTCCTGATTCGTCGATTCCTTGAGCAGGAACTATGTAGATTTTATCAGAGGGTGTTTTTTTGTAATCGTCTCAGTATTTTTCGAAATTAAGCGGAATCTTTTATATTTTACTCATCATCATCATCTGCCTAGCCTTTTCCCAACTATATTGGGGTCGGCTTCCAGTCTTACCGGATTCAGCTGAGTACCAGTGTTTTACATGGAGCGACTGCCTATCTGACCTCCACAACCCAGTAACTGGGTAACACGGTACCCCTTGGCAAGACTGGTGTCAGATCTCAAACTTCTGACTACCCGTAACGACTGTCAAAGATCTTCAAATAACAGCCGGGACCAGCGGCTTAACGTGCTTTCCGAGGCACGGAGGAAACTCGGTATGTTGGAATGGTCACCCATCCACGGACCGACCTCGTCAAGCGTTGCTTAACCTTGATGATCGACCCGTGCGGCTGTTATTATTTAGCCACGACCTCCTCAAACTTTTATATTTTACTAACTTATTAATTTCATTGCTGGTTTAGACATAACAATACGACATAGTTTCGATTTTTAGATGAATTATACACAACATTTTTATACACAAGTGACCAAATACTGCGAGCGAAAAAGGCAGTTGACCTTATTGGTTTTCATTGTCAAGGTCATCATTTTGCTATATTTTCCTTTTACCGTTTCCTCTTAGTTACTACTCTAGGCTGATTTTTATAGATTTTAATCAAGAGTTCCAATTTTGATTTTTTGACAGTTTACCATAGAGAAACTGTCAAACGTAATTTTATTCCACAGATTAAAAAAATCTGAATCACTGGTCTAGTGGACTAGTGGTGCCAGCGCTACTGCTGAACATGAGGTTCTGGGTTCGATTCGAGGGTAAGGCAAAGTGCTATTATTGGGTATTTCCATCTGGAAATTCTCAGTAGCAGCCCGAAGTCCAGATTTGTGGCCGGATGATGGCAATATGCTCGTCCTCAAGTGTAGGTGTACTGTTGTAGGTGTACCTCTGCCAACCCTTCGAAGGATACAGGCTTGATGTTATGTATGTACACAATTTTTTTATTGCAACTATCACCCTTTTCATCATCATCATCATCATCTTCCTGCCCTTGTCCCATGTTACTTGGGGTCGGCGCAACACGTTATCTTCTTCCATACCGTCCTGTCCCGTCACGCTATCACTGACTCGCTTTTCTATCATATCACTCCTCACACAGTCCATCTTTTCTTTGGCCGTCCTCTCCCTCTCCATCCATCTACATTTATATTCATAACTCTTTTAGTAACATGCGTTTCATTCCTCCTCATCACATGACCATACCAGGACAAACGGTTTCCTTTCAACTTTCAAACTTCCTCTAATATACTCATTTCTCACTTTATCCATTCTCGTCACTCCGCACATCCATTTCAACATTCTCATCTCTGCTACATGCAATCTCTTTTCATCCATCTTTTTCACAGCTCAACATTCCGATCCATACAGTACGACAGGTCTAATCACGGACTTTTAAATTTTCCCCATTTTTAACAATCAGCCTTTTGAGCCTACCCACACTAAGCCCACGTGACACCTAAAAATTTATCTACGAAATCAACAAAGGCTTTAGGCGTGTAATTTCGAATTAAGACGCAAAACTGCCTTCTGCTTGAGAAGTTCGTTGACACGGCAGGTTGCTAACCTCTGCGTGACGCTCCAACACTTCTAGCTAAAGATTTGCGTGTTGTGGGCGTGGCGGTTAAAATACTACTCATTTTGGAGGTTTTTGAAATAAGTTATAATCGGTCCCGTAATGGCAGAGGTCGGGGTGTGTTGAAAAGGTGGGTGAGGAAGGTATATGCCCTTCAGTGAGACATATCGGGCTAATTAGATAGTTGAAGGATAATATTTTTTTATATTTTTTTATTGTTTGTTTTCAGGATGATGTTGAAACTCCCTCGTTTCTGTAGTGCCTCGGGGATGTTTGCCCAATCGCGTACAGATGGTTTCCATGCGATCATCAGGAAAAAGGTGGCATCGCTTGTGAGGAGGACTCGGGGGAGTGGCAATAGCATACTAAAAGTCGTGGCTGAGGACCCGACAGCTCCTGTGCTGAGGCATATCATTCGGAATCATTGTCCGCATGAAATGCCTCGTAAGTACATGACTCACTAAGTTTTCTGAGGTTATTAAATTTGTTACTAATACTAGTACGTAAGTCGTAGTATCTAAGGTGTTTACTAACAAAAATGGTTCCTATGTTGTCCCAAATAAATTATTTATTTATTTTTATAATATATAAGTTAAGATTTTGGGGCAAAAAATAAGGTGATTAACACTATATTTTGAAAGCCCAAGGGGGCACTGCCCATATTTTTAAATTCTCTATTAAAAATATCTCTCACTAGCTTCTGCCAGCGGCTCCGCCCGCGTGAATGTCGAGAATTATTTCAAAAGAACATATTACCGGGATAAAAAGTATCCTATGTGCTATTCCAGACTATAATTTATCTCTGTGCCAAATTTCATCCAGATCCGTTTAGTAGCTTTGCGTGAAAGAGTAACAAACATTCAAACACACACTCACAACCTTCGCCTTTTCGCTTTTAACTGAGATGAGATGAATGAACGTTTTCAATTAGATACGAAAATCTTCACAAAATCATTGGACATTGGATTTGACGGTAGTTTTGAAAGGGTTTCTAATCTTATAGTAATAAATGTTGTCAGATCCAGCTACCGCCATTATTTTAAGTATAAGGGGAAATGAACAATACAGTCATACACATGTAATTTTAATATTGTGACTAGGCGCAGTCCGAATCTGGCAAACGATCAAAAAGGTTTTCTGTTACAACTGTTTCAAGGCGCCTAGTAACGCCTGACCGGGTTGGCACAGTCAACACCATGGGAAGAATGGAAGAATATGGGGAGACCGTTGTCAAAATGTCAGAAGTGGGATAATTTAAGTCCCACTTCTGATGTCGCAATACACAACTGACCAAATCTAATTCAGCGAGCGAAAAAGGCAGTTGACCTTCTTGGTTTTCATTGTCAAGGTTATAATTTGCTGTGTTTTCCTTTTACCGTTACTTTTTAGTTACTATTCCTGCAGGGCTGACTTTTTTAGGCTTTTTATCCGAGTTACACTTTTTTTTGACAGTTAACCATAGAGATACTGTCAAACATATTTTTTTTACTCAGATTAAAAAATCTGCAGCATTGGTCTATGACTTCTGAAGTGGGCCAATTGTAGGTCGAAGACAAAGAAAATTCTCGAACCCTAAAAAACCTTGGTCAGGATATTACAATATTGCACTATCTATGTATTGCCAACGCGTGGGAATAAAAGCCAATGCTTGCAAAATATTTTGCGGTCACTCGATAAACGATAAAAATTTATCTATGCTTATCTGTAACCAACGAGGCACACATACTAAATAAGAACTTTTTGTTACGGAATTATCGATTATATTAGACACTAGTTGTGCCCGCGGCTTCGCTCCCGTCATCTGTCTGGCAACCCTACCCTACTTACCTTCCTGCCTACCCTACTTACCTACCTACCATTTTTTGTTTCAATAGTCATCATTCTTTCGCGGAGAATCTTAACACCGCCATTCAGAAAATGACTTCAAATGCACTGAATTGCGTGTGTTGTGATAATTTTACTTCTTGAACACTTTTAATTCATCTAACTTTTGATAGAGTGAACCGATTGCGATGAAACAAAAACTAAGTATTTCTTCAAGTTACGCACAATTTTTATGTATAAAAGTTATTTACATTTATGTCTACTCATTTATTTTATTTTTTATTCATAAATAAAACTGTTCGCTCCGTCACTTGCTACTAAGGTTTTATTGGTTCAGAGTCACCCAGTCGACACCGGCTATCGCTGAAAACCAGCGCTGTGGCTCTGTCTCGCACACGAGTCCCAGCATTATGCTGAGCGATGACCGTTTTGCGTAGTTGTGACGCATACTTTGTAATGATTGTATTTATGTTTTTTTATGGTATGCGTCGTGCCTGGCGCAAATAAACAATTTTTCTTTCTTTCTTTCTTTCTTTACATTGGTTTCGTACATTTCACGTGATGCGTGCACAAATAAACAGATAAACAGACAAAAATTCAAAAAATGCCGGACATAGGTTCTGTTGGTTATCCTTTAACACCCTGGCATTTTTTTTTTACATTTTCGATGTACAAAAATTTATTTTCTACAGATTTATTATATGTATATTGATGATGCTGATAACGTTTCATGGTAAAATATGATATAATACTATAAGGTGAAACAAACTTAACTGACCCCAAAATGGAAGTAGCTATTCAAAAAATTCGTCTGTACTAAAACACAAGGGAGGGACATGACAGGGCGTTTTAGAAGACTAGGCGCCTCCCCGAGCAAAACGCCGCGCTAGTCGTTTTTGTGCAGTTTTAAGAGCTATCTACTCAGTACTCTTTATTTAAAAAGAAATATCAATTAATAAAAATACATTAAATTTCTACATAATGTTGATTCTAAAATGGTAGTACACTTTTTTTTTAAAGAGGTGTAAGTATCACCAATCTCCTTCCAACAACAACATAAAAATGAGTAATAATTATTGATAGCATGCATCTCCTCGTAAAGTGTTCATTAATTATTTTTTGTACTAACACTAATTGATAGACAATTTGATAACGAACATTTTGTAAGTTTTATTTTTTTCAAAAGACCTATATTCGATTTTATAAAGATTTTAATCTAAAATCTGGGCGTATTAACTACTGTAATTTATGCGCCACCAGTGCCGCTAGGCCAATAGGAATGCTCATATCTCATGCTGATTTTTTGGTCAGGGTACGGCCTTATTAAATTTCTCTCAGGCTGAATTGAATATTTATGTCATTTGATTTGTTTATCGAATACTGTCATCCAAAATGTGTGTAATTGTCATGTGCTACCGATACAAATCACGTGGTCTTGCATCGCTGATACCTAGAATGCCCTCTTGTCACTTTTCATAGTGATTTCGATAGTTCCAAATTCAAATTTAGAAAGGGAATAACAAATAGCAGCGTTTGTTTTTTTACTTCACTCCTATTTTAGTTCTCCCTCCGAAATCGAAACCATAAATCGAAAATAATAATATGACAGATTAATTTCTGACAATCAAAAAGGCTGTCGACCTTCTTAGCTATCATTGTCAAGGTCTCAACTATAAACAAAAGATTAAACTCAACCGGCCAACAGATAAGATGTTGCCAGTGCAAATTATCATAATTTGCGAAGTTGAATAACCTCTTAAGTCAAATATTATTCTTTGAGCTAATGTCAAATAGTTCTTTTTTAGAACGAGGTGAGTAGATGCAAATTAGTGACGCGTTACAAAAAGGATAATTTATGAAATTGTCAGGGAAACGTCACATTTTATAATTGTGATTATACAGAGAGAAAAAGTCATTAATTACTTAGATAGCTTAGCAGACGGATTGGTGATCTGATCACAGTTTATAGTAGTAGGTATAATAGCTGAAACAAACCAGCTGTTCCGTAGATTTTTTATGGAATTTGGTGATTTTTGTCTTGTACCTTTTCATTGTGTTTTCTTTAGCTCGACGTTCAGCCTCCGGGTCACATAAAATGGCAGTTTGCACTACCCTTGGGTAGCTGATTTTAAAATGAGAATCATGTCTAAACGGCTTATCGTTTTTTTTTTTGGAAAAATATATGTTACATTAGACCATTTTCTTAATAATTTGATCTGAGAAAATTTGAGTTTTATTCGTATAACATAGTGTAATTAATTTGTAAAGTTATGTCTAAGACGGACATAAAAACGTCAATCACACCAAAACCGCTGGGCGTATTTTAATGAAATCGACACCATCTCAAAGCCAATTTAATTATCTACACTTTGTTCTGAGGCTTTTTTTTTAAAGTCATTGATTAATAAGGAAAGTACAAAAACTACTAAATTTTGGGTCGCGCGGGTGTGAAACGAGCGCGCGTTTTGTTCCCTCAAGGTCGTTGGCGTTAGTCGTCGTCTTAATGACCTTAGTCAAACAATATTATTTGACATACATAGCCTATGACAATTATCAATCAATCAATCTTACAGCACAAAATAAGATCGAATTAACAAATAACAATTATTACTTCTTCAGAGAGGTCCGATTCGACAATACAACAACCATGCGATGAGTGACGACTGAATTTGATTTTAATTTTCTTTACAGACAGACAGAACCACAGATATAAATCAAACTAGATGACGCGATTGTAAGTACTTCGCGTGACAAAAAACGTAGTAAAATTACAATCAATGATCGTAATTTGAGCTTTTCATTTAGCATTATCGCCACCGGAAATCTACCGAAATCTAGAAAAATATCTAATTATGCGATATTGAGCTGTTACTGTAAAGAAAAATTGTAGTTCTAAAAACTAAAAAACACGCTTTAATGTTAAATTGAACTAAAATGTCGCTAATCCTGAAGATCTTGATAAGGCTAATGCATAATGGGACAAACAATTTAAACGCGCACGGTAGAATCAACTTTTATTACTTTTTTAAAGTGCCCCTTATTGGCCTAGTTGAATAAATATATTTGACTTTGACTAAATTATTGCATTGTCATCGGTCCTTGATAGGTGTGCAAAGTTTCAAATCAATCCGACGATTTCAAGGGGGTGAAAATCACGTTCAAAGATTCCGTTACATTGATACATAGATACATACCAAGCTAATAAAAGCGTGTTAAAAAGTTGACCGAGGCATTGGAAATGTTTTCTTTCATTGGTAAGTAAATTTGTATTCAAATTGTGTGCGAAAAAGTGGCACGCTTGGTTTTCATACAGATGGACTTGCGATACGGAGGGACTTGCGTTATCTAGTTAGATTCATGTCTGTGGACAGAACAATTTTTACGAAAAGTCGTAGTTGAATTGCAGTGTCGCATCGCACCTGTCTGGGTGACCCTTTTAAAGTCAGGCTGCAGGCAGAAGTTACCGCGTCCTATTTAATTGTTTCAGTTTTACGCCAGGAAATTGTTCAAAAAATAAATAAATGTGGCTTTCAAGTAAATATTTATAAAAGTGACCGCGCAAACAGTACGTGTTTCATGTTAATTCTTATTTACAATTGTAATTAGGTACCTCGTACATTATACTTACTACGGTAAAGTATTTTTCAGCTTTGTTTTATTTTAGACTGTACTTTATGCCCGACTTTGCTTATATTTTTTTTTATTAGCTAATGTGGGGAGTCTCTGGTTTTTTTTTGTGAGATTTTTGCGTGCCTGGAAAAATGTTGGATCGTTTAAAAAATCGTGCAGCATTAAAGGAGCTCTATCTCACCTCAAAAGTAGTTAGTTAAATTGGGAGAAGGAATAAAGATTTATTCACTCTACATGTTTGTAGTCCCTTAATATTTATTCTTTTTACACACGAAAATACCTGTACGGTACAATTTTAGACTGAACGAAAGCATAAAAGCCCGAACTGCCGACTAAATAATATTGACAAACGTCAAAACAGTGACTGACATTTGACATCTTACACAACGTTGATAAGTAAAAAAAAAAATACGTTGCAAGACCTAACCTTAACAAACAAACCTAAAGAAATAAACAGAATGCACAAAAATTAAATAAAAAGACAATACAAAAACCTTCAAAAAATCAAAATTTGCATTTGCATTTTTCTAATATGGAAAGCATACTTTTGACACCTTCTAAAAAAATGTGCATTGCCAGAAAAAAAAAGAAGAAAATTTATGACAACCCATCAATCACCGTATTTACGTATCGTAAATAATTTAAAATCAGTAACCTTATTCATTATAACCGTACTTTGAACCGAATGGCTTCTTGTGATGTCATTTTGACGTACTACATTGACAGTTGACATTATATTTTCATGATGTATTTGCTTGCAAATGCTGCAATGGAGCTAACAATGTTTATTGCGCAGATTTTGACACCGATTGCGTCTGTAGGTTTAGTGTAACTACAATTGAAATACTTATTAGAGCATATTTTGTGTTTTTGTCCTCCCTCAGTACCTTTAAATATCTAGCACCAATTAAAAGTCACGACTGAAATGTTTTTCCCATTTCGAAACAACAGAACGCCATATAAACGCCATACGCCGACAAAGCAAAAGGCTTTGTCCATGTTTAACATCTGGCCAATATTGTATATAACACTACACCAGAATATCAGTACCCTAGAAAAAAATACAAAGTCTTAAGCACTCACCTCTTGAGTCAGCTCATCACCAGTGTGATGACCTTCATCAGGCTCGATCTTCACATCCACGCCGTCGCTGGAAGCATCCATATCACTAACACCACTGGAACTAGCAGTAAAGCTGGTACTAGCACGTTCTCTCTTCACATTTAGCACTAATTCCTCCTCAAACATCGGTGCCAATTCATACACTTCAGAATCTAAAGGCGTATTTTCCATCAAATACTGCTCCAAATTCTCCTGCTGCTGTTTTACGTCTAAGTACTCCAAATCGTGTTTCAGCCCTTTAGCCTCATCAACTTCTTCGAACTCTTGCAAATCAGCCATGTTCTGTTGAAATACTGAGTTAGTTTCTCCCAAATCCATCTCAGTTTTCGGGTTGAAGTAAGGCATGAAATCTATAGCGTTATCGCTATATAGATCATCATCCTCTTCCTCCTGCTTCACGCGGACTTCAAAGTCCTCGTTTTTTTCTTTTTTGATCTGCATTTCGGAAGGTTGTACTAGCAGCTCGTTGACGTCAAACGACCTTGAAGCTATTTCAGCGAATATGTCTTCTTCAGTTCTGTTATGGAGAAAATCAGCAGAAAGAGTGACAATAGCGTCCGGGCGTTCTTCATTGCTCGCCGCTTGCTCTTCTTCTTCATCAGAAACTTTGACTTCCTGGGCTACGTTGTCGTCAGCTGACACGGAGTCTTGGTCAGCATTTTCGGGGACCGTCGCGGTAGCGAGCGCGGGCGCTACTGTGTCAGTCGCCACATTATTGACTAAATATGTATGAAGTATCGGGGCTCTGTTATTCCATATCCGCTCATTATATTCTAAATCAGGATTACCATATCGTCCGAGGGAGTTCAGCTCCTCGAATAATTGGCGTTCGTGTTGTATTAGTATGTTGTCTAATGACTTTGGGTGTACGAATCTCGGTCTGATGAGCGTACTCGCTTCTTGTTCTAGAGACCAGTCTGATCCGTTCGAGATGTGGAGCCCAGTTATCATCTGCTGGGTCTCCCTTTCTAGGTAATCGTTAGGGTCCACCTTTAGCAGGCTTAGGACTAGAGCGAGTCTTAGCAGCTCGTCTCCGTACAATTTCTTCAGAGAAATCATGTTTATAACTTAAAATTGAGCACTTTTGAGATCAGTTTATGAAAGTTTATTTATCTAATGCTATATAGTTCTTATGTTATTATTAAAATTTCTGGTCTTCTTTCTTCTTTTCTCCGACATTTTGACAGGTGTCACTTTCGCGCACTGTTTGTTATAGTGGTACACATGATTGTTAAGCACATCATCACTTGGTTAGAGAGTAGCGCGTATAGTCTGTCGCTGGCTTTCCGCCAGACCACTTCACTTGCTCACTTTAAGTTTTTTTCTGTAATCAGAGGATGCAGTTTGTTGCAGAAGTCTTTGCAAAATACTTTCCGTTACAGGAAAATTAACTGTGGAAGTTTTTACTACTATTCGCTGTCTATAAGAAATTATAAGTCAGGTAATGAGTTGTAAGTGCGAACGACCAGTGTAGTCTTGATTTCCATATTCAAATTAAATTGTATGTTGGTTATATTGGCAGTATTTATTTGTTACGAAGACAATTTTGTTATGTTGGTACAAGGTAATTTTTGTTTGACGTAGTCACAAATGGTTTCTGAAACGTTTACATTATGTATTTTATAAGTTAGAAAACTATTATTCTGAGGTTATTTTTAACAAATGCGCGAAACAACTTCAAATTAGTAGGTAATTAAATTTAGATATTATTCATGTATATATTTTGGTCAAGAATAAATTTCTTTGCGAAAACCATCGATTAAAATATCTATGGTTGATTGACCTCTACTTTTAATCATAGGTAACAATAAAATCTTCGGTAGGACCTTGAATACTTGACACGGTATGGGTGTCAAGTATGTACTCAACACCTAATTTAAGTTTAAAGACTTCGGTTTTCAAAAGTTATCTAACCTCATTTGCATTCTGACTTTTGACATTACTGTACTGTCAAGATTTAGTTTTTGGCATGTAGAAAGCGTATGAAATTTCTGTTCTTAATTTGAATTGTTTAAAAAAAAAACGTTTTTTATGAACAATGAGAGCACACACTTACAACTTAACTAGAATTCGCACTTAGTTTTTTACTATTCATAATGATGATTTTTTTCTAGAACACGTGGGCACTCAGATCGTTTTGTTTTTTACAATATTCAGAAAAGCAATGTTTTCTGAAAACTCGAGAAAAACAGACACGTTCGCGTTGTTTTCAAATCAAACATAAATTACGCCACCATTTAAAAATACCTTCTTACGGACTTTCGACTTTACATTCGCAACAACAGAACACAAATAAAAAACTAATAACACACTGCATTTTTTTCCAAATTCGAAATCACCTTACCAACATGACAAAACTCAAAAAATAATACTAAGAATACACACTGCCAACATAACACAACAAGACCATAGATTTGAAAAAAGAAAGAATAAAAAAGGAATACATTTTCCCGCGTGAATAAACGTCAAATGGAACAAAGTCTTTGTTAACTAGGTGTTCGAATGAGCGCGCGCTCACGACCGCGCTCGGTGGTAAACTGCGATGCCACAGTGCAAAGAACGTTGAACAAATGAATCATACGACATCTCCTCTGTTTTCCCTGAATTTTCGCTCGCAATTCGTTAATTTTACCTTTGGACAATGAGCCATGGCAACTAAACTGCAATGTCGTTGATTTTTGGTGTTTAGACATCGTTAAAAGACGATAAAAACAGTGTAAAGAGGTTTTTTTTTTAAATCGAACATTTTTCTTCTTCATTCTTGTTTACAGACAGTATCTTTTCAATGGTTGCACTTTGCCATGAGCAATACGCTTTATTTGGGTACGACGGATTTTCGCAAACAAAGGATCGGCATTTTAACGATGTTTTTCCAACACGTCTAAGTTTTAAGGCGTAGGTATACTAATACTAAAACATGGTTTCTACCAAAACCTGTTGATTTGAGATTTTAAGTAGACGCAAAAAGGTTATTTGGGGACTGAAAATAAACCAGAGCTTGATACAACTATCCAAGTACAGTACACATGACCTTCATTGTAATATCACGCCAATTTCACTGAATGGTAAGGCAGAGGTCGACCTTCAATACAGGAGTTTCTTGAAAGCTACAAGATAAGATAAGCTACAAGACTACTTTTAGGCAAGCGTGATTTACCGTCGACCACATCATCGCTTACCAGCAGGTGAGTTAATGGTCAAGAGCAGGCGTCATCAGGAATAAAAAGGAACAGAAAACAGCGTGAAAAATGTCTAGAATGTTGGTTAAACAATGACAAAAGATGGGCTGGCCTTTACGATTTTGGGAATGCCGTATTCCCATGTGGGTGATGAAATCATCGGATAAGACGTCTTGCTAAAATCAGTGTTTTTAAATTTTTTATAACTTGCATCATCATCTACCTAGCCTTTTTTCCCAACTATATTGGGGTCGGCCTTCCAGTCTTACCGGATTCAGCTAAGTACCAGTGTTTTACATGGAGCGACTGCCTATCTGACCTCCACAACCCAGTAACTGGGTAACACGGTACCGCTTGGCAAGACTGGTGTCAGATCTCAAGCTTCTGACTACCCGTAACGACTGTCAAAGATCTTCAAATGACAGCCGGGACCAACGGCTTAACGTGCTTTCCGAGGCACGGAGGAAACTCGGTATGTTGAAATGGTCACCCATCCACGGACCGACCTCGTCAAGCGTTGCTTAACCTTGATGATCGACCCGTGCGGCTGTTATTATTTGATAACTTTCATGCTAAACTCAAATTGATGGCTTATCCACGTGTTTTTATAGATATGATGCAGGCAGGTTTTTGCAGCACGTGTACGAAATATCTTTAGAATGGTGGTGCAAGATTTATAGACATAGTTCAATTGTTTTCAGACAATACCTACCTACACCACGTTCAAGAAAAATAGATTTACGGTAATCTAAATTTAGTAGTAGGTAATTTTGGCACGCCAAATCAGACGAATATTTAGATCCATTCCGTTAGAAAGGAAGCCTACTAAAATACAAAAAAAATGGTGTATAAAAAAATATCTCAACTGAATTAAACATCAAGATTAGGTAGAAAATAAATTAAAATGAACTGAAAAGATAAGAAGAGCTTAGGTATATCATAACATGCCCCGCTTGGGCGGAGCACCACCGTGTCCTCGTGGAGGCGATCAGCGGTGGCGATCAGTCGCGTCCGGCCATGGTACGGAGCGAGAGGGCATAGGAAGCTGTCTCCTACTTCTGCGAAGCAGTAATGCTCGCAAAGGAATGGCGGAACGCGTGAGGGAGACGTAACGGAGACGCCTTCACGCCCCTAGCCACGGCAGGTGACGCCCCGGGCGTCGGGAGTCGCAAGCCGATTCCCGGCCACCGTAGGTGCGGGCTTGCGGACGGCAAGTAATGGGTAGCTCGCCGTCCGATAAGGACCAGGCCCGAGTCGAGGGCTCGTAGTGTTCCACGCGCGCCTCAAGAGTTGTTAGCATAATTGATAGGGTTCGCTAATATGCCTGTCTGGGTCGCGGATAAAGAAAGATAGTTACCGCGGCCCTGGCACAAACAACGGAAGGAACACGGGTGGGTTTTAGTCAGTAAAAGTCTGACACGCCCCACAGTAGATCGAAACTCGTCTTTCATAGACATAGAATCTTGAATTATTAAAGCTCAATTTTTTTGCTTGGGACGAGTTCTGTTAATCATTGTTATACTATAAAATGGGATGTGCGACAATTGTGAGCACAAATAGGCAAGATATATTTTTTTTTTGAAAAATTTGTATGGGACTAACATATAAAATGTCAATATCTCCGTAATCACAAGTTTGGCCGTTATATCCTTGCACACGTATATAGTACTAATTATTTATGATTTTTTGATATACTTTGTTTTGCGGCACCACTTGCGATTTTTTTTTTAAAAATCGTCAAAGTTATTAATTTTTTTTTATATTGATGTCTGTTTGTAATGCTAAAATATGCGATTATTAGTTCTAGTTTAGGGTATTTTATAAATCTTAACAGAAAACTTTCTAAGAAATCACAAGACTGTTAACCAAAACATTTTCACGTCTGAATACAACTTGCATGGTAATAATAAATTATCTTTTGAATCTAATCTAGTCACCTGTAATGGTGACTAATAACTAACTTAATGACCTCCGTTACTTCTAATGGTTAAGTAGTCATTTGTTAATGACCTCCGTTACTTCTAATGGTTAAGTAGTCATTTGTTAATGACCTCCGTTACTTCTTATGGTTAAGTACTCATTTGTTAATGACCTCCGTTACTTCCGTTAATACTAATTAATATTGTACCTAATTAAGTAAATGAATATAACATCTAAAGTGACAAATGCTGCTTAATTTCAAAATTAGTTGTGATAATGATACCCTCATTACCAAAACTAATTATAAATTAAGAAAAAATAGTACCCTCATAATTAGTCAATACCTATAAATAGTCAAAAATCAAATTATGTAGCTTCAGTTCATTTTGAGTACTTCTACTGCTAACAACTAATAGTATCTACCTACCCGCTTACCCCGTGATTGTGAATAATGGAAAGTGTAATTTCAAACTTGGACTTGTTTGTTATTCTGAGTAGTCAGAATACTAAATTCGATCACGAAATATTATTTAACACGCTTGTTAATCGACTAGATTCTAGCCTTTCCGATGAAGACCGTGTTACCCTCAAGGAATTTTGTCGGAAATTCACACGGGCTGTTCAGAAGAGATGGATAAGATCCCACCGCAAACCTGATATTTTTAGACGTGATTATTCCAATTGGCTTGAGGCAAATATTGACTGGCCAAGCTAATTCAACAGGTTCTTCATCTTTATGTTCATTTGATCTCCTCTTCTTCTGCTTGTTGCTTAAATCTTCAAAGGGCTTTCGCGACCTTTTTGTCATTGTTGAAGCCGATATCATCGTTGACGTTGATGGTAAGGGTTCAGCATAAGTACTTTCATTTACCGATTCTTGTATGAGCAAATTTGTTTGTACGCAGCTTGGCCAGTCAATATTTGCCTCAAGCCAATTGGAATAATCACGTCTAAAAATATCAGGTTTGCGGTGGGATCTTATCCATCTCTTCTGAACAGCCCGTGTGAATTTCCGACAAAATTCCTTGAGGGTAACACGGTCTTCATCGGAAAGGCTAGAATCTAGTCGATTAACAAGCGTGTTAAATAATATTTCGTGATCGAATTTAGTATTCTGACTACTCAGAATAACAAACAAGTCCAAGTTTGAAATTACACTTTCCATTATTCACAATCACGGGGTAAGCGGGTAGGTAGATACTATTAGTTGTTAGCAGTAGAAGTACTCAAAATGAACTGAAGCTACATAATTTGATTTTTGACTATTTATAGGTATTGACTAATTATGAGGGTACTATTTTTTCTTAATTTATAATTAGTTTTGGTAATGAGGGTATCATTATCACAACTAATTTTGAAATTAAGCAGCATTTGTCACTTTAGATGTTATATTCATTTACTTAATTAGGTACAATATTAATTAGTATTAACGGAAGTAACGGAGGTCATTAACAAATGAGTACTTAACCATAAGAAGTAACGGAGGTCATTAACAAATGACTACTTAACCATTAGAAGTAACGGAGGTCATTAACAAATGACTACTTAACCATTAGAAGTAACGGAGGTCATTAAGTTAGTTATTAGTCACCATTACAGGTGACTAGATTAGATTCAAAAGATAATTTATTATTACCATGCAAGTTGTATTCAGACGTGAAAATGTTTTGGTTAACAGTCTTGTGATTTCTTAGAAAGTTTTCTGTTAAGATTTATAAAATACCCTAAACTAGAACTAATAATCGCATATTTTAGCATTACAAACAGACATCAATATAAAAAAAAATTAATAACTTTGACGATTTTAAAAAAAAAAATCGCAAGTGGTGCCGCAAAACAAAGTATATCAAAAAATCATAAATAATTAGTACTATATACGTGTGCAAGGATATAACGGCCAAACTTGTGATTACGGAGATATTGACATTTTATATGTTAGTCCCATACAAATTTTTCAAAAAAAAAATATATCTTGCCTATTTGTGCTCACAATTGTCGCACATCCCATTTTATAGTATAACAATGATTAACAGAACTCGTCCCAAGCAAAAAAATTGAGCTTTAATAATTCAAGATTCTATGTCTATGAAAGACGAGTTTCGATCTACGCGCCCTCCCGCTTCACCCAGAGCGGGAGAAGTCATTGGACGTTTTCCCACCCAAAAAAAAAACTAAATCATAACATGCAGCTGATGTTTAATTAATTCATAGGCAATTTTTGCCATCGCATAGTCTCGGTTCAAAAGTCTAGAATGAAATTAGCCTTAGCCCTAGATTTTTGGGTCAGCTTCTGATCTGCTTCCAAACTGAATCTTAGACTGGAATGCGAAAATATATCAGTATTTCGAGTAATTATTGCGGGTACAGGTACCAAATTAAATCTAATCTAACCTTTGAATCACATAATTAATTATTCGAATTTCAAAGTCAATGCCTTGTTATTGTTCGATAAGAGAGTTATCTATTATTTCAAGTATGTGTTATCAAATCCATTTATTATTATTAGAGTAATTTACTTGTCAATGTCGAAGCGTTGTGACATTATTTATAATGTTATGACGTATTTTATTGACCTCTCTTAGCCATGATGTTGAATCCGCTATATTTTACTTGTATGCAGACTTTACTCCGATTTTATTAAAACAGCTGTCAGAATTGCATGTCTGACAAAGGAAAATATGGTTCCATTTTTAATTTTTGTCATTTTTAGCAACCAAGAATATGTTCTATAATTTTCGTCTAGAACCTGCGTGTTGTTGGCAACCCTTTACCTCTACAGTCAAAAGAAAAAAGCAAAACACAAATGTCAAATTTGAAAATGGAACACTTTCTAAAATCAAGCTAATACTTCTGCCTCCATTTTTAGCGCCACACGATTGATAAAGTACTGAAACATCGATCGCATCCCAAAATGGCGCGGCATGTGGCCGTCTGAGTCAGACCGTTGTCGCCTTATACAGATATCCAGTTTTATCTACAGCATCAGGGCTGCTTTGTGATTGTGTTTACGGTTCGTGTATTAGGGATAGGCTAAGAGTTTCACTCTTGAGTGTATTTTTAACGTTCATTGCACTGGTGAATCGATAAAGTGACTAAGATGGCGATTAAGAAAATTGAACGCAGCTGCGCAGTCATTAGTTAAATATCTTAATAGATACGTTATTTCATCATAATTTTTATGCCCTTATACCAAGATTTTTTTTCCAGTCCTACATATAAACTAAAAAAAAAAAAAAACTGCGCAACTGCGTTAAATTTTCTTAATCGTAACAAAAAGGTATAATTTTTTGTTTGTTACAAGTTACAACCTGACGAGCTCGTGGCTAAATAATAACAGCCGCACGGGTCGATCATCAAGGTTAAGCAACGCTTGACGAGGTCGGTCAGTGGATGGGTGACCATTTTAACATACCGAGTTTCCTCCGTGCCTCGGAAAGCACGTTAAGCCGTTGGTCCCGGCTGTCATTTGAAGGTCTTTGACAGTCGTTACGGGTAGTCAGAAGCTTGATATCTGACACCAGTCTTGCCAAGAGGTAGCGTGTTACCCAGTTACTGGGTTGTGGAGGTCAGATAGGCAGTCGCTCCATGTAAAACACTGGTACTTAGCTGAGTCCAGTAAGACTTGAAGCCGACCCCAATATAGTTGAGAAAAAGGCTAAGCAGATGATGATATTACAAGTTACAACCTATTTCCGTGAGTCACAGGCTACTTTTTTATCCCAAAAATATGAAGAAAATAATATGAACGATGCCTAGGACAGGCAACGAGAAAACCCTTATATCATCTAGCTACCGTATTTTTTTTTTTGCCAAAACTAAGCTTGTCTGCCAAGGAAACTTTTCCTGTCGCTCCCCGCACCCAAGGTTCGGGATCTCTCAACATTCCAGTTAAAATAATCCTTGCTTGATATTCTAATACAACTGGTATAGGTTTGAAAACACAGCTCAGAAGTTGAATCAACGCCAAAGGTAGACCATTATATTCCGATCTAGCGATACGACTGCAGTTATCATAATATATCAATAATTATATGCGTCGTAACGACATAAATACACGTGGAAACTATGAAGAAAGATTATATTGTATTGGATTGTCGTATTGAGTAACACGAATATGACGCATGCTACATAACTTGAGATCGAAGTCCCTTTGTCTATGAGTAGGCTTCCCTCTCGTGGTTTGCCCCACAGGAACAGTGTTTTTAGGGTTCCGTAGTCAACAAGGAACCCTTATAGATTCGCCATGTATAATAGTCACAGCGGATCTTTGCGACTCTGAATTTGGCTTTGTCAAGAAACAGTTTGTTATCGAGTATACTGCAAAGAGTAAACGAGATAGGACGATGCGACAAATGTAAGCGGGTGAACGAGACAGTTATACAATGATATCTTCACCTTCAACGTTGACACAAAAATAGCTACTGCGCAGGGTCTTGCAGTCAATTCAGAGAAACAAAGATCCGTTGCGAGTAATGTACTTACTAGAAAGCTATAATTTGGCATGGATATTACATAATAATCACTCCGACAAAGTGGTAAAATAAAATCATTTTCTTTTTCGTTTTCCTCCTGTAGACGTAAAGTGGGGATGTTTTTTAGGGTTCCGTACCCAAAGGGTAAAAACGGGACCCTATTACTGAGACTCCGCGATCCGTCTGTCTGTCTGTCTGCCCGTCTGTCACAGCCTGGTGACAGACGGACAGACAGACAGACGGATCGTGAAGTCTCAGTAATAGGGTTCCGTTTTTACCCTTTGGTTACGGAACCCTGAAAAGAAATAACGTTAGAAAACGTTGATGTTATTCACAAGAAAACAAAACATAATTTACAAGAAAATCAAATAAAAATGACAAAAATAAAATCAAACACAAACGAAATGAACTTGACCCGCGCCAAACCATAAAAATATCATAAAAACTTTTATGCACAGATTATTAAAACGCGCAAAGATCGTAACGCATACAGCCAAAAATAGGAAAAGAGTATGCATCGAACTCTCTCAACCTGCTTTTGTTCTGAACGTCATTGGGATGACATAAAGGCCATTTCCCTGTCATGGCGACCATCCAAATGTTGCCAGCCAGTAAATTAAGACCTATTCACGGGTGTGACCACAAAGGAAGACGAGGTCAAGGAAAACGGCTATACTGCCTATGTTGTCAGTTACTGTGATGATCGCAAAATTGTAGCGTTAATATTTTGTTACTATTAAGAACAAAGGAATTAATGGTCTATTAATGAAGGTAAACAAATAATTACTGAGGAAAGGACAATAGATTTATAACAGCTGTTAATAACTAGTATTTTTCTCTCTATTTGCCGCGTGACTTTACCCTAAATAATTGTGGAGGTCAGATAGGCAATCTCCTCATGTAATATACTGGTATTCAGCTGCATCCCGTTAATGAAATAAAATAATAATAATATAGAACCTCGTGAAGGCTGAGAGGGATAAGAAAAGCAAGTATCTTGATCTGGCTCGCGAGGTTGTCGACATGTGGGATGTGAATACAGTCTCATCATGGACAAAGACCTACGTTTTGAGAAACACGTGGCATACTCAGTAAGAAATTGTTTTTACCGCTTAAAAGTTTTATACAGGATGAGGCCTTATTTAGCTGAATCATTACGGGAACAACTTGTTGAAACACTAGTTCTATCTAGGTTGAACTACGCCGACACTGTGTATGGCCCGCGCCTCTTGGCTCGTACAGATAGGCTCATACAAAGGGTACAAAACGCTTGCGCACGGTTCTGTTACAACATTCCTCGCAGAAATTATGTAACACCTTTTCTAAATCAACATTTTATTCTAAAAATGAAGTCCAGGCGCAAGCTACATTTGGCATGCCTTTTGTTTGGTGTGGTTAAATATAAAAAACCGGACTATTTATATAGTAAACTTGGTTGGATAGCGAGTGGACGAGAATGTGGGAGAAGGCAATGCTCGCAGCAACTCTCGACGCAATCGCACAATACAGCAGCGTTCAGAGGCAGCTTTCGCTATGCGGCTTCCAAAGTTTGGAATAACATTCCACCACCGATCAGAACAACCAACACAATACACACATTTAGAAAACGTTTACGGCAGTATCTGGTGGAAGCGCAACGTAAACTGGATATGGCCGCACTGAATGCCTCAATAATATGACGCATTAGCCTACCTACCCTCACTCACCTCATTTCTTGTCACACTCACCTTATTTATTCATTTGTGGTGTATCTGTTTTTTTTATATTGTAATTAACACATCTTTTTTATCTTTTATATAAGTAAGTACTTGTTTTACATACACATTGTGTCACTATAAAACTGCTTTACGTCCGTCACGTCACAGTCACAGGTCCAGTCGAAAACCAGCGTCGGGCACTAGTTGCGCGACATTTTGCTGAACTGGTCCTATTTGGCGCAGCCGTGGGACACACAATGTCATACTTATATTGTTTTTCTCTTTTTTTTTTACTGTCGTATAGTTTTTAAGTTTTGTTTTTTGTTTTTCATTTTTTATATTGTGTGCTCTAATGGCTTGTGACAAATAAATGTATTTTCTTTCTTTCTTTCTTTCTTTCGATCATTGTGCCGATAGTCGTTACGGCCAAAGGCATAATAGCCAAGAGCCTCAACGAACATCTGAGGTGGCTCTCGTTGGGCAGCTGGATCAAGGGCTTGATCCAGAAAGCGGTACTCCTGGACACGGCGCGTATCGTTAGGAGGTTTCTCTTTCAGGAGCCCTGACCACCGGTAGCTTGGATCCTGTTCCCGATACCGGTGGGCTACTATTTTTTATTTTTTAAAATGTTTTCTTTTTTGTATGTATTTTGTAAAAAATATTTTAAAATGTAAGAAATAAGAATGTAAATAAATAAAGGAAATAATATAAGAATAATAAAAATGATTATAAACTGGAACCAAGACAGTTGGGAAAAGGGCTGGACAGATTGATTGACTTTTAAAGATGTATGATTTTCATAGATAGATGTAGGTTCAAAACCCTCTCCTAACAAAATATTCACGTACAACGTAAACACAATTTCCCCACGACACGCACACTCACTCAACATCACACACACGCACTCCGCACACGACATACATTCACATACTGCTACCCTTGCAAGCTTAAATTACCTAGGTACTTTATTTCACTATTTTTATTTTTGTAAATTGTCAATCTATACTTATACTTATAATATTATAAAGAGGAAAGATTTTTTTGTTTGTTTATACCGAATAGGCTCCGAAACTACTGGACCGATTTAAAAAAATCTTTTACCAATAGAAAGCTAGAATTTTCCTGAGTGACATATTTTTTAATCCTGAAAACGGGTCCTGTGGGGTGGTCTACGGGAGCGAAGCCGCGGGGAACAGCTAGTATTATATATATTTATTGCAATATTATAATGTACTAGCTGTTGCCCGCGGCTTCGCTCCCGTGGGCCACCCCACAGGACCCATTTTCGGGATTAAAAATAGCCTATGTCACTCAGGAATAATGTAGCATTTTTTTTATTTGTATATTATAATATGTGAATCAGTTCGTCTCCAGTTGACAATTATAATGTAAAACATTGTTTAAGAGGCCTGGTGACATATCATACAGATTTTGTAAAAAACTTAGTTTTGGCACCAGTCTTCCAAAAATTAATTGTACAATTGTGTTTGCAGACTCTTTAATTTTTTGTCTGTAAATTTGTGGTAAGAAATATATTAAATTAAAAATTATATATATTTAAAAAAAAACCGGCCAAGTGCGAGTCGGACTCGCGCACGAAGGGTTCCGTACCATTATCGCAAAAACGGCAAAAAAAGCACGTTTGTTGTACGGGAGCCCCACTTAAATATTTATTTTATTCTATTTTTAGTATTTATTGTTATAGCGGCAACAGAAATACATCATCTGTGAAAATTTCAACTGTCTAGCTATTACGGTTCATGAAATACAGCCTGGTGACAGACGGACAGACAGACAGGCAGACGGACAGACAAACAAACAGACAGACGGATCGCGGAGTCTTAGTAATAGGGTCCCGTTTTTACCCTTTGGGTACGGAACCCTAAAAAGAGAGTACCTAAGTACTCAATGTTGCCATTTAAAAAAAAATATCTTTGTAAAGAAAACTGGTCCTACTAGTGCGATCTCTGAAATAGTATCGAGCTTTATTCATGTCTAAATTTATCTCGTCACCAGCTGTCTGAGACACGTGCGCGTGCGCACTCTGGGTCAAGGACCACAACTGCGCAGACGCAGTGCAGCGGATTTCAGGCCATCTGCTTATGCTTAGGGTATATTTTTCTTGGTTTTGAGCCTTATATAATCGTCTGAGTATGAGAAAGGGAGATATTGAGATATCAGTTTTTTATTTAAAGCATTGTAAAGTTACCAGTGTGCTTAGTGCGAGTTTTTTAACGTACTCACTGGTGATAACGTTAACGATCTCTTATGTCAAAATGTATACAAAAAACGAGGTTTCGCCTTGCCGTCACCAGACGGCGCTTATCCAGTTTCAATACAAATTGGCGTTAACGTTTACGCGATTGAGCGTGAGTAAAAACTCGCACTAAGGCCTCTGTCACACTTCGAAAATCTATGGCATGCTAAGACAGGCCCAAAGGACCAATAAATAATGTGTTATGTTTAAGCCTAAAAAAATAAAATTTAAAAAAATCAGTACTGGATGTTACTTAGCGTAAATCATAACGCTCCTGTACACTTAAGGTCTATCAATATTTAGAGGAGCTCGTGGCTAAATAATAACAGCCGCACGGGTCGATCATCAAGGTTAAGCAACGCTTTACGAGGTCGGTCCTAGGATGAGGGATCATTTCAACATACCGAGTTTCCCCCGTGCTTCGGCAAGCACGTTAAGCCGTTGGTCCCGGCTGTCATTTGAAGATCTTTGACAGTCGTTACGGGTAGTCAGAAGCTTGAGATCTGACACCAGTCTTGCCAAGGGGTACCGTGTTACCCAGTTACTGGGTTGTGGAGGTCAGATAGGCAGTCGCTCCATGTAAAACACTGGTACTTAGCTGAATCCGGTAAGACTGGAAACCGACCCCAATATAGTTGGGAAAACGCTAGGCAGATTTATTAATATGTTTGATAGATATTGATTTATCGGACTAAGAAGTACATAAATTAGCCAAGCAAAGACTAGTGTCAGATCTCAAGCTTCTGACTACTTGTAACGACTGTCAAAGATCTTCAAATGACAGCCGGGACCAACGGCTTAACGTGCTTTCCGAGGCACGGAGGAAACTCGGTATGTTGAAATGGTCACCCATCCACGGACCGACCTCGTTAAGTGTTGCTTAACCTTGATGATCGACCAGTGCGGCTGTTATTATTTAGCCACGAGTTCCTATAATATCTATCAAACAGGTAAGGTAAGCTATTGCCTTCCAATCTGTCAGTCAATCCAAAGTTTGTCTGGAAGCGTTCGCCCTGAATTACATCATCGATCGTCTGTGCATTATTAATAACCGTCAAATTGAGCCTGATTGCCACCATTAAAAAATAAGATTAGGACGTGATTTCATACTTTGATAAGGAAGTAATCTTTCAAAGTTAATACCAATATTGTTTTAAAAAGAGAATGGCGTTTGTAGCCGGCATCGACAAATTGGAATTAGCTACACGTCTACCTCCAAGCACAGTCTCAAAGACACTGATAAACATGACCTCTGATCACCACCTCCATACAGGCGAACCAGTTGTTATAAAATTAATAACGAGATCTGAATCACCGGCGTCGTCATAACAAACAAAGACACGATTGAAAACAGGATTTAAATGAAACCGCAAATGAGAAAAACATTAAAATTAGTTTCTGCACAACGTAACACGTCATCGAGGTAAATGTTATGCAAAATCAATTGAGACTGCGATAAGATGATTTTGTTGATTGTCATTAGCCAGAAGTCCGAAGGTCTCGTGAACTCTAAGCAGAGGCATCATCAGCGTTGTTAGACGTCCCGATTTTGGCAGGAAGTCCCAATTTTATGTCGGGCGGGATGTCCCGCGCGGTACAGTCTCAGTTACTGTTTTTGGGAGATAATTCGACCGTAGTGCAGCGTGCTGAGTAAGCGCGGCCGGAACGCGTTCAGGAAAGCAGTTTTTATAATTTTTGAACGCGTTTTTTTGCAATGAATTTAAAATGTTCGGATGCGAGAAATAAATGCTCCTTACAATTATTGAAAGCATGATTACTCATCCAGTTTAATCAAGAACTATCCTGTGCAGAGTTCTTCACCTTTATAAAAAAAAAGGAAACTTCTCTAAATCTGCAAATCTGATTTAAAATATCATATTTTTATTAAAATACATTTTCAATGGCTATTTTTGCTATCAATTTTCGCGTACACGTAATTTAAAGCTGAAATACAAAGATAAATATTTAAAAACTTCTGATCATATACGTTTTTTTCTATGTCCCGCTTTCGACGAAAGAATCCCGCTTTTTCACTCAAAAAGTTTCAAAGTCCCGACTTGGCAAAAAAAAATCTAGCAACGCTGGGCATCATCATCTTCCTGCCCTTCTCCCATGTTACTAGTGGTCGGCGAAACACGTTTTTTCCATTTCGTTCCGCTCAACTGTCACGCTATCCCTGACTCCCTTTCCTAAGGCGACCACTAAAAATCAGTGCCGTGCTGTGAGTCCCCACGGCACAGCATGATGCTGAGTGGAAGCCTTCTTGCCACAATCACGACATGCATCTGCCTGGCATCTTTTTCACCCTATTATATCTTTTCTATTTTATACAAAATTTTGGTAGTAAATGTTATTATTGTTTTATTTATTTCTCATCATCATCATATCAGCCGAAAGACGTCCACTGCTGGACATAGGCCTCCCCCAAGTGTCGCCACATTGACCGGTCTCATGCGTCCCGCAACCATTTATTTCTCATCTTTACTAAATTAATTTAAGTACTACTAATACTACTGTTAAAGGTTTAGCATAAGCATGTATTTATATTGTATGTCGTTTTGTGACAATTAAACACTTTTTCTTTCTTTCTTTCATATCACTTCTCTCATAATCCATTAATCCTTTCTTTAACCTCATTCACCTTCTCCATCCAACAACACCATGCAAAAGGACAAAACCGTTATTTTTAAAGAACGTTTGAATTCTAATTTCAGTTTCAATCTGTCTAAAACATCTACAATTACCTCACATTTAGAACAGTTTTTGACATTGATTTTCGCAGAGATAAAATTTGAGATGTCATTTTGAATTTAAACTTTTTTTTTTAAGTACGAGAAGAGTCTGCTGTCAGCCTTGTTACAAAAGAACAAACCTAGCTTTCAGAACGATCTTTTACTACGGCCTCGTTCCGTACCGACAAACATTAGCAAATAATGCTGATCAAAGTATTATCTCGCTTAATGCTTAATCTTCAAGCTAAGAGGTGGAACTACGGGTCTGCAAAAATGAATGCAGAATAAACTCTTTCTTCCAACTGACGTCTGTGAAATGTAACTGTTTTACTTACAGCTTGATTCGATGTCGTAATAAAGAAACAAAGGCAGCGGATTATATTAATTTAAACAATATAATTGCGTAATTTCTTTCATTGTGCTCCAATTGGTAACAAATGGAAATAAATTTACTGCAGTTGCACGGAGGTAAAAAGTTGGGTTAGTAAGTTAGTTAACTCATTCTGCTTGAAAAAATATTCTGCTTATTTTTTTAGTTTATTTTTATTGTCTATAAGCTTGACAACTATCGCACCTGACCGATCCACAGAGGCAGTGCTCGCCCCGCTGATGGTAAGCGAAGATGTGGTCGACGGCGACGGTGAAACACGCTTGCCTAGAAATAACCTATTCACTCTTGACTTAAAGACCCCTAGATTGTAGCTCATACTGTAAACTATTTCAAAGATATTTTTTTATACAGTGATAGACTTTATTGTTTGACATTGACAGTTGTCATTGTATAACCACAGACAATGATAACCTTATTGTTTGACAGTGACAGTTGAAATGGCGCCAAAAATTTGACGTGTGCGTAATCTACTTTCACAATAGATTCTCTATGGATGAAGGATGATATGCGTAACGCTTTCTACTGGCTAACTGGCGAACTTTCTAATTTTTGCAAGGGCGTTATAGTAACAACTTCTGTTTACTTCTTATTTTGGCGGTTCAAAAACGAGGCTAATGTTTGCACAAGTAGGACATAATTATTTTTCCGAGTTTGATAACCAGTCTTATCAAGGCATATCAAGTCACCACACATCAATTCGAATATTCGAACTTCCATCAGTAAAAATAGTATAATTTTTTAAACATGAACCGTATCTAAGGATGAAATAAAACAAGCCTCACAATCAGGTCACCGGTAAGCCTGACCAAAGTGACTTTGAAATCGAGCATCAAATCATTTTAACCTTAGGCATTAAATAGACCAAGAAAACTCAAATGAAATCAATAATAAGAATAGTGTAGGTTAGTAAATCTATCAGTAACTGCGTTGTGGAGGTCTGATAGGAAGTTGTTCCATGCAAAATACTACGATTTAATTGGTTAGACTGGAAGAATGGACGCCCTAACAAAGTTGGAAAAACGCAAGCAGATGATTTATTTATTCAAAATTTCATGCAACATAAAAGTACATAGGCGGACTTAATGCCTAAGGCATTCTCTACGAGACAAGCAAGGGTAGAAGGAGAAATAACATGGCAGGTGCATAAAAATTGAAATAATTATTTAAATAAAATTAAATAACAATATATATATTGTAGCTAAAATAAACATACATATATATTTGAAATTGAAATTATTTGTTTTTAATTAAGAGTCGGTTGTAAATTTTTGTAAAAAAGTTTTTTCTCGTATCGGCATGAACTATATGAAGGGTTTTTATAAACTGACCTTTGGCAGTCTAGATATCATGAAAAACTACTAAACGTATCTGTTCAAAAGTAAATTATTTGCATTGTTGAACTACTAATCTATCCCTGTATGGTGGCCGTTTTTCAATTTTCCGTCTTCTTATGGCATTTATTTGCGCCCAAAAATGCGTTAAATTGAGTGTTGAAATATGGAATTTCGACGCTCATAACTTTCAAATGTTTTTCTTTTTTGCTTCCATACAGGGCTAGATAATGATGAGACAAATTTATATCACTTTTTATTTTGAACGTACATCGTCAAACAGTGGAATAATCCCTAGACTACGTTTGTATGCAAGAATTTTCGACTAGTGTACCCAGGTGATGAACTGACAATTGATTTTCCGTATCTCATACTCGAGCGGCCATTTTGTAGGCTCGTCAGGATAAATGAGTTGTCATGTTTTCGGCTTTTATCTGGCGAAAGGTTTATCTGATAAACTAAGTACATTTAAGTGTTATTATGTTGGCAATACGCCATTATTTGCGCACTCCTCTCGGGTTTTTCGTTTTTGGCTAATAGTGAGTAAAATTAAGCTAGACAAAGTTATTTTCCTGTTGCCACCCAGTAAGTTTTCTCATACTTCGCATATTTTGTCTTTTAAAAAAAATAAGAATGTTATGATTACAAAATGATGCAATAAATTATGCAATCATATACACGTCATTACTCTACATAAGACAAGTCATAGTGACCACCTTTTTTTTTTCTTTGGCGCTGACTTGAACTTCGTACAGCCTTGTTTTTTTCTTAATTACCTATGGCATAAACTTGCCAGCGACAAAAACAAATCAATTATATTTTGTTTTCATGAGTTTTATTTTTATTAAAATATTTAATTAGGATATGAAGAGTCGCTTATTTCATACGTTTACCAATTCTAATAGGTATTTTTGTGAATGTAGGAAAACTTCAATAACCTTTGGTGCAGTCGAATTTGTATTGTCTCTATGCAAATTAACAACAAATAATCATTTAAATGGCGGTGAACCCATTTCACTACGCAACTACATAATTTAGTTACTTAACTTTCAAAGATCGAATAAATTATAAAACAAAAAAAAAGCCTTTTGCTATTAAAAAAAAACCTTACTACACTAAAAAATCTCTCAAGTGAATATAAAAGAAAACCAGTTCATAGTAAAAATATTTATTCGTCTCTCAGCTAACACTGGCTGAATAACCTTGAACTCTTTGCCGGTCGAACGCGAAAAAAAAAACAACGCGCTGACGTAAATTTTGGTGGGAGACGTGCGTTTTTCGGCGTAGATTTTCTTCGCATGGATGGAAATACTTGAGAAGCGAAGTTTGTAACTTTTTCGTAGGATGCTTGTTACGCTAATTTATTTTATGGAACTCGTTACTATAAAACGTCAAGATACTGCTTGGGAGAATGTGTTGATTTGAAAATGTAATTACGGAGAACAATGAGTCATTATTATTATCCACGACTGACAGTCCCAAATTAACTAAGAATTTTGAAATGTTAAGTGTCATGTATGAAATTATAAGACGTTCACATTAGAGTTGCAATCGCATCTCTGTGATAATCAATGTCGAAAATTTGTCAAAACGTAGAGAAATTGGAAATATTGAGGAGCTCGTGGCTAAATAATAACAGCCGCACGGGTCGATCATCAAGGTTAAGCAACGCTTGACGAGGTCGGTCCGTGGATGGGTGACCATTTCAACATACCGAGTTTCCTCCGTGCCTCGGAAAGCACGTTAAGCCGTTGGTCCCGGCTGTCATTTGAAGATCTTTGACAGTCTTTACGGGTAGTCAGAAGCTTGAGATCTGACACCAGTCTTGCCAAGGGGTACCGTGTTACCCAGTTACTGGGTTGTGAAGGTCAGGTAGGCAGTCGCTCCATGTAAAACACTGGTACTTAGCTGAATCCGGTAAGACTGGAAGCCGACCCCAATATAGTTGGGAAAAGGCTAGGCAGATGATGATGAGAATAGGAAAGTTCCGTAAGAATACAGGACTACATAACTGAGCCGATGTCGGCTATTCTGCAAATAGTCGACTTCGGCTGTTGCCAAAAACGGAAAAAAAAAAAATGTACAGGAATTGTCGCTCAGATTTCTGATATATTCAAACCTTTTATCTATTTGCTATTAACAAGATGACAATTACAAAAGTAAAGAAAATCTATGGTAAAGTCAAATACTTGTAAACATGACAAAAAACGTCCATGTTTTTAACAGCACCATTCAAATCGGATATTCCATTTTTTTCGTGGTTTAAAAGCATGAAGTAAACATTTTTATACGATACAGTAGCATTTTATACAAAATGATGAAGGAATGGAAAAATACCGAATATGAATCCTAGATTTTGAAATTAAAATGATCTTGGTACAGGAAAAACTTTTGTTTTCCATACTTATGTATGGCGATCTTACTTAGGTCACGTTTTCTTCGTCTACCGCCATGTTATAAGACTCATTTTTTTGTTCACATCATTCCTGACACAGTCCTTCCATTTTTTCTTTGGCCTAATCTCCCTCAATCCGATTGGACCATTCACAATTCCACATTTATACTCATAACTATATTAATAAATACAATTATTATTATTGTTTAAAGCAATCGTTTTTCGTATTCGTCTCAGCAAACCCTTTCATTTGATAACCATATCATGGCAGTGTACAAAAAATAACTAGTCCGCCATCTTGGGCCGTCCACCATATTGGATTTAGAATGACGTCACTTAGCTAACCAGTGGTGCAAAATTTCATCTTAATCGGTGGAGGATAACTGCATTAAAATTCAGTTGCAAGATTTGACGCGAACACACTTACATAGATACATTGCAAGTTAAATAAAACCTTGTAAAAAAGGGAGCTGCACTGATCTACATCAGACAAAAGTGCAATCAACTGACAGACTAGTTTTTGTATAAATATAGGTCATATTTTAAGACCGATGTGCCAATAAAACCGTGTTTCCTGAGGGTTCGATTCAATAAAAGGAAATGCATCATTACAGAATTGCAAAGGGCCCAGGAACGTTCTATTACAAAATATATAGAACAGCAAAGTTCCGTTTATGTTAAAAACAAATACCAATCGACGACGCTCACTCAGACTCAAGGGTCAGTGTAAGCCATGTTTAAAAAAAAAGTAACAATTGCAGATATAGTCATTGAACAAAGAGTTTTACCTAAAAAGATAATATTTCCCGGAATCAACACGCTACGCTAGGAAAGCCGAGTTGGTTGCTTGCCAAATTATAGCTTAGAATTAAATGTGACTGAATAATATTCAGATGGGTTCCTTTTTCTTAATTGAATATACATACGACTGTTATCAAAACTGTTAGTGCAGAACGTCTATATTTAGAAAACAATCAGCCTTCACTTCCTGAATCATGACACTGCCAATATAGGATAACAGGACATATAAGCATGCACATTGGATCCTGTGCTTCCCGCATTCAGCGGCTTTGTACGAACTTCACCAACTCATCAGTCCACCTTCAGAAGCCAACTAAAACAGCTGTTTCTACCTTCAAAACTCAGTCCCAATTAGTATTCCCTCTCACAGATAAAATTACCGGAGTGGGTAGATAAAACAAAACAGAAGCGCTCAGAATTATTCTATTTTTATTTGAAAGTCGAACGCGAACGTTCAACATTCCCAGAGGTCCTTCAAAGGTGAGGCTGTCCGGACGTGTTTGTGCTTAGACTTGGAAAACATTTATGTTTGCATAAAGACGGTAGATTGGTATTCTAGTTTTTTTATCATGGAGTTTTTATATCACAATATCCTTTTATCCGCTAAAAAGAGTCAATTTCACCCGGCTCCAACTTTCCGAGATGTGACCGTGCCAATAGCCGACCATCTTGAGCTTCTTGGCGTTACGTTGACATCGACTCTCAATTCTGGCCCTTACATTGAGGCAAAGGCTCAGCTGGCTGCCAAAATGCTGGGGATCCTTGCATAGGTGAGAAGGTACTTGACGCCAGAACAGATGCTTAGCTTGTATCAAGCGCAAGTTCGATCATGCATGGAGTACTGTTCTCATCTCTGGGACGGATCTGCCAAATACCAGCTTGATGCAATAGAGTCGATCGAAAAGCGGGCCAAGAGGCTCATCGGCGATGAAGCACTGGTCAAGACAAAGCTCCAGAGCCTTGAACATCGTCGCCAGGTTGCCAGCTTGTCGGTTTTTATCGGTTACATTTCGGGGAGTGTGCGATGGAATTGCATGATTTAATTCCACCCAGCCCGTTCCATCATCGGACTACTAGACGTACGCCTATGCGTCATCGGTACATGATGGACATCCCACCCATACGCACTAAACGTTTTGAGAATACTTTTATTATGCGTACAGCTAAGGAGTGGAAATCCCTGCCGGAGTCTGTTTCCCGATAGCGGGATTAGGAATCAAGTCAAGAGTGAATAGGTTACTTCTAGGCAAGCGTGCTCCACCGTCGACCACATCATCGCTTACCATCAGGTGAGATAGTGGTCAAGCGCGAGCCTGTATTAAATTTAAAAAAACTCGGTCTATTTATGGGCTGCCTTTCCGTCAATAACAAAGTAGTGACCATACAATAAACAGAATTAAGACAGACCTTATCCTATATCTACCAGCTTTAACGGAATCCGGCAGTCCGGTGAACATGGCCTTTAGGCTTGACTGTGGTCGAGTCCGTGGCCTGTAAAACCTGTTCTCCAGTTGTGGAAAAATCATAGCCTAATTACGCTTAAAATTTTATGACAACAGGCTACCGATGGGCATAATAATAATAACCGTGAGGCATATTATGAGACTATAATGATTATTTGACTCAAACGTTTAGTTTGGCAAAAAAACAGCATTATATCATCGAAGTTGGTAAAACAGACAGAACAGTTACACGAATACCTTGACCAATTGTGCTTTGACAGTAAGACTTATGAATACTAAAAATTATAATATTTTAGCAAAGGTCGAGACGTCAAGAGACAACAGATAACACTCGCAATCAAGGTTACCAACGTAAATAAACAGGTACATTTTCTCGTCTCCACAGAAGTAGGTGTGGTCTTGTGAAAATGCGATCTGTCAAATTAGATTGAAGTCTATGGTTAATATGAATCACAGATAATAAACAGAACGTGTATTACATTTTAGCAAAATAGATATTGTTAAAAAAATCTTCATTATTTCTATAAATGTACAGTAAAATTAGCGCAATATATTTTTTCAAGATGGCTGCCAACCACAGCTTAAAAAATACAGTTTTCTGCAACATGTCTCTATCAATTACAAAAACGACACCGTACCGATCCTTTAATCAATTCTAACATTATTTAATGTCTATATATAGCAGCTAGACCCAACAAAGCGCCATGGAAAACCGCATGACGACTGCATAGCATTGATGCACCATACAAGCGTAGGGCACCCAATGACCTCAGTGGCGGCATTTAGCTCAAGGTTTTACGGTAACATTAGAGCCCATATGTTTTATTAATAATACCATCAAGCATTTGTACCACTGCAGGTAAAATACTCTTCTCAAACAGAAAATGAATTATCATTGATCGATAAGCACGTTAAGCCGTTGGTCCCGGCTGTCATTTGAAGATCTTTGACAGCTTGCTTAGAACGGCTACACAGTATATTTAAGTAATACCTATGTACAAGACAACCAATTTCGTAATGTCCCTCGTCAAACTTCGTTCTTCGTCAGTAGTCGGTTTTCTATTTGACTTCCAAGTTGATTGAGAGCGTCCGGTCTGCACCGAGTGCAAAGGGCAACTGATAGATAAAAAAATAGTTGTAAACACGAAGTTTGCCGAGGGCCATTAAGAAAATAGTTTAACTGTATTCCAAATTTTCAACGGCATAATACTTGTGTGGTTTCTAAAACAAATATTAACCCACAGTGAAGGGAAACGTAATGAGGAAACCGCGAACTAATGTATGTAAATTCTTTCTTTTGATAAATAGGAACATGGTTCTCACATACTTACAAATATTGCAAACAGGTAAATTACTTAATTCAACAACGCACCCGTGCTCATCAAAACTTCTTCCAGTATCGTATGGCTGTTGCCTTGCAGAAAGACAATTACAGGCTGGTATTATTATATAACATCACCTAGGACCTTATGCAGTAGCACCAAGACCAACTGACCAATGAAACAGCAAAAGTATTATAGTAGTCACAGCGGATCTTTGTGTCTCTTGAAGTAGGCTCTGCCACAGATAATATAATACTAGCATTTTCTGCGAACCATTGCGCTTACGCAAGAAAGAGTTTGTCATCGAGTATACTGCATAGAGTAAGCGAGATAGGATGATGCGACAAACGTAAGCGAGTGAAAGAGACAGTTATACGATGCTATCTTCTACTTCAACATTGACACAAAAATAGCAACTGCGCAGGGTCTTGCAGCCAACTTCAGAGACACAAAGATCCACTGTGAGTATCATATTGAAATACCCAGGTATTGTTTCAAAATATTTAGGTCAAATTGTAACGTTGTTACAACATGAATACAGCGCTAAATGTCACGAAATCATGTAAGAACTGAAATGCGGTAAAACGAGACTGTAGCTCGGGAAGGATTCTCAAAATACCACTTACACAGACTTTGACCTCAATAACTTTCTCTAAATAGGTTTCATTACCTAGTTCCAGGAAGCCAACGCTCCTGGCAGTTGGCATCAATCCCTTTGTCTACTCCTAAAGCTCTGAATCAAAACATACTAGCACATTTCTCATCATGTCCTTTCTTTAAATTTATTTGAGGTCACCCACAAGGTGATGTTCCATTTTCCTGACGTTTTAATAAATCCTACAATGCAGTTTATAAATACGTAATATGTAATTGTTTTCATTAGCAAATGAGCTTTTGGCAACAGTTTTTGCGATTTTTCGCCAGCTAGCACAGAATTTCGTTCGGTCAATTATTTCTGGGAGTTCTTAAATTGACCATAAATCGAGTCCCTTTAATCAAGATGCCATGAAAAAAAAACAAGTACAATCATGACAGTGACAACTGTCATCTTTCGCTCCAATTTTTGACAGAGCGCTCCAGCAGCTGTCACACAATTGCCGCGAAGAATCTCAAACTTTGAAAGCAAGATTATTTACTTGAAAACGCCCTAGCAAGGAATTTATGTTGAAATAAGATAACTATAAAGATAGGCATGCGTTATAAATAAACTGCAATGTATGCACACGTGTTTATTGAAGCACGTGCGTCGCCATTTTGTTTCGAATATGAAAGGAGACATTTGCGCTGTTCGTCATCGCGTGAGTCAAGCTAAAAGAAATGGCTGCCTATTATCGTGAAATTCGTGAACGATGAGTTGATGACCGAATTATTAAAAAACGTTTTTAGGGTTCCGTACCCATAGGGTAAAAACGGGACCCTATTACTAAGACTCCGCGGTCCGTCTGTCTGTCTGTCTCTGTCCGTCTGTCACTAGGCTGTATCTTATGAACGGTGATAGCTAGACAGTTAAAATTTTCACAGATGATGTATTTCTGTTGCCGATATAACAACAAATACTAAAAACAGAATAAAATAAATATTGAAGTTGCTCCCATACAACAAACGTGATTTTTTGCGATAATGGTACGGAACCCTTCGTGCGCGAGTCCGACTCGCACTTGGCCGGTTTTTTTAAAGACTTGAACATTCATACTTCCATACTAATTATAAATACAAAAACTCTGTTTGTTTGTTACCATTTCACGACTGAACAGCTGAACCAATTTAGAAGAAATATGGTATGGAGATAGTTTGAGACCCTGGTAAAGACGTAGGATAGTAGATATTGTGTTCCCTTGCGATAATCAATCACATTTTATTCAGGTGAAGAAAAGCAGCGGGCAGAATCATGAAATTTTGATTAAAGTGAAGCACATTATTGAAATAAGAAAGCGTGCACGAAATACTATGCCAAGATTAAGATTATTAATATTTAATCACCAACATTAAAACTGCAGTACTTGTATATAAAATGATATCCACAAGCAGAACATTGCCGGTAATAATCTTAAGGTCGCCGTAAAATTACCAGACGCATCCCTGCAACTTCCTGAAGACTAAATTTAGCTTCAAACCTCCTTGAAAGGATATTTCCATCGTCTGGGATTAGAAATCAAAAGCGAGTAATAAAAAAGCGACTGGAGCTTGAACGTTCTAGAAGGCCGTAGTCTACTATTATATTCCAAATTCAAATTCCAGTCTATGCTGTTTAGATATAGTACGTTGCTCAACACTCAGGACAAAATGGCGTGAGTTCACAAATTCTTTGTATAGTTTACTAGCTGTTGTCCTTGGCTTCGCTCCCGTGGACCATCGTACAGGACCCGTTTTCGGGATAAAAAAATAGCCTATGTCACTCAGGAATAATGTAGCTTTCTATTGGTGAAAGAATTTTTTAAATCGGTCCAGTAGTTTGGGAGCCTATTCGGTACAAAAAAACAAACAAAAAAATCTTTCCTCTTTATAATATTATAAATTATAATTATAAAGATGAATAACTCTCTCTCGTCTCCCGGAAACTCCGACCAACGACGACTTTGACCACCAATTCGCTTCCCAAACATGACAATTATCACTTCTAGTTTTTGGTCACAAATAAATATTTTTCTTTCTTTATTTTTTTTTTACACTAGGTACGCGAAACAAGAAAATTATACCAGGGAAACGTAATTACCCGGATAAAAATATCATATTATTCCTTTAACCAGGCCATGGCACACCCGTGTGCCATTTTCATCTAAACCATTGAAGAGTTGATCAACAAACATATAGGTACATATTTTCATATCTATACATATATATATATACTTCTATACTATAATATTACAAAGAGGAAAGATTTGTATGTTTGTATGAAACGAATAAACTTAAAAACTACTGGACCGATTTCAAAAATTCTTTCACCGTTGGGAAGCTAAACTATCCCCGGGTGACATAGGCTTACTTTACTTTTTATTCCTGTATACCCACGGGTACGAGAACTACGCGGGTGAAACCGCAAGGCGTCCGCTAGTCTATACTTAATATTATAAAGAGGTAAAGTTTGTATGTTTGTAAGTTTGTATGTAGGGGGGTAATCTCAGGAACTAATGGTTGGAATTGCAAATTCTTTTTGTGTTAGATAGTCCATTTATCGAGGAAGGTTATAGGCTATATAACATCACGCTACGACAAATAGGAGCGGAGCATAAATGAAAAATGTGGGAGGTGGAGGGTAGGTGTAGGGCAGGTACGTAGCCAGTTGACGGGAGCGAAGCCGCGTGGGACAGCTAGTATAATATAAAAATGAATCCCTATTTCCTTTGGTCCATCGCACGTGAACGGCAGGACCAATTTAGCAATTTTTTTTTGTGTTTGTTAGGTGAACGTTCTTATGAAAGAAAAAACATATTGGTAGGTAGGTAGGGTAGGTACGTAGGTAGGGTAGGTACGTAGGTAGGGTAGGAAGGTAGGTAGCGAAGGGTAGATGGGTAAGTTAGGGTAAGCAGTAGACGGGAGCGAAGCCGCGGGCACAGCTTGATTATAATACTAGTAGTCCCTTCAAAGATCGATCGTCACCATCATCTGCATACAAATACGGCCAGCAGTTATTATATGACTGCGTGTATTATTTACCGAACTCCTTTGTTCCAGGCCATCAGCACAACGCCCACAAGAGTTGAGACATTGACATTGAAATAATGATACAAAACCGTGTGGGTTCAAAAGATTTCGAAATAAACAACTTAATGAGTTATGATAGAGGAAGATCGATTATTTTTTTCATATTTTTGTCGTCATTAGGCATTTGACGGCGCCGCATAACGGTTATTTGTCAAAATACTTCTAATTGTCTATAACAGGAGTGTACAGACGAGAAAGAAAAGCCCCATGAAAGAGTTACATTGGTTAACTCCCCATCTTCTGCATAAAGGGATCTTCTGTATGTTTTTTTGTGCTGTAGAATAAAGTATATAATATTAAAGGGCCCAATGTAGCAATTTCTTCGCTCCGGGCATAGACAATATTTGCCGCCCTTGGCGCCCTTTAAGGAGATAAAAGTTTCAGAATATATTATTGAAAAAAAAAATGCGGATTTCAACCGTCGGATCGGATAAAGCCGCTTTTTAGGGTTCCGTACCCAAAGGGTAAAAACGGGACCCTAATACTAAGACTCCACGATCCGTCTGTCTGTCTGTCCGTCTGTCACCAGGCTATATCTCATGAACCGTGATAGCTAGACAGTTGAAATTTTCACAGATGATGTATTTCTGTTGCCGCTATAATAACAAATACTAAAAACAGAATAAAATAAATATTTAAGTGGGGCTCCCATACAACAAACGTGATGTTTTGCCGTTTTTGCGATATTGGTACGGAACCCTTCGTGCGCGAGTTCGACTCGCACTTGGCCAGTTTTTTGACAACTTTGAGCGAAGTGAAAACGAGAGAGCTCAAAAATTTCATAGAAATTTTTGCAACATTATAATTGTTAAGTTATTTAACGGTGGGTTTACAACAAGAACCAATAACATTTGACAGCGAAGCGAGGTTGAAAATTTGACCACGAATAAAGTAAGGTTTTCTGATGAAATGAAAATGGCTGTTAGTGCAGTTTGGCCGCCGATCATTTGTGCCGCTCTGGGCATTTTCCCGGTTCACCCTCCCCCTAGATCTGGCCCTGTCTGCCTAACATTTTCCCAAATATGTTGGAGCGACTTCCAGTCTAACCGGAGTCAGCTGACTAACAGTGTTTTACATGGACCGACTGCCTATCTGGCCTCCACAACCACACTCTCACGATACCTCTAGACTGTTCTAAATGGGGTTTTTATTATTATTGAATCTGTAGACAAGTTTTAATTGGATATTATTCTTCTTCTTCTATGTATGAGATGAGACCTTTGCCCTGCAGTGGGACCGCTGGAACAGGCTGGTATTATTATATTATTGGCGGTTATAATTATCTTAGCAAATAATTACCTCCTTAATAGCTTAATTGAGCCTGATCTCTTGATTCTGTTGCTAAAATCAAAGCTACCCTAAAAAAAACGTGAGCTTAATTAACTAAGTAAGAAAAACAACATGAAAGCCCGTAAATAACTTTTAAAAAGTAAGCTTTTAGGTCACAATGCTTTTAGCAAACGAGCTGTTACATGATTTGTCTTTGTCTCCAAAATAGCGTTCTATTTTTAAAAGGTAAAAGTTTGTATTAAACCATAGATTCGTTCTTTATTTGAGATTTTTCTTAACGATAACAGAGGTGTGTGTAAATTATTTTACAATGCATGTCCTCGAAAAGAGCGTTTTCCAAGCAGCCAAACTGTGCGGAAAGTGTCACTTTTTTTTACTAGTGCTTTTTACTTTCCTGTACTTTTTTAATTTTTAACTCCAACGTCAGCCCGCCGCATAGAGTTTTTATTATTTGAGAAAAGTTAAAAAAATTTGTTAAGTACATATTATCATTCATATAAAAGGTAAAACAAAACTAATACTTCATTTAAGGCGTTCTTATTACTCTAGATTTAGATTTTGATCAATAAATTAATTTTAAATAAGTATTCATTAAATATGTCTGGCAGAATGAATATTTTGCTCGTGCCTTTTTGCGTTACGACGTGACAGCTTTTAGTAGTTAATCTGTGGATATGCTGAGCGCCTTTGAATAAGCGCCATTTTATTAATTTCTTGCTTGGTTCAGATATATTTTTTTATTTCCTCGCACAATGCATAGTAAAATGTTGTATGATACACGTGCGTAAGATGATTTCCGACTCGTCTCGATTTATCCACTCACTCGCTTCGCTCGCTCGTGAATAAAAATACACTCATCGGAAATCACATACTTCCCGCACTTGTAGCATAAATAACTATTACAATGCATGTCCTCGAAAAGAGCGTTTTCCAAGCAGCCAAACTGTGCGGAAAGTGTCACTTTTTTTTACTAGTGCTTTTTACTTTCCTGTACTTTTTTAATTTTTAACTCCAACGTCAGCCCGCCGCATAGAGTTTTTATTATTTGAGAAAAGTTTTAAAATTAGTTAAGCACAGATTATCATTCATATAAAAAGTAAAACAAAACTAATACGTCATTTAAGGCGTTTTTAATTACTCTAGATTTAGATTTTGATCAATAAATTAATTTTAATTATTCATTAAATATGTTTGGCAGAATTAATATTTTGCTCGTGCCTTTTTGCGTTATGACGTGACAGCTATTGCACATGCGCAGTAGAACTATGAACTATTAGTTAATCTGTGGATATGCTGAGCGCCCTTGAATAAGCGCCATTTTATTAATTTCTTGCTTGGTTCAGATATATTTTTTTATTTCCTCGCACAATGCATAGTAAAATGTTGTATGATACACGTGCGTCAGATGATTTCCGACTCGTGTCGATTTATCCACTCACTCGCTTCGCTCGCTCGTGAATAAAAATGCCACTCATCGGAAATCACCTACTTCCCGCACTTGTAGCATAAATAACTATTTCAACACACTTGCTCATAAAGTGGCTCTAATTTCACCGCAATTAGGCACATAATGATACCTGTTATCAAACTGTGACTTTTTCATTGCTATTATTCACAAGTGAGTTATAGAGTTTTTTTTTTAATTTATTGGTTGAGTTGCTTTGTTCTTAAAAAGTTTCGATACAAAAAAGATCGTGCTCAATAGTACAAATAAATTAATGTACCTACTGCTTGCCCATTTCATGCAACTACGTATTTAAATAGATAATTTCAACTTTTACGTGCTTAATAAATAAAACTTTCACTCAAATATAAATTTTATTTGCTCTGTAATTAACAAAATTGAAATTCCCTATTTTGTACGTGGCTAAAACACTATCCACGAAAAGCCAAAAAAAAAAAAACCTCATTCTTTTAGTCTATGGCCGATCTCCATTGTTAAATGCGCGCATAGGTAAACTGATTAATTTCGCCCGCCATTGCGAAAAAAAAATCACAACTCGTTTTTACTGTTGAAAATTATTTTTTAGTTTTATTTTCTTCACAAGTGTGTTGAAAAACGTCGTATGATGATTACCGTCCAAGACCCTCACCTACGGCTCGGGTCTCAATGGCGCCTCAGCAGTAATCACCAACATTGCACACTTGTACCATAATGTACTATTATCCACAAATAAATTGGGGCAATAGTCCTTTCTTTAGTTAAAACAGTTATTAACGGAGGCATTTTCTAAACGGTTATATTCAGCAATGGACGCCTTTCGGTTTAATTAAATGATAATAACATATGGAGATAGTGGAAAACAGTTCGAAGACTAACTGAGGGACAAGTGGCATGACAACGAACAGTCTCAGCAATCAGGAGCACAAAATGATGACTCGTCTTAGATCTTAAAAAGGTAGCTGGGACTGACTGGATACAGTAGACGGAGAATACTAAGGCCCAATTCGAGGTCTATGTTTGGATGTGTACTGCGGTAGTCTAAGTTTTTTTTAAATTTATAGACAGGCACGCGTTTGAACACTATCTCGCCTGATGGTAAGCGATGATATGGTCGACGGTGAAGCACGCTCGCCTTGAAGTAACCTATTGGCTTTTGACTTAAGAGGAAATATGGGCAGAGAGCGCCGACGGAATTTCCTTAGTAAAAAGTCATAATTCGAGGTTTGGCTCTCGTCTCTTTCCTCCGCCAATATTGGAACAATTTAAAAGATATTCCATGAACTGGTAAAGTAAGATATATACTATGTCCCTATGTTTTGCTTTTTTCATTTATATTTGTCAAATTTGTACACTAAGCCTCTGTTGACAGCGCAATTTTGAGCATTTTTTGACGGCTCTAGTGCTTCTAAAGATAATGTATCATCAAAAAGGAAAACATAGGGACATAGTACATATCTTTAATTTACAGATTATAGAATATCTTTTAAATTGGTCCAAAATTGGAGGAGGAAATAGGCGAGAGCCAAACCTCGAATTAAGACTTTTTACTTAGGAAATTCAGTCGGCGCTCTCTGCCCCCGTTTCCTCTTAAAGACCCTCTAGGTCATAGCCATCAGGAAATACAGATTCGGACAGGGAATTCCACTCAGTTGTAGCTAGTATAGAGTAGAACTAAGCAACATTGTTAACAACTAAGGACAATACTACTGCAATAGGAAGTTGGTATGATAAATTAATCAAATGGCTAGATTCCAAATGCTTGTACTATTTGCCTCCATGTATAGGCAGTTGAGGTTACACTAGCCGAAAATTCTTCCATACAAACGTAGTCTAGGGGTTACTCCACTGTTTGACGATGTACGTTCAAAATAAAATGTGATATCAATTTGTCTCATCATTATCTAGCCCTGTGGCAAGCGTGCTACACCGTCGACCACATCATCGCTTACCATCAGGTGAGATAGTGGTCAAACGCAAATCTATCGGTAATTTAAAAAAAAAACCTTCTGGAAATGAAAACATACCATACGTGAGGCTATTAAGCTCAATTTTAGCATGTAAGTAAACTATGTTATAATGAACCTGCGCAAGAGTGAGGTAAACTATCAAACAAAGAAGTGAATCATTGGCAAGATGGCGGAAGGTCGATGACCTTGAGGCAGCTTAGTTACGTCAGACTTATACAAAATGTATGTTCAGGTTGTAACTGATTTGCAATTGTGCATATCCGGCAAGAAAATGATCTTGAAGGATAAAACATTTTCTCCGACTGCACAGAATATTTTTTTCTTCTTGTTTGCGTCTTTTTAGTTCGCTTCATATTAAGCAGTCGGGTTTTTTTTGTGATTTAGTGAAAAATGTATGTTATAAATGACTACAAGGAAACGGCCAACCATACTTCGCGGAAATAGACTAAAAATAAACCTAAAATTTTAATACAGGCAAGAACAATTATGTTTTAGTGTACCTACATAAGTACACTTTGAAAGTAACTAAATACAGTCCAAAGACCATTTTTAGGGTTCCGTACCCAAAGGGTAAAAACGGGACCCTATTACTAAGACTCCGCGATCCGTCTGTCTGTCTGTCTGTCCGTCTGTCACCAGGCTGTATCTCATGAACCGTGATAGCTAGACAGTTGAAATTTTCACAGATGATGTATTTCTGTTGCCGCTATAACAAAAAATACTAAAAACAGAATAAAATAAATATTTAAGTGGGGCTCCCATACAACGCACGTGATTTTTATGCCGTTTTTGCGATAATGGTACGGAACCCTTCGTGCGCGAGTCCGAGTCGCACATGGCCGGTTTTTAATTAAACCTTTGGCAAAAAGAAAAAAGAGAAAAAAAATGGTGGACTCAAATTAACCTTTACAACCGAATATTGTTTAATATACATCATAATCTCACTAAATCACATAAAAAAACGCTATTTTGTAAAGGCCGCCATAGACATTGACTGCCATATTTTTCGCAGCGCGCCATTATATTTAGATGTTACATCAAATAAACGAAACACTCGGTCGGGTACAACGAACTGCGATGACCGTACGCCTGCGCAAGGACGTTCGCGTTCTAAATTTAAAAAAAAAACAGATGCGAAAAAAGTATTTACTCAAAACGATTAGCGCGCTGCGTAGTCTATGGTTATACTTACGGCGGGAAAATGAATGCAGTACCTATTATTTTCGTGTGTTGTAAGTGTGAAAATCATGTTGTTTTTAGCAAACTGTATGCTTTGATCTTTTTTTTGTGGTATTATTTATAGTAAACAAGCAACAGCCTAGATACTTAATAGCACGTGTTAGGAAAACGTGTATGTTTTTTAAGGCGTACTGGCGACTTGTAAGTAGGTAAGTCTAATTCGAATTTCAAATAAGATTCAAGTCTAAGGTCCCCCGTATACATCTAACTGCATTAAACTATTGTTCGTCAAAAAAAGATTAAGATAATTCAAAATGGATTCTCGTATTGATATCATAATCCACCTAACATCATATCGCAATTAGTTCGTGGTCGGCGCAACCATACTTCATTTAATAGTCTTATCATTTCTAGCTTTATAAAATAAAAACTCTAAGCTGTTTACCAACTGATCAGCAGATTCCTTATTCAAATTCTCTTTGAATTTAGAATGTGCTAAGCAATCGTTAACAGCATCGAATTGTTTTATAATTTATGGGTGATCATGGAGTTTTAGCGGGAACGTGCTGGCGTCTATGTTGCTTTTTGTTTTATTTACCTAAAATTGTGTTAAATTGAATTTTAATAGTGTAAAAATTGTGGTTATTTATTCTAATAATATTAGTGAACGTGCACAAGTGTGGGCAAGTAAAACACAACGGTAGAACATGAGTTTGTTTATGTTGTCGACAAAACTCTGTGGAAGCTGCCAATACTAAACGAACTAGAACTTCTAAACGTGACACTAAATGCAAAAACCGTGCAAAGCAAAAAAAAAAAGAAAAAAAATGCGATCACCTTTCACACTTTTTTTTACGATCGGCGCGCGATGAACCACTATCTCACCTGATGGTAAGCGATGATGTGATCGACAGTGAAGCACGCTTGCCTAGAAGTAACCTATTCACTCTTGACTCAAAGATCCTCAGGTTAGAGCTATCAGGAGACAAGACTCCGGCAGAAAATTCCACTCCTTAGCTGCACGCAAAGATTTCTTAAGTTCTCCGCTTCTCATAATATCCTCTACTTGACTAACTAAACACAAATGTTCACTGTGAGAGTGAATGTGTTGCAAGAACGTCTAAATTTATAATAAGTAATGCACCTAGCTAATTAACCTAGATTCGAGACTTAATTAACTGTGGGCGCTACTGCATTCTGTCATTGTTAGTTAAAAGTTGGGCATTTCGCCGTGAATGTGCCATGATTCCATTTAATTCTATGCAAATCAGAAAGATTTTTTGGACTGTCAACCCTTAGCATTATGCATTTTTTTTTCTACTTGTCTCGCAGTTCAGTCAAAGTGACCGACTACTGCTTAACCCGGCTTCCCTGTGGAGACTAAGCTATATAGCCTCCAGACAGGCACACATTTCTAAACCTACCCTGGGGGCTACCCCCTGTGGGGTCGAACCTCGGCTCAGGGCGTCGCTGGGAGGACAACTAGGGCTGGATCATAATAAAGCGATTCTACCATCCGTTCGGAAAAACCTACGTGGAGAAGAACGGACAAGAAACTCCGATTAACTAATAAGAATTTAACTACGGCACAGCATTGCGCGGGCTGGCTTGCATATCTTGGCGGGGAGCATTATGCATAGAGGCAAAGAGGTTTAAACAGAATTATAGTTATCGCCAAACTTCTTGGCCGCCCTGAAGTTATGACGAATAGGATTGAATACGAAAATGGTTCGGTTTCTTAATTCAGTATTTGAAGTAATGAAAATGAGGGTAGTCGTTATTTTACCGAATAAAAAAAGGTGCAGGTTATGGATATTTACCCAAAGGGTAAAAACGGGACCCTATTACTGAGACTCCGCGGTCTGTCACCTGTCGGTTCATGAGATGTATCTCATGAACCGTGATAGCAAGACAGTTGAAATTTTCACAGATGATGTATTTCTGTTGCCGCTATAACAACAAACACTAAAAACAGAATAAAATAAATATTTAAGTGGGGCTCCCATACAACAAACGTGATTTTTTGGCCTTTTTTTGCGATAATGGTACGGAACCCTTCGTGCGCGAGTCCGACTCGCACTAGGCCGGTTTTTCTTAAATACCTTCTTTTCATTATAACTGTAACAGCCGGCCGCCGGGAACAGTTAGGGGCGGGTTATTTGAATAGTCTTAGGACGAGTCGTTGTAGTTATAAATTGAGATTGAATCTCCTTTTGTCGTAGACCTATCCATGTAGGCATAAGTATCTAACTAAGTTTTGATTAGGTATTTATCCAAAAAGCATGTATTGTTGCCATTCTACGTTTAAGTACCTAACTAATCTATGTTTTTTTTTTATAATTTAGCAAACTAAGTATGACTCAGACATAACCATGTCGATTTTATCTGTACAACAATGTTGATTATGTCGGCTTCCAGTCTAAACGGAGGCAGCTGAATTCAATGGAGTGACTGCCTATTGGCCTACAAAACCCAGTCAGGTGGATACAATAATGTTATATATATATATACTGAGGTAGATACGTTTTACCGACGTCTACGCGGCAATTCAAACAAGCTGACTAGCTTGAGTTAACTCAGTCCGTCCTACGTCTGGCCGCGACACTAACGTACTTTTGTACAGTATGTTTAACTCTTTCTGACAATGGGGTCCTATTTATATCTCTGTGATCTTTTAACCTATTCAGTGATAGAAATAAAGTTCCAAGTTGCATAGGTTCTATGTAGGTAGCTATAGTAAAATATTCCCATGTTTTTATTTCTTTATAATTAGAGTGACGTATCTATTAGTAAAATCTCATTGGATGGGTGGCACAATATGCCTTGGCAAGACTAGTTGTCATACTATCCATATCTAAAACAAAAAGTATCTCAAACTCCATCAGCTTTAATGAAACATTTTAGTTATAATCACCTAATAATCTCAAAACTCTCTAGCCATTGCCTAGCATTATAGTACCTATATAAAAAAACTATGGAGAATTTGAATAAAGAATCTGCTTATTAGTTGCTACACAGCTCAGATTTTATCATTTTTGTTTCAAATTAAGAATTCTGCTCATAGACAAAAGATATACTTTTATTAAGCACATAAACATTGAGTATTCTGCCTGCATTGCACCTTGACCTGCTTTGAAGTTTTTACTTGGCTAGCAAAATAGTGCAGGTTTTGTTACTTTAAGTTGTAATATTGCCATTTTATTACTCAACTATCTACTTTTTTATTACAGTAAGTGTTCTGAAGTAGAAACTTGCTCTTATTTGAAATTACCTTTTATGAAAAACAAAGAATAATTTTAAATAATAGACTAGCTTGCTATTTCTAGATTAAGAATTAGTACCTATTGTCACAATTTTAGCCTAAAAACCTGTCTTAGGTTGGCATATTCTTAACATCAAATACTTAATTAAAACACCAGCCCTTCAGGTCACATTAACATAAAAAAAATTAGTATCATAAATGTACCATACTAATACTTGAACACCTTTATAGAATTGCCATCAACAAAAATGGATTACTCATTCTTCAACTGACCCAAATACTGTCCCTATAACAAGTAAAAGTAACAATTGTCTATTAAAAATATTGATTCCAATATAGTAGGTGCGTTCATATTATGCCCTTGGCTTCACCTGTGAAGGTAAAGATTACCATGCATATCTAATGATATCAATTCATCGATTATGCATACTGCTAAGGATTGGAACTCCTTGCTAGTTTATTTCCTGACTGTAACGTAAGTCCTCAAGGTACAAAGTAATAGATGACTTCGACATGTATGCACCATTGCTTAACATCAGGGCAGATACTAAACAAATAAATTATATTGAAATGCACTAGCACACAAAAATTGTAATGACATTGAAGGAAATATTCAATTTTTTTTTTTAAGAGTTGTTTCGTAGTATAGTGTGTAGTGCTATTCAGGGTGCATTATCCTCACATATATGAATTTATCAATGTATGTACTTATGTACCTAAATATTGTAAAAAACTATTTTTTTAAAAGAGTATGTATGGAGTTTCTTGTGCATTCTTCTCCGTAACAAGCTACTTTCCGTATGCACGGTAGAATCAATTTTTATTCCTTGTAAATTTTAATGTAACATTCAAAAGTGCCGCTTGGTGGCCTAGTTGAAATAAAATATCTTTGTCTTGTCTTTTATCCAGTAATTATAAATTTATAAATTGCACAAAATTATAAAAAAGCCATCTAAAATCCTTGTACCGGCATAAAAATTCCAACGTTGCATATTCTATGGTTTTCTTATTTTTGGCCTTTAAACTCAGAAGTGCCAATAACACGAGGGGTGCCAGCGATAGGGTAGGTTACCCAACAATGCAAAAAATATGAACCTTTTGTGTTCTTAAATAGTACAGCAGTTTTAAAATACTCAACATTTACTCCTAGCCTAACATTCTCTGTATGAAAAGAGTACTTTTTCCTAAACAACTAGCTACTACTACCTACCTAAATGAATAAGAATTAGATCATAGAAATCCTTTTCAATGTAGCAAAGCCAAGTACAAAAAGTTTGTTTGAAATTTCAAAACATAAAACATTGGTTATGTCGACCTCATCCTCGCTTACCATCAGCGAGGAGAGATATTGCTCAAACGCGGATCATTAAATCAAAAGCAAAAAAAACAGCTAGTATAGAGTAGCTAATTTAAAATTTATTCAGTACAAATAAGTCATATCAAAGACATATTAATATTCAGCCAAGATAAACTTAATATTTTAAGTTGAGGGTAGGTATTAAGTTTAATAAGTTTCTTTAAGGACCAAAATTGGGTGTAGGTACTATAGATGCATCTCAGCCTACCATTTCAAGGAATACAGGAGTGATGTTATGTTGAATTTCTTTAAAAGTTGTCCCTTGTTTTCTGAATGTTAAGTAAATATTGCCAAAACAAATCAGAAAAAACAACATTTTATTATTTTGTAATAAAAAGCAAGATTCCTTTTTTGAATTTTCAAAATATGATGGCCATCATGGGCCATTGTATACAAAGCCCGTATTGAACCAACTAAAATGCAGAATTTAATTTTTAAGATACCCCTAATACTGTACAATAACCAGGAAAATACAACTGAGATTCATACCCAGTTACTGTTATTTCATTTAATTGTAAGTCTTTGTAATTATTATAAACATCAACCAAAGTTGTTTTTATAAAAAGTTAGTTTTCATATTAGAATCTTGTTTGTTATGAAAGTCAAGGTATTCTTTTTATTATGGAAATTACAGAAAATGGATAAAAAGATTAAAAATATGTATATATAGTTTTGAGTTATAATTATTTTAGATTCAAATATTTTATGGGTACGTTATTCATACTCATTTATTAAAATTAAAGTTGAGTCAATAGAAATCCGATAAAAACAGAGGTTGTTTGCACTGCGTATCATAGACGAAAAAAACACAATTAACTTTGGTCTAGAAAAAGGCAAACGTAGGTACGTAAGTAGGTACGTTGTTTCGACCGTAGCAAAGGACATGTATATTGTTTATACCATTACCGAAAATTAAAAATAACGTAACCTATAAAGTTATAAGTTACGAATAGGTTAAAAATATAAAATAAAGTATTTTTACACAAAGACTGCTGCAGCAAAGGTATGATACGCTCCGTTAAGTCCTCTAACGGAAGATAATCCAAGAAAACAGGTAAAAGCACTTAGAAAACAGCAAGAATTACTGTTTCATACAACGTTTCACTTATCACTTGATACACACAAGTAATACACAGGTAACCGGCTAAAGTTCGTACTTAAATCGTGGCTAGTTACGCGAAAAACACTTAGAACTCGATATGAAGGGTATTTGTTTTAATATTTGATGAAATAACATCAAATAACAAGATCATACGATCGGAATCGGTTTGTGACTGACTTCGCCTCGATCGAAGACACGGCGTGAAAATCACACCGCACACGTCATGCAGACAGTCGGAGAGGGACAGAGCTATGGAAAAGATAAGGAGGTGTTATTGCTCTATTAAAGATAACATCCGTCCGATTACGAAAGGTTGCCTTTCGCGTTTCTATTGTTATAGTAGAAAATATTTTAATTTAAAAACTTTATTTTTGAAAGGATTTTAAATTATATTTAAAATTATTTACCGTGGAAAATCCATTTGGTATTTGATTACAGCGCCATCTGTTATCAAGTAGTTGCAATTCAAGACTTCAATAGGTCTGTAGGACAGCAAAGTGGCTATGCGACAATAGATGGCTCTGACCATATCTAAAATTCATATATTCATCTATATTCATATTCATATTCATAGTGTTGCTTTTTTATAGCCTAATAATATTTGATTAGCAATTTTTAAACATATGTTGGTATGAGAAGTATGTAAGGATCTTAGCAGGTGGCGTTCTGTAGTTTCTGCCTACCCCCATGGAAAAAAGGCGTAAGTTTAAGTATTTAGGTATGTTGGTATAATATCACTCACATTATGCAATAATTTAGATGGACTTTTATTAGTAAGTAATATTAATTTACAGATAAGTAGTACAAGAACCACTTGTTTGTCTACTCTACACTGTAATTTAATTTTTCGCTGTTATACCGCAGAATGATAAAGATTTACTGTTAGCGCCATCTATTGAAACATTACGGAACTTAGAATAAAATTGCGCAATATTGCATAATATTATGAAACTTCGATAATTGCTAAGTTTTATAATTTGGATCTATTGTAATGTACAAGATGTTTGTGTTTTTTAGATAAAGGATATCAAGATAAAGTGGGTATGTGTTAATCTCTAAATTCGCAGCTTTTTTCTTGAAGTCTGATTGCTGCTGCTGAGTCAAACATTTTTTTAATATTATTTACATTCAAAGTACTGTCACTTGCTAGGCTAGAACACTCAAATCGTTCTGGGACATGACAGGACTTCAGCATTTTTGATTTTTTGCTCGCGCTTCTCCACATATTTATACATATTTTGGACGAATTGACCTACAGATTGCAATCAAATTAACTTTTACAATTAACATCATTGTATTTAAAAAGCCTTTTCTAATTAAAGTACATAAAAAACTAGACTATCAGCACTGACAGCTCGAGATTTTCAATTTTCCCGCCAAAGTCGCTTTGTCAAAAATTCAAAATGGCGCCCGCGATTAAATAACTTCACTCAAATAAACAACTATTTTGATCTTTGACCATTACACGCCATTGTGTCATGATCGGTTTTAATCTCTGAACTAAAGATTATTAATTACGTGGCTGTGAAAACGATAAAATTACTCTATGTATCGACAGGTTGACGTTTTAAGGACATAACGGGTGGTCGCTGGCATGAATGCACGTGCATTTGTTATCAATTTATCTTTGTTTATCGACTTTGAAAGGCGGCGATTCTATAAGCAATAGTATTTCAGTCATGCCTGCAATATTTGCCTTTTTTTAGCAATATCCCGTGGTTCTCTCGCAGACCCTATTTCCTATTCTATTGGAACCGTGAGTTTTTCAGGATAAAAATGAGTATCCTAGGAAACTCAGCGATATTGCAGCTTCAATCAGTGAAAGTTTATTTTTATTTTGTTAGTACTTCCAGAATACTTTTTAACCGACTTCGCAAACAGGAGGTTATCAATTCGATAGTATTTTTTTTTTTTTTTATATTTGTCACCTCAGAACTTTTTATTGGGTGAACCGACTTTGATGATTCTTTTTTTATTCGAAAACTGGTGTTTGTCATGTGGTCCCATTTAATTTTCATCAAGATTTCAAAGATGTACATCAGAACTCTTCAATAAATGACGGCAAATCACTCGGGATAGCTGCAATCACACTGGTACGCTTTAAAGGGGTACGCAGGTGTGAACAGTTCACCCTGGTATACTCTCATGCCACCGGTTTTGTTTATTTAAGTTTCATGTTATTGGGTTAATTTATTCTGGCTTCACTTTGGGCGTTATAGGTACCTAGGCTAGGTACCTATAACGCCCAAAGTGTTCCATTATGTACCACAACTAAAAAGTGTAAAATAAAAAACATTTTTACAAAAGTTACAACCGACTTCCAAACAAAAATACTACAAAGTGAAAAATAACTTCAATTTCGGAAGTCGGTGTCAAAAAACGAAGAAACGAAAACAGGAACACCGACTTCCGAAATTGAAGTTATTTTTCACTTTGTAGTGTTTTTGTTTGGAAGTCGGTTGTACGTTTTGTAAAAAAGTTTTTTATTACAAACATTTTTACAACTGTAAAATAATTATTTTACACGAAATAAAAACAATCAAAATTAAAAAATAAATCAATTGTACCTAATTGGATGGTGTTAAAAAAACATGTTGTTGAAACTAACAAACAAAATATATTTTTTTATTGTTTTGCAACTCACTGGAACGTCAGTCAGTTTAATGAAATAGCTTGATCAGTGCTCGAAAAATTACTAGGTAACTAGTTTCATCATGAAACAGCGTGCTGCGTGCGATATAAAATCACAGGGTTTCAGCGTTTCGATGCTACGTTCAGCTTCTGATTTAATTGTTTTAAATTGTATGGTTGTCACACAAATACGTCCCATCCCACGTGTACCTACATTGCATACCTAATGTAGGTATATCCAACAAAAACCGACCTACTATAAAGATACTGTTGTAAATGTGGCTATTTTCTGTCTGTTTTATACTAAGTATTAACGCACAATACGTGTGCAAACTTAACATCCTGAGGATTAAAAAAACCGGCCAAGTGCAAGTCGGACTCGCGCACGAAGAGTTCCGTACCATTATCGCAAAAAAACGGCAAAAAAATCACGTTTGTTGTATGGGAGCCCCACGTAAATATTTATTTTAGTATTTGTTGTTATAGCGGCAACAGAAATACATCATCCTGTGAAAATTTCTACTGTCTAGCTATCATGGTTCATGAGATACAGCCTGGTGTCAGACGGACAGACAGACAGATCGCGGAGTCTTAGTAATAGGGTCCCGTTTTTACCCTTTGGGTACGGAACCCTAAAAAAACATACAAACTTTGTCCTGGCAATATGATTAAAAATTGGTTTAAATTATCCGTTAATTCGCGTTTAAAGCTTGGGCTATAGACCGTAATATTATGAACAACAAAAAAAACTAGGTACTGATTACAGAAAACATGTACTTAATTAAAGTAGTTTACAACTCTTTCTAATTGCTTTTAAAACGGTGTGCAACTAGTTTTTGTTTTGAAATATGAATCTAATCTATGATATTTTAAATCTCTGTGACCATAGCGCAGATAAAAAAGCGCGCCAATTCATTGTAAGATATTGGCGCGCAATTTGTTTCGAGGTGTAAACAAAAAATTAACAAATCATTGTTTTTTTATGAATGGTTGTGGTTAATTCAATGCTGGTTCAGGATTATGATTGATTCCTAAATTATAAGTAATTTCGTAAGGTTTTTTTTTCTGATTTTGTATGTTTCAAAGAGATTTATAGCATTGATTATACGATAGGGCCCCATCCACTAACGTTCATTCCTGCCAGAATCTAAAGCCATTGGATTTGCAAGGGCGAGAAAGAATACCGGTATTATAAATACGATTATAATTAACGTAAATACGGTTAATTAAACGTGAGTATGGTGATCGAAGGACTGTTCTACCTGTCAGACTGGCGTGTTATGATAAATTCAGGGTAAAGAATGTAGGATCGTGGTTTAATTAGTGGCTTCAACGGTTTTATTTTATTCCATTGCGTTTCCGTACAGTTTGTACAACTGGACAAGTAGAAGTAATGCACGTTATTGGATGTGGATGGGGACCTAATCTGGCGGTCAAACAATAGCGGATTATGTAAAATGTCTTGTAGATAATAATATACCATGTTGCAAGTTATTGCAAGTGATAAAATTTGCCACTGATGGAGAACTAATTCAGTAGCTACTATGCTTCGAGCACGTGCCTTCATCAATTAATGCTAGTTAATTGCTGCGATTACTGATTTGCGGAATCTGAATAATGTACGTCTTTTCAAATAGTTACCAAGTTATTTCCATCATTTCATTTATGATTTTCTCTCTCACTCCAATCGCCCCTGTTGACTGCTAAGCGCTGTACTTCTTCTAATCGTTTGTAAATATAAAATTATTGTTTTCCTTCACCCATCAGTGCAAATACTGACGCTAGCTAAATAAACGCAGAACACGGAGACGCCTCGGTGGCCACTGCTGGCGACGGCATTGTCAATATTTTCCATAGGAACCAAGCGTGTCAGTAAATGCTACCGTTTAAAAAGGCGACTCGTGAAAATCTGATTACGGTAAGGCCGCGTGTCCACGGCAAGAAAAATCGCCAAGTCTATGCAAGAATTCGTGTCGTTTCTACACAATACTATTGTACACTGCGTCGGCGCTGTACAAGACAAAAATCTTGTCTGCGCCAGACACGATGCGATCTGTAGGGGGCGGTGTGTACAGTGCACATGATTTACATACGAAAATAAAGGACGAACTTTTCCTAATACTGTCAAAGTTCAAAGAAGAAGTTAGCAAACTCATGTTTTTGACTTAACATAGGATGCACCCAGTATTTTCTCTTGGATTTAGTTTTCTTTTTGCTTGGTAGTTAACATTATTGCCCACAATTACACGACACGATGTACACCCTACAATGTCTCAACCATGACTGAACGAAACAATTCGTACCGTGTACATACTAGATTTTTTCTTGTCTGCAACAGACACGATATTCTTTCGTGCACAGACCCGACAAAAAATTTCTCATGTACATGAATATTTTCATCTTGTCTGTAGCCGACACGACCAATTTCTTGCCGCGGACACGCGGCCTTGGATTATGACAGCTCAAAAATTACTGCCCAGTGTTTTTTTTTTCTGGTGTTGCCATGAATATTATTTGCAATGGCGTCTCTAGTCACTGCCGCCAGCGCGGTGTTCTGTGCTCTGTGACAATAAAGTATATTATGTTTATAAACTTACCAGGGTAGTGTTACACTTCCTGGTAACAGCCGCCATGTCTTCAGGATCTGGACTGAGACTCCTCATCGTGGGCATCACCTCGTCTAACAGCATCTTGTCCGCAAGCCTCGGCGTTCCGTTGGTCACCTGTGGAAAAACAACGAAGATGTCAAATAAAGGCCCACTTCCTACTTTGCTGTGCCCAATATATATAAAAAATAAACTGAGCAATACCCTCTCGTCCCATCTGTAGAAAGAGACAAAGCGACTGTGCGACCAAAGCCTGTCTTTTTTCTGTAGGTCGTGGTGACAAAGGTGGCAGTGCAAGCCTGTGGTTCAATTAGAATTCTAGATAAAAAATTACTACTGGCCGCACACAAGTTTTTCTAATAAATGTACCTATTCACTTTACAGTTGGATAGAGAACATTCAGTTCAATCCTCTATCATATTTATAGTCAAAAGAAAGAGCTCCTTCTCTCTGCTACTTTGCTATATGCGTCAATAACTTTTTATTATATTGTAAAATGCAATAAATACAAAGTAAGTATTGAGATTTTATCTCATTATGCTATCAGTGCAATGATATTTTACTAACAGAGACGTCATACTCATTAAAAAGAAATAAAAACATGGCAATATTTTACTATAGTTACCTACATAGGACCTGTGGAACTTGGAACTTTATTTCTATTACTGAGTAGGTTAAAAGATCACAGAGATATAAATAGGACCCTGTTGTCAGAAAGAGATAAACATACTGTTCAAAGGTACGTTCATGTCGCGGCCAGACGCAGGACGGACTGAGTACACTCAAGCTGGTCAGCTTGTATTTGTTTTGCCGCGCAGACGTCGGTAAAACTTATCTACCTCAGTATAAATATAACATCATTGTATCAGTGACAATCTATATTTTTTTTATTCTTCAATCTTGGTGGGTTGGAGTTGCAAATTCCTCATGATGCATCACAATATTATTACCGCCCGTAATGTTATCGTTACCTAGGCTAGGTACATAACAAAATTATATCTTCTACACCATCTACATGTCAACTGATTAACTTACTGTGATTACCTAAAATCATGAAGATTCTGTTATCTATTCTCAATATCGAGATAACAATCACAATAATTGTAACGCCAAATTTTCCAGAGACCGTTTCCGTACAGATACGGAAAGGTCTATGGACCTGGGAGTCTTTAAGTCAAGAGTGAATAGGTTTCTTCTAGGTAAGCGCGCTACGTCGTCGATCACATCATCTCTTACCATCAGGTGAGATAGTGGTCAAGCGCGAGTCTATCAATAAAAAAAAAAAAAAAAACACTAGATGTATAAATCTGCCTGCCTTTTCACAATGTTAGAGTCACTTTCCAGTCTAACCGAATACAGCTGAAAACTAGTATTTTAGATAAATAGATAGAGAGATTGTCTATCTGATCTCCACAATCCAATAACTAGGTAAAATTATACCTCTTGGCAACACTGGCGCCAGATTTTCTTTCTATTCTACTTAGTCTGACAAATGTAACGACTGTCAAAATGACAGCCAGGACCAACCATAGACTAAAATTGGATTCGCTATAATTGACCACAGATTAATTATAGTGGGATCAACAGCTGAACGTGGTTTCTGAGGCAAAGAGGAGTCTCGGTATGTCATGTGACCAACCACATCAAGCATTGATTAAACTTGAATATCGACCCGTGTGGTCATTATTACTTAGCCACGAGCCCTGGTAAAAATATATTAGAGTTCTTCATCTTTAGCGTTTTCTTATCAACACTATGTCGATGTTGTGAATAATACTATGAGTCGCGCGTGTACAATCTTTTGCGACGAAAACAAACAGCGACGAGATATGATTGACAGATAACGGGAATTTCAAGGGCGGTGTTCCGTAGTTAAATTTATATTTTTGTACTCACTGTACTGAGGCTGATTAAGCTGATTTTATATTTTTATTACGTCACGTAACGGAACAGATTAAAAATATTGTAATTTTTTTTATCTTTTGTGACTTTCGTTTTTCCGTATTACTTCTTTTATGAAAGTCTGAATTTTAAGTTAGATGTAATACATAGATTTACGCTACGCCTACGGCAGAAATTACCTTCAACCCGTGATAGAAGTCTACATCATCATCATCATCAATCAATACATATAATAAATCTGTAGAAAAATATTTTTTTTACGTCCAAAAAATGACCAAAAATAATAGCCAGGGTGTTAAAGGATAACCAACAGAACCCATTTCAAGCATTTTTGAAATTTGTGTCTGTTTGTCTGTTTATTTGTGCACGCATCACGTGAAATGTACGAAACCAATGTATATAACTTTTATACATATAAATTGTGCGTAACTTGAAGAATTACTTAGTTTTTGTTTCATCGCAATCGGTTCACTCTATCAAAAGTTAGATGAATTTAAAGTGTTCAAGAAGTAAAATTATCACAACACACGCAATTTAGTTACTCGGACAGTTGAACTCGATATTCGATAGATGGCGTTGTGCATTTGAAGTCATTTTCTAAATGGCGGTGTTATGATTATACGCGAAAGAATGAACCTAGAAAAAAATTGTTATGTAGGTATGTAGGGTAGGCAGGAAAGTAAGTATAGTAGGGTTGGCTTGGCAGGCAGATGACAGAGACGATGGGAGCGAAGCCGCGGGCACAGCTAGTCATAAATAAATTGTATGGTCCCAAATATAATATGTGTAGAGTTAACTAAGAACCTAAGTGAATAATTTCCACGTACCGAATATAAATGTTTGACAAAACTGATAGTCGTACCGCCTTCCGGGTCTGAGTGATTTACGTGACGGACTTTTGTTTGTAAAAGTAAACGCACCCACGTCACTGTAGAAAATCTTTTTGTGACCAAAGGTGTGGGTATAAGGCGCAGATACCCTTGAGTAGCTGATTTTAAAATGAGAATCACGTCTAAACGGCTCTTCATAATTTTTTGAAAAAAATGTATGTTACATTAGACCATTTATACCACACATGACCTTAATAATTTGATCTGAGATTTGATTCGTATAACATAGTGTAATTAATTTGTAAAGTTGTGTCTAAAACGGACAAAACACGACAATCGCACCAAAATCGCTGGGCGTATTTTAATGAAATCGACACCATTTCAAAGACAATTTAATTATCTACATTTTGATCTGAGGCTTTTTTTAAAGTCATAGAATAATAAGGAAAATACAAAAATCTACTAAATTTTGGGTCGCGCGGGTGTGTAACGAGTGCGCGTTTTGTTTCCTCAAGGTCGTTGGCGTTAGTCGTCGTCTTAAGGCGCAGATACCCTTGAGTAGCTGATTTTGAAACGAGTGCGCGTTTTGTTTCCTCAAGGTCGTTGACGTTAGTCGTCGTCTGGCTTGACGAGTTGGAGGCATTTACGGCGAGATTGGTCGGATAAGACAACACACCGGTAAGATTTTACCCACCATAAACATTACCCAACAGTGGGACCGAACAGGTTAAAAAAATAAACTGCAGTCAAAATTATCAATCATTGCTAAACTTCCGGATAGGTGAAAAAACAATATAAAACAAGCAAATGTCACAGTATAAATATGGACAAACAGTACGGAAACTACCTACAAGCGCTCGAAACGGCACACTCACACAAACATGCGCATCGACGAGACCTCTAAGCAGCTTTCGCGATGCTGTCAGTAGTGCGGGCCGCTTAGGCTTAGCACGCATTACGATTTTTATTCGCGCGAATTTTTGTCTGCGTACTGAATTTAACTAACACGCACTGTGGATAAAATTTCGCGCGATTTTTGTCTCCTTCTACTTGTTCATAGAGTTCAAAATATTCGCGCCACAGTGCGGTGGATTCTGTGGCAAAACACGGATTTCTTGCGGTGTTTTTCCACGCGATTTTTTTTCTGTAATGAGTGCAGCTTTACACAATATCATAGGTGGAACGTAGAATGGAAAAAAATTGCGCGAATATAAATTGCAGTGCGTGGTGCTAATCCTTAGGGGTCTTGTCGATGCGCATGTTTGTGTGAGTGTGCCGTTTCGAGCTTTGTAGGTAGTTTCCGTACTGTTCGTCCATATTTACACTGTGCTAATGTCAACAAACATATGATATAACGTAAAGTCATTATGTAACCGGTTAATCAATATTTTATAATAGTCGGCCTCGTTGAATCGCAAGAGCCTCTATCAAATTTTATCGATCGGTCAAGTTGGGGCGCCAAACTAGAGGCTGAAGAAGGCACCTCTGTGAAGCTTTTTGTCAAAAATTAAAGGATACGTATTCGCGAGGTGCCTTCTGGGTACCCTTCAGTTTAGTAGGATGCCCCAGGCGTAAAGAAAAATTCAAAGGACATCCACATCCGGACTCCATAAAGAAGTAAACGCCACTACCGGTGGTTTGTGAATTAAAGGACAAATGTAAAATTTTATTATTATTAAGTAATACATGCTTCTAGATATTACATACTTATCGGTCGTAAAACTGTAGCGTAATAAGTATAATCTTTATCAAAGAAGCGATGATTTGCAAAACTTACGCCAACCATAGACAATCATCTCTAAATATAGAACGGGAGTCAATGCAGTGTCTATTAAAACGATGACAGTATAAAGTCAAAAATCACTTGTCATTCTACCTAATAGTCAAATTGATAACTGGTAACCGTATGCTCTTAGAGCAAGGTTTTTTTGAGTGAGCGTAAGGGAAAGATGTTTATGACTTGTTTACATCTGTCCCTTTTTCACAGTCGAACCATGATAGTTTTGTACGTGGCCAGATATCATTTGCGATTATAAATCATTGATGTTATCAAACGATACTGTGTTGAAATTATCATAATTCTCAGGGCAGGTAGCCCTGATTCCTCGATACCATCTCGCTGACTGGCTTATTATTTTATCTATTTACTTCTGGATTTAAAAAACCAATTCCATGCATTGACAATGATAATAATTATACCTATAATTATTACCTACATGTTTCTTCTAGAAATACTTTATCAACTAGTATAACGCTAACACACTGTTATAAGATCAAAATATACTTAATCGTTGCGTCAAAATTAAACGCAAGTCAAGTGGATGCGATTGTTTGTTGATAATCATTCAACCAATCACAGCGTAATCAGTTTATAAATTTAAGTTGCATTCTGTTGTAAATTATAAAATTTGTATTAAGTATAGTAGTAATTAAAAAAAGTTAAACGTTTTGGAAATACTTTCATAATGCGTACGGCTAAGGAGTGGAATTTCTTGCCAGAGTCTGCTACAATCTAGGGGTCTTTAAGTCAAGAGTGAACAGGTTACTTCTAGGCAAGCGTGCTACACCTTCAACCACATCATCGCTTACCATCAGGTGAGATAGTGGTCAAGCGCAAGCCTATCTACGACAAAAAAAAAAAAAATCTAAATAAAACATTCACTGCTGTTTACTCGGTCTCGACCATTTACAAAAAAACATATGTAAACCGGTTCGCATTAGGTATATAGTTCTGAGATTTAGTTATGGCATCTCTTATCTTCTAACTAAAATCTATCCACGTTCCTTATTTGTTTTTGAAAGATAATGAACATAATATTTTTCACAAAGACTGCGCACATCCCCATAGAGATACAAGTACTAACATGCCGTGTAGGTACAGTTGATAACCCGTACATACCTACTTACTTAGATTAGAGTTTTTGTAGATATTTCTAATAAGAAATATCACGTGTGTTAATCAGATAGTTAAAAGAACTAGTGATTTGTGAGAAACAAAAAGTTGTAAAGTATTGGATTCAGATTCTTAGTTCTTGAAATTAAGCAAGTGATGCAATTTTTTAAAAACATCCTTCTTTTGATGTTCCATTTGAAGACAAACTAAATGACAAATATTTTTTTTAAATTTGCAAGAGAGCGAGATTTGACAGCAAAAAGGGCGCCAAAATTCCATAGACAACAACTTGCAAACTTTGAAATTAACAATGATTCTTCCTATTCGACAATAGATGGCACTATTCTAAATCATGTTTATATAAACAGTTAAAAACTGGTTTTACTTTACTCGTATATTTTCCAACCAGTTTACTGTGATGACGTAAATGGACAATAGTTCACATTTTAATGTAAATTACTTGATTTTATTCCACTGAGGATACCGTCCCGTGAATCATTCTTGTCGACAAGATTTATTTGCGAACGTTTTTGTATGTGCTTGTTTGAATAAGGTATAGGTTAGAACAAATGAGGAAAATGCCGTGAGGAATGTGTTGAGTATGAATGTGAATGGCTACAGGAGTATAAGAAGACCCGTGACCAAACGAAGACTAATACAGAACAAATATGGAGGCAGAAGGTAAATATGAGCTTGACTCCCCAACAAAGAATTAATTATTATTATTTCATTTATTTATTAAATATACATAGGTACTTTTACATTTTTAAACATTATTCTATAAAAAAACATCTATATATAGAAGCCCACCGGTATGGGGAACAGGGTCCAAGCTACTGGTGGTCACGGCTCCTGAGAGAGGAATCTCCTAATGATACGCGCCGTGTCCAGGAGTACCGCTTTCTGGATCAGGCCCTTGACCCAGCCGCCTAACGGGAGCCTCCTAAGGTGTTGGTCGAGGCTCGTGGTTATTAAGCCATTAGCTGACACGACTATCGGTACAATGATTGCTGTGTCCACATCCCACATGTCGACATGTTTTTTTTTTTTTTTTACTTCCTCGGGACCCTGGGGTCCCGGGCCTTTGAAAGGCGTGCGAGGGGCCGAAGCCAACTCGCAGAGGTCTTATTAGGCATGTATCAGGAAATGTTACACCAACCGACGATTATCCCTGTATGCAAGTGCACCCAAGGGCAAGCCCCGCAGCCTAATTGCGTAAGTTAATTCGGCAAAGCAAACAAGTCGATTCTTTCCCAAAAACGACTTTACGTATTACATATTACATTCTAAAACGGAAAGGTTATGCTCCTTTCGATTACCAATATTTTGACGTAGAATTGGTTGTAAAGAATGAGTGAAAGCGGAAAAATTGAGATAAAACTTCACTATTGGTATTATTTAGGTACTGCAAATGTCAAGTATATTTGACAAGCGTAAAACCCTTTCGTAGCTGTCATTGATATGTCCAATATTTTTTGGCGCCTAGGATTTGTCGTTGCACAATACCGAAAAAGTTGAAAGAAACAATTCTGATTCTTTGAAAGAATCAACTCGTTTCCTTTGCCGAATTCACTTATGCAATTAGGCTGCCGGTTGGTGCAGGACTATTGCAAAATATGGAGAAAAGAAAATATATATTGGGCTATGGGTTTGGTAGGTTTAGTGGATCAATTGCCTAAAACTATAGGAGGACTACTGGCCCCTGCATGACCACTGTTGAACTACAAGGCTATAAAATGGCAGGGGGTGACTTGCACACTCAATTAATGGGCCCCCATAAAGGGTCGTTAGCACTGAAGTGACGTAGCACCAAGGGGGCAACATATCCGGAGGTCAGGAGGATCAGGACAATATCGGAAGTACGGTAAAGATCCCTACCAGCATCTTACTGGGTTAACATCTTTCCTCCGAGCACGTTTGCTCTTGCGAATCTACAGTCAAGCCAGCAAATTAAGGCAAGAGAGAGGTTGGCGCTCTGGTCCCCGTCAGTTTTCACTCCGACCGGCCAAGAAAGGCAAGCCAGAGATGAGGAACAAGGCTTCTCCCTGGAGATCAGGTCCGTGGGGTCGCCACTGCTCACCAGCTCGCCACAAAGCTGCCCTGCGGATTGTATCTCTCTTAGTCTGGCCTCTCACCCTAGGCATGTTGCGGCAAAGCAGAATCTACCGGCACCCGAACAAACCTAGTGATCATTGAAGCGCGCAAGCCCCACCACGACGTCAACGAAGAGATACTGTGGTGGGGGTACTGTACTGTCGTTATTATTATTATTATGGTTTTTAAAGTTTTGTTTCTCAGTTATGCAGCAATTTGATATCGAGTATGTGACAGATGTATACAAGTCAGATACATATGTCCCTTATTCGATCTCAAATTGATACCGCTTTAAGAGCTTATGGTCACCCCCAAGAACCTGGTATTTTTATAGGATCTCACGGGTGTGAACCAAAGTGAAATCCTAATTTTCTATTTGAACTGCAGCCTAATTGCGTAAGTGAATTTGGCATAGCAAACAAGTCGATTCTTTCCCAAAAACGACTTTACGTATTGCATATTACACTCTGAAACGGAAGGGTTATGCTCCTTTCCATTAGCTAAATATTTTGAAGTAGAATTGATTGTAAAGAATGAACGAAAGCGGAAGAATCGAGATGAAACTTCACTATTGGTATTGTGTAATGCAAATGTCAAGTATATTTGACAAGCGTAAAACCCATTTGTACTCCTTCCAAATTAGTTTCACAATACCGAAAAAGTTGAAAGAAATGATTATGATTCTTTGAAAGAATCGACTCGTTTCCTTTGCCGAATTCACTTACGCAATTAGGCTGCGGGTAAATTGTTTTGTACTCCAGTGAAATTGTAATCTAAATCTAACTGTAAAAAATTTCTTATTATTCGGCAAGTATTTAATATGGCAGCTTTTTGTAGTGTTAGGTATGTTTATTTTTATATATTAGGAACATTAGAACTATTGTATATTTGTTTCGGAACAACACCTGTTGTTGATATTACTATATAAAAGTAAGAGAGAGAATGATGATGTGCTATGTCATTGGAAAATTACGGCGTGTTGCATAAACTTAGCTAGCTATAGTTCCCGCCAAACTTCTTGGCCGCCCTGAAGTTGGCTACAATGGCTGCGCAGTAGTAAATCTCATACAAAAACAGCACCTTTTCGTGCCTTGCGCATCGTAAAGCCAAGATCAGGGCGGCCCAGAAGTTTGGAGAGATCTATAGGTACCTACCTAAAATACTAAGCATCTAGGTACTCGTTTCGTGGATTAAGGTTACACTAGTCAAAAATTATTCCATACAAACGTAGTTTGGGGATTATTCCACTGTTTGACGATGTACGTTCAAAATAAAAGGTGATATCAATTTGTCTCATCATTATCTAGCCCTGTATGGAAGCAAAAAAGTAAAAATAGAAAATATTTGAAAGTTATGAGCGTCGAAAGTTCCACATTTCGACACTAATTTTAACGCATTTTCAGGCGCGAATAAATACCATAAGAAGACGGAAAATTGCAAAACGGCCTCCATACAGGGATAGATTAGTAGTTCAACAATGCAAATAGTTTTATTTTGAACAGATAGATTTAGTAGTTTTTTCATGATATCTAGACAGCCAAAGGTCTGTTTATAAAATTTCGCGCGCTCGATTTCGTCCTAAATCATTATCCATTTCGCTACAAATTTGCAAAAGTGTGTATTCGTACGCGAACTAGCTGTCTACTGCTCATCACAGCATCTATCTCTGCCGCACGTGTTGTCGGTTGATATAAAATGCATTTTAACCCCGCGCAAAAAATAGTTCGTGCCGTCGACTAGTGTACCCTTAATAGATCGTTGTGTCGTGCAATAAAATCTACTTTTTGAAATTTGTTTTCCTTGAACAAGGGCCGACACTTATTGTGCGTAGTACGAATGATTTGCTATAAAAATCCTACTTCCTACTCATGTTACGAGTATACATGCTAATGGATTGATGTTTGTTACTCAATCACGCCAGAAAGGCTGAATAGATCCGGAGGAAATTTGGCACAGAGATAGAATTTAGTCTGGAATTCCCGTGGGATAATAGAACACTTTTTACGAGCGTTCCAGAAGCTGACATATATAAACCTTAAGTATCAATGAGCCAATGCCAATGTCATACCCACGATACAGAAAGAAATGCCTAGTGTGAGGCAAAGTTAGTTATTATAGAAAAAAAAAAACTTATAGTACCAAAGATCGGTATGGACATTAATTTATTCTTATCTGTCTATGACTGTACATACAACAACTGCAAGCAAACAGCGTGCTGAAAAAGTCCAATGTCAATGAAGTTTGACAACGAGGAAACACGATTTCTCGTAGTCAAACCAGTTGGACTAAAAAGTTTGACTACGAGGAAGAAGCGACATTTTCAGGGCGCGTTTATACCAGTTGTATTAGTAGCTAACTAAAGTTGTTGTTTGTTGTTGGATACCCAAAAAAAAAAAATGACATCATAAAAATAACCCAATCTAGGGTTGTTTATAGAAATTTCACTATCATTCACAGATGGTTTGTATACAAAAGTAAAAAACAAATAAAGAAAGAGTTTATTTTACCCTATGACACACATATAAAAAAAAAAACTTTAATAAAAATAGGGAAAATATGCGGCATATCCGCACAAAACGGCCATCGCTTAGCAAAATGTTGGGGCTCGCGTGCGAGAAAGAGCCACAGCGCTGGTTTTCAGCCATAGCCGGTGTCGACCCGCAGGCTTATTACATATCTTTTGCAAGAGCAAAACGATAGCGATTTTTGCGCAATAATTGCTCTTCAATACAAAAGTTTTAGATATGTTGGCGGTTTAAAAAAAAAGAAGTGCATTTGACAAACAGCGAGCGATTAGCAAAAGATTGTGTAGGACCTACCATACCTACACTGCAGGTAATTCCGACTTTTATGCCATAAAGCGTTTGATCGCTATCGTATTGCTCTTGCAAAAGATACGTAATAAGCCTACGGATTACAGTTTCAAACATACATACACAAATGCCGATCAAAAACATAACCCTCACTTTTGCTTCGCCGTAGTCGGGTAAAATAAATAAAAAATCATAAAGGCGCATAAAAAAATAACAAATAAGTAGGTATAAAAGTAAAAATAAATATAACACGGTCAACTTAACTGTGCACCCGGTGCTGTGACGTCACTCTGAGTTTCGAATCCCGCTATTGGCGCACGAGGCGTGCGGGGCGCCGCGCCGGTACCAGGGCGAGCATTCCAGCGAGGTGCACAGTTAAGTTGGCCGGTGAATATTAAACTCATATTGATTTCACCAGCACGTTGCGCGTACGTTCAACGTGCTGGCGAAATCAATATGATGATTATTGACGATTCTAGTCTCTGGTCTGTTTATTGAAGATTGTCGATGACAGCTTTAGTGAAGTCTGTGGTCGAGGAATGCCCGCCAATGTCCTTTGTCCTCACTTTGCCGTCTGTCAATACCTTCTTAATAGCACATTTGATCACCTGTGAGTAGCATTGTAAGTTTAAGTGTGCGAGGAGGTTGGCTGAGCAGAGCAGCATAGCAGTCGGGTTAGCAATATTCTTACCGACTGCGTCCTTGTAGGTATGGCGAGCTCCCTGCTCGAAAACTGCACACTCCGCGCTGTACGAAGCCCCAGGAACCAAGCCGGCGCCCCCCACCAACCCGCTGGTGAGGTTATCCATAATACTACCATACAAATTCGGTAGCACCACCACATCGAATTGGTGCGGATTGGAAACCATCTGCATCGAAGCGTTATCCACAATCATCGGCTCGAATTCGCGACGAGGATACAGTTTCGAGATTTTCTCGCAGCTGCGGAGGAAAAGGCCATCTGATAGTTTTTGGATGTTAGCCTTGTGGACTGCGGTCACCTTCTTACGGCCCATTTTCACGGCGAAGTCGAATGCGAACTTGGCGATACGCTCCGACCGACGTGCCGTGATGATCTTCAGGCATTCAGTCACGCCTTTCACGTTCTCATGCTCTAAGGCCGAGTACTCCCCTTCGGTCTGCTCTCTGACGATGAAGCAATCGATTTTCTTGTGGCGAGTCTTGATGTTCGGCAGAGTCTTGGCATGGACCACGTTGGCAAACAAGTCCAGCGCTCTACGTAGTTTCAAGTTCAAGGGTTGGGGGTCGTCGCTGGTTATGACTATTGGGCTGTCGAGGACGCCCTTGATAGCAACCTTGTTCGTAGATATGGACTTGACGACATCTTTCAGCGGCGCGCTCCCTTGAGGGTTCATCTCGGAGAAGACAATCTGCTCGAAGTCAACTGGACAGTCTGCCGCCTTGAAGAGTTCCTGTACGCAGTTCATGAGTTCAGGTCCGATTCCATCGCCAGGAATCATTGTGCACTTGATACGGCCTCTCGTACAGGTTTGCATGGTGTACAAATTCTCTGAGTTTTCCGAGGTGGTGTGGAGACCTCTGTTCGCATGAATCAAGGATCCCTGCAGCAGGACACGGCACACATTTCTTATAAAAAGGGACATCCTCGATTTTTGCTGAAGCACCTTTTGATTAGAGATGGTTATAAATAAAACGCCTATTGATATGGTTTTAAAAAACTAAAATTATTTTGAATAACATTTTTATCATAACATTTTTAGTAGTATTGTCATAAAATAGTTTTAAAGCTCCCATTTTTCGTATTCGAGGTTTTTCGAATGTTACTATTAATATTTAGTTAGTACATAACATCATGTTCACGCCTATTTCCCCGAAAAGGAGTCTGGCATTGTGCCCGATTGATGGCTATATTTGACTTAAGGCGTATACATTCCCCAATGATAACGCAGTACTGGCCGTGCGCCCGCTCGGAGCCAGAATATCAATATCGAACCACCTTTGGAGTGTTTTGTTTGCAAAATATTCTTTGATTTACAAATGCTATTTCATTTATAAAGAAATTCTAGCCATAAATTTATCTGTATAAAAATATTTTTGAATAAACATATCGTTTTGGAGGAGTATCCAAAAGATGCGAAAAAATGTCGTGTTGTTAATCTATTTTTTAAAGTAAAACTTTATGTTACACGAAAAAACTATGTTTCACAAATCATATACATCACATCACATCATCAGCCTATTAATGTTCCCACTGCTGGGACACAGGCCTCCTCTCTGTGAGACGCAATGGGCCGTTATCCACCACGCGGGCACAGTGCGGGTTGGTAGATGTCACATGTCTTCGAATTATTGGTTCTAGGACATGCCGGTTTCTTCACGATGTTATCCTTCACTGTTTTTGAGAGCAGTGGTGATGAAATATTTTACACAAAGTAAGGCGCCTGCCAGGAACCCACTACCTACAACTTGTAAGTCGCGGCCGATACCACTGGGCCACTACTGCTTCCATAATATACATGACTAAATAGTAAATATATATATTTTTCAAATCTTTTAACCTAGCCGTTACTAATGAGTATGCTTCAGAAATTTAGAAAATAACCGTTTTACGGCACTAAAGCGGTGGAAGGCCCTTAAACATAACTGACCAAATTTGGGTGTACGTGCTCCTCACCCAGCAACTCTTCGGGGGATACAGGCGCGATAGTATGATGTATTTTTTAATTGCAATGTTTGGTTTGATTGCATTTTTTATTGTATATAGCGAGTACTGTCTAATTGTCAGGAAAGGCCATTATCGCATGGGTTCTTTTCGGGCTAATACGAGTTAGACAAACCAACTTCTTCGCTTGTATGTAGGGTCACAACATAATGTAACGAATCACGTTATGTATTGGAGAATAATGTAGGTATACGACATTCCACTAAGCACGTAGTTTTATCTACACGAACAATCAGTCACTCTCACTGTATTTCTCCATAAGTTTTATCACAAACTCACAACTCAATCCAACCCGCCATTTTCTTACTCTCCTCTTTGACTTCTGTCACTTCTTCGCGCCAAAAACTAGTGCTTAGTGTTACGTCAAGTTGACATCTGTCCAAGTCGTTCCAAACCATAGCTCTCATTAGAACGAAATCTTTAGAAGTGCCTACATGTATATTAATGGTATTTTAAGTTGTATTTTTAATTGTATTCTGTTAGTCCTAATATCTTTGTGGTAGTAACATTGCATTGACGTTTTAGCTGTTAAGGTGTTAATTACATAATTTCAATAAATAATAGTTAAAATATTTTCCCATTTTATGGGCAAAAGTTATAAGGTGACAACCCCAACTCGCACTCAAATCTCCCGCCGTGGTGTCACATTTCTGACGCTTGTGACAACTTTAGGTCCTATGATCTATGGTATAGTCATACTATGGAATTAGTAAGTACCATATGCACTTTCTAAGTTTATCTTGGACAGCTGACAACGGTGAAAGAAAACATCGTGGGACTTTTAGTATAGTTAGATATAAGTTTGAAATTATGTATTTAATGCTCTTGTATGCCCTGTATGAGCAGAGGCCTTTGTCCTGCAGGCTGCAGTGGGACAGTTACATGCTGGTATTTATGTAGGTACAACTACTTCATCATCATCGGCCTTTGAATGTGCCCACTGCTGGTACACAGGTCTCCTTTCTGTGAGAAGGAATGGGCTATAATCCACCACGGGAGCCCAGTGTGGATTGGTGGATGTCACATGTCTTTGAATTTTTTGTTCTAGGACTTGCCGGTTTCCTCACGATGTTTTCCTTCACCTTCTCCGAACAACTTGTAAGTCGCGGCCGGAGATTTCCAATTATCTGTCTAACCTTGTACTCGTAGATATAATTGCAGTGAAGCCCTTCTTGAACTACAAAATTACTAGTTAATAATAGCTCTCAATTTACAGTGCAAATGTGTTGCTGGGGATAGGGCTAGATCTAGGGGGCGGCGGGGGGCCACCCTGGCAAATGCCCAGAGCGGCATAAATGAGGGGCGGCCAAACTGCATTAACAGCCCTTTTCATTTCATCAGAAAACCTAACTTATTCATGGTGTGGTGCTAAAATTTTCAAGCTCGCTTCGCTGTCGAATGTTATTGGTTCTTGTTATAAACCCACCGTTAAATAACTTAACATTCATAATGTTGGAAAAATTCTTTGGTGAAATTTTCGAGCATACTTTGTTTTCACTCAGCTCATAATTGTCAAAAAAGCGGCTATAAAACGGCATTTTTATTCATTTGATTATATCCTGAAACATTTACTTCCTTAAAAGGCGTAATTATAAAGGGCGCCAAGGGCAGCAAATATTGTCTATGCCCGGAACGAAGACATTGCTACATCGGCCCCCAACGGCCCGTCACGGCTTAGAGCGCTAGTGTTGCTATTCGCGGCTTAGCGAATACCAAACTTAGATTCGTCGCTAGCACCAGCACTGCGCTCAAGGCTGTATCCTTAGAGAATAGCACTGCTCGGTGGGGAATTTGTTGCGCCACTTCTTTTTTCCAGTTAACTAAAACCACTAAGAAGTGGTGACGGGTTGGCATTTTAGGTGACTGTCTTTATGCAGAACTTTGACGTTCAAAATACAGTTCTGGCTCTTACCTACTTTGTGCTCGTAGCCTAATTTGAATAAATAACTTTTTAATTTCATTGGGACCGTGCCCTTAGTTCATCTGGTTTTCTGGAATAATTCCAGACAAAATATTATGTCAATCTCAGCGGCCACCAAACGACTACCTGCGTTTATGATATCGTATCAAAATTTATCGCAATAATGTTTATCTCTTAATCGCAAATTATGATTAAAAATGCTGAAAATAACTAATAATAAAAAAAATGTTTTCTTTTAAATACATTCTAGCGGTTTCAGAGGGTTGTTTGCTTTTAAAAGTAAATACGGGTCTTCTTCAGTCGGTCCCTCATTACTGGGGATCGTGGTCACTGGTCCTCTTTAAGGTTACACTAGTCGATAATTCTTCCATACAAACGTAGTCTAGGGATTACTCCACTGTTTGACGATGTACGTTCAAAATAAAAAATTATATCAATTTGTCTCATCATTATCTAGCCCTGTAAACAAAAAAGGAAAAAAAATATATTTGAAAGTCATGAGCGTCAAAAATTCCATATTTCAACACTAATTTTATCGCATCTTTGGCCGGCAATAAATACCATATGAAGAAGGAAAATTGCAAAACGGCCACCATACAGGGATAGATTAGTAGTTCAACCATGCAAATAATTTTATTTTGAAAATATACATTTAGTCGTTTTTTCATGATATCTAGGTCTCTCAAAGGTCTGTTTATAAAATTTCGCGCGCTCGTTTCCGTCCTAAATCATCATCCATTTCGCTACAAACTTGCAAAAGTGCTAATTCGTACGCAAACAAGCTTCTTACTGCTCATCACAGCATCTATCTCTTTCGCACGAGTTGTCGGATGAGATTGCAGGCATTATAACCCCGCACACAAAATAGTTCGTGCCGTCGACTAGTGTAACCGTAGTTGTCACCGTGGTTGGTTGGCGATGGACTCCGGTCCAAAGTTGCCATCACCAACTGTTAGAATTTTCACTTGGTCAGACCATCGTTTTGGCGACCGGCCTCGTCTCTTTCCTTCGGTATTGCCAACATTGACCAGCTTTTCAAGGCTGCTATCTCCTCTTCGCATTAAGTGGCCAAAGTAAGTCAAAATACGCTGTAAGCAAACTGTAGACAAACAGGTCTTGATATTGTGAAAGGACAGACACATTTGTGCGTTTGGCTGTCCATGGAATTCGGAGCATCCGCCTCCAGCACCACATTTCGAATGCGTCTATCATCTGTATTTCTCTTGCTCGGATTGTCCACGTCTCAACTCCATAGAGGATAATCGGGCAGACCAGTGCTCTGACCAAACGGGCTTTGGTTTTGAAACTTACACCGCGATTTTTTCAGATGTTCTGGGGACGCGTCATAGCATCTTTAGCCAGTGGCGGCTGGTGGATCACAGTAGTAGTACTAGTAGTAGTGCACTTTGCCGTCTCACTATGATTGTAGTTGTGTTAAATTTACTAAAATTCACAGAAGCCTATGTAAATCGGCAAACCATCTCGCTAGCCACTTCTAATTCGACGCCAACGCCATCTAGTTACGTCGTTGTACAACTTGTAATGTTGGTACTCGACCCGAAGATAAATTTCGTTCGTCAAACATCGCCCGCTCTCGGTAATCTTCGGTTCGCTGGGGCGGCGGACGAGCGTGGTCATATTTTGCCGTGCATTTTTTATTGAACTATCTCTGTCTCACGCGCCAGGCGTTTTCGCTTGTTTCTCGTAGAAGTTGTATGAACTCTCGCCTTGCGCTTTAGCCTACCGCACGGGGAATATTTTTTACAGCAATGTCAGCAATATACGTCTTATTACTTTAGCAAAGAGTTTAAATTGGTTCGTCATAATTTCGTGAATATTGAATAAATCGTTAATCAGATATTATATTTTTTTCTTTTTCTGACCCTATTTAAATTGGTTTTTCATAATTTCGTGAATGTTGAATAGATATTATTAATATATATTTTTTTTTCCGAACCTATTAAAATCTGGCAGTTCAGCGCACGAGTGAACTTAAAGTACAGCCGCCCCTGTCTTTAGCCATGGCTCTCCGTCACTTTATTTCCGGGACGCGGCTGCCTTCATGAATACTAGAGCCCAGATAAATAAAACCGACCACGGTATCGATACCCTGGATGCCATTTTCTTTTTTTTATCGATCGGGTATCACCTACCTTCCACACTTGTAGCTTATATAGGTAACTATTACTAATTTACCTGAACGAAAAAAAACTAATTTCCAGTCAACTACCCTATTGTAGGTACTCCGCTTATTGTAATCCGTTTTTGAAAATGCATTTTGATTTTGAAAGGGTGTAGGTACTTCTGAGGTGGTTTCAATGGCACCACGTCAGAATCTGATGAAAATGGTACCATCGAACTGATCTGATGATGATGCCGGCAGGTAGGTACTGGAACTCCGAAATAAAACTATATATCCTATTCGTGTTTAGGCTTATTAGAATTATCATGAGATGTACTTTGGCTATAAATGATATTCATAGCATTTGAGGTACCAAAACTAAAAAGTTAAAAAATTAAACTAACAAAAAAATTCAACCAACTTCTTTTGTATTTTTTTTTGTGAAATAAATCACTCGTCTCGAGTGGTGTTCGAGGTTAATCAATGTTCGATTTACAAGAAGAACGCGGCAATAGATTTCTGAGTACTCTTGTATAATAAACACCTACATACTGTGAAGATTTAACCTTGGCGATGAGCTAAACTAAACCGTGTTAATAAGAATAACAAATACTCATGCAGAATCGACCTTTGTACCGTTGCAGAAAAAATTGTGAACGAAAATATTGCCAATAATATCTATGGCCATATTCATCATTGGCATTTAACGTGGCAGTGCTGCCAGCCTTTTGGGCACTTTTCGCATTGACAGCATTTCCTTTTTAGGTTAACGTACTGGGTAAAAACGGGACCATATTACTAAGACTCCGCGTCTGTCTGTCTGTCTGTCCGTCTGTCACCAGGCAGTATCTCATGAACATGATTCGCGCTTGTCCACTTTATTAAAGAAACATGAGAGTTAAAATGTTTAGAAACCCACCCAAAACTCAACATAGCGAACCTGATTGGCGCTTGTCCACTTTATTAAAGAAACATGAGAGTTAAAATGTTTAGAAACCCACCCAAAACTCAACATAGCGAACCTGATTGGCGCTTGTCCACTTTTTCAAAGAAACATGAGAGTTAAAATGTTTAGAAACCCACTCAAAACTCAACATAGCGAACCTGATTCGCACTTGTCCACTTTTTTAAAGAAACATGAGAGTTAAAATGTTTAGAAACCCACTCAAAACTCAACATAGCGAACCTGATTCGCGCTTGTCCACTTTTTTAAAGAAACAGAAACATGAGAGTTAAAATGTTTAGAAACCCACTCATAACTCAACACAGCGAACCTGATTCGCGCTTGTCTACTTTTTAAAAAAAACTTAATATTTTATCTTGATTCGGTTTGTTCCTAAACCTATAATTATCTTAATGATACTATTATGCAGATTTAAGAAGGTACTTTAAGTATCTGGTTTTACCGGCAGATAATAATATCAAGCTAACTATTTAGTATTGCAAAGATAAACTTATTTGCAAGGTCAAGCTGTTCAAGGTTTTGCCTCAAAACACGATGGGTGACCGTTGTTTACACATTTAGAACCTTCCGTACAATACCTGAGCGTGAAATATGACTCTTCGTGCTTCTCTTGATCCGGACGCACTACGCTACGGTATGCGGTGTTCGACGCCGGATAAATAAACCTCCTAACTGATAACGCAGCGTATTTTACCGAAGGAGGAAGAAGGAGGGCAATGTGTTTATCAGTCTATGTATGTTTGTTCCTATGTGGCGTTCTAGAGACCAACGCGTTGGCGGAATTGGTTCTTACGTCAATCACTGGCTACATTAAAATTAGAAAATGGCGGCTTTTGGGCGCCATATTGTGGGGGCCTAAATATTTTTCTCTTCTAAACCCATCGTGTGGGGTATCAAAATAAAGGGTTTTAAGAAGTGTTTCCAAAAATATATAATACTTATATGTTTAAAAGTAAAAATAAATAGGTAACTAAAAAGTTATAAATAAAAAAAGTTAATAAAAAAAAACCGGCCAAGTGCGAGTCGGCCTCGCGCACGAAGGGTTCCGTACCATTATCGCAAAAACGCCAGAAAAATCACGTTTGTTGTATGGGAGCCCCACTTAAATATTTATTTTATTCTGTTTTTATAGCGGCAACAGAAATACATCATCTGTGAAAATTTCAACTGTCTAGCTATCACGGTTCATGAGATACAGCCTGGTGACAGACGGACAGAAAGACAGACAGACGGATCGTGGAGTCTTAGTAATAATAGGGTCCCGTTTTTACCCTTTGGGTACGGAACCTTAAAAACAAAAAACCCGACTGCTTGAAAAGCGAACTAAAAAGACGTAAACAAGGAGAAAATCTTGCTGTGCAGTCGGAGTGAAGGTACATCTGGTTTTGGCCAGCCAGCTCGCGAATATGTATCCTCCGACTGCACAACATGATTTTCTCCTTGTTTACGTTTTTTTTTTTTTTTTTTTTTATTATCTATAGGCTTGCGCTTGACCACTATCTCACCTGATGGTAAGCGATGATATGGTCGACGATGAAGCACGCTTGCCTAGAAGTAACCTATTCACTCTTGACTTAAAGACCCCTAGATTGTAGCTATCGGGAAACACAGATTCCGGCAGGGAATTCCACTCTTTAGCAGTACGCATAATAAAAGTATTCCCAAAACGTTTGGTGCATATGGGTGGGATGTCCACCATGTACCGATGACGCATCGCCGTACGTCTGGTAGTCCGATGATGGAACGGGCTGGGCGGAATTAAATCATGCAATTCCATCGCACACTCCCCGAAATGTAACCGATAAAATACCGACAAGCTGGCAACTCGGCGACGATGTTCAAGGCTCTGGAGCTTTGACTTGACCAGTCTACGTCTACGTCGGTTTACGTCTTTTTTAGTTCGCTTTTCAAGCAGTACGGTTTTTGGTTTTCTTAATAAACTTTTTTTTGGTTGTAGGATATGCCTCCTGACGATTATTTCCTTCACCTTTTTGAGAATAGTCGTGATGAAATAATTAAACCGGGTAAAGATCCTGACTGATTTCCAACCCATGATCTCAGTCGCGGAGGAGCTCGTGGCTAAATAATAACAGCCGCACGAGTCGATCATCAAGGTTAAGCAACGCTTGACGAGGTCGGTCCGTGGATGGGTGACCATTTCAACATACCGAGTTTCCTCCGTGCCTCGGAAAACACGTTAAGCCGTTGGTCCCGGCTGTCATTTGAAGATCTTTGACAGTCGTTACGGGTAGTCAGAAGCTTGAGATCTGACACCAGTCTTGCCAAGAGGTACCGTGTTACCCAGTTACTGGGTTGTGGAGGTCAGATAGGCAGTCGCTCCATGTAAAACACTGGTACTTAGCTGAATCCGGTTAGACTGGAAGCCGACCCCAATATAGTTGGGAAAAGGCTAGGCAGATGATGATGATCTCAGTCGCGGTTTGCACTACTAGGCTTCCACTACTCCACATATCCTATGCAGGCAGATGGTGGCAATTTCAAAACAAAACGTTTAGGGAGTAACTACTGCCATAGTTCCATACACAATACATTTATATAACTTAATCATTATCAAATAGGAAGATAATTAAGGCAGATAAAGGCAAGGCCGACGATAAGATAGCGTAGATTTGGCACAAGTCTGGCGTGATAAATGGCGTCTGGTCTATAAGGTGAAAGGTCTGCCAACCCTACCCTATTAACCTTCCTGCCTATCCTACTTACCTACCTACCATTTTTGTTTCTATAGTCATCATTCTTTCGTCGAGAATCTTAACACCGCCATTCAGAAAAGGACTTCAAATGCACAACGCCATCTATCGAATATCGAGTTCAACTGTCCGAGTATCTGAATTGCGTGTGTTGTGATAATTTTACGGACAGACAGACAGACATGTCGAATCAATAAGTTTTCCGATTTTTGCCATTTGGCTACGGAACCCTAAAAACGTAAGAGATTTTGTCTTTCGTTGACTTACGTCGAAAAAATCACCAACCTAAGCCATATTTACGTATATATTTTCCTTATAATCTGCAGTAGCCGTGTATCCGACTAATAAAATAGCGAGGCCATATGTTTACGAATTACATGTCTCACGGACATGATCACAAATGACAGGCGACTGCCGTAGTTAAAGCTATGCTATAGACAGATATGAAGTAAAAGGCCTACGGTCATTGAAGTATTTTTTTTTTCTCAAACATGCTTGGAAATTTGAGCATTATTTTGACAACCTTCTTCGAGATAAATCAAAATTGCTGTACTGGCCAAATACAAGCGAGCAGCGGCCGGCAAAAGTCGTATGAAAATCCATATCTGTCGTGTTAAGCGGCCAAATAAATTACATAGAAAACTCATATCTGTCGTGTAATTTAAAAATGGAACGATCTTTTACTCCGAAACATGACAACCAAGGAGGTAACTTATGAAAGGTTTTATTTAAATTTCGAACTGGCTTTCAAATAGAAAGCTTTTTATTGAAAAAACAAATGAACACTATAACGGGGGAAAATTATTGTTGTTCGTCATTGATTTTGAAAAGTAATTGTGTTTGACAAAATGAGTTCTAGGTACTAATTAGTTTTAATTTCCGCGCATTATTTGAGAAAAGTAATATACAAGCCTTGGCCGCAACTAGGCATTGATGGACTTACGTATGTGTGCCTCGGCTTCGCCTCGGCCCACATTTACACGTTCGTCCATCAATGCCTCTTTTGCTGGCCACTGCAGTAATGTACGAAATCCGACTGCCGAAGGAGGGTAATATGTTTTTCAGTCTATTTATGTATGTTTGTTCCTATGTGCCGTTCTAGAGACCAAACGCGTTGGCCGATTTTGATGATTCTTACGTCAATCGATTCGTCTTAACGTTGCGGGTGTCACTAGCTACATTAAAATTGGAAAACAGAAAAATTGCGGGCGCCATATTGTAGGGCCCAATGATTTTTTTCGGTTTGATTTTCGTCGTGTCAGGTATCAAAATAAAGTCTTTTAAGAGGTGATTTCGAAAATATATAACACTTAAATGTTTAAATGTACCTGAACCGGAAAAAAAATGTTACCTAATAAAAAAAGTTAATGAAATCAAAAAATCCGAATGCAAAGATGTAAACAAGAAGAATCTTTTTTTTAAACACTGTCCCACTACTGGTAAAAGATTCCTTCCACTTTGCCTAGTCTGTTCTAGGACATGCCGGTTATCTCACGATGTTTTCCTTCACCATTTTGAGAGCAGTGATGATGAAATAATTGACACAAAGTAAAGCGCCTGCCGGTTCGACCTACAACTTGTATGTCGCGGCCGTTACCACAGGGCCACGACTTCTCATCACACATATTTAATTTTTAATGAAAGACATACATCGCTTCCTTATCGCACTTCTGCTTCGCTTTTTATGTAGCAGAGGTTTTAAATATAATACTCGTAAATTGCAAAAAAATCATATCTGTTCAACACACCGAAGTTTTTTGCCCGATAAGTTCAAAGGCCATTTTTTATGTTTACTTATTAGGTCTGTCTGACATTGCCTGTTTAAAAAGCACTTATGCATAAAAATAATTTATCGGAATTTATAATTGGCGATGAATTTCGTTGCTTTAGGAACTACAAACGTAAATATATATATTATTATAAGTGTATTAATTAGGACCTGTGTTTTGATCCGTAGATGATGAGGTAAAGAGGGCATAGAGCACCAACTTTATTTATTTCCTCGCCCAATATTGGAACAATTTAAAAGATATTCCCTAAACTGAAAAATAAAGATATATACTATGTCCCTACGTTTTCCTTTTTGATGATGTATTATCGTTAGAAGAACTAGAACCCTCATAAATTGCGCTGTCAACCGAGGCTTTTTCAAAAAGGAAAACATAGGGGTACAGTATATATATCTTTCTTTTTCAGTTTATGGAATATGTTATAAATTGGTCTAATATTGGAGGAGGAAGTAGACGAGAGCCAAACCTCGAATTATAAGTTTTCAGTTAGGAAATTCGGTCGGAGCTCTCTGCCCAAATTTCCTCTTAACTCAACCATAATATGCTAACCAATGGTTTAAAATTTCAGTAAAATGCGCGCTTTCATCAATTGTTAGCCTCACAAATTATCAAATAAATTGGAAAGTCAATCATTTGGCCACTTGTTGGACCAACAATTGATGACGAAGCACGTTTTGCTGAAATTTGAAACCGTTGCTTACTATGTTTAACTATTATGTAAGAATCGTAGCGTTCTGTAGTTTCTGCTTACCCCCATGGGGAAAAGGCGTGAGTGTAGGTATGCTAGTAGCGATCCCCCACGGCTTTGCACGGATGTAATTTAATTTCCAGTAGATTTTCCAAAATAATAACCATACAAGTTTTGTTAAGAGAGGATCTCGTGGCTAAATAATAACAGCCGCACGGGTCGATCATCAAGGTTAAGCAACGCTTGACGTGATCGGTCCGTGGATGGGTGACCATTTCAACATACCGAGTTTCCTCCGTGCCTCGGAAAGCACGTTAAGCCGTTGGTCCCGGCTGTCATTTGAAGATCTTTGACAGTCGTTACTGGTAGTCAGAAGCTTGAGATCTGACACCAGTCTTGTCAAGGGGTACCGTGTTGCCCAGTTACTGGGTTGTGGAGGTGAGATAGGCAGTCGCTCCATGTAAAACACTGGTACTCAGCTGAATCCGGTAAGACTGGAAGCCAACCCCAATATAGTTGGGAAAAGTCTAGGCAGACAGACAAGTTTTGTTAAGACTCTTACGAAAACCACAAAAAGGGAACGCGTAGCAACCGTTCGAACTGGCCATATCTTTAACTTTAAATCCCTGTTTTTTTTCCTTTCATCAACACTATAAGCCGTTAGATCAATTTAGGAAATTAACTATTGTAATCTTTTTCTATTTGTAGAGCTACAAAATAGAAACAATTGTTTTTCAATACAGTTGTTAAACATGGCGTACTTTCAGAGGCTATAATTATGATTGGAAAGTTAAATCTTACGCATAGGCATCTTTCTGTTACGCGGTCGTGACTTTTGTTTACGAGCTCGATCATTATGTTTGCAGTTTAGTTTTAAATTTATAAGGAATTTAAAAAAGTTTAGTAGCAAGGAGTTTTCAAACATAGAATAAAATGGGATAGATTTTCTACGAGGAAAAATGAATGATTCCGTACGTTTTAGCATTGAATTCTCTTTTTTTTTTTTATAGTTGTTTAATATATTTAATTACCAGTTTTAAGTTAATTATTTTCACATCAACGTTTGTCAAAAATCGAATAGGCTGTATAGGCTGTTTTCGTTAAAAAAAAAAATATGTCCAGTTGCAAAAACGCGCCATTATTATAAATTTATAAGTCAATTTAAAAAAGTTTAGTAGCAAGGAGTTTTCATACATAGAATAAAATGGGATACGATTTTATACGAGGCAAAATTAATAATTCCGTACGTTTTAGCATTGAATTCACATTTTTTTTTTTAAAAGTTAATTATTTTCACATCAACGTTTGTCAAAAATCGAATAGGCTGTATAGGCTGTTTTCTTTGTAAAAAATATGTCCAGTTGCAAAAACGCGCCATATTGAAAATTTTATTTTTTGTGAATAAAAAAATCGAATTCTTTGATTTGTTTTTACTGTTTCTCACAACTGTATTGAAAAACGTCGTGTGATACACGGGTGTGTAGGTTATTGCAAACTCGTGTCATTAAAAACCCTCGCCTTCGGCTCGGGCTTGTTAATGACAGCTCATTTGCAATAACCTACTTCCCACCCTTGTATCACAATGTACTATTTTAATCTTTCGATAAACGTGAATCGTAATTGTATAATTTAAATGACTAAAGAGTCTGTTTCTATTAATATCTTTTGAGAAATAATTCAGACAAAGGGCCTTGATCCAAGCTAAAATTACATTTTATCATCGACAATGTTTGTTAAAAAATTGCAATGTATGAGCTTGACATGCGCTGATATGTCACGTAATCAATCCCGACAGATGGACTGCATTTCAACTGCACTCCGACTGCAAATTTGCAGTTTCAATGCAGTTCGTACGACTGCAATAGCAGTTCCAACGACAACTGCACGCCAACTGCACAACGACTGCAATCGGACTGCATGATTGGTATGCAGTTTTATTGCAATATAAGGTTTAAGCTGACATGGTAAGTTCTGGTAGTAGCGGCATCGTGCGTGAAATACGAGTGAGGAAGAGGGTAGACAGATATGTCACCTCGTAAATATCACCCACCCGCAAAGACTTTAGTTCTCGTGATCGTGGCGCTTGCAACGGTGCCGAAATATCGAGCTCTCAACAAATATCTTAATATACATGGTAAATATCCCGAAACAAATATTAATTCTAGTTTTATTGCAGTCGTACTAACCGCATTCAAACTGCAAATTTGCAGTCGGAGTGCAGTTGAAATGCAGTTTGTCTGTCAAAGATCATTACATTTTGGCATTTCGACAATCGCTTCGCATAGAATGACGCTTTCTATTATTGGTAGCCTCGCGCTTGACCACTATCTCGCCTGATGGTAAGCGATGATGTGGTCGACGATGTACCGCGCTTACCTAGAAGAAACCTATTCACTCTTGACTTAAAGATGCCCAGGTTGTAGCCAACAGGAAATACAGACTCTAGCAGGGAATTCCACTCCTTAGCTGTACGCATAATAAAAGTATTCCCAAAACGTTTGGTGAAAACACATTTATTTGACACAAGCCACTAGAGCACACAAAATAAACAAAAAAATAAAACTTGAGAGAGAAAACAATATAAATGGACTCAAAGTTTTTGAGACAATCACTATAGAATATCTCTGCCTATACCTTTGTGGAAATCAGGCGTGATGATACGTTCAAAATTTAATCCATTACGAATTGGTACCGGTAGTGGACAAATATTACAAATCCAATTTATTTTGATCCTCCTAAACAGCGCTGCTTGCGAACACACGAAGATCCACTTAGTGAAATTCAATACATATTTTAGTTCTTGTATTTGACGTGTGTCAACGTATGCTGGTGATTTCTAAATTGCTTGTGACAACTCACAATCGATTTAGTTTATAAATATTATATGAAGACCTTGGCCTTTTGTTAGAGTTAGAACTGTTGTACAAAATCAATAGCATTATGGTCTTCTATTTTAACATAAACATCAGTTTTGTATGGCTTGAAAGGTTCGCAATAAAAAACTTTTTAGCAAAAAAATGTATAGTGCTTAAAGATAAAAGTAGGTACTTACTCGCTAATAATAGTGTTTAAGGTTACACTTGTCGAAAATTCTTCCATACAAACGTAGTCTCTGGATTATTCCACTTTTTGACGATGTTCGTTCAAAATAAAAAGATATAAATTTGTCTTATCATTATCTAGCCCTGTATGGATGCAAAAAAGTAAAAAAAAAAAATGTTTGAAAGTTATGAGCGTCGAAAGTTCCACATTTCGACACTAATTTTAACGCATTTTTTGGGCGCGAATAAATACCATAAGAAGACGGAAAATTGCAAAACGGCCTCCATACAGGGATAGGTTAGTAGTTCAACAATGCAAATAATTTTATTTTGAACTGCCAAAGGTCTGTTTATAAATTTCGCGCGCTCGGTTTCGTCCTAAATCATTATCCATTTCGCTACAAATTTGCAAAAGTATGTATTCGTACGCGAACTAGCTTCCTACTGCTCATCACAGCATCTATCTATCTTCCGCACGTGTTGTCGGATGATATAAAATGCATTTTAATTTAACCCCGCGCACAAAATAGTTCGTGCCGTCGACTAGTGTACCCTTAATAGTTTCTACTCGAATCTTAGTATTGAAATACAATCGACTTCAGATTAAGTAAAGTTCGTAAGGCACTGTCACAGATATCCCTCAGTAGCTGATGCTAAAATGAGAATCACGTCTAACCAGCTAGTCGTAATTTTTTGGAAAAAATCTATGTTTCATTAGCCTATTTTCTTAATAATTTGATCTACGAACATTTTGAGTTTTATTCGTAAACTATAGTGTAATTAATTTGTAAACTTACGTCTAACACTGAAAAAAAAAACGACAATTGCACCAAAACCGCCGGGCGTATTTTAATGAAATTTGCAACATCTCAAAGACAATCTAACTATCAAAATTTTGATCGACGGTTTTTTTTTCATAGAATAATAAGGAAAGTAAAAAAACTACAGAATTTTGGGTCGCGCGGGTGTGAAACGAGTGTGCGTTTTGTTCCGTCAAGGTCGTTGGCTACTGTCGTCGTCCTAAGTATGGAGATTAATATGGTTTTTTCATTACTCATACTCTGAAAGTAGGTCTTAAGTTGCCTGAGGAGCGGGTTGAAAGTAATACTTTTCAGTCCTAGAGAGAATCGCTTTCAACTGACAGCTGTCAAATTATTTAAAAAAAAAACTAGTTCCTTTTCACATATCTATTGAACCATGTTCCAACTTTCTATACAACCACGAAGTAAAATGAAACAACTTAAAGTTAAGTATTGATTAAAGAATGTATATTTTTTAAATAACTTTATTATAATTTAGTTTCAACAATTTCTTTAAAATAACTTAGATTTGGGCAAAATATTTACCATTTTTTCAATGATGAAAATAAAAAATAATGGCTGAATAGCAGGCCGACCACAGAAAAAAAAACAAATAAAATAGGCGGGAAAGCGGCAATAATTTTTTCTTTAGCTAATTCATGTTTTTATTTTTATTTCCTTGTATTTGTAATGAAAAGCACAGTGTTTACCTCGGGTTAAAGACTTATTTAGTCCCTCGAACTATTTGGCGCCCTCACTTCGTTCCGGGCGCCAAACCCCGTCTCGGGACTAAATAAGTTACTTTCACCCCTAGGATAACAATGTACTATTGTGTCCATGCCATCTACCTACTCTACCCATAGACATTTAGGTTGTGCGTAGTTCGACAGCTGGCTCTACCTTAATAAATAAGTAGGTAATTTTATTATGTTAATTTTCATACAATATGCGTGATCACACACATTTACCTCGCACACGTGTACCTTAGTTTCGTAGTACGTACCTACTTAATAAGGTAAATAAGATATTTGTGCGTGAAGAAGGAAAAACAATCTACCTTTAGGAATAACTAACTTTTTCTCGTGGTTTATCCCAGAAACAGTGATGTTTAGTCCGGGATAAAAGGCCTATAACAATTAGCGACAGTTTAGCATCCCTTCAGTGAAGGAATGCTTGTATTTGGATCAGTAAGAGCTCTTACACACCACGTTTTTTTCAGGCGTCGTCGATGCGCTACACACGTTCATAAAATTTTAGTATGCAGAATACGACTTTTTCGCTGTCGACGCGCTACTACCCCGGAGTTACATCGACACAAACGCGCTGTCACAGCGCGTCACTTTAGCTGCAAACACACAAGTAAAGCGCGTTTTAATCGGTGACTTGCCGACCGCGACAGCGCGACCAGTATTGCCAGTGACAGATAGTTAAATGTTACATGATACATCTCAAAAAGTTACGTTTTCATGAGAAAAGTTACATTACCTTATTTTATGTGGAAAATGACACTAAGGCTTAACACGCTTTGCGATTTTTTGTCCGCGTACTGAATCTGACTAACACGCACTGCTGATAAAATTCCGCGCGATTTTTGTATCTGTCTACCTGTTCGTAGATTTAAAATGTTCGCGCGAATCGGTGGGATGTATTCTGTGGCAAAACACGGATTTCATGCGGTATTATTTCCGCGCGAATTTATTTAACGCAATGCGTGCACAGTAACAGGATAGTCGGAAAAAATTCGCGCGAATAAAAATCGCAGTGCGTGCTAAGCCAAATACGCTCACTCACTCGCCGGAGTAAGCGGGATGGAAGATTTAAAATTATACGTGACTGAGTGAGTTAATAAACAAAACGTCAATTTATGTGTCACAAAATCAGGTGCGACAACGCGACGAACGAAAACTTCCTTAGATGCGTTCCGTTTCACGACACTTTTTTGTTTGCTGGCAAATATTGCGATATTTTTATTAAGTCCTAGAAGTTACGTAAAAGTTACATTTTGAGTCGTGTTACATCGAGGTTACATGAGAAGGTCAAAAGTTACGTAAAATGTAACAAAAGTTACGTTCTGGCAACGCTGAGCGCGACACACGCTCATTCGCACGCGTTTTACTTTGCAAAGAGAATTGCTCACGCGCGTCTGTAGCGCGTTTCTCGTGAGTTTGCAGCGCATTCGCTAGTTATCTGCCTCTTTCAAGTTTAGCAGCGCCGACAACGCGCCTGAAAAAAACACCGTGTGTAAGAGCTCTAAGTACTTCCAGAGATTATTCTTTACTAACGTATAAAGCTCCGTCAAGATAATTGAGCACCCGAAATGTCAAACACACCCTGGTATAGAAACAGTTTGTCATCGAGTATACTGCATAGAGTGCGAGATAGGACGATGCGACAAACGTAAGCGAGTGAAAGAGACAGTTATACAATGCTATCTTCACCTCCAACATTGATACAAAAACAGCTACTGCGCAGGCTGGGAGTCGAACGACAGAGTGACATTGACATTTCGGGTGCACAGTTATCATGACCCAGCTATAGACAGACAATTTATCCTCTTTATATTATTAGTGTAGATTTGAATTACAAGGGGATAAAGATAAAGTGGTATTCTATCACTGAACACTGTTTTCAAATTTAAAATTATGGCGTTGACATGCTCTGCCAAAATGTCACATGATCCCTAACAATTTCGCATTTCGAAGTTGGCTGCAAGACCCTGCGCAGTAGCTATTTTTGTGTCAATGTTGAAGGTGAAGATAGCATTGTATAACTGTCTCTTTCACTCGCTTACGTTTGTCGCATCGTCCTATCTCGCTTACTGTAAGCAGTATACTCGATGACAAACTGTTTCTTGCGCCGTTCGCAGAGCCTACTTCAGAGACACAAATATGCGCTGTGACTATTATACGCCCATACCATAGTACAATAGTGGCCATAGTAACAGGGTGCTATTATTTACCTCGTGTCTTCCAATGCCCCGTGAAACAGTGAATTATTCTTTAATAAGTCAAGTGACAATGAAATTAATAAACTGCGAATAATGGCACCACATCTGATTCAATATTAGTCTGAACAATTAATTTGACATGCTTAATTAATATTTTTCACTCATATTATTAAGTGGATGGACTAGCGAAATACCACTGGCTTCGAATAGTATTTTTTTGAATTTATATTTTTTAAATATTTCAATTAATATTAACATTTTTTTTCTAATAACTGACTCTGGAAAATGCACAAGATGTGCGAAGCTAAACTCCTATAAAGAGAATAAAAAATAAAAAAAATCTGATAAAATATTTGAAGGCGAATTGTCCTTCTGTCGAAAATATCACGAAACAAAAATATATTTAAAAAAAAAACAAAACATTCGAGTTCAAATTTGAAAATTGAATAGAGAATTCGAATGTTCCTTTGAATTTGCCCTGACACGTGCCATAAAGGTACTGTCAAATCTCAAGTTAAACAAAAATCACCGTTCAACCGTTCCACATTGACCTTAATTTACGTCGATATCTCAGACCAAATATTTTTTATTTAGTCTGAGGTCGATATGTGATTTGCTATTAAATTAAATTTGAAAGATAAGCCATGAAGCTACATATAAACAGACCGTTATCGTTTTATATACACGAGTAAAATATAATACAAACAATGCTGAATCAATACGAGCAGTACCTGCTTAATAATGGAAACTTTTGGGCATTTACCCAGTTGTTGCTTTTAAGTGAAAACTACATCGGAACTAATTAATGTACCGTGTACATATACTTACCACATAATTATATTATCTATATTAAAAATGTTAGCTTGCCTGTGTGGCAGTCTGTTCTCTATACAGAGGAGAAACAAGCATTGGTGACCACGTTTGACAATATTGCGTTTTAACAATTTCCCACTTACAATCATTAGCCGAAGTATTTCGAATGATATCAATAATGCCTTACATGTTTGAAAACTTCGTCTGTGTGACAAAATTAACGAATAGTGAGCTCGCTTTGCTCGCTCATCGTTTGAATAATCGTGTTGCGAGTCAAATCATCGCTCAAGTTTGAATATCGTCGAATTTGCAAAATGCAATTCATTTGCAAGATGCAATTCATTTGTAAGATATTTATTATGCATGCAAGCAAAACCAAGTGAACAAAACTGTGTATGAAAACATACTTTTACTCGCAAAATAAATAATCATCTACATTTTATTTACATAATATTAACTTCCGTATAAAATATAGGTAATAATGTAAATTTTGAAACACAAAATGCTACACAGTTAAATAAAATAAAATTAAAGTAAGCAGTTCTTACTGCTCTCTTCCATATGCAAATATTAAATCATTAAACACCTTTTTCTGTTATAGAATAATGGCATGCTAATTTAGACACAATTTTATGGAAATGTAAGTGTTAAATCTATACTAATATTATAAAGCTGAAGAGTTTGTTTGTTTGAACGCGCTAATCTCAGGAACTACTGGTTGGAATTGAAAAAATATTTTTGTGTGAGATAGTCCATTTATCGAGGAAGGTTATAGGCTATATAACATCACGCTACGACCAATAGGAGCGGAGCATAAATGAAAAATGTTTGTTTCGGTATGTAGGGTAGATGTGTAGGTAGGTAGCCAGTTGACGGGAGCGAAGCCGCGTGGGACAGCTAGTGTTAATAATTGATTCATCCATATTTATTTTTAGCAACATGTGAATAAAGTAGATTAGGGACTTGTTGGTAAGTTATAAAACTCGTACGGAACACTTGGCGGAAGACGCAGCGTTTGAAGTCCTGCCACTTGGTAGACCGATGACCTGGTCAAGACCGCGGGAATCCACTGGCCGCGAGACGCACCGGTCGTTGTAGCAATACTTGACCTACGTTCAGGAGTTGGACATTTTTTGGCTGAATTGATGATGATGATGGTACACACAAGATTTTTTGTGGATGGTACCCGTCACCTTTTACTTCATACCAAGAGCCCTCGTTTGAAAAACACGTTAAGGCGTATATTCCCCAATGTTAACGCAGTACTGGCCGTGTGTCCGCTCGGAGCCAGAATATCGATATTGAACCTCCTTTTGGACAGTTGTTGCAAAACATTATTTGATTTACATATGCTATTTCAGTTATGAAGAAATTCTAGCCATCGATTTTTTCTTTGTAAAAATATTTTTAAACATCTAAGTCGTTTTGGAGGAGAATCCAAAAGCAGCGAAATAATATCGTGTTGTTAATTATTTTTTTAAAGCAAAGCTATTAGTTACACGAAAAAAACATGTTTCGCAAAATATAATGTACATGAATTAGTAATAAATATATTTATTTTTCATACCTTTTAACCTAGCCGTTACTAAAGGAGTACGCTTTAGAAAGTAACCGTTTTACAACACTAAAGCGGTGCAGTTGGTCCCGGGCCCAGCTGTCAAAGTCGGACAACCAGTAATAAGTTACCAATGGGCGTTTGTGCACTACAAGAAATTTTACTATCCGGCAGTCCGATGAGCATGAAAACAACGGATAATTGGCTTGTGCACTTGTCCATCTTTACTCGAATAGGTGCGGCGCAATCCCATTATTCCCTGTAAAAGCGCAATGTAAATGTGTGTGTGCAAAATGACACTTCGTTCGCAGTGGCCTCTCTGTCTGCGGCGCGCCGCAGCTTACGTACTTTGTAATAACACATTCTTTAAAATCTTAACTCCAAAATTGCAAACACTCAATCCAAAAACCAACCAATAGTGTCTAGAGCCTTGTGCCAATTTTAATATTGATCCAGTTCGATTCTTAGTCTAGCTAGATACATTTTCTACACTACAGTCTACAATTCACTCTATGGAAGCGTAGAAAAATATTCTGGTTAGTATGGATATGCTAATTTCGTAAACAAACGGACAAATAGTTGGTTCGCCGTCTGAATACTAGTAATACGGTATTTAAATGGTCATAGGCAGTATTTTTCCTCTTGTCTTTATTTTTGTTTTGTGCATGTGACGCCTCCGTGTCTCGGCAAGCTCTGAAGTATGCTATGCGAACCATTGCACAAGAAACTGTTTGGCTGTGTTTGGAAAATATTTACAACAATAAATATGTAGTGAATAAACTTGCACTAAAAGTCAAAAAACTTTTAAATTTGACATTTAAAAGACCTCACGCAACACCAGCGCCTCTAGCGGGAAGCCTCTAGCCATCAAATATGGGCAGAGAGCGCCGACTGAATTTCCTTAGTAAAAAGTCATAATTCGAGGTTTGGCTCTCGTCTCTTTTCTCCTCCAATATTGGACCAATTTAAAGGATATTCCATTAACTGGTAAAGTAAGATATATACTATGTCCATATGTTTTCCTTTTTTCATTTATATTTGTCAAATTTGCACACTAAGCCTCTGTTTACAGCGCAATTTTGAGCATTTTTTGAGGGCTCTAGTGCTTCTAAAGATAATGTATCATCAAAAAGAAAAACATAGGGACATAGTATATATCTTTAATTTTCAGTTTACGGAATATCTTTTAAATTGGTCCAATATTGGAGGAGAAAAGAGACGAGAGCCAAACCTCGAATTATGACTTTTTACTAAGGAAATTCAGTCAGCGCTCTCTGCCCCCGTTTCCTCTTAAACCACCACACGGGCGCAGTGCGGGTTGGATGTCACATGTCTTCGAAATTTGTTTTTAGGACATGCCGGTTTCCTCACGAGGTTTTCCTTCACCGTTTTTTAGAGCAGTGGTAATGAAATAATTTACACAAAGTAAAGCGCCTGCCTCTGTTGGAACCCACTCAATAACAATAATTAGTAAATATGTAATTACCTATGTATTTATTTATCCTTAAGCTCATTGTAAACTTTACCGGCAAGCTAAATGCGTCACTGACAATGTAAGTTCGTGACGTCAATGCTCGCCAATCGGAATCGACATTCAAGGCTTGTGGGATTTTGCGGTTTAACTTTGTGGAATATGGTATACTGTTATATTTATTTACATCTCTCATGTTCGGTAAGTAGGTTCTTATTACCTCCAAATGGGGCTTGTAGGTGACTAATTAGCGCTCTAGGGTAATAATGTAGCTAGAAACGCCCTAGGGCGGTAAGTAATTAAAAAAAATACTTCTGTCTGTCAAAAAGTTCGCGTACATCTAACCATCATACTGGCAATAGACATCATGGATTCAGCCCAATGACCAAAGAGGTCGCTTTGCTATTCAGCCTTGTCTTCGTGTGAAGACAAGGCTGAATAGCAGAAGTATTTTTTTTTAATTATGTACCGCCCTAGGGCTGTAAGTAATTTAAAAAAATACTTCTTTCTATCAAAAAGTTCGCGTACATCTAACCATAATACTGGCAATAGACATCACGCATTCAGCCCAATGACCTTTGATATTCAGCCTTGTCTTCGTGTGAGTATAATAGTCATCAATTTTATTCTTGTAATGCCGGTTTTTTTCTACTGACCTCACAATCGAGATGTAAAGCAGAATAGTTAGCTCGGGTGTAAGTACCAATTGCATCCTCGAACTATAGGCGCCCTCGCTGCGCTCGTGCGCCTAAATATCTCGGGCTGCAATTGATGCCTTACAGCCCTTGGCAACTAATCTACTATTAACGCATTTACTAAATCTGACACATTGCTGCTTTTTTTTTCCTTCGCACTACTCGGGCAGGCTAAGGTCTTGGACCATACCGCCACGTCTTCAGTGCATAATATCATTCTTTAGTATGCATTAGAATGCGGATGGAATTAGATTAGATTAGATTCTAATGTTTTTTAGAGTATTTGGCAGCAAATTGTATCGAGTCAGCCTTCCCAGTAAGCTTTGCGGAGGTAGTCAATACTACAATAAAATTCTCCGCTCCACTATCCCGAGATCGCTTCTGTCTATGATTTCACATATTGTCCAGTTGCGTAGACAGTTGAGACACAAAACTACACCAATTTTATATCACATATCCACTAGGAATCAATTTGCAAATAATATTAACAGCCGCTGAACTTCACTCGAAAAAACCCCGCCAAAACTCCCACTTTGCTGCTCTATACAAATGTCATTTGATGTCGAAGATGGCGTTGATCGAAATGCAAAAGTCTTTGGCTTAACCATGTGGCATATGTCAATGCCAGAAATTTTGGATTTTTTGAAAATCGCTTTTATTGATTGAATGTAATTTTGGCCCGTTTTGGTGTAGTTTGGCCGTACCTTAACTCGAATTATTCTTCATGACAACGTAAAACAACACTGAATAAAAAATTAAAAAAGCCCCGGCCCATTATGTTTTCACGCTTTTTAAAGTACATAATTTATCTAGTAGTAGACACGCTTCGATCGACAATCTGTCGAACACGTTATTGTCACGACATCTTGCGAAAACACACCGATTCAAACAGTAAAACGCCCAAAACTTTTGGACGGCTGAACCAATCTTCATCAAAAGTTGCTAAGAACACTCTCGATAATGTCACATTTCAAACAAAAAAACTAAATCAAAATCGGTTAAGTTACCACAGACAGATACACAAGACAGTTTTGTTGATGGAATGTCAACGGTATAGAGCCTCTGGATTATGGTAGTTTGTATATGCCCCTTGTAAATTTTACTTTTGCATGCTTCTAAGAACGAATGCTATAATACTTATGTTACGTAAAAGATAATGCTAATGTGCGTGGCGTGGCTTATAGTACAAAATAAATTAATGCTCGAATCGTATGATAATGAACTAAAACATTTGCATTCCTAACGATAACAATATTAGTCAGAATATTGAAAGAATGAGTCTACGATATGCCGCGTTTTGACACTCGTACATTTCGTACGAGTGTGAAAAAAATACAGTTGTTGTCACTTGTCACTCAAACCAAGCGTTTAAGCGATCCACAGACAACACTTGCGTTACTTGTCTAGCTGTCATGTGAATACGATTAGAAAAGTGAGAGAGAGAGAAACAAAGCGATTGTGCGGCCAGTTGTTACGTTTTGCCAGTATTCTAGTTCGTCTACGTCACAGGCCTTTTTAGGCATAGCACGCACTGCGATTTTTATTCGCGCGAATTATGTTCCGCACATTCTGTGACCTATGGAAATGTATGAAGCTGCACGCACTGCGGCAAAAAAATCGCGCTCAAATAGTACTAAAAAATTCGCGCGAAAAAAACACCGCGAATAAAAATCGCAGTGCGTGCTATGCCTTATGGTTATAATAGCTAGCAACCTGGGGATCTACTCCCTAAGCTCGTTACGGGCGTTTCCTACTCCGTATCACCTACGGACGGATGATTAGAACCCGAACTAAAAATGAATGACAATACAATTTGACAGTTGTACCTACTCCCGATGCGTTTCTACCCGTTCGAATAAATTAACTTATCACTTGTTTTTTTCGCTTCGAAGTTTCTGCGTACTTTCGGACGGGGCCGTAAATTCGTTGACGGTGATAGGGAGTAGACCCCCTGGGCCGAAGCCCAACTACGGATTTCTTTAAAAAACATTACCTGATTATACAAGATAGTACTACTACACAAATTAATGTCTGCAAAATATTTTACGCTATCTCTTATCGTAAGCCTTACGCTGATAGCTAATCTATATAAAACAACACACTCTATGCGTTCATTTTAAAAAGTAGCCATTTTATACAACTGTCAAAGATTGACAGTTTTAGTGACGTATCCAATGATATTCTAGTAAACAGGTATGTTATGAGCGCGTATTGTGAAGACTCGAATACGTCCTAATTGGGACGTATAGTCTTTAGTCTATGTCACGCATGGCAAAGAGCGATACGCTTTGTTAAAACAAAAACGAAATTTAAATAATGCCATCGTGTGTATTTAGAAAGTGCACCAATTGATACCAAAATACATAAAACCAGAAGGGATCTCATACCTTATGTAAGTACGCAATACACCTCAATTTACAATTTTTTTATTTTTTATTTTCTAATCTTCTGATATTTGGAGGTTAGAAAAGAAAAAAACATTGGTGGTCAGAATAATGCAATAATGTTTGTTTACATTCACACGCAAGTGAAAAACACTAGCTGTCTCTTTTTTTCTTGTTGGTTTTATCAAGCCATCCTTTTCGACTTATATTGAAATGTCAGATGAATGAAAAGGTGTATGTGTGCTGCCGCTGCTGCGCGAAACACTTTTTTCGGTTGTTTTGTGAGTGTATAACGTATCTGTTTACTAGTATATCATTGGACGTATCGATGTTATGAAATATGGATACAATAGACGTATAGAAGTGGGAGGAGGCGAGGCTTTTAGTACCGGCTATCATTTTAGAGGAAATGTGGGTAGAGAGCCACTGAATTCCCTAAGTTAAACGTCATAATTTGAGGTTTGGCTCTGGCCTATTTCATCCTCCAATATTGAACCAGTTTAAAAGATATTCCATAAACTGAAAAAGAAAAATATACTATGCCCCTATGTTTTCCTTTTTTTAATGATACATTATCTTTAGAAGCACTAGAACCCTCAAAAATGCTTAAAATTGTGCTGTCAACAGAGGCTTTGATAAGGTTACATTCAAGTGGATTGAATTATAATACCACTAATAAATAATACCACTAATTTCTCAGGTTAGACAGACTGACATAAAAACAGATTATGCATGTATAGCTCTTTACATTATAGATCATTCATTATGATATAAAAAACTTACACCTACATTCGTATCTCAGAAACGGATAAACCGTTTTGGGTGAGCGTTTCCTTTCCGATAACAAATTTCTATTATCTTTAAACTTTTCTTTATCTTTGTGTTTTGATGGAGTTTTTACAAATATGTACAAAGATCTTATATATAATCTATACTAATATTATAAAGAGGAAAGATTTTTTCGTTTGTTTGTACCGAATAGGCTCCGAAACTACTGGGACGATTTGAAAAATTATTTCACCAATAGAAAGCTACATTATTCCTGAGTGACATAGGCTATTTTTTATTCCCGAAAATTTCTTTTATTCGAAGTATTTCATCTTTCTATACGGCCTGGTTGAGAAGCGGTGGCCCACTGGTTATGACCCTGACTTACGAGTTGTTGGTCGTGGGTTCGAACCCAGGCAGGCGCATTACTTTGTGTAAATTATTTCATTACCACTGCTCTCAAAACGGTGAAGGAAAACATCGTGAGGAAACCGGCATGTCCTAGATTTAAAAAATCGAAGACGTGATATCTACCAATCCGCACTGGGCCCGCGTGGTGGATTACGACCCATTCCCTCTCACAGAGAGGAGACCTGTGTTCCAGCAGTGGGAACATTGAAAGGCTGATGATGATGATGATGATACAGCCTGGTTACATTTCTTTATCTTCATCATTAATTCTATACTAATATTATAAATGCGATAGTTTGGATGGTTATGCATGTTTGTTACTCAATCACGACAGAACCGCTGACCGAATGTGAGTGAAATAGTCTGGCATAGTACATTGGTTACTTTTGTAAAATTATTCTTCTCGCTCAAGTATACTAGTTAGTTAATACTTACATTTACAATAGTTTGGATTCACTCGGTTGGTACATCATTCATATAAATATTTGCGTACGAATGAGGTGGATAATAATTTACAACGGACATATTTCTCTCTCTCATCGCTGAGATCCTGTCTCTGTAGTGTTAAGGTGCAAATAAGAGTGACATCGCATTCCAGCGACGTGAAGACTTATATCAGTTTTCAACTCTGTTTCAGATGCAGTTATAAATTGTTTGACTTCAAAACATTTGTTAATAAAATTATAATTATCATAATTCCAGGCAAAAGAACGAGGTGATTGATACAAGAAGAGAGGGCCTGTGCTCAGCAGCGGGCGAAGTCGGACTGTGGAATTGTGGATGATCATGATGATGATTTCAGAATTTACACATTGCTTTTGAACATATTATTATTGTTTATTAGGCATTCATATAAAATTCATGACCAATACCATTATGAGATATTTAGATACAACATTATACTACGCGGAGTCAATACAGTAGATGAGTCTTAGCTAGCCTTGCCAAGTCTACTATTTTGATATTAGTGTAATTTAAAAATACCACTAATACTGATACCTATATTAGTTACAATATTATAATATTTCCTGGCGAATATATTAGTGTTACCTAATCTTGAGAAATATCGGTATTAACCTATCTCTAAATGTGTCAATTTTAGTTCCTGAGACCCTCGAGCGGGGCGCTATGAATCGGCAAAAATATCAACTGTCATTTCATCTAATATATTTAGTCCAGCGTACTTGTATGTAGAGGTCAGTGATTAAACTGCAAAATAAGAACAGACTGTTATAATCACAAAGTTACTGCGTCTTGGCGGGAAAGAGATAACACCCCAAAAAAAGTATATATTTGAGTTCACAGATAAAATAATATTATCAGTATGTATATTTGTTATTATATGTTCAAAAGATTGTGTTTTTACTTAATTAAAAATAAATGCGAAAATAAATTATTCTTATTCCTAACTGGATATTTATTACTTATCTTTAAGAATGACAAAAAAATTGACAATCCATACTTACAAAAGACGAAAGTCATTTTTATTTTATTTTTGAATGATTTGGAATTTTGATTATTTATATTATGATTTTGATTTCTGTCAATTTTTTTAAATGTTTTTTTTTTTTATAATATTTTTTTATTTTTATTTTTTATCTAGTTTTTGTGATTTGGATTGTATAATTTATAGTTATCTCAGGGCGGCAATGTTACAATTTGTGTTATGTACGCCGTACTTGTCATATGCATTAGTCCAATCGTTGTTTTGATTGTTTTGTCGATGCATGTGATGTGGCTGTGCTATATTTCAAATAAATAAATAAAGTCCAGTACAGATAAATAAAATCAGTCTGTCTGTTTGTAACCTTTCCATCTCTTAAACGACTCTATAGGTTTGGATGAATGACTTGGCACACGGGTAGGGTTTTCGAAAATTTTAAAGTCCTGACTTAGGTTACACTAGTCAACGGCACGAACTATTATGTGCGCGGGGTTAAAATGCATTTTATATCAACCGACAACACGTGCAGAAGAGATAGATGCTGTGATGAGCAGTAGGAAGCTAGTTCGCGTACGAATACACACTTTTGCAAATTTGTAGCGAAATGGATAATGATTTAGGACGAAACCAAGCGCGCGAAATTTTATAAACAGACTTTTGGGAGTCTGGATATCATGAAAAAACGACTAAACGTATCTGTTCAAAATAAAATTATTTGTATTTTTGAACTACTAATCTATCCCAGTATGGTGACCGTTTTGCAATTTTCCGTCTTCTTATGGTATTTATTCGCGCTCAAAAATGCGTTAAAATTAGTGTCGAAATGTGGAACTTTCGACGCTCATAACTTTCAAATATTTACTTTTTTGTTTCCATACAGGGCTAGATAATGATAAGACAAATTGATATCACTTTTTATTTTGAACGTACATTGTCAAACAGTGGAATAATCCCTAGACTAAGTTTGTATGGAAGAATTTTCGACTAGTGTAACCTTAAAGTTGGTCTTTAAAAACAGTTCACCCAAGTTACAAAAAAAATACAATTTAAAAACAAAAACTCAACTAAAAAAACATCGCGTTCTAAAAAGCATGAAACAAGAAAATAAGTTTTCTTAGAGAATAGTATGAAACAAAATAAATTTTGGAATCCGACCGAAGAATCCGGACAAATTAGAATGCCGGACAAAGTTCTGAGAGGTGGCCAAATGGCCGGCTTTGTCCGGACAAATCCGGGCGGATGTGGTATACACACGGGTAGATCATTGTCCTGGAATTAGGACATAGGATATTTTTAACCCGGGATAATTGCCGACTTTTACTACTGGCAAAAGACAATATTATAGCTTTGTCCCGCGATTTTGCTCCCGTAGTCTCACAGGCTGTATCTCATGAACCGTGATAGCTAGACAGTTGAAATTCACAGATGATGTATTTCTGTTGCCGCTATATCAACAAATACTAAAAACAGAATAAAATAAATATTTAAGTGGGGCTCCAATACAACAAACGTGTTTTTTTTTGGCGTTTTTTGCGATAATGGTACGGAACCCTTCGTGGGCGAGTCCGACTCGCACTTGGCCGTTTTTTTATTTATTTAATTGTAGCTTTCTTAATTTTAGTGATAGAATTTTCAGACATTACCTTCTACAAACTTACATAAGTAAGTAAAATCATTATTTTCATATTTATAAAATTAGTTCCGATTGAAAAAAAGAAAATCGAGTAAATTATTGTTACGTATGTCCAATTATTAAGACGTTAACGACTTATGTAATGTACAGTTCGTCATAATAAAATAGAACCCGGAACTACAAATATCACACTCGGATGTATCATTTGGTTGTTTACAGTCGAATGCAAAGTTGTAGGTATTCTGGTATTTTAAAATACCTAATGTTTTTTCAGACAAATAAATACCGATTTGTAACAAATCCACTTTGTATATAATAGGGAGCGACTGACGAATGGAATGGAAAACATTGGAAATGCCAAATGTCTTGTATACATGTATCTGTCTCTGTTCTTAATGACTGAAAAAGAACGCGTAAATTACTACATACGCCTTACATAAATGAAAGAAAGGGACAGAAAATCTAATTGACACATTCTACAGGTCAACACTGATAACTTTTCTGAATATTTTTCTATTCAAACCTCAGTACGACAATACACTTTCACTTTTTTAACAAAACGCTAAATAAAACTAAAAATAATAATAAAAAATAATACTCACAGCGAAAAAAGGAGTTTTTAAATCCAAATACAAACACAGCACAACACAAAAATTAGCACGAAAATCAGAAAATTAACTTTTCCGATAAAAGTAAACAAACTTCAAGTATAACACGGGTAAGTTTAGAAGACACGGAAGAACGACGAAAGGCGGTACAACCAACGGATATTACAATCGGTCGGGTAACACACTGGGTGACATTCGAGCGCCAAGGCGATCATAGAATGACTGGTAGATTATAACTACTTCGTGTGTCGATGACGACATAGCACAATATAGCTATAAATACCTACGTTTTTCGCATGATAATAATTGATAACGTTTTTATCACATGAAGATGTTTTTTTGGTTGGCAAAACAGATTCCGGTTTGTTTTTAGAGTGTTAGGTAATTTTATTGCGTGTTTCATCAAGAAGCATGGGTTGAAATAGTGACCGATAGATGGCGTTACGTGTTGTTCGTACTCATTGAGGAAAACTGTGATTTATTTATAGTTCTAGCTGACAGGGGTTTTATTAATGATCTAGTAAACGTTTTGTGTGCGTTAGCATATTATTGGCTTCTACCATGATTTGCGGCCCAATCACGGTAGAAGCCTTGAATATTACGGATTTGAATTGTGGATCTACTTTCTTTGTACATAAATAACATAACATCACGCCTGTACTTATTCCCCGAAGAGTTTGGGCAGCGGCTCACCTATAGTGCACCCATATGCCGCCAGTTACAGAGCCAGATCTACCATATTATGGCTTTTTGGGCTTCAGCCCAGGGCCCCGTGGATTCAAGGGGCCCCCAGCTAAGTCAAGTCAAAATAAAAATAGACGATAATGCGAAAAAAAACATAATTTTATTAAATTAAACAGATCGTAAGGTTTGCAGTCTGCGAATCCTGCGATTAATGAAACCTATTCAATTCATTTAAGGCGCCTCCCCGAGCAAAACGCCGCGCTAGTCGAATTTTGTGCAGTTTTTAAGAGCTATCTACTCTTTATTTAAAAAGAAATATCAATTAATAAAAATACATTCAATTTCTACATAATTTTGATTCTAAAATGGTAGTACACTTTTTCTTTAAAGAGGTATAAGTGTCACTAATCTTCTTCCAACAAAACGATAAAAATGTGAAATAATTATTGATAGCATGCATCTCCTCGTAGTGTTCATTTTTTTTTTTTTTTTTTTTTTTTTTTTATTTGTAATGGGTTTGCTCTTGACTCTAGTCTAGGTCATTATTTTTATACTTATACACTAATGGATAGACAATTTTATAACGAACATTTTGTAAGTTTTATTTTTTTCAAAAGATCAATATTCGATTTTATAAAGATTTAATTCTAAAATCTGGGCGTATTCACTACCGTAGTTCATGCGCCACCAGTGCCGCTAGGCCAATAGGAATGCTCATATCACATGCTGATTTTTTGGTCAGGGTACGGCCTTAATTCATTTCGAATAGAATAGAATACTCTTTATTATGTACACCATTTAAGTTACACAAGTATAGACGAAGAAAACATTGCAATGGGTGACACAATGGGCGGCCTTATCGCTAAAAGCGATCTTTTCAAGACAACCTTTGGATGGATTTAAAAAAATGGAAGGAAAAGGAAAAACTGTAGGTAGTCTTTGGTGTACTATTTATACATAAAATAAATACATATATATATATAATAGGCAAATATATACAGTAATAAGTATGGAACAAAAGCATAGAAATCAAGAAATACAACTGTTAAAGAGAGAGGTAGTGAGTCTTTACCATAGTTTTAAAAATGGGCAGAGATTGAGCACGCCTTATTGACACTGGCAAAGCAGTGCGGTTGTGGAATGCCATTTCACCGATTATGTTCAAGTTTCATGTTATTCGGGTAATCCATTCTGGCGTTATAGGTACTTACTAAACAACTTGTCTGTTAGGTAGGTACAACTAAATAGTAAAATAAAAAAACTTTTTTGCAAAAAAATACTACCGACTTCCAAATAAAAAACTACAAAGTGAAAAATTACTTTTTTATTTGGAAGTCGGTAGTATTTTTTTGCAAAAAGGTTTTTTTATTCTAGATCATGTAGGGTTTTTGTGTAACCGCAGTTTTTATATGAAAACGATCGTCGGGTCATCTAGTATACCTAGGTATAAGTGTGAAGCCGTACTGCGATTTTAATTCGCGCGTATTTTGCCCGCAATTCTGCCACATAATATTATAATTATGGAAATTTAATGCTGCACGCACTTGAAAAAAATATCGCGCGAAAATAATTCCGTTCCAATTCTGTGTTTTGTCACAATCTACCACACCGCGGCGCGATTTAAGGTGATATACACGCCCCAATGTTAACGCAGTATTGGCCGTGCGCTCGCTCGATGCCAAAATATCAATAGGTATTAAACTTCCTTTTGAACAGTTTTGTTTGCAAAATATTATTTGATTTACATATGGTATGTTAGTTATGAAGAAATTCCAGCCATCAATTTTACTGTGTAAAAATATTTTTAAACATCCAAGTCGTTTTGGAGGAGTTTCTAAAAGATGCGAAAAAATATCGTTTTGTTAATTATTTTTTTAAAGCAAAACTATTTTAGTTTACACGAAAAAACCTTGTGTTCAAAATGATGTACATGAATCAATAATAAATATATATTTTTTTCAAACCTTTTAACCTAGCCGTTACTAAGGAGTATGCTTTAGAAAGTTACCGTTTTACGGCACTAAAGCTTATGTAAGCCCTTAAATGCGCGCGAATATTTTGTGAACTATGAATGAACGGGTAGAAACAGACAAAAAACGCGAAGAATTTTATTCGGGAATGTGGGCAGAGTGCTCCGACTGAATATCCTAAGTAAAAAGTCGTAATTTGAGGTTTGGCTCTCGCCTATTTCCGCCTCCAATATTGGGCTAATTTAAAAGTTATTCCATAAAGTGAATTAGAAAGATTTATACTATGTCCCTATGATGAGACAAATTGATATTTTTATTTTGAACGTAGGTACATCGTCAAACAGTGGAGTAATCGCCAGACTACGTTTGTATGGAAGAATGATCGACTATAGGACTAGACAATCTTAAGGGTAAACTAGTCGAAAATTCTTCCATACAAACGTAGTCTAGGGATTATTCCACTGTTTGACGATGTACGTTCAAAATAAAAAGTGATATCAATTTGTCTCATCATTATCTAGCCCTGTATGGAGGCAAAAAAGTAAAAAAAGAAAATGTTTGAAAGTTATCAGCGTCGAAAGTTCCACATTTCGAAACTAATTTTAACGCATTTTTGGGCGCAAATAAATGCCATAAAAAGACGGAATATTGCAAAACGGCCACCATACAGGGATAGATTAGTAGTTCAACAATGCAAATAATTTTATTTTGAACAGATACGTTAAGTCGTTTTTCATGATATCCAGACTCCCAAAGGTCTGTTTATAAAATTACGCGCGCTCGGTTTCGTCCTAAATCATTATCCATTTCGCTACAATTTTGCAAAAGTGTGTATTCGTACGCGAACTAGCTACCTACTGCTCATCACAGCATCTATCTCTTCCGCACGTGTTGTCGGTTGATATAAAATGCATTTTAACCCCGCGCACAAAATAGTTCGTGCCGTCGACTAGTGTAACCGTAAGTTAGTGATACAGTCCGCGGGAAAAAAACCGCGCGACAAGATTCCGCAGTGCGCGCTAAACCAGTCATAACAAAATTACTAATTATTGGGTCTGCCGGAAACTAAACTATGACCTTGCTTGTCCATACAGATAATGTTACAATAACGAAAAGTAATTAGTAGAGACTAGCTTCTGCCCGCGGTTTCGCCCACGTGGAGAATGTCTTCTTATCCCAAGGAAACATTATACCGGGATAAAAGTAGTCTATGCGCTATTCTAGACTTTAATTAATATTTTTATTTTGGAACAAAAACACAATTTACAAAGGAGAATGGCAGGCTTGTACTCGTATGGGACTTTCGTACCGCTAATAAAATTTCGTGTTTTGGGATATTTTTTGTTTAAATGGTAGTTAATATGATAGATTTTTATCACTTGGGACATAAAAGTTATAAGCTGTTTTTTTTTTAAAGGTTATGTTACATATCGTTACATAATGTGTAAAGTAAATTGTTTGTTGCTATCTTTGTAGTGTTTTACTTACCATTAAGTAGGTAGATTGAGATGAGGATCGTACCTACTCAGGGCATTAGGAGATACCTATGTCCAGCAGCGGACTGCAACAGTTTGATAATGATGAGTTTGATTATATTTAATGTTATTTCTATTTCTAAATAATTTATAATCATTTCAATATTTGTGTTATTTTACATAATGTAACTTCTAAAAACATAATTGCGTTTAGTGTACCTACAATTTTATTACGTTCATTTATTAAAATCTTTATATTGATATTATTAATTAATCCTGAGTTCTAAAAATAGTAAACTAACATGCAAATAAATGGTTTACTTGCCTTAATATGTGGTACAAATTCTATAACAGAACAACAAAAAATGTATGCGGTACAGAATCTGCCGTTCACCTTTGTGTACGAAAATGACTGCATAAGTTATAAACTATGTCGCAGCCATTAACGCCCACCTCCAGGATGGAGACGACATAGCTCCAACAGGATAAAGAGGTTAAACAAAAAATATAATTTAAAAATTATAATCAGAATTATAATCAGTATTATAATTTTTTACAATTTCTATAAAAAAATAACTAAAAACAAAATATTTTTTAAATCAAAATGATAATTATAATTATAAATCTATCTCCGTGCTAAATTTCATCCAGATCCGTTCAGCCGTTCTGGCGTGATTGAGTAGGTAACAAACACATAACCTTCCATACATCCAAACTTTCGCATTTGTAATATTATTATGATGGTCCGAATGGTCGCCGAAACTCGAGAACGCCAAAGAAAAGTTTTTATTGCAAACTTTATATTGTTGCGAGCTAGGGTTCAGGGATAAATTATTTAAACAGCAGACTTCAATTAATCACACTTTATTACAAAAACACATCTCAAACAATTCTATTACTTCGCACTATTTTCCTTTTCCGATCGCTAAATGTCGCTTCCAAATCGAAACTGTCTCAAGCCGAACCCGACGGCTCTTTACTTTGGCACAGATGTTTCTAGAACGTTCCATAATGTTCTAGATACTTCGAGAATCTTCCAGAACAATCGACTGCTGATTTCATTGTTCCCGAAGCGATTAAAAACTTAGTTTGAAGATTAGTTCCGCTACTCGATACTAGATGGCGCTACTAGTAGCTACTAGTTCATTTATTATTTTAGATTTTTTACAAGATAGGGATACGCCATCTAGTGACGAGACTTTCTCACATATTATGTTTCTCCACTCACTCCTTACTTTCAGCAACATGTACATCGTCTACGTACTATTTAAGTTTAAAAAAAACTAATAGAGATACGTAGAGTAGTCGAAAAGCCGTCTGTATCCAGCCGCATTTAAGTAGGTCTACTAGTCGGCCATTTGAGCACCGGCCAAGTCCATTACCGATTACACACCACGACTCTTCACCATCGCCCCAGAGGAGGGTGACGGACAGCGGCGGCGGGTTCACGGACGAGTGCTAATACATGCCCGTGTTCCTGCCATAAGCAGCACAGGAGGACACCGTGGAGTTTTAGTGGGTTGGAGTCCCACATAACTTCGCTATCTCCCCTTGGTAGCGCAGTATGCTGTATGCTTGAGCATTTCTCCACGCTACAAAAAAAAGCTGGCAAGATACCACCATCATGATTGGGCTCATTGTCTGGGTATTGAAATAGTACATTACTGCAGAATCTTGTATAGTGCTTTTCTCAAAAATTAAAGAAAGTTTAACAACAAATTCGTCTAATTAATATTGAAGGTTACATTCATATTAGGGCAATTACTGATAGATATTGTGATCGATTTACCGGGGGAATTTATATTTGTTTGTTGTACATCTTGATTAACAGACTCAAACATATATCTATGTCATAAAATGTCATACCAAAAAGAGAGATAGACATATATTTGGAGCCTCCCGCCTATAAACATGTTATAATGGCTAAACTCTAATCTGTGTCTGGCTGGTACTATGTTTTTTTTTCTAAGCAGATCTAAAGTGGATGACCTACTGTTTAGAGATGTGCGTTTTCGGTTTTTGCACAAACGGTTATGTAACCGATATACAGTTTTCATATAATTAGATATCGAAAACGGTTTTCAGATATCGATATCATTTAGTACAGTTTGTATAAGTTAAAATGTTATTTAGATGGGCAAACTAACAACGAACGCGAAATAATACTTAGAAAGAGAGGTAGCGCATATGGTTCCTATCGTTTGTCAAGTTTGCGTTTTGTTCGTAGTTCGTATGTTTTCGCATTGTTACGGTTTTAAGTTTTGACTTATTCGTTCTCGCACGCTTGTAAGGTTTTTATTAGATACAGTTCTTGTAATATCGGTTATTTTGATATAGATATCGATATGATATGATATCTAACACATATCCGATATACGATACCTTTTGATATATCGGACCAATCCCTACCTTCCAAATTTAAAATCTTTCTTCTTACTGGACAGTTGTGAATAAGTCTCCGGTAGAGTTCACTTTCTGGATAATTTTTAGAGATGTTATGACAACATTACATACCATTTTTGAGAAAAGTGATATTACCTCTCAATTCAAAAACTTTGTTTTAAAAACAGTTTAATACTAAATACTTTGACTTTGACAATCTCGGGACCCTGAACCTTTGAAAGGTGTGCGAGGGGCCGAAGCCAAGTCGGAGAGGCCTTGTTAGGCTTGTATCAGGAAATGTAACACTAACCGACAATTAACCCTGTATGCACTGCGCAAGTGCACCCAAGGACAATCCAGGTCAATCGGTTGGTGCAGGACTATTATAATTGCAAAATATGGAGAAAAAGTGTAGGTATTGGGCTATGGGTTTGATAGGTTTAGTGGATCAATTCAAAATCAATTATCAATCAATTTTTATTTTATTTTACATAAGCCTACACGGGCACTTATAAAACGTCGACAAAAGGTGCACGGTTCGGGTTAGTCGTTTCCTATGGAGAAGAACCGGCAAGAAACTCCATGGTTACTCTTTTAAAAATTTGTTTGGTTTTACAATATTTCCATTTTACAGCATTATATAAGTCGTAAGAGAAGCTTTGCAACTATCTGAACATAAGAGAGGTAGAGGACGACCTCCAGCTACGTGGTGGACTAGCATGACGAAACTCCTATTGGAGGAAAAGTTGCCCGACCCGACAACCCAGGACAGATTGTCCTCGCGCCAGAAAATTAGGAGAGCCGACCCCACCTAAAGTGGGACAGTGCTAGGAAGAAGAAGAAGATAAGTCGTAAGATATAAAAAATAAAATAAAGTAAAACGAAATAAAAAGTTAACATATGTTAACAATCATCTAGAAATCTAGAAGGCCTACAATGTTCACACATTCACAAAACAATCGGTAAAAGAATCTATACAAAGGTAAAAAAAAACAAATTAATAAAAAAAATAATGTCTAATAACACTAAATTTAAGATGTGGCACAAATGTTGTTATCAGTGCTGTAACTATTCTGAGCAAAGGGCTATAATGATGATTGATTACCTAAAACTATAGGAGGGCTACTGGGCCCCGCCTGACCACTGTTGATCTACACGGCTATAAAATGGCACACTCAATTAATGAGCCCCCATAAAGGGTCGCTCGCACTTTAGTGACGAAGCGCCAAGGGGGCAACATCCGGAGGTGCTTGAGGAGTGGAGAGGTATACCACGACTATCGGGACAATCCCGGAAGTACGGTCAAGTTCCTAGCAGGATCTTACTGGGTTAACTTCCTTCCTAAATACTTATTGCTAGCTGTGCCCGCGGCTTCGCTCCCGTTAACTGACTGCCTACCCTACCCTACTTAGCTTCCTGTCTACCCTACCTACCATTTTTTTTCTAGGGTCAACATTCTTTCGCGGAGAATCTTAACACCGCCATTGAGAAAATTACTTTAAAATATGCACAACGCCATCTGTCGAATACCGAGTTCAACTGTCCGAGTACCTGAATTGCGTGTGTTGTGATAATTTTACTTCTTGAACACTTTAAATTCATCTAACTTTTGATAGAGTAATCCTATTGCGATGAAACAAAAACTAAGTTTACACAATATTTATGTATAAAAGTTACACATTGGTTTCGTACATTTTACGTGATGCGTGCACAAATAAACAGACAAACAGATAAACAGCCAAAAACGCCAAAGATGCTGGCAATGGGTTCTGTTGGTTAATCTTCAACACCCTGGCTATTCTTTTGGAAATATTTTCGATGTATAAAAACGACTTTTCTACAGATTTAATATATGTATAATTAGAAACATTGTACGTGATTATTTACAAACTAATATTAGAACTAAAATAAGAATAAACATATGTACAATTACGGGGCGTCAAAAAATTTGTCCACATCGCTGTCAACAGGAAAAGTGCCTAGAAGGCTGGCAGCATTGCCACGTTGGATGGCAATGCTGATTCTTTGGCCAAAAAAAGGCCAGCCCTCTGGTCTCGTGAAGAGTCGACCAACCGCTTGGCGATATCCCGAAATAATAGGTGTGCACTCGGACCCCATGGCCCTAGTGTTTCAACCCCAAACGGCTCAAACACATAATTACCAATTAAGTTGTTGTATTTGCGCCGTTTGAGGTTTTCAGCAACTGCAGCAGCCGCCCCGCTGCTAGGAAGATGGGATGGTGCAAGGGTGTCGACGCAAGTTGCATCCCACACCAAAGACCTACCCAACTTCCATGGCATTATGGTCATACCATCTGGTCTCTTCCCATCGACGCGTGCCAGGCCATTGGGTTCTAAGGTTATTCCGTTGTATATGTATTGAATTGATTGATGATGATGATTGTCACGGAAACATTCACGGGAGCGACGCCGGGGTGAAGATCTAGTTAATTGTAAACAGATTTCAATTATATTACATAACACTTAATAATCGTTAATAATACTACTTATTTATTTTTTATTACCAATGAACATTAAAATCCTGAATTGCAAAAAAGTCTGACGCATGGTTTAGTGAAAAAGATTCAGATGAATTGAGAAGCTTCTACTTTTTATGAAGTCGTTTAATAAAAAACATGTACTTACTGCATTTGTTCTTGTTGCTGTTATGTAAGTGTACAATATTTTCACAAGTTTTTATTTTCTGTCACCTGTCCCGGTGTCTGTAAATCTTGCAAGTTCTTGCAGTGTTCTCATCACTGGGACGGATCTGCCAAATACCAGCTTGATGCACTAGAGTCGATTGAAAAGCGGGCCAAGAAACTCATCGGCGATGATATACTGGTCACGTCAAAGCTCCAGAGCCTTGAACATCGTCGCCGAGTTGCCAGCTTGTCGGTTTTTTATCGGTTACATTTCGGGGAGTGTGCGATGGAATTGCATGATTTGATTCCGCCCAACCCGTACGGCGATGCGTCATCGGTACATGGTGGACATCCCACCCATACGCACATAACGTTTTGGGGACTCTTTTATTATGCGCACAGCTAAGGAGTGGAATTCCTTGCCCGAGTGTTGTGATTTCCGATAGCTACAATCTAGAGGTCTTTAAGTCAAGAGTGAATGGGTTTTTTCTAGGCAAGCGTGCTTCACCGTCGACCACATCATCGCTTACCATTAGGTGAGATAGTGGTCAAGCGCAAGCCTTAAGAAAAAAAAAAAAAAAAAATCCTCACTTCCCAGTGTCCGATTGAGCAGATTTTTTTCACACACGTTTATGTCTGGTGATAATGCATTTTATACCATTCCCTCTCTAAAATAGTACATTATCGTACAAGTTTGTAATGTTGGTGATTACCGCTGAGGCGCCTTTGAGACCAGAGCCGTCAGGTGAGGGTCTTAAGAGAGCCGAGGACGGTAATCATCAATACACACGTGTATCATACGACGTTTTTCAACACAACAATGAAAAAAATAATACTAAAATAACTGTAATTTCAATAGTGAAAACGAGTTGTGATATTTTTTTCGCAATGGCGGGAAAATCAATCAGTTCATATGCGCTATATATCTAACAATGGCAATCGGCCATAGACTAAAAGAATGAGGTTTCTTTTTTTTGGCTTTTCGTGGATAGCGTTTTAGCCACGTACAAAAAGTTTTCTTTATTACAGAGAAAACTAAAGTTATATTTGAGTGAAAGTTTTATTTATTAAACACGTACAAGTTGAAATTATCTATTTAAATACGAAGTTGCATGGAATGAGCAAGCAATAGGTACATTAATTTATTTGTACTATTGAGCACGATCTTTTTTGTATCGAAACTTTTTAAAGGACAAAGCAACTCAACCAATAAAAAATATAAACACTATTACTCACTTGTGAATATTAGCAATGAAAAAGTCACAGTTTGATTACAGATGTCATTATGTGCCTAATTGCCGTGAAATCAGTGCCACTTTATGAGCAAGTGTGTTGAAAAGCAGTTTTTAAACACTGAAAACAGTGAATAAAATAGTAGATTATTGCATCGAGCACAAAGTAATTTATTATTGCACCGAGTGCCTGATTTAGAGCCCGAGCGTTAGCGAGGGCTCTAATCTAACAGGCACGAGGGCAATATAAATTACTTAAGGCGAGGTGCATAATCTGCTTTTCTTTCAACTATTACCTATAGGAATAGTAGATAAAAGAAACTCATATCAAACAGTTAAAATAGAAGTTTAATTATTGAAATTAAAAGTTATACTTGAGCAATTATTGAACGTAAGGTTAAGTTTTGTTGGGCAAATTTATATTTGTTTGTTTAACTTGGGACTGAATAATATTATCAGACGAGATAGATGGGCCTGGCTGATTTGTTACAATGAAGTCGTTATCACGGGAAGTAGATGGGCGCGGCCACGGGCGCGGCGATGTCGAAAATCACTTTTTTAAATTTCTTTCATTTTTAAATCAGAGTTAGCAGCAATCATTTTTTAAATTTTGAACAAGTAGGATAGAAACGAATAATACGTACGTAAAAAAAAAGTATTGATATCGGCTGGCTGAATAGAGCTAATCCATTGAGATTGGCACCTTTTGGTGCGATTAAAAAAATAAACTGTGCAATAATGAAATTTCATACATTTTTATTGCTCTAGAGCAATAAAGACTCGCTTTGTACTGAGTTTTTAGTGTGATTGTGATGAAATTAAAGCATAGTTGGAAGAAAATAACTTTTAATCACTGTTTTGGTGTTTGAATTGAGAACACACCAATATATTTGACCTCCATCTCAATGCTATATAACCTCCTTGCGCAAAAAATCACTCAATACAGACTTCTTGTGCAAAGAATACTCGGCTTTCAAACTCCTTCGATTTTAATTTTGAGTTTAGGATGAATACTTATTTGGATTGTAATTCTGATATTAATTGCATTAATTGTGTTTCATTAATTATAACTATGTAAAGTAACGGAGGTGGTCACTGGCCCCTGAAATACAGGTGCTGTTACCTGGCTCAGGGGTCAGAGTTTTAGGATAAACTTTCCTTTATGGGCCACTGAGTTTTGGCGCGAGGAGGGTGGGGGGAGAGGGGGGAGTGGTTTGGCTACCCCCCTGTACGATCCCCACCACTCGGAGCCCCATGGTTATGGAGATATCCATGGTTAAAGTTTTCAGGTTAGACTAAAAATTTCCATAAATGTCCATCGTTTTAAGGGGCGGGGTGGGCGAGAGGGCAAGGGGGGTAGGGGGGCTACCCCACTGTACCATTTCCACCCCACGGAACTCCATGGTTATGGAGATATTAGATATGTTTTTTACTTAAATATAATTAGCGAGGTAAAAAATGTGAATTGGTCCAAGAGCGAGCGAAGCGAGCTCGGGAGTTTAGGGCACTTACTTTAGACCCTTCAGACAGAAATAGGAGCTCCGCAGCGGGGCTCCGTCGACTTTGTTGCTTAAATAGTAATCGTAAAAACTTTAACCATGGATATCTCCTTATACATGGGGTTCCGTGGGGTGGGGATGGTGCAGGGGGGTAGCCCCACTACCACCCTTCCCCTCCCTCCCTCCCCGCCCCTTAAAACGATGGACATACTAAAATTTTAGTCTAACCTGAAAACTTTAACCATGGATATCTCCATAACCATGGGGCTCCGAGTGGTGGGGATCGTACAGGGGGGTAGCCAAACCTCCCCCCTTCCCCCCCAACCCTCCCCGCGCCAAAAATCAGCGGCCCATAAAGGAAATTTTAACCGAGTTTTACATTTTTTGTAAAGTTTGAAGGTTATAAACCATTTATTATTTTATTGTTATTCCTTGTGCTTTTCGCTTAAATCTTTCTTTTTTCGTAGTCATGGTATAAAATATAGTATGCAACTCTTGAATAAAATTCGGATTTATATCGAGGGCCATGAATCACTCATCATCATTCACTCCCTACGGTCGTGATTCAGTCGTTAGAATCCTTCACTTGCTCGTGATTCATCTATGGCCCTCGCTTTAAGGTGATATATACGCCTCAATGTTAACGCAGTACTGGCCGTGCGCCCGCTCGATGCCAAAATATCAATATTGAACCTCCTTTTGAACAGTTTTGTTTGCAAAAAAATATTTGATTTACATTATGCTATGTTAGTTATGAAGAAATTCCAGCCATCAATTTTTATGTGTAAAAATATTTTTAAACATCCAAGTCGTTTTGGAGGAGTATCCAAAAGTAGCGAAAAAATAGCGTATTGTTAATAATTTTTTAAAGCAGAACTATTTGTTATGCGAAAAAACCATGTGTTAAAAATAATATACATGAAACAATAATAAATATATATTTTTTTCAAACCTTTTTAGCTAGCCGTTATTAAGGAGTATGCTTTAGAAAGTTACCGTTTTACGGCACTAAAGCGTATGTAGGCCCTTAAATCCGTCCTTTATTCACTAGTTGCATAATATACAATAAAAGTAACTTATGTGAATATTGGCCAATACCAACAATATTAAATACCAACGTGTCGAATTGATTACCTCCTTTTATAAGTTGTTAATAAAATACGTAAAATCATGGATGTATTAAAAGGAGGAAGACATGGTTGGTACTCGTTAACATCGCAAGTACTCGTCGCGTATGAGCCTCGCAACTCGCGCGTTATGTGCGTATCGTGTCTCTCACGCATGTTTGTAATATCTATCTCGCCTCGCAAATATGGCGAAGTAAACATTAAATATTATTGCAATTTTCAACAAATTAAAATTTTTAGGGTTCGGTACCCAAAGGGTAAAAACGAGACCCTATTACTAAGACTCCGCGATCCGTCTGTCTGTCTGTCCGTCTGTCACCAGGCTGTATCTCATGAACCGTGATAGCTAGACAGTTGAAATTTTCACAGATGATGTATTTCTGTTGCCGCTATTACAACAAATACTAAAAACAGAATAAAATAAATATATAAGTGGTGCTCATATACAACAAACGTGATTTTTTTGCCGTTTTTAGGGTTCCATACTTAAAGGGTAAAAACGGGACCCTATTACTAAGACTCCACGATCCGTCTGTCTATCTTGTGAACCGTGATAGCAAGACAGTTGAAATTTTCACAGATTATGTATTTCTGTTGCCGCTATAACAACAATTAGTAAAAACAGAATAAAATTAATATTTAAGTGGGGCTCCCATACAATCAAACGTGATTTTTTGCCGTTTTTTGCGATAATGGTACGGAACCCTTCGTGCGCGAGTCCGACTCGCACTTGGCCGGTTTTATTTGCGATAATGGCAGGTACGGAACCCTTCGTGCGCGAGTCCGACTCGCACTTGGCCGGTTTTTTGACTGTACTTATGAGTAGTAAGTGATCCCGTATGTCTTATTTTGCTTCCTGATATAATTTAAACACTGTTTAGCTACACAAGAAGTGATTTTGATGCGTATTTATTGCGAAAAAACATAAAAAACACTAAAACTATTGAGCTGTGTGATCAACGATGTGCCGTGCGCGACTGAGTGCCAACTACGGGCAATCACTTAGTTTAGTTTAGTACACGGGGTCTCATTGCTAACAAAGAAAAGTTGGTTCAAATAAATCTCACTAGATGGCGCAATATGCACCTGTCTGTTATTGAATGTGTGTCAAATTAATATTTTCTGGAATTACAACATAAAAATTGTATGTTCTTGTTTAATCAACTCTCCTTAGTACAAAATTATGTAATATTGGGGTCTTAATTCACATTTCAAAGATTATTTCAATGGATCACTTAAAATTGATGCCAATAGATGGCGCATTTTTAAATTTCTGAGGCATTCCACTAGATTGTTAAAATTTGCATTGTAACACATTTTGGTGCAAAAAAACTGTAAAAACGTGCAAAAAAATACTATGAATCGAACCTTCACTGTATTTAAAGAAAAAATATTCACGAACCTAATAAATCCTTTTACTTGCGAGTCGCTGCTAACACCATCTATCTATCACCGTGAAACAGAACCGAACGCGTTCGATGTACAAAAAAATAACAAGATTAATCAGATGAAAAACGCTAGTTACGTCGGCACGGTTTCTTTGTTTGGGATGAGGCATCTGTATGCTAGTATTATATTATCAGTGGTTTAGTAGGACCAAGCGCTGTGACCAGTCCCGTATCTACCTCCTTTTAAAAAATCAATGCGTAAAGTAATTATTATTTCTTAATCCTTTTAGGCTTGTACGAATCGCAGCCGGAACAACAATTCTATCAAAAGAAATTTGATCCAGGGTCCAAGTCCAGGGTTGCCGTTGGCAGAATAATGGAACTTATGAGATCGTACTACGAAGAAGCAAACTCAAGAATTTATCAGTTGAACAATATCCGGTTTATGTACGAAGAGAGCCCTTACTATGAAATGGGCTTCATCATTGGCGAAATTATTGAAAGGTAAAAAATATAACTTATTGTTAGTCTTTATTGTACACAAGACATAAAAAAGTGCGAGTCGGGCGCGCGCACGACGAAGGCATCCGAGTTCCGTAGCATTATAGCAAAAAACGGCAAAAAAATCACGTTTGTTGTATGGGAGCCCCCTTAAATATGTATTTACTTCTGTTTTTAGTATTTGTTGTTATAGCGGCAACAGAAATACATCATCTGTGAAAATTTCAACTGTCTAGCTATCACCGTTCATGAGATACAGCCTGGTGACAGACGGACAGACAGACAGACAGAGACAGACGGATCGCGGAGTCATAGTAATAGGGTCCCGTTTTTACCCTTCGGGTACGGAACCCTAAAAAGTATTAAAAGAGGGTAAGTACTTAAGAGTGCCCACAAGTTTCACGAGCTAAAAACAGAAAACAGCTACTTTTTCAGCGCAAATTTCTCAATAACTACAAGATATATGATAAATCTTTTAAAACAAATTTTTGCGTCACATAGTTATCTAGTAAATGTACATTACATATTTTTGATAACTGCTCAATGTAAATTAGAAAAATAAATTCCTAACACACGTTTCGTTTTTCGTTTTTACGTATTCCCGTAACACCAGGTTATTCAATCGCTTTTTCAGCATACTGGTGGAGAAAAACAATCTGCAAAAAATGGTGTGGACTGGGCATATAGTATACTAGCTGTTGCCCGCGGCTTCGCTCCCGTGGACCATCCCACAGGACCCATTTTCGAGATAAAAAATAGCCTATGTCACTCAGGCATAATGTAGCTTTCTATTGGTGAAAGAATTTTTGAAATCGGTCCAGTAGTTTCGGAGCCTATTCGGTACAAACAAACAAATAAATCTTTCCTCTTTATAATATTAATATAAATATTATTAGTATAGAAGTATAGACTAGTAAGCCACCAATTTTGTTTTTAAAAGTTTATTGTATTTGTACTGGCAGTTGGCAGGCGCTTTACTTTGTGTAAATTATTTCATCACCACTGCTCTCAAAACGGTGAAGGAAAACATCGTGAGGAAACCGACATGTCCTAGAACCAAAAATTCAAAGAAATATGACATCCGCCAACCCGCACTGGGCCCGCGTGGTGGATTACGGGCTACGGCCCATTCCCTCTCACAGAGAGGAGGCCTGTGTCCCAGCAGTGGGAACATTTTTTTTTTTTTTTTTTAAAACTTTGTCCCACACTAGGAATTTCTTCCTGTATCGTGGGTGCGTTTACAAACATATAAACTCACGTACACAACACCCAGAGCCGGAACAACTATCTGCAGGTCATACAAATATTTGTTCTGTGCGGGAATCGAACCCGCGACACGCAGCGCAGCAGTCAATAGCTCAACCACTGCGCCAACCGTGCGCTCAATTACATTAATAGGCTGATGTGATACCTCACGACCAAAAACTGCTTATTGACAGTAAGCAGATTTAAAGCCCACTCCCTCCCACAGAGGGGACGCCTGTGTCCCAGCAGTGGGAACATTTTACTATACAATTTGCTTTATCATGTCTTCCATTCCAGGTACAGAAAAGTGCTGGAAATGGCACAAAGGCCACAAAGATTCTTTTGGTACCTAGTGCCAGATACTCTGAAGGTTATCGAATACACACAGAAGCTATACTTCGAGTTGTACCACCTAGTGCGCATGGTCCACGAGATTCCTCGAAAATGGAGTGATGTTATTGAGTTCTTAACTATTGAGAAGGTAGCTGGACCGGAAACCGTTGCTGAACTTGCAAGCAATAAAGGCAAGCTTGTAGAGAAAGAAAAAGATAACCAATCGTTTGTGCCCGTAGATATGAGCTTGAAGGACTTGGTCAAGCTGCAGAAAGCCATTGCTAACCAAGAGAAAATACGGGATAAGGATAAGAAGAATCGAAAGAAGGAGATGGACAAACTCAGACAGGCGTACTTGCAAGGCATGATAAAGGAGATCAAAATGAAAGACAAGGTTTACAATAGGCACTGGCCTATTGATTATGGATGGGAAATTGATATAGATTGGTAATAGGGATCTGAAAATTAAAAAAAAAAAAAAAGAAAAAAAAAAAAGATATTTATTTACATAGATAAAAGTGACTAAATAAACACAGCCGCACGGGTCGATCATCAAGGTTAAGCAACGCTTGACGAGGTCGGTCCGTGAATGGGTGACCATTTCAACATACCGAGTTTCCTCCGTGCCTCGGAAAGCACGTTAAGCCGTTGGTCCCGGCTGTCATTTGAAGATCTTTGACAGTCGTTACGGGTAGTCAGAAGCTCGAGATCTGACACCAGTCTTGCCAAGGAGTACCGTGTTACCCAGTTACTGGGTTGTGGAGGTCAGATAGGCAGTCGCTCCATGTAAAACACTGGTACTCAGCTGATTCCGGTAAGACTGGAAGCCGACCCCAATATAGTTGGGAAAAAGGCTAGGCAGATGATGATTTACATAGATAAAAGGATATACAGTGTATAATAGTACATTATGGTACAAGTGTGCAATGTTGGTGATTACCGCTGAGGCGTCATTGAGACCCGAGCCGTAGGTGAGGGTCTTAAGAGAGCCGAGGACGGTAATCATCAATACACACGTGTATCATACGACGTTTTTCAACACACTTGTGAAGAAAATAATACAAAAAAATATTTTTAACTTTAAAAAGTTGTGAATTTTTTTCAAAATGGCGGGTAAAATTAATTAATTTTCCTATGCGCGCGCATCTTACAATGGCGATCGGCCATAGACTAAAAGAATGAAATTTCTTTTTATTTTGGCTTATCGTGGATAGAGTTTTAACCACGTACAAAATAGGAAATTTAAATTTTTCTTAATTACAGAGCAAATAAAATTTATATTTGAGTGAAAGTTTTATTTATTAAGCACGTACAAGTTGAAATTAATACGAAGTTGCATGAAATGAGCAAGCAATAGGTACATTAATTTATTTGTACTATTGAGCACGACCTTTTTTGTTTCGAAACTTTTTTAAGAACAAAGCAACTCAACCAATAAATTAAAAAAAAACTGTATAACTCACTTTGTGAATAATAGTAATGAAAAAGTCACAGTTTGATAACAGGCATCATTATGTGCCTAATTGCGGTGAAATTAGAGCCACTTTATGAGCAAGTGTGTTGAAAAATACTTAATTAACTAGGACTACAAATATATACACTTAAACCAAAAAGTACTCACTACCTAAACCTTAAAACATACTAAACTAAAATCTGGGGTCAAAAAAAAATAGTTAAAATAATAAAATAACAATAAAAATTTAAGAAAAGTAAAATATGTTTATTGGTGCAAAAAAGTTTCTGCTATTTTGTAAGAATTATTCCATTGTAACCATTTTGAATAATGAACCCTGCCTCTAAAACTACTAGGAGGGGTCAAAAAGTAGTGAGAACGACATACTCCTTGGTGAGAAAAAAAAAATACTGGCAGGCATAGCTCAGACACATATTTGTAATATTAGTAAAGAAAAAAACCTTTGATTCTCTTTTGTTTTTTTCTGAATGTAGTCATTTGTTTGCTTCGTGTCGGCACGTGTTCCCGAAAATTGAGAAAAACGAAGTGCGAGCCGTTATTAAATACCTCTGTTTAAAAAAGTTAACGACGCAAGAGTTTCATTGCGATTTGGAAGCAACATTAGGAGATTCTGCTCCGCCGTATTCCACTGTCGCAAGGTGGGCTTCTCAATTTCGAGTAGGGAGAACGAGCACGGAAGACGAAGATCGTTGCGGCCGTCCATCGACGTCAGTCACCCAAGAAAATGTTGCGAAAGTCGAGAAAATTGTATTGAGCGATCGAAGAGTTACCATCCGATACTTAGTTCAAGAAACGGGCATTTCATATGGAAGTATTCAATCCATATTGAAACAATCTTTGAATATGAGAAAAGTCTCCGCAAGATGGGTGCCGAGAATGTTAACTGACAGTCAGAAACAAAATCGACTTGACATTTCGAAGATATTGTTGGACGAGTTTCAAGAAGATTTTGAAAACTTTTTGTCTCGTTTCATAACAATGGACGAAATATGGGTCCATCATTTTGATCCCGAGACAAAACAGCAATCTTCGCAATGGAAACGGCCATCATTGCCGACCCCGAAGAATATTGTGTCGTGGCAACGGCTGGCAAGGTTATGGCCTCAATATTTTGGGATTCAGAAGGGATATTGTTGACTGATAACCAGGAGCGTGGAACCACTATTACAGACCAATATTATGCGGCTTTAATTCCCAAGTTGAGGAATGCCATCAAAGAGAAAAGGAGAGGGAAACTTCGAAGGGGCGTGCTGTTTCATCACGACAACGCACCCGCGTACAGGTCGGCAGTTGCGATGGCTGCCATTCAGCAAGCTGGCTTCGAATTGGTTGACCACCCCCCTTATTCACCAGATCTGGCGGCTAGCGATTTTTATCTGTTCCCTAAATTGAAAAAATACTTAAGGGGAAACAGGTACGAAGACGATAATGAGGTGATAGATGCCGTGGAGAGCTTTTTGCAGGACCAAGACAAACCCTTTTTTTGTTAAAGGGATTGAAGTCTTGGAAAAGCGCTGGACTCGGTGTGTAGAGAGACTCGGAAACTATGTAGAAAAATAAATTATTAAGTTATCAATATTCATTATAATCTATCTCATTCTCACTACTTTTTGATCCCTCCGCGTAGGGCAACCTGTATCTTGAGAGACAGTATTCAGGTAGGATTTTATACAATACTAGATGTTGCCCGCGGACTTCGCTCCCGTGGACCACCCCACAGGACCCATTTTCGGGATTAAAAAATAACCTATGTCACTCAGGAATAATGTAGCTCTCTATTGGTGAAAGAATTTTTCAAATAGGTCCAGTAGTTTCGGAGCCTATTCGGTACAAACAAACAAACAAAAAAATATTTCCTCTTTATAATATTATATAGTATATAGACTAGCTTCTGCCCGCGGCTTCGTCCGCGTTCAATGTCAAAAAAAATGCTCCGATCGCCACCAAACTTTACAGGATTATCCGCTGGGTCAATCTAAAGATTGTCTGAAATTTAATTAATACGGTCCAGCCGTTTCGGAGTCTATAAGGACCATACATACCTACTTTACACAATAGGTGGTAGGTACATAGTCTTCGCAATCACAGTTTAGTATCAATAAACTATTTAAGAATAGTGATAGACCGATTAGCGCGCCGTACAATGATAATCGATGTCACCATCCCGCATGACGAGAACCTCGTGAAAGCTGAGAAAGAGAAACAAATCAAGTATCTTGACTTAGCACACGAGGTTGTCGACATGTGGAATGTGGACTCGGCGATCATTGTGCCGATTGTCGTTACGGCCAACGGCCTGATGGCCAAGAGCCTCGACGACCATCTGTCGAGACTGTCATTGGGCGGTTGGATCAAGGGTCTGATACAGAAGGCAGTACTCCTCGATGCGGCTCGCATTGTGAGGAGGTTCCTGTCTCTGGAGCCCTAACCACCGGTAGCTTGGACCCTGTTCCCGATACCGGCGGACAACCATTATTTTTTATATTTTTAAATGTTTTTTTTTATGATTTGTTTTTATAAAGAAATATTTAAAAATGTAAATTTAAAATGTGTACATAATTAAATAAACGAAATATGAATTAATAAAAATTAACAGTTAAAGTAAAAATTAAAAATAATATAATAAAGTGTTTGTAGGGTACGGGATGTGGAGTGGAGTGTGTGTGACCAAAAAATCAGCATGACATATGTTCGCGACGAAGCGTCATCAACCATACTAAATGGTTCATAAAAGTTAAAGTTTGTATGTGTAGACATGTCTGCTCACCACGGCGCGCCATCTAATACTGAAATGATTTTAGAGGCACTTTCATATTTATACAAAAATTTTACCTACATTTTTTGAGATAGTAGTATGATGTTTTTAGTATTTGTCAGTATGTTATAGGGTTCAATAGTTCACCCTTAATAGAGTAAAAGCATTAGAAAGCATACTGATAAGAGTTATCATAGCAAAAAACATAAATTTCTGTCGTACGATACGTCATTGCTCGACGACGGATTAGTTCCGAATGGCCCGCGAGGTGGCCCCACCCGATATATATACTTTTGGAGTTTTTTGGAAAAATTATAGTAATTAAAATCATGTTTTTAAGAGCTTATCCTATGTACTGGACATGAAATCGGTACATAATGATGAAACTATGTGAAAACCACATAGTTTCTGCTATGTAAATATGAATATTGACTTGATATCTCAAACACCGAATATATGGTTTTAGGTCATTTTAGGGTATATGGGAGACCTAGACCGAGACAGGAAACCTATATACACCTCATAGTTAGCGTAGTCTTTTATATAAAGCCCATTTACTTGAGATATCAAGTCGGTATATAATAGAAAACTGCTGTTTATCTGGTTTTCGGCAAATGCTTACGGGTTTAGGTGCCCTAAGTACCTAGAAAACATATAGGTGTACTGGTAAAAGTACTACCATTGGAAAGCTTGCTAAAAGGGCTTCCAGGCGGTTTCTAGATGGGAAGAATCGCTTGGATAGTCAGCGAGATAAACAGTCGTGAAAAATGTAAACAACGTAAAACGTTGAAATTTGTAGACCCTTCAGGTGGAATAACTCCATGAAGGGAATAGATGTACTCATGGTGTAAGTACTTTCTGATGGCTTGCTAGACTAGCTACCAAGCCATCACTTTGGAGCGAAAATCGCTCAAGTAGTTTAAGTACAATTCCAGAAAATAGGTTTCTGGAAATGTAATTTTTAGTCAGTTTTTGGCATTCCCCGGGACTATACACCCCTGGGAATTCCGAAAATAAGGAATTTTTGGGGACCTCCCGATGGCCCGATAAACGCACCATCGTGTCGTCTCAATCTTGTTAGGGTTTTATGAATAGTTTCTCTGATAGCTGGGCGCAAAGAAAGTGACCAGCTATCGAATTTGTACATATCGAGGCACCTTATGTGCATATAGCCTAGATAGACTTATATGAACACTAGAAATGTAAAGTGTGGTCTATCGGCTACCAGAATCCCCATAACAGGCGGTGATTGTCTGGTTAGCCTAAGTAGGAAGTCCTAAAGTCGGTGAAATGACTTAGGAATTTATAGATTCATTACATAAGGGATGATATCCCATAGAAGATTCCCGAAAATAAGCTTTTTCTAGACGTCAACAGACAGCCTGCTATTGGCACCAGCAGGTCAACCCAACCTATAGATATCCTTAGGCTAGGTTAAAAGCTATTAAGGTTTTAACCGAGAAATAAAGGAAATTGTTCCTTTATTTCATGGAATTAGTCTAGGGAAGCTATCAATACCTGGAAATTAGGTATATGGATTAGATACAGAGATAGGGGGCGTTACTGTGTTACAGTACGAAGAAATCCAGCTATTGATAGCACCGTGGAAGGGGTGCGGTAACCCTATTTACCAAATGTTGATAAGGGTTTTTTACAGAAATAAAAATTATTTTCGGCGAGAATTTGCGGGGCTCTCAATAATGGCACGGTCCGAGGGTATATACACCCCCCGGGCCCAAATAGAATTTGTAGTCATCCAAAGCTAGTCGCTTGTACTTGTCTTAGTAAATAAGAAGTAATTCTTATATAGAATCAAGTCTCAGAAATTGTTGAGAGCCCTAGAATCGTGCCGTGTACTGAATAAATTAGTGTTTCATTCAATTCATCAACTTCAACCCTTATGAAGACACCCCTTTTCGATCCTGTCGAGCTGAACCTCGGGACCTGGACACCAGGAGTGCTGATCCAGAAGTAGGCAACCCAGAACCTGGAAATAACTCGAGTACAGCCAACACATCGTTGAATCGTTAGAGTCGATTTGCAACCTTACGTCGCTGCTGCAGCCAGGCATCCAAGAACCTTGTCTTCGTGGTGTGATAGGGGCGTTCAGCGGCAATGGCCAGAAGGTTTACGCCCTTCTTTTCTCGGGGCCAGTGAACACGCTACGTCCAGCACATCTTATGGTCCTATCGAGCCGAATTTTGGAGCCTGGAGAGCCCCAGGACGTCGGGAACAGCAGATCCAGAAAAAACAACTGGGTGCCTGCATATTAATTCGGCTACGTGCAACACAACGTTGACCCGTTCGAGCCGAAATTCGAAGTCTGGAGCGCCCCAGGACGTCAGGAAGAAACAGTGGTGGAATTAATTTTTCGAATTTTGGGGAAATTAATTTCACAAATAAACCAAAAATCGACGTGCACTGCAGGGAACAAGTCCTACGTGCCCTATTTGCCGCTGGATCTATGAGGTAAAATTCTGGAGACAGTTATTGAAAATACCCTATTTTTTCAATAATTTTAAGAAAATAGAAGAAATTTTCTGTGAGCCGCAAAATGCTGTATGAAGACTGATGCGCATCCTTGAAGCCCCAAGAATAGTTCCTGAAGACTTATCGCTGAAAACTACCCTATGTTATCAGTGATTTGTTCTAGAACTGAACGCTTGTTTATTCAACCAAGAATACTCGTTCAGAAGACTGGATTGCGTCTTTGACGCGGAAGAATAGTTCCTGAAGACTTATCGCTGAAAACTACCCTTATGTTTTTAGCGATTTGTTTAAAAAACGAGCGCCCGTCAGAAAAATACAAGAAGTGCGTTTAGAAGGCTGATGTGCATCCTTGACGATTGAAGAATAATTCCTGAAGCCTTATGACTGAAAACAACCCCTATGTTTTCAGGAAATTTTGAAGACTGAATTTTCGTCAGTGAATGGAAGAAACGTACTCTGAAGACTTAGATATACGTTTCGGATGTACTGACTATGCGGTTCCTGAAGCACTATCACTGAAAATAACTTTGACGTTTCGGTGATTTATTTGAAGATTGAATTTTCTTCAATCAAGCAAGATACGTGCTCTGAAGATTGATGCACGGCTCTGATGCTTTGGACAAGCAGTTCATGAAGCATCACCACCGAAGAGTAACCTTGACTTTTCGGTGATTTTAGAATTTGATTGAATTATAGTCAATCAAATAGAACATACACGTTTATGGGAAAAATAAACTTGTATAGCAGATGCCTGAAGTTTCCTGAAGACTTATCACTGACCGTAAGTTTTTAGTGATTTTTTATTTGAAGATTGAATTATAGTCAATCGAAGTGGAGGTTAACTTCTGGAGATCGTCGGTTCGAACACTGAAGCCCGGAACTGGGACTTATCTTTGAAAACAAACTTCGAGTTTTCAAAAGAAAATATTTGAACGACAATGCCGGTCACCAGATCCCAAGGCAAGGCGCCGGAGGCATGGACCGTGGAGTTGGATCAACCAGTTGGCATCAGACATGAGCTGCCGCCGTGTTCACCTTCCACAACCGAAGGGACCGAGCCGTCGGACGAGCAGCGCCATCTAGCGCCTCAAACTGAAAGCACTCCGACGCATCAACCAATAGAAACTGATCAAGCGGTTTCTACCAGAGTAACCAGATTAGAAGGAGCTTCAGACACAACATTGAAACCTTCTCAGAAAGAGAAGATTTTCGAAGAAGACAGACGTACAGCGATGCCGATGACTACCCGGGGTGACGCCCGTATCGAACATAGCCGTCCGCCGTCAACTAGAGTGACTCGGTCACGAAAAAACATAGACAAAGCTCGCGAAGACTTACTCAAAATTAAGTTGGAAATTGCACAATTGGCACTTCAGAGAGCGGAGGAAGAGGGTTCCGAAGCTGAATACTTGGATGACAGAAACTCGAATGACGAGTACGTGCGTTCATGGCTAGAAGAGGCACCAGAACCTCAGCCTGAGAAGGAGGATAACGTCGTTGAAGGGGGAACCAGAAATTCTATGCATAGACCCCTGACTGCGGCCGCCACCAAATCGCAAATAGAAGGTCAGCATCCTAAGGAGAAAGAAGTGCGAAAGCCTCCAGTTGCAGCGTCAGCTGAGTGTACAGGAGGTCAGAGGGATAGTCTCCGTCCATTCTTGACGGAGTTGACGTCCGCTATAGCGTCGCTAGCCGACAGGAAAATAGAACAGCGGGACCAACCGACCCCCTCTGCGTCGAAATTCGTCATGACATTGCCGAATTTCAATGGTTCTCATACTGAATGGCTATCATTTCGGGCCATATATGAGACAACTCGAGCGTACTTTACGGACATCGAGAATACAGCGAGGCTGAGGAGAAGCTTACATGGACGTGCAATGGAAACCGTCAGCTCAGAACTCATCGGACATGCCAGGCCCGATGACATCATGAAGGAACTCGAGCTGCAGTTCGGCCGCCCAGACTCCATAGCGCAAGCTGAAACAGATAGATTATGCGGACTGCCGCGCTGCAGTGAGTCACCAAGAGACATCTGCGCGTTTGCAAGTCGCGTAAGAGGTGCTGTAGTCACGCTCCGCGCGTTAAAAAAGGGTCATTACCTTATGAACGCGGAGCTTATGCGATTGTTAACAGAGAAGTTACCCAGTTCGCTACGAGCACAATGGTACCGATCATATTCGGAGAAGTACCAATCGGTGCCAGATATTTCATTGTTCAGTAATTTCATATCTGAACAGGCACACTTCTGTAGTCCATTCGCCCCACCCGAAGGCATCGCTTCGGCCGAGGCGAACACCAACAGACGCGTCACACAAAGGACGCATATAGCTACGGACCAACCGGTAGGAAAATGCCGTGTTTGCGACGTGGGACATCACTACGCCACTGGATGTGCACAATTCAGGGGCGTAGCTGTCGAGAAAAGATGGGAGCTAGCGAAAAAACATGATCTATGTTATCGCTGCCTTCAACATCGACGAGGCAACCACACTTGTAGGAGAAAACAGTGTGGCCAAGACGGGTGCAGAGATACGCACCATCGGCTTCTTCATAAGAAGAAGCAACAACAGAGGGAGGCCAACAAGAAGCCCGATGTTCCTGAATCCCGCAAGGATCCTCAGGAAACGGTGGCCAGTTTCGGGTCACCATCGAGCCAGGCGTACCTAAAGATAGTGCCGGTCCGGGTCATCGGACCGGCGGGAGAGGTAGCAACATACGCTCTCCTAGACGATGGGTCCACCGTTTCGCTGATGGATGAAGACATCGCGAGGCAAGTCGGGGCAGAGGGCCCTGTGGACCCGCTCAAGATCGGTGCGATAGGCAACACCATGCTCACCACCCCATGCTCAAGAAGAGTCAAGGTGACACTGGTTAGCCCGCAAGAGAGAAGGGTACAATTCAAAGCACGTACTATACCTAAACTCAGCTTGGCAAAACAAACAGTGAGCGACAGAGTTGTCGCACGCTGCAAGCATTTAACCGACTTGAGAAAAGAGTTGATGTACAACAATGGCGTGCCAAAAATACTCGTCGGCCAAGACAACTGGCATTTGTTATTGGCCAGCGAGATTCGCAGAGGTCCAAGACACCAACCAATTGCGTCACTTACAGCGATGGGTTGGACACTACATGGCGCGCATAGTAGTTTACTACGACAACAAGTACATCATGTCAATAGAATAACAACTGATGACAATTTGGATCATCAGTTGCGCGAATATTTCGCCATAGAATCGCTGTGCATAAACCCACAGTGACCCGCCTCTGACCCAACAAGAAGGGCAGAGGACATTTTGAATCGATCAACTGTCCAATTAGAGAATGGACACATCGAAACCGCCATGCTTTGGCGTAATGAGCATGCTGAGATGCCAGATAGTTTTGAGACAGCTCTGAAGAGGCTCGTCTCAACAGAAAAGAAGCTGGACAAGAACCAGGAACTTCTAAGAAGATACTCAGACCAGATGGACTCGCTAATTGCGAAAGGGTACGCTGAAAGGGCACCCGCAATTAGCACGCCGGGCAAAACTTGGTACCTCCCGCACTTCGATGTCTTCAATCCAATGAAGCCAGACAAACTTCGCATCGTACATGACGCTGCCGCCAAATCGAGAGGAATGTCACTGAATGACTTCCTGCTAACTGGGCCCGACCTATTACAGTCGCTGCCAGGCGTAATGATGCGGTTTCGCCGTCACTGCGTCGCAATAACCGGTGACATAGCGGAGATGTTCATGCAAGTGAAGGTGCGGAGCCAAGACCGAGACGCGCTTCGCTACCTGTGGAGGGGAAACCGCAGAGAAGGAGCGCCAGAAGAATATAGAATGACGTCCATCATTTTCGGCGCAGCCAGTTCGCCTTGCACAGCAATTTTTGCAAAGAACTGGAACGCAAACAAATGTATGGAGAGGCACCCTGAGGCTGTGGATGCTATACTACGTAGTCATTGTATGGATGACTACCTAGATGGTTGTAGAACTATCGAGAGGGCGGCGGAGGTCGCTAGTATGGTGCGAAAAATACACCTACAGGCGAGGTTTGAACTCAAGAAATGGGTTTCAAATAGCTCGCAGCTCCTAGAAAAAATGGACCCATCGCACATACAAACTGAGATGGTATCCATTGGAGATATAGATACATCGGAAAAGATACTCGGCCTCATATGGAGGCCAGGCGAAGACACGCTGGGTTTCAACCTCACACTCGCGCGTCTGCCTGAGGGTATCTTGGACCGAGAGGCGCCCACCAAGCGAGAGGCGCTCAAAATAGTCGCGTCGCTATACGACCCACTCGGACTCGCCTCACCAGTAACCATCAAGGCGAAGCAAATATTGCAAGAAGCATGGAGGCGAGGCGTCGACTGGGATCAGAGGCTAGATGTTGACCTAGCATTACAATGGAAAATTTGGTTACAACATTTACGCCAACTAAAAAACGTTAGCGTACCAAGATGCTATCCTGGGTATAGCGACGCTATAGAAATGCAGGTGCATGTGTTCACTGATGCAAGCGAGATGGCATATGCTACCGCTGTATACTGGCGGGCCACGACCGTGGAAGGCAAGCATTTAATAAGCCTTGTTATGGCGAAAGCGCGGGTGGCCCCACTGAAACTGCTTTCGATACCGAGACTCGAACTTCAGGCCGCGGTATTGGGAACCCGCGTAGCCGCAGCAGTGATGAGTGAACACGACTGCAAGCCCACGTCAGTAACGTATTGGTCAGATAGCAAGACCGTACTGACCTGGATTAGAAGAGGAGCGAGAGTATACAAACCTTTCGTTGCTCACAGAATAGCTGCTATTGAAGACAATAGCAAAGTCGAAGATTGGCGATGGATACCCACCAAGATGAACATCGCTGATGCAGCAACCCGTGACGTGCCACTGCGGTTCAACTCGGACCACGAGTGGTACTGCGGGCCGAGATTTTTGTCTCTTGGGCCCGAATTATGGCCCACAGAGAAACCTCCGACTACAGACGACACGGGAGAAGAAAAGGCTTTCGTTGTCACAGAAGGGGACAAGAAGAGCTTCATAGAAGCCGTTCCAGAGCCAAGCAGATTCTCCAGATGGGAGCGACTGCTTCGTGCGACCGCCACAGTTCTGCGTTTTATATCTCTTTGCAAAAATAGAACAGAGATAACGTCCTATAAACGGACAAGAAAAAACGCTGAAAAGGACCCAGACTGGCGCCAGAAGCCCGCTGCACCTGCACAGAAGCAGAAGCAGGCATGCAGAGCCCCAACCCAGGTCAACAGACAAATTATAGAAGCAGAATTTCTCCAAGAAGCTGAGAAAATACTTGTCCAGGTCGCACAACAACAATCGTTCGCTTCAGAGTTAGCGAATGTTGAAGAAATAAATAAGAATAGCTCGCTGCGACCTTTACAAATTCAGGTCGTCGACAGCGTGCTGCGACTAAGAAGTCGCATAGCAGCTACGCAAGAAGTAGCTGAAGAAGTGATGCGCCCGCCTATATTACATGGCGACCATCACATAACGCAGCTGTACATAGACTGGACACATCGCAGTCTACAACATAGTGGCACCGAACTCACAATTAATGAGGTACGGCAGCACTACTGGGTCGTGAAGATGCGACCCACAGCGAAGAAGGTGATAGCGAGATGCCTGCATTGCCGTATACGCAAGGCACAGCCACCAGTACCTGCGACCGGCGACCACCAAACGCGCCTCGCTCATCATAAGAGGCCGTTTACATATACCGGGCTCGACTATTTCGGCCCGCTATCCGTCACCGTCGGTCGGCAGCATCAAAAGAGATACGTAGCACTATTTACGTGTCTCACATCAAGGGCGGTGCACCTTGAAATCGCCGCCAGCCTTAGCGCAGACTCCGCCATATTGGCGCTGCGCCGATTCGCCGTACGCAGAGGATGCCCAGCTGAGATACACTCAGACAATGGCACCAACATGCACGGCGCCGACAGAGAGCTGCGAGACGCCTTCAAAACAGAGGCAAGTCGTAGAGGCATTGTGTGGCGCTTTATAACGCCATCAGCGCCATTCATGGGAGGCGCCTGGGAGCGCCTAGTTCGTTGTGTAAAAAACACACTATACAATGTACTTACAGAGAAACACCCCACCGAAGAGGTGTTGTCCACACTGATTTGTGAGGCAGAGTACATTGTAAATAGCCGACCGTTGACGCACGTGTCGGTAGATGGTGATGATGATGAATCCATCACACCGAATCACCTTTTGCTCGGTGGGTCAGCCAGACTACCTACACCTGGCACGTTCACCGAGCAAGATATAGACAGCAGGAAAATATGGCGACGATATAATATAAATATATAATATAATATAAATATCGTTTATTTATAACATAAGGCACATTTTACAATAAAAATATCTTAAAAATATAAAAGAAGACAGTTGCTTATTTGCCTGAACTAGGTTGAACCTGTGTTTCAGACTATGAAGTGCTTAAAACTAATAATAATAATAAATTAACAATGACATAGCATAAATATGAATACTTAAATTAAAGACAAAGCAAAATTATTATTTTGTTACAGCCAGGAGATCTTCTGTCTCTCCGTAAGAGATGCGAAGCAGATGTTCAATAATAGTCTTTTTACAGCTAAAATAATTTAAGTTATAGATACTTAATTTTCTATTTAATCTATTGTACAGAAATGGTCCTAAGAATGTAAAGAATCTATTTACAAATACATATTTTGAGGATGGATTAGAATCGCAGACAATATCATTTCGTCTCTTATTATTTATGTATTCGGCGTTATAGGAAAGCATGGTGTGTTGTTTTAATACTAAATGCATAATGAAAAGCTGGCGAACAGTCAGCACGTTGCAGGATTTGTAAAGAAGATCAGTAGGGTAGAGAAAAGGGTGGAAATAGGCTACTTTTAAAATTGCTCTCTGAGCCCTTTCAAGAGGCAGTAGATTCGTTTTTGGTGCCCCACCCCATGAGGTGATACAGTAATTGATTACAGATTGACCTAGGGCCAAATAGACTTGTTTGATCAATTTTGAATCTGCAATCGTTCTCAACTTTTTAAAAACATAAATTAATTTGCGCACTCTATTAACTAAGCTACCAATATGAGGTCTAAATGAGAGTGTTTCATCTATAATAACCCCGAGATATTTTATGTTGCCTGTTTTGAGGATAAATGGACAATTACACATGCTGACTGGGTGGGATCCACATTTATGGGCATACAGATGAGAGTTAGCAATGTTAAATTGAGGCTTGCGCATGGAGAAGTGAATATATTTTGTCTTGTCAGCATTTAGTGTTAGTAAATTGTTTTGTAGCCAATTTGTCACAGTATTGAAACCTTGTTGAGCATATTCGTACAATTCATTATTGGTTTTCGCGGTAAAGATTAACGCCGTGTCGTCGGCATATGATATGAGTTTGCCTTGTTTAATATCTAAATTACACAGATCGTTAATGTAAATCAGGAATAGGGTTGGGCCCAGAATGCTTCCCTGGGGAACACCATAACCAGTATTTTTTTGCTCATCGCTAATAATGTCGTCTATTTTAACACATTGAGATCGTTCATCTAAGTAGTCAGCAAAAAGTTTCAGCGGTGTTCCCCTTATTCCTAAAGCCTCTATTTTTTTTAGAAGCATAGGAACGGACACCGTATCAAAGGCTTTTGCTAGATCAAGGAAAACCCCCAGGGTCTGGTTTCCTTTGCCAAGTTCTTCTGCGATATAATCTGTCAGACTATGCACCGCATCGGCTGTGGATAGTTTGGCTCTGAACCCAAATTGCGCAGATGATAATAGTTTGTTTTTTTCTAGATAATTAACTAGTCTACTGTTAACAATTTTCTCTAGTATTTTAGATATTGAAGGGAGTAAAGATATTGGTCTATAATTATTTACTAAGTTTTTGTTTCCAGATTTAAAGATAGGGATTACAACTGCTTTTTTCAGACATCTAGGGAAAATACCTTCAGATAAACAAATACGAAATATATGCGTTAAGGGAGGTACTAGGATATGCTTAAAGGTTTTAAGGATCTTATTGCTTATATTATCCCATCCAACTGCACAGTCATCCTTTAGTCCAGATATGATTCGAGTTATTTCATCTTCGTCAGTATCCAGCAATCCAAAAGATTTTAAAGGACATCTATTATTTTGGGAAGATGGTAGAACACAGTAATGTTTTGGAATCTGTTCGGCAAGAGTCTTCCCAACATTTGCAAAAAAGTTATTAACGTGGTTGGCTGACAAGAGAGGTGATGGATTAGAAAGCAGCAAGCTCGAATTTGATTCACGCTGTTTCGTCCTATAGGTGACGTTCTTAATATGTTTCCAAAGTTGCTTGCTATTGTTTCCTGCTCTATTTAATTCATTTTTATCGTAATTAATTTTTAAGTTCTTTAGGAGGTTGTTGCAAAAATTTCTGTATCCCTTAAAGTTTAGTTTAATGATTAGATTATCAGGGTTACTCCTAGATCTCTGATGAAGTTTATCTCTGTGTCTTATACACCGAATTAGGCCAGGAGTCATCCAAGGCTTGATGTTACGAAGTTTTTTGTTTACTATAATAGAAGTCGTATTACGTAATATTGCTAATTGAACATGTTTTATTAAGTACGATAAAGCAAAATTAGCGTCAGCAGTATTGTAAACTGGGTTAAAGTCAAGATTGCATAAATCACATTCGAGTTTGTTTATGTTTAATTGCGTTTTCGTCTGGGGACGATTTAGCTTAGGCAGCGTTAAGTTTAGGGTTAGTAGAACAGCGTGATGGTCTGTAATAGTTGAGTTAGTAACAAGCGTAACATATGAAAAGTTAGATTTGATCATCATATGATCCAGACAGGAACCACTCTGATGAGTAGGCAAAGTATGTGCGGGGAGAAAACCATGGTATGAGCAGATATTAAGGTAATCTTGGGCCCCAGGGTCGCAGTTTTCCGAGTTAATGTTTATATTTATATCACCTGTTAATATAACATTCTTAAATGAACTTAGTGCTTCAAAGATCTGGTTTAAGGATGCGTGAAAAGAGTCTAAATTTCTTGCAGAAGGGGACCTATAAACAGTGATTATTGCTGTACTTGTACCAATTTTGATGACCAAACAATTACACACACAGTCTTGAAGTATTGGTTCTTCGATTGTGACCATTAATGATTCCCTACAATAAACAACCACACCATCGTTTTGATTGTTGTTCACTGTAGTATACAATAAGTTGTATCCCGGCATTACTGGAAGGTGTTCCTGTCGGTTAGATAGCCAGCACTCGGTTAGTACCATTATGTCACAATCAAAGTTAAGTCTGTGAAGAAAAACGTTAAAGCTATCAATGTTCTTATAAATACTGCGAATGTTTTGAGTCAGTATGGTTAGTGAGTTTTGATATTCAGAAAGATATTGCCTGCAGTCCTCAACCTCACATGACTTTGCATCGGTACGAAATGTATTATCTATATCGGTCAATAAGGTATTATCCATAGTATAAGAAAAATATAAACAATAAAATTAAGTCTTAAAAATATTCGAATATGTGGCGCTCTTAGGCGCCTTCATAATCAATCGAGTTAATGTACCTGTTTTCGGCAGATTTTTTTGCAGGACACTCTTGTTCTCCCGTTTTATGGCTGGCTGGTTTTTTGAAGCGCAGACATGTTGCACATTTTGGCGCTTCGGATTTCTTTGTGCAGTCGGAGATAGTGTGTCCTTCTTCACCGCAATGTCCACATGTGGGGGCAGCTACTTTGCATGTCTTAGCCGCATGACCGTACTGCTGGCACTTGTAACATCTCGTTACCAGTGTGAAGTCTCTTACCGGGCAGGAAGTCCAATTTATGAACAATCTCTCTTGTGAGATTAGAGCCTTGCGAATGATCGCAGGGACTTCTAAGATGTAGTTGCAGTTCTCAACATCTTTTCTACCAGATTTGTGGCTCAGTTTGATTAAGGACAAGAAGGTATCTCTGGATATAGTTGGCAGTTTTTCGGCTAAGTTTTGATCGTAAATGGATTTATATACCTCATTTTCCGCCATTGATGCTGGAACTCCAATCACTATTATGCGGGGTTTGCGCTTTTTCGGTTCATCGACGGTAAGCCCTGACGAAGCAGTTTGTACTGATTGCCTCAGCTTATCTAGGTCCTCTTTCGTCTCTGTGCTAATTATTAGTCCTCCTTTCCCTATCTTGCGTACGCCTCTCACTTTCAGCTTCATTTCACCTGGGCATATAATTTTCTGGACTATGTTCTTGGTTTCATCGCTGGTCTTTGATCACAGATCCTCGCTGATATGTTCTGGAGTCGCTGGGTCAGAGAGTACCTGCCGGAGCTCCAAAACCGGCGGGAGCCACATAGTAGTGGGCCCAAACTTAAAGTGGGTGACCCTGTCCTGATAGCCGACGGCCAGCTGCCCCGCAATACGTGGCCGCGAGGCCGCATTGTGGCCGTGTATCCAGGAATCGACGGAGAAATCCGGACCGCTGAGGTACGCACACTTGGCGGTACCTTGAAGCGTCCGGTGAAGAAACTCGTCCCACTGCCCCAGTAACCAGAGATGCCGGAGCGGCGACCGTCCTCTCGGTGGGCCTGGCCGGCAGCCAAGAAATGCCGTCCGTCGCTCACCGAAGGAATGCAGCGCCGCGCCGACAACACTTCAAGTCGACACAGCGAGTCGACACAGCACTGCACGGCGGGAGATATGTTCGCGACGAAGCGTCATCAACCATACTAAATGGTTCATAAAAGTTAAAGTTTGTATGTGTAGACATGTCTGCTCACCACGGCGCGCCATCTAATACTGAAATGATTTTAGAGGCACTTTCATATTTATACTAAAATTTTACCTACATTTTTTGAGATAGTAGTATGATGTTTTTAGTATTTGTCAGTATGTTATAGGGTTCAATAGTTCACCCTTAATAGAGTAAAAGCATTAGAAAGCATACTGATAAGAGTTATCATAGCAAAAAACATAAATTTCTGTCGTACGATACGTCATTGCTCGACGACGGATTAGTTCCGAATGGCCCGCGAGGTGGCCCCACCCGATATATATACTTTTGGAGTTTTTTGGAAAAATTATAGTAATTAAAATCATGTTTTTAAGGGCTTATCCTATGTACTGGACATGAAATCGGTACATAATGATGAAACTATGTGAAAACCACATAGTTTCTGCTATGTAAATATGAATATTGACTTGATATCTCAAACACCGAATATATGGTTTTAGGTCATTTTAGGGTATATGGGAGACCTAGACCGAGACAGGAAACCTATATACACCTCATAGTTAGCGTAGTCTTTTATATAAAGCCCATTTACTTGAGATATCAAGTCGGTATATAATAGAAAACTGCTGTTTATCTGGTTTTCGGCAAATGCTTACGGGTTTAGGTGCCCTAAGTACCTAGAAAACATATAGGTGTACTGGTAAAAGTACTACCATTGGAAAGCTTGCTAAAAGGGCTTCCAGGCGGTTTCTAGATGGGCAGAATCGCTTGGATAGTCAGCGAGATAAACAGTCGTGAAAAATGTAAACAACGTAAAACGTTGAAATTTGTAGACCCTTCAGGTGGAATAACTCCATGAAGGGAATAGATGTACTCATGGTGTAAGTACTTTCTGATGGCTTGCTGGACTAGCTACCAAGCCATCACTTTGGAGCGAAAATCGCTCAAGTAGTTTAAGTACAATTCCAGAAAATAGGTTTCTGGAAATGTAATTTTTAGTCAGTTTTTGGCATTCCCCGGGACTATACACCCCTGGGAATTCCGAAAATAAGGAATTTTTGGGGACCTCCCGATGGCCCGATAAACGCACCATCGTGTCGTCCCAATCTTGTTAGGGTTTTATGAATAGTTTCTCTGATAGCTGGGCGCAAAGAAAGTGACCAGCTATCGAATTTGTACATATCGAGGCACCTTATGTGCATATAGCCTAGATAGACTTATATGAACACTAGAAATGTAAAGTGTGGTCTATCGGCTACCAGAATCCCCATAACAGGCGGTGATTGTCTGGTTAGCCTAAGTAGGAAGTCCTAAAGTCGGTGAAATGACTTAGGAATTTATAGATTCATTACATAAGGGATGATATCCCATAGAAGATTCCCGAAAATAAGCTTTTTCTAGACGTCAACAGACAGCCTGCTATTGGCACCAGCAGGTCAACCCAACCTATAGATATCCTTAGGCTAGGTTAAAAGCTATTAAGGTTTTAACCGAGAAATAAAGGAAATTGTTCCTTTATTTCATGGAATTAGTCTAGGGAAGCTATCAATACCTGGAAATTAGGTATAATATGGATTAGATACAGAGATAGGGGGCGTTACTGTGTTACAGTACGAAGAAATCCAGCTATTGATAGCACCGTGGAAGGGGTGCGGTAACCCTATTTACCAAATGTTGATAAGGGTTTTTTACAGAAATAAAAATTATTTTCGGCGAGAATTTGCGGGGCTCTCAATAATGGCACGGTCCGAGGGTATATACACCCCCCGGGCCCAAATAGAATTTGTAGTCATCCAAAGCTAGTCGCTTGTACTTGTCTTAGTAAATAAGAAGTAATTCTTATATAGAATCAAGTCTCAGAAATTGTTGAGAGCCCTAGAATCGTGCCGTGTACTGAATAAATTAGTGTTTCATTCAATTCATCAACTTCAACCCTTATGAAGACACCCATTTTCGATCCTGTCGAGCTGAACCTCGGGACCTGGACACCAGGAGTGCTGATCCAGAAGTAGGCAACCCAGAACCTGGAAATAACTCGAGTACAGCCAACACATCGTTGAATCGTTAGAGTCGATTTGCAACCTTACGTCGCTGCTGCAGCCAGGCATCCAAGAACCTTGTCTTCGTGGTGTGATAGGGGCGTTCAGCGGCAATGGCCAGAAGGTTTACGCCCTTCTTTTCTCGGGGCCAGTGAACACGCTACGTCCAGCACAACATATGACCATTCCTATTGGCCTAGCGGCACTGGTGGCGCATGAATTACGGTAGTGAACACGCCCAGATTTTAGAATAAAATCTTTATGAAATCGAATATTGGTCTTTTGAAAAAAAAAAAACTTATAAGGTACAATGAAAATGTTCGTTATCAAATTGTCTCCATTAGTGTTAGTATAAAAAATAATTAATGAACACTTTACGAGGAGATGCATGCTATCAATAATTATTTCACATTTTTATGGTTTTGTTGGAAGGAGATTAGTGAAACATATACCTCTTTAAAAAAAAAAGTTTACTACCATTTTAGAATTAACATTATGTAGAAATTTAATTTATTTTTATTAATTGATATTTCTTTTTAAATAAAGAGTAGGTAGATAGCTCTTAAAAACTGCACAAAAACGACTAGCGCGGCGTTTTGCTCGGGGAAGCGTCTTAATCATTTATCTCGGTTTAAAGATTCTTTATTTATTCTAAAAGAACATACATTGTTCACTTAGCGAATAAATACATGACTAAGGTTAGTGTAGTCCAGTAGCTAACAGTTTTTTTTCTTAATGTAGGTAGGCACGATGTCGACATTGATTTAGTGAGACTTATCGTTAGCTCAGAAGTTTTGTGTTGTTAGTGACGTACTGTTTGAGTTTAGCTCTGAATACATTAAAAGAAGATGTGTTCCTTATATCTGCTGGTAGATTATTATAAAGTTGGACGCCTTCGTATTTTATATTTTTCTTGCCATATTGCGTTCGCGGGGGACGCGTCTGTATTTGGTTAGGGTTTCTTTGGCTGTATTTGGATGTTTTAGTGTTGAAGGATAACTGTGTGTGTATGGTTTTGTTAAGAATTTTTCTAATGAGAACGCAGGAATTGAAAGTGTAAAGTTGATGAATGCTCATTAGTTTGGTGTTTTTGTATAGTTCATATGTAGATGTATGATAATCGTAGATAAATAGAAGTTTAATTATTTTATTTTGTGCTATTTGCAGATCTTTAATTGCAGATTTTGTAGCGCATCCCCAGATTTCGATAAGATAATTTATGTGTGAGCGAATTAATGAGTTGTAAATGTTGAAGCGGATTCTTTTTGGGATGTTATTTATGTACCCGCGCATTGATCCCATTAACGATGTTATTTTTATCTAAGAGAGATAGCTGAGTAACGATTCGGTGGTTCGATTAAAAGGAACAGTACTACTAGGTCATGATTATTGAGCACCTGAAATGTCAAAAGATCTTACAACCTTTTTTTTTGTTGTGTTGGGAAATCATCCAATGACTTCTCCCGCTCTGGGTGATGCGGAAGGCCGTGTCAGACTTTTACTGACTAAAACCCACCCGTGTTCCTTCAGTTGCTTGCGCCAGGGCCGCGGTATAAGTTGTCATGAGCCTTTAGATGCGCAGAAGTAGTTTTTTTAGGTGTCTGTGGTAGTGAAGCGGGGCGCGGGGAACGTTTAGGACCGTTCCGAGCGCGCGATTGGTTGGTCAGTTGACACAAGGATCGACTGACCAATCGTGTCGCATCCACGTTCCGTTCGCTCTGTATGGTGGTTGGTCAGTTCCCGGAATATGCGCGAGCATACCCCCACTACACCAAAACCTTTCCAACTTACGTGCCGGGCACTATAACTCTCTTTCAAATTTATCCGCGACCCAGGCAGGCATCGGCCCTAGCGGATCCCGTCAGTTTTGCTGACATCTCTATGAGGCGCGTGTGGAACACTACGCGCTGTCACACCCGGGTACCCGCGCGGCGCCCTGCGCTAGCCTCGTAAGCCAATAGCGAGAATAGAAAGACAGAGTGACATTGACATTTCAGGGGCTCAGTGATGTTGACCGTGATGTATATCTGTTTTTAGAGAGGAGCACAGATTTATAAAAAATAACCGGCCAAGTGCGAGTCGGATTCGCGCACCGAGGGTTCCGTACAAATCTCAGCTTAAAGGTATTATAGACCTGAGTATTTGGTATGAATTTCAATTTAATACCTCTACGCGTTCATAAGGAAAGGGATAGAAGGTTTAAAATTATTTTTATTATATGATTTAACAAAAAATTTACGGTTTTCCTTTATCTGTGCTATAAGAAGTTGCTTCGTACCAAATTTCAAGATTCTGAGTTCACGGGAAGTACCCTGTAGGTTTTGATTCCCTTGCGAGTGTCGATAATTTGCGGAAATTTGCGGCGTAAACGGCTGTATCTTTTGATTGCGTTGGCTTAGATTTTAGATTTTTTCACAGCTTTAAAAGACAGTAGACCTGAGTATCTATCTCTATGGGCCCCAGCGTTTGCCTCTTGGCTTTGTGATCCGAAGGCCTGTATTAAACACCCAGCAAAAAGAACAACCTCGCGAGCAGAATGAAACACCGAGGATTAAACTCTCAAAACAAGATTTCTCGAAATATTCGAGCATTGCTTCAGAGAACTGCGCAATGCCGCATCCTTGACTGCTACTGGAACTAAAAAGCAAGTGCGATTAATTCACATCAATGTGCAAGGCCTCCGTGGTAAATTCATAGAAGTCAAGCACATCGTGAACAAGTATAACGTTGACATCCTCATACTTAACGAGATAATAACTAACCCGGACGAGCAAAGATACAACATCCCAGGCTACGATAAAATTCATGAAAGAAAAGAGCGACATCTAGGCACCGTAATGTAAATCAAACGAGGCCCAAGATGGATTCAAACACCGCTGATAGACAGCATTGACAACGCGGACAGATGCATCGAGGGATGCAGCATCATTCTCTATACCAATCACACAATCAATGACAAGGTCAAAATCAATGGCATTTACATACCGGTACCGAGACAGGGAGACCTCGTTGACGAGTTCGAGACGCTGATACTCGGTGAAAGCGCAATCATCATAGGTGACTCCAACCTACGCATGAGACAACTTAATCACACCAGAGACGCGGGCTTGGGCATCGTGCTCCGCGATGCGATCCAACGTAGCTTCGTTAAAATCGTTAATACTGGCAAACTATCCCGGCCCACGAGTCTAGGAAACAACATACTCGATATAGCAATCGTGAACCACGATCACTCACTACTAGAATTCAAGTGTCAGCAGAGGGAGGGTATTTCCTCAGACTACCTCCCGTGGACACTGGATGTAATAGTCGATAACGACTACGAACAACCGATGAGTCGCAATCTCACACGAATAAAAAGCAGTCGAGAAGGCAGACAAGCTTTTGAAGAACTACTCGCCAACAACATGAACTCAGAACTAAAGATCTCCTCAAACGTCGACTGTGAAATGTATATCACAGAAACAGAAAAATCTATCGTCAAAACACTAGACGATCCCAAAGATAGACTCCCAGCACATATTAGAGAAAGAATAGCCGAGTGCAACGCCAAGAAGCAGCGTGCCTGGCGACTCAGATACACCGACCTCAGGACAATAGCACGAAGACAGTACAACATAAATTGGCGTAAGCATAAATTGGCGTAAAATGTAAAAAAAAGAAGCTTTTTTCCAATTTTACTCATCAAACTGTTGTTAGTAACAATGCTACGTTAATTAAAAACAGAATAAATGCATTTAATTGAAGTGGTAATCGTCCAAATTCGAATCTGGGTGAAAACAAAACCGTTTGGCCCCAAAATACCCGTTTCGGTAATTTTGAGCAGATACACGTCGTTTCTGTAAATAATGTGAATTTCTGTGTGTTTTTTTATTTCTATCTACATTTGTACACAAAACTTGGAAAATTTCCCTTACCCTGACTTTACACAATATTTAAAAATAAATTACATGGTAAAACTGGATACATCCCTTAGAAATATGATAGATTATTTCATAGCGATTCTAACAAAATAAATTTCATACATGGTTCCCATACAAAACTTTCGAGAAATCGGCGTTTTAGAGAGACCGGGCCGAAAGCGCAAAATGGCGCCGGGGTACCCTGTCAGATCGGCGATGTCCGGATCTGAACCTTACGAGTGGATAATAAATTGACATAACATAGGACAGACAATCTCTGTGTGAACAGGTTCTGAGTTAGAGAGTTGAGTTGACTCGAGCAATTGTGATTGCTAAGAGAGATGTTGAGATAGCTAAGAGAGCTATTAGATAGCTAGGAGCTATATGTGATGGCTAACGATCGTGAATGAGAAACCTGGTATATTGTTTCTTTATTTGATTTAATGTTAGATTTACGACTATCAGTGGTACTTGGACTTTGTAATCACGAAGATTGGGTGCTTTTAGGTACCAAATCGATTATTAAATTGCTATTTTGTTTAAATTGGAAATAGACAGATTTAAATGATCATGTTTGATTGTTTCAGAATGTTTAATCACTCTGTATGAGTCAGGATTGGACGAGCGAATACTGTTTGGAAATTTTGTATGTTTCAGAAAAACATCCCTTGCATGATGGGAGATTAGCAGGACGGAAAGGACTAAGAGGACGTGTGGCGCAACACGACATGTGGTGGCATAGAGCAAGGACAAGATGATGCCTGCGGGTGATAGAGTCACCTGAGAGAGAAGGCGACGTGATGTTCCACGCTCGCCTCTCAAGAGAAACCAAGGCCACCATGTGGTTTTAGTCAGTAGGAGTCTGACAGACCCCTCAGCTTTCCCCAAGGGCTGAGGACACTGTTAAAACCTGACAATGAGGAACAGACGAGGACGCCTGTCTCGCAGGATGGCCGTGTCGGGTTTAGTCAATAGTACGGACGTCAAAACAAATCACAAGCACGCCACCTGTCGGCAAATCAAAAACATCTACGCTTCGGCGCGATTTCTTTAACCTAAGGGAATACATTCTGACTTCCCGGTGATTTCCATCTATCGGCCAGCCTTGATGCAACATATATATATATATATATATAGAAGATAGATAGATAGATGACTTCTCCATTGGTAAAATGTCATTGCGGTCACCTCATAATGTGATCAATTCTAAGATCTGGCCACGTCATATAGAATGTATGTATAGTAGATGTCTAGATTTACTTAAGGCAACGATTCTCTTGAGTAGCTGATTTTAAAATGAGAATCACGTCTAAATGGCTAGTCGTAATTTTTTGGAAAAAATATATGTTACATTAGGCCATTTTCTTAATAATTTGATCTAAGCAATTTTTGAGTTTTATTCGTATAACATAGTGTAATTAATTTGTAAAGTTATGTCTAAAACGGAAAAAAAAACACAACAGTCGCACCAAAACTGCTTGGCGTATTTTAATGAAATCAACACCACATCAAAGACGATTTAACTATCTACATTTTGATCGGAGGCTCGTTTTTAATGTTATAGAATAATAAGGAAAGTACAAAAAATTACAAAATTTTTGGTCGCGCGGGTGTGAAACGAGTGCGCGTTTTGATCCCACAAGGTCGTTGGCTTTAGTCGTCGTCTTAACATGGCATCATCAGTGGGCCCTATCAGAATTAGGGATGTTACGGCAGTGATGATATCCGCGGGCTTATTACGTAAGAAACAGCAATCAGCAATCATTGCGCAACCAAACGCTTTATGTCATAAAAGTCGGCATTACCTACAGTGTAGGTATGGTAGGTCCTACACAATCGTTTGCTAATCGCTCGCTGTTTATCCAATGCACTTATTTCTATAATAAAAAACCGCCGAAATCTATAAAACTTCTGTATTGAAAAGCAATTATTGCGCAAAAATCGCTAACGTTTTGCTCTTGCCAGATACGTAATAAGCCTGCCGAAGTCGGAATTGGAGGTTTTATATTTGGTTTATCGGAATAGGTACCGAAACCGAAATCGGAATCGGAGGCGGAGAAAGAAACATGCTAAAATATAGCCTTTTTGCTCTAGCACGGGTTTTTTTTTATTATTGTTTAATTTTTTGTTTATTTCTTTCTCGCGTCTTCTGTGCGTGTTACGTGCCCTGCCTACACCAAATCGGCTGAATAGCGACATGATAGCTAATTACGTACAACTGATGTTTCCACATAAAATTGCAACACAGGGGCTCTGCTGACTCGACGCTTCGTGTCGCCGCCGATCACCTACTTCCAATCAGCTGATGTCGCACATGCGTTTCGCAATCATTCTAGAAATGTATTTTTATAATAATTAATGTAGGCACTTTGAGACTAGCATCGTCCAAGTCTAGATTTAAGATTTAATTGTAATTTTAAAGTAATTAAACACTTTTATTTAAATTAGCTTCGGTTTTTTTAAGTCCTCCGGCTGTCACCTTCATAATTTGCGGGTCTAAAATAAATAATTATTGTTTTCTTTCTTTCTTTACTTAATAATTGTAATTATATTTATTAAGCGCCCACGCTTCTTCGACCGGCCACTGTCTTAGAAATCGCTTCATAATCGTCGTCATGTTGGGCGGCATACCAAGCTTCTTCATCAGGTACTGTTGCCTTAGCTTACTCTTTGCCAGCGCTTCTAGCTGAATATCATGTCTCGCTGTAAAAAAAACATCCCATTAAAAACTTAACAAGTCAAGTCTCGCGTTCATCTACCGCAAAAAGTTGTGAGATCTAATGTAGAATATCCATCAATATATTATAATAAATAAATTTTTCAACACATTTGCTCATAAAGTGGCTCTAATTTCACCGCAATTAGGCACCTAATGACACCTATAATCAAAGAGTGACTTTTTCATTGCTATTATTCACAAGTGAGTTATAGGGTTTTTTTTTTATTTTATTGGTTGAGTTGCTTTGTTCTTAAAAAAGTTTTGATACAAAAAAGGTCGTGCTCAACAGTACAAATAAATTAATGTACCTATTGCTTGCTCATTTCATGCAACTTCGTATTTAAATAGATAATATCAACTTGTACGTGTTTAATAAATAAAACTTTCACTCAAATATAACTTTTGTTTTCTCTGTAATAAAGAGAACTTGAAATTCCCCATTTTGTACGTGGCTAAAACGCTATCCGCGAAAAGCCAAAAAAATAAACCTCATTCTTTTAGTCTATGGCCGACCGCCATTGTTAGATGCGCGCGCATAGGAAACTGATATTTTTTTTCCACCATTGCGAAAAATTTTTCATAACTCGTTTTCACTGTTGCAAATGTTTTTTTAGTATTATTTCCTTCACAAGTGTGTTGAAAAACGTCGTATGATACACGTGTGTATTGATGATTACCGTCCTCGGCTCTCTTAAGACCCTCACCTACGGCTCGGGTCTCAATGGCGCCTCAGCGGTAATCACCAACATTGCACACTTGTACCATAATGTACTATTATTGTACACCAAGATAAAACAATAAACAATACAAAAAATAACATTAAAATTAAAACAAACATACAACAGGCGGCCTTATCGCGTTCTGCGATCTCTTCCAGGCAACCTTGAATGGATAGAGATAGCCTGGACACGATATAGGGTTGCACTTGGTGCAAATTTCGATCACACAAGTATTACACTATTATTTACTAAGTACAATTAGGTACTAAAAACAAAATACTAAAATACAACGGATGACCGATGGGGCAGAAAGGTTATGGAGTGGCGACTGCGAACCGGAAGACGTTGCGTTGGAAGGCCTCCCACTAGGTGGAGCGATGACCTGGTGAAGGTTGCGGGGATCCGCTGGTTGCGGGACGCACGGGACCGGTCAATGTGGCGACGCTTGGGGGAGGCCTATTTCCAGCAGCGGACGACTTTCGGCTGATGTGATGATGATATGATGATTAAAATGTCGCTTCGGCTTCGACCGTGACAATTACATTTTTGACCCTTGACTGTACCAGTATATTTTTTTTATAATATAATAATAATAATATTTATTCATCAAAAATGGGTACAATTTATCTATTCTAATTACAAACACTGAACTACTAAGGTATTTCTTTTGTTTTTAAAGATAGAGTGAACGATATCTGTACTAGTATAAACTGTGTTACAGACACCGGCGCCTTCCTCCTACAGCTAAAAGTTACAAGTCAATCAAACTAAAGTGTATTTAGTTTATTGGATGCTAAAATTACAAAATTACAATAATACAAAATTACAATTTTAATTATGCTAATAAACTCAATTGAACTTAAAATAATACATTATAATTTAATAATAATTATTTGTTACACGACAGAATAATTAATATAATTTAATTAAAAATAACTTAATGTAATTAATACTATGGACTTAATTTACAAGCATGCATAGAAATACATAAACATGCTAATAAAGTTAATTGAACTTAAAATAATACATTATAATTTAATAAGTAGTAAGAACCTAATTTACAAGCATGTATGGGAATACATACATTTCTGTGTTAGCGCCTATTACCTATTGATGAATATTACGAGTACCTACCTAGAGAACAGACTTTCAGTTTCGTCATAAGTTAGAGCCTGAAGATAATCATGTACAACACACCTACACCTGTATTTTGGAAGAGAGTATATTTTGCAAGTTTTATTAATTACATTGTAGAGGTAGCCACTCAGGCTGACATAGTGTCGGCGCGCCAGGACAGTATTAGCTTTGACAGAAGGGCATACAAGGTCCTTACGACGTTTGTTTCTAAGTAAGTTTGGGTCATACGTTAGGGAAGAATGCATACGCAAGACTATTTGGAGAGCACAGAGTTGCCTGACAGTAAGTACAGAAATGTCCTTGTATAACTGAGTTGTCGAATAGCGATAAGGTTTGCAAAGCATCACCTTTAAAACGGCTCTCTGCGCTCTCTCAAGACGAAGCATAAAAGTCTTAAATGTGCCTCCCCAGACTGAGATGCAATAGCTTAGAAGTGACTGAACCAAAGCAATGTAAATGGTTTTCAACAATGGTACGCCAACTACGCTCCTAAGCTTTTTCATTGGAAACATCAGCTTGCGTACACGAGATACCGCAACGTCTATGTGTTTGTTCCAACTCAGGGTGCAATCTATGTGCACTCCCAGATACTTCACACAAGATGTTTTTTTAATGGGAGGACATGTGCAGGCGTTAAGCTCGGGATAAGAGCATCTATGAACTTTTATAAATGGGATGTTAGGCTGTGTAGAAGAGTTCGCTGAGAAGGTAACATAATGGGTTTTGGAGACATTTAATGTTAAAAGATTACAGGTAAGCCAGTCCGTAACAATTCGTAGAGCATTTTCGGCCGAACTGTGAGCAGAAGCCCGTGTATCTCCACTCACAACAAGTGCAGTATCATCTGCATATACCAGAATCCTGCAGTTTGGAATACAAAGTTGGCATAGTCTGTTGACATATACTAGAAAGAGAGTAGGACCCAACACACTGCCCTGCGGAACTCCGAAAGATAATTTTTCATCGTCACTGGTGTAGTTCTCCACCTTTACACGCTGAATACGGTCAGAGAGGTAATCGCGAAAGATATCCAGGGCAGTATCCCTTATTCCAAGAGCTTCCAACCCCTGCAAAAGGATAGGTGAAGAGACCGTGTCAAAAGCCTTGGCTAAGTCTAAGAATATACCTATCGTTTTAGTCCTGGTATCAAGATTCTTGGTGATGTGATTTACTAACTCAATTACAGCATCCTCTGTTGATTTTGCTTTCCTGAAACCGTATTGGTTTGAGGCAATTGCGTTGTTGTGTTCTAAGTAATTGAGTAGCCTTTTATTTAGGATCTTTTCTAGAATTTTGGACAAGGTTGAAAGAACGGAAATAGGTCTATAGTTTTCGACACGGTCTCCATCCCCACCCTTAAATACAGGTGTAACTAATGCCTTCTTGAAAGCATTTGGAAAGATGCCTTTTGTCAGACACAGATTGCATAAGTGTGTGATTGAGGGTATGAGAACATGCCTAGCAGATTTAATGACTGAAGCTGGTATACCGTCGTAGCCAACTGCACAATTGTATTTCAGATCCATGATAGTACTGTGTACCTCATCAAAATCCGTTTCAAGCAAAACCAATGAATTGCCCTGTGGGTTCAACATAGAATCATAGACGAAGCTTGGACTGTTTGTATGTTGACTCTGCCAAATCCTCTGGGCAAGGTTACCGCCAACATTTGCAAAATAACTGTTAATGGCGTTGACAGAGGTATCTGGATCACCACGGACATTAAGGAGGTCCCCCGATTTGCTAGTAGGTGAAGAATTTTTGTAGGTAATAGACTTGATGATATCCCAGGTTGCTTTGGGATTTCCACTGGCCCTTTGGAGTCTATTCTGTTCAAATTTGCACCTAATCGTCTTTAGCAAGTTATTGCAGTAGTTTCGATATCTCGTATACGTAAGCTTTACTACGAGATTTTCTGGATCCCGCTTTGACTCCAAATGCAGTTTGTCACGATTTCGTATGCATCTCAAAAGACCAGGAGTGATCCATGACTTAATAATTCTTCTTCTGTGCGGAATTGACTTCAATTTACTGTTTACGTTTACTGAGTCTGATATAATGGAGATGAGTAGTTCAGCACATTGATTAGGATCTTTACTCTCCAAAATACTAGAAAAATTACAGTTTTCTAGGTGGCTAATGACTTTCGGAAGGTTAATCTGGCGGTACATGCTTTTTGGTTTCTCAACAAAGGGAACAGATTCGAGGCAGAGCAAGACAGGTGCATGGTCAGTAAAAAATGAGTTTAGAACCAGTGCTGTTGAACATTTGTCTGATTTTAGAAAAATGTGGTCAAGACAGTTATCGTTACGGGTCGGAAAGAGGTGGGCTGGCAGAAGCCCATGAAATGCCATTACATTCAAATACTCCTCAGAGATGGAATCACTATTTCCTGGACGAATATTAATGTTCAAGTCACCAATCACTGTGACTGTTCCAATGGATGAAAGGGAAGTCAGAACATCATTTAATGAGCCAACGAAATTATCAATATTTCTAACTGATGGTGATCGATAGATTGCCACAATCGCTACGTCTGGGCCAAGCTTTAAAACAAGACAGTTAGCATCACGAAATACGGGTTCAGTTATCTTATATTTTAACTCGGACCGAATAAAGACTAGTACACCGTCATTTTGGTTGCTAAAAGAAGACTTTGCCGAAGTAAAGCCATCCAAAATTGGAATGTCAGTAGCTTTACTCAACCAGCATTCCGAGAGAACAACAATGTCACATTTAATATCCATGGAGTGGATGAGGACATTAAGTCCGTCAAAGTTCCTGTTCAAGCTTCGAATGTTTACATGCAAGGTATTCAGCGTTTGTTTGCAAGGTTGCAGGTGCTGCAAACATTGATCCGGCGAGCACACGAAGGATCGAGATACATTAAGCGATTCTACAGAATCCATGAACGTATTTATACTATTCATTACTGTGGTAAATAATAATACTGGTGCAAGAAAAGGGAACCCGACTTTGTCTTTGGCAGAAGTTGTGATCGCAATCAATAAAAAACTGTGTGTCAGTGGCTGTTACAAGTTTCTTCAGGCAGCTTATACGATTGAAGGGAGTGTAAGTGGATCCAACAGGGGTGCGATGTATGTAGGATACGTGTATTAGGGTTACTAGAGCGCTATAATATGTGTATTTCAATAAAAAACTATAAAATAACATAACTATAAAACATGCATATTCCAAAACGATAATAAGAACAATACGAGAAAATACTAAATTATTACTAAGCAATAGTCATTCTCCAAAAATTAGAGATTTCAGATCAGATTCGTTGCTAATACAGTGAGCAGTTTCTCCCTCTCTCTTACGCACATAAATCTTACCATTAGCCGTCCAACAGAAGGTGTAGCCATTTGTTTTAGAGAAATCTCGAGCCAAGAAGTACAGACGTTTAGCCTTGAAAGTAAGATATTCAGATACATATACAGGAACATCAGGACCATTTACGTGAATTTTTGCGGTAGATAGCTTGTTACCTTTGTTGGATCGATTGAAAGACTTGATAGATTGAACAATCTTTTCCTTTGTGATTGTTGTCGTAAAGTTCACCAAGATAGGTTTGTTCTTGTTATTTTTAGAATTAAGACGGTAAACATCTCTTATGTCAGAAGTGTTCAATGAGAGGTTTAAAGCTTTACCAGTATTGATGACGATTTTTGATAGTTCCTCTTTTGTCTCTCGCAATTTGGCAGGTATGTTTCTCAATTCCAGGCAAGAGGACCTTTGAAACCTTTCCAGGTTTTCGATCTTTTCTTCCAGTATCTGGATATAGGCTAAGTTTTCCTTACGCTCCGATGTTAACTTGTTGAATTCTTTCATTAGATCGTCATATTTACAGGTCACAAACTCACATGATTTATTTATTGATGCATTCAACTCTCTTATCTCATTCACAGATGCTTGCAGAGTATTGTATTTATCATTCTGTTCTTTTTCGAATTTCGTGAAGAGGTTCTTCATTTCAGACATGAATACATTCATATCATCAACCTGGCCAAACTTGCGCTTTCGTTGCGTAATGTTAGGATCACGATCTCCCCTTTCCGTAGGCAAATCAGATTCCGAATCTTCTTGTACAGCTGGAGTAGGTGGTGGAGTTTGCTTTAACGGCATTTTAATGTATTGGCAATCTGACAAACATAAACCGGTTTTTTTTTTAAAACAAAAATAATCTGCTTTACTGAGGTTTGAACTCGGGCCTTGTAAGTTGCTTCCTCCGGGCTTACCCAATGAGCCACTCGGCCTGTTGCAAATATGTTTGAAAATCTGCTTCTGGTATTATCATTTAATACATGTGTGGCTATGTTGTCCTGGTACTTTTAATTTGAAACAACACTATTTTAATTTGTACTTTTTCTCACTCACCCGCATCGTTCTAAGCTCTACAGTCCTTGGTATCCTGAGGCCTTAGTGCGAGTTATTACTCACGCTCAATCGCGTAAACGTTAACGCCAATTTGTATTGAAACTGGATAAGCGCCGTCTGGTGTCGGCAAGGCAAAACCTCTTTTTTTGTATACATTTTGACATAAGAGATCGTTTACGTTATCACGAGTGAGTACGTTAAAAAACTCGCAATAAGCACACAGAGGCCTTAGTGCGAGTTTTTACTCACGCTCAATCGCGTTAACGTTAACGCCAATTTGTATTGAAACTGGATAAGCGCCGTCTGGTGACGGCAAGGCAAAACCTCTTTTTTTGTATACATTTTGACATAAGAGATCGTTTACGTTATCACGAGTAAGTACGTTAAAAAACTCGCACTAAGCACACTGGTAACAACTGTTGACGATATTTCTTCGAAGGCTTCCAGAGTCGATAATCGGGAATACCACCAAATTCTTAGCTGGTAGGCGGAGTGTTGCGAGAGCGAAGCAGCACTATATCTTGTCGGGGAGGTCGTGCGCAGGAGGGTGGAGCCAGCAGGTCTGCCAGATGACCGATTTGGCGCTCGGAGAATGAAATAGCTTCTTGGATGTATGCACTCCTATTTTTTTTGCACGATTTTTGTGACTATATTATTGATTTAAATATAACTTTAAACAAAACAGCATGGGTCTATGAGACGTGTGCTCGTTACCGAGGTCCGGAGGGAAGTATATACATTTGTAACGGTGAGTTATTCATCATCTTCATTATAATCCCACAGCTTTTGAAAACAAACGTCGTAAGCATACTGTGTGTCCGTCACCTAAAATATACACAAGCTTCGCGCGCCGCCACTTCACATTTTTGAGCAACCACCTTTATAATAAAACTAGTATTTGCTTGGTGCGCGAGCTGCAAGCAGCTCGCGGCTTTGTCGTGTTTTTGAGAAGTATTCCTTAACCTACCCTACACCTACCCTACACCTACCCTACACCTACCCTACACCTACCCTACACCTACCCTACACCTACCCTACACCTACCCTACACGTACCCTACACCTACCCTACACCTACCCTACACCTACCCTACACCTACCCTACACCTACCCTACACCTACCCTACACCTACCCTACACCTACTCTACACCTACCCTACACCTACCCTACACCTACCCTACACCTACCCTACACCTACCCTACACCTACCCTACACCTACCCTACACCTACCCTACACCTACCCTACACCTACCCTACACCTACCCTACACCTACCCTAAACTTTGTTCCAAAAAACATAACCCTAATGTTTGCTTGTCGTCGCCAGGGACTGAGTTTCGCTTCACCCACTCAACCTTCGTTACGCTACGGAGGTCGCCGGCTCGCTTCGCTCGCCACCTCCCCCCTGCGCTGCACTCGGTCTCGTAGGTTCGCTCCACTCGGGATCCCTACGCTGAATCCGTAAAAAAAACGAAAAAAAAGATTCGCCAAAACGAGGGGGGGGGGGGAGGGGGGAGATGGGGGGCAAGGGGGTCAACTTTGAAAAATGGTTTGTTTGTGACTATAGCATTGCCCCTTTATATAAATCTGAAATAAGAAATGTTCCAAGTCTCTCAACTTCCGAGATCCGCTTAAAGGGGGGGAGAAGGGGGGCGAGGGGGTCAACTTTTAAAAATGTTTTTTACTTTTCCGAACCTCCTCTAAACGATTCCGTAAAAAAAACAAAAAAAAAGATTAGCGAAAACGGGGGGGGGGGGGGGAGAAGGGGGGCAAGGGGGTCAACTTTGAAAAATGGTTTGTTTTTGACTATAGCAGTGCCCCTTTATATGAATCTGAAAAAAGAAATGTTCCAAGTCTCTCAACTTTCGAGATCCGCTTAAAGGGGGGGAGAAGGGGGGCGAGGGGGTCAACTTTGAAAAATGGTCTTTACTTTGCCGAGCCTCCTCTAAACGAATCCGTTAAAAACAAAAAATACGGGTACCTTAGTTTCCGAGATACGATAGAGGAGGGGAGGAGGGGGGGGGAAAAGGGGAGGTTTGGCACTTTTCCCAAACTCGCGAGAGTCACTTGTTTACGAATCTGTCAAAATATACCAACCTCCCCCTTCACCATCTGGGAGAACAATTATGTCAATGAGTGAGTGAGTGAGTCAGTCAGTGGTAATGCAGTTTTATATAGTATAATTGTAGCGGCGCTGGTGCCGCTATAATTTTATCAGCCAGACCAGACACATCACCCGTCTGGTCGGAGGATCCTCCCTTTTCTATGGAGGTTTGTGGGACTTTACACCCTGTTTCGCATACCCCCAAAAAATCAATAAAACCTTGTCAATGTAAAACCTTCCCAAACACTCATGTACCGTAAAACTATTCAAATGGCTGCAAAAACTTGACTATGACATTAAGGTTACACTAGTCGAAAATTCTTCCATACAAACGTAGTCTAGGGATTATTCCACTGTTTGACGATGTACGTTCAAAATTAAAAATTACATCAATTTGTCTCATCATTATCTAGCCCTGTATGGACACAAAAAAGTAAAATATTTGAAATTTATGAGCGTCGGCAGTTCCATATTTCAACACTAATTTTACCGAATCTTTGGGCGGCAATAAATACCATAAGAAGAAGGAAAATTACAAAACGGCCACCATACAGGGATAGATTAGTAGTTCAACAATGCAAATAATTTTATTTTGAAAATATACATTTAGTCGTTTTTCATAATATCTAGACTCCCAAAGGTTTGTTTATAAAATTTCGCGCGCTCGTTTTCGTCCTAAATCATCATCCATTTCGCTACAAACTTGCAAAAGTGCTAATTCGTAGGCGAACTAGCTTCTTACTGCTCATCACAGCATCTATGTCTTTCGCACGAGATGTCGGATGAGATAGCAGGCATTTTAACCCCGCGCACAAAATAGTTCGTGCCGTCGACTAGTGTACCCCAAGAAGGAATACTCATCCCGTCTTAGGCCTATTATATTTTATTGTCCACAACATTCACTAACTTCTACTTACACACACAACTCTCACATTAAGTTTCCAAAATACACGTCCTTCAGGCACGAAAACTATTATCATTCAACACATCAGCACCAGCACCATACACATACGCACTCGCAACCGTAACTCACAAGCTCAGAACCACTTTTCTTCTTTTTGCTCACTTTTATTGTGATCCTGATGTACAAATTATGTTGCTAAATTATTTATTTACTTCAGACATGCATGTCAATCAGTAACATATTATTATTATTTTTGTATTTATTACGTTTATTTCATTACTATTTTATTGTAATTTGTTTGTTTGACTTTTGTAATGTAATTTGATTTTAGTTAAAATTGCCGGAATAATCGAATTTAATTATTATTATAATATTGCAGTAACAATAAGAAATTATACTCTAGGGGGAGGGCCTTTTTTTTTTCGTTTTTTTTTTTTCCCCGCTGGAAATCCGTAACACAGGCTCTCTAGTATGGACTCCAGTCTCCCGCAAAGGAGCTTCTAACACATGTGTAATTACATAGTTTTAAGTAGATTGTAAGTCAACCTTTGTGGAGAGAAAACAATATATTTTTATTATTATTATTTGTTGGTTGGCCAGTAATAATCTATATATTATATAGATTTGATGGAGGTTGTATACCCATTTAAGTTTAGAACTTGTCGTGTTGTCACTAAAGACAACACATCTGTCAAGGAAATAATGTCTTGAATGTATTTTATGTAAACTGTGTTAATAAACGTGATCCTGGAAAAGCCTCTTTACTTCAATAGGTTATGGGCCCAGGCTAGCCCAGCTGCAGGCTCCAAAAACGCCTAGTAATTATAACACAAAATAAAATACGAGTGTCAGAAAGTGTCAGAAAAATCTTGGAAAAATTTATTTTATTTGTTTCGTCATGGCAGAAGAACATTCAGGTTCAAGATCCTGGAATAGCCTCTTTACTTCAATAAGATTAACCAAGGGGAATAGGGCTCATTTATATATATTGCATATAAATGAAGCCCTATTTCCCTTGGTCACGGCATCACGCCTGAACGGCTGGGCCGATTTCGCTAATTCTTTTTTTGTTGTGTTTGTTATTTTTAGGAGAAGGTTATTACGAAAAAAAAAAAAAAACCTTAAGAGGTGTCAAGGGACACCCGGATGGAACGAAGTTCCTTTAGTATATATATATATATGTATATATACTCTCTCGACTTCATAAACACAACAGCGTATAGAAACACGCACGAAACACGCACACAACTATAGCAAAAAGTGTCGTTACAACTTTTCGTCTTAATTTTTTCCGTCTAGCCCCCTTTCGCAACGCGCGATAAGGAACTTCGTTCCAAAAAAATGGTACCTTACCTTTAGAGGTAGGGTAGGTATGTAGGTAGGGTAGGGTAGGTAGGGCAGGTAGGGTAGGGTAGATGAATGTTTGGTGTTTTTATGGCAAAACAAAGTTTGCCGGGTCAGCTAGTAAATAAATAAATATGGATAGGAAGCAGGATTCAAAAACTTACATCTCAACCTTAGACCGATTGGCCGATCACTTGACCCGGAGCGTCCCTTAGGCGGCGGAGGTGGCGTCCATTGCCCCATGCTTATTTTCGGTCGTCCTGTCCCTTGCGTGTTTGCGATTTTTTTCCCGGAATCAGACGTGTTCTTTTTTTTGTCATCCTTTTCATACCATAATTTGGGTTCTGTCTGGCCAACGTCTGTGAATTTCGAATTCATATCAACCGAGGCCTCGTCGAGTAGCACATCGATAAGTTTATCAATTTCAAGTTCTAAATAGTGCATCATTTCCAAGGCTATGATATGGTGTAGGGGTCGCACGTGTTGCATTGATGCCGGCTTCGAGTAATGTCTAAATTGGTTTTTATCTAATATATCACGGTAAGTTTCCATCATGAAACGGTACTTCTCTCTGATTCTGCCTGTTGATTATAAATATTAGGTTACAGCCCATATTCGAAATCGGTTTAGAAAAAAAAAGTTAATTCATCATCTGCCTAGCCTTCTCCCAACTATATTGGGGTCGGCTTCCAGTCTTACCAGATTCAGCTAAGTACCAGTGTTTTACATGGAGCGACTGCCTATCTGACCTCCACAACCCAGTAACTGGGTAACACGGTACCCCCTTGGCAAGACTGGTGTCAGATCTCAAGCTTCTGACTACCCGTAACGACTGTCAAAGATCTTCGGACCGACCTCGTCAAGCGTTGCTTAACCTTGATGATCGACCCGTGCGGCTGTTATTATTTAGCCACGAGCTCCTCAAAAAAAAAAAGTTAATTAAAAAAATCAAAAAACCCGACTGGTTAAAAAGCGAACTAAAAAGACTTAAACAAGAAGAAAATCATGCTGTGCAGTCAGAGGATACATATTCGCGAGCTGGCTGACCAAAAGCAGATGTATCCTCCGACTGCACAGCATGATTTTCTTCTTGTTTACGTCTTTTTAGTTCGCTTTTTAAGCAATCTTGATTTTTGATTTTTCTAATTAACTTTTTTTATTTACAATTTTTTTGTTTTTTTTAATTAGGTTAATTTAAACATACAAGTGTTATCAATGATGTTCTAGGAAACAGATATGTTTTGAGCGCGCGCATTGTGAAGACTCGAATACGTCACAATTGTGACGCTTTGTTGAAACAATACAAAATTTTAAAATAATGCCATCGTGTGTATTTAGAAAGTGTACCAATTATGATACCAAAGTACATAAAACAGAAGGGATCTCATACCTTATGTAAGTACGCAATACACCTCAATTTATTAATTTATTTCCTAATATTCTGATATTTGGAGGTTAGAAAAAGAAAAAAAAAACATTGGTGGTCAGAATAATGTTTGTTTACATTCACACGCAAGTGACAAACACTAGCTGTCTCTTTTTTTCTTGTTGGTTTTATCAAGCCATCCCTTTCGACTTGTAGTGAAATGTCAGATGAATGAAAAGTGTGTATATGGAACACTTTTTAACACGCTTTTATTAGCTTGGTATGTATGTATCTATGTATCAATGTAACAATGTATCAATGTAACGGAATCTTTGAACGTGATTTTCACCCACTTCAAAACGTTGGATTGATTTGAAACTTTGCACACTTATCAAGGACCGATGACAATGCAATAATTTAAACAGTTTGTCCCATTATCCTTACCATTAAAGCGTGTTTTTTAGTTTTTAGAACTACAATTTATTTAGATTGTTTTGTGAGTGTATAACGTATCTGTTTATTGGAATATCATTGAGTGTTATATATTTTTGAAATCACCTCTTAAAACCCTTTATTTTGATACCCCACACAATGGGTTGGGAAAAAAAAAAATCTCCCCACAAAATGTATGAATCATCAAAATCGGCTAAAGCGTTTGTTCTTTAGAACGCCACATAGGAACAAACATACATACATACATAGACTGATAAACACATTAACCTCCATCGGCAGTCGGGTAAAAAATCAACCATCTAAAGTCCCCGTTACAAGAAGCTATACATTTTTTAAATAAGAACTTCTACTAAGTTACGTTGCGACAATTCAATCAACAACAAATAATCCCAAATTTAAACAACTTATAGTAACATACGTGATAACGAAACTAACGAGCAATTTCACTTGGTCGGTTTATAATTTAGATATTAGACGACAGCGTTATATACGCTGTCGTCTAATGTTTTCTGGTACTGGAACGCGTCTGTGTGTTTTGTTGTGTTGTGTTGGAACGCGAATGTGTGTTTACAAAATTAAAGAGTGTTAAAAGAAAATAAAATAAGACTTGACTTAAAGGTCCATGTGACCAGGTCATAAAAAACAAAAAGTGGACAATCTGACACGTGATAAAACCCATATCTTTTCTTCTTAGTCGGGCACTCTTGGCAGAGTGGTCATGGGTATGTCCTGACGCATGATGGCTCTTGCTAGCAGCCTCCAAATAACAATAAAATAATAGTAGGAGACAAAATTCGCGCTAATAAAAATTGCAGTGCGTGCTAAGCCTAAAGCGAGCATTGTCACAGACAATTTAAAATTGGAATCAAATCTTTTTATAATAGGTACTAAAATGCCATTACAAAAAAAATATTGATGGAAACTCCTTAGTGATTAACTTCTTGGATTTGTCCTGTATCGTAATAGAAAAAAAATTGTTTTATAGCATTATTTTGTTAGAGAAATAGTGTTATAATGAGATTCTATTTTTAAATTTCGTTATTGTGTTTATAAAGTATGTCAATATAAACTTGTTTTGAAGTTTATAATTCGAATATTATGACATGAGAGTAGATAATAGTAGATTATTGCATCGAGCACAAAATAATTTATTATTTCACCGAGTGCCTGATTTAGATGCCTAATCTAACAGGCACGAGGGCAATATATATTACTTAAGGCGAGGTGCATAATCTGCTTTTCTTTCAATTAAAAATATTGTCAAGCAAAATTAACAAAGTTCCCGCCAAATCACTTTTTTAAATTTCTTTCATTTTTAAATCAGAGTAAGCAGCAATCATTTTTTAAATTTAGAACAAGTAGGATAGAAACGAATAATACGTACGTAAAAAAAAAGTATTGATATCGGCTGGCTGAATAGAGCTAATCCATTGGCACCTTTTGGTGCTACTAAAAAAAAAACTGTGCAATAATGAGATTTCATACATTATTATTGCTCTAGAGCATTAAAGACTCGCTTTGTACTGAGTTTTTAGTGTGATTGTGATGAAATTAAAGCATAGTTGGAAGAAAAAGTTATTAATAATCTTATTAATTATTATTAATCTTTTAGCGTCCGTGGCCTGGCTGCGATTTGGTGACCTTTTCGGGGAAACCGAAGGTTTTGTCTTTGCAATTATGGACGAAGTTATGATGACAAACAACTACTAGAAATATATTGTGAAGGACGGCACGGTTGACATTTGTCGGGCATGTCACCGGCCGAGGGAATCAATCCGACACATTATCTCCGGTTGTTCTAGTCTAGCTAACGGTGACTATTTGCATAGACGCAACCTTGTAGCCAGGATTATCCACCAGCAACTTGCTCTTAAAAATACAATCTTGTGAAATCGGAAGTGCCTTACTATAGGTATGAGCCCGACCCAGTTCTCGAAAATGGCAATGTCACGTTGTATTGGGATCGGTCTATCATCACTGACAGGACTATTGTTGCCAATAAGCCTGACATACTGGTGATAGACCGACTAGAGCATCGCGCAATGATTGTTGATATAGCGGTCCCCCACGACGAGAACCTCGAGAAGGCTGAGAGAGATAAGAAAAGCAAGTATCTTGATCTGGCTCGCGTGGTTGTCGACATGTGGGATGTGAATACAGCGATCATTGTACCGAAACAATTTAGAGTTACTAATATAACATGCTTGTTTAAATATGTACCATGTGTGTTTGTGTGTGTGCGAGTGTGAGGGAGTGTGTGGAATTGTGAGGTTGTGGGTGTGTGTGCATGAATGATGAATGTAGTATGTATGATTCGTGATTGGTAGGACGTGTTTTAATTTGAGATATCTCAATTAGGTACGTAAAATATTCGTTCGGTTTCTATGTAGTCTAATGATGCGAGAAAGGCTTTTACTGTTTTTTTAAACTTAAAATTGCTGGACTGTTCGGATGACGTTTGGCAAATACTGTGTTATGCGGTGTTATTTGGAAAAAGTCATCCTGTCTTCGTTTGTAGTTATTAATCGGCGTACCTTTTGGAATACTTGTATGGGCGTACTTAAGTCGACGGCACGAACTATTTTGTGCGCGGGGTTAAAATGCATTTTATATCATCCGACAACACGTGCGGAAGAGATAGATGCTGTGATGACCAGTAGGAAGCTGGTTCGCGTACGAATACACACTTTTGCAAATTTGTAGCTAAATGGATAATGATTTAGGACGAAACCGAGCGCGCGAAATTTTATAAACAGACCTTTGGGAGTCTGGATATCATGAAAAAACTACTAAATCTATCTGTTCAAAATAAAATTATTTGCATTGTTAAACTACTAATCTATCCCTGTATGGAGGCCGTTTTTCGTAGTCTAGGGATTACTCCACTGTTTGACAATGTACGTTACAAATAAACAATGATATCAATTTGTCTCATCATTATCTAGCCCTGTCTGTATGGAAACAAAAAAGTAAATATCTGAAATTTATGAGCGTCGAAAATTCCACATTTCGACACAAATTTTAACGCATTTTTGGGCGCAAATAAATACCATAAGAAGACGGAAAATTGCAAAACGGCCACCATACAAGGATAGATTATTAGTTCAAAAATGCAAATAATTTTTATTTTGAACAGATACGTTTAGTCGTTTTTTCATGTTAACCAGACTCCCAAAGGTCTATTTATAAAGTTTCGCGCACTCGGTTTCGTCCTTAATCATTATCAATTTCACTACAAATTTGCAAAAGTGTGTATTCGTACGCGAACTAGTTTCCTTCTGGTCATCACAGCATCTATCTCTTCCGCACGTGTTGTCGGTTGATATAAAATGCATTTCAACTCCGCGCACAAAATAGTTCGTGCCGTCGACTAGTATCAAGCGCAAGTTCGATCATGCATGGAGTACTGTTCTCATCTCTGGGACGGATCTGCCAAGTACCAGCTGGATGCACTTGAGTCGATCGAAAAACGGGCCAAGAGGCTCATTGGCAATGAGGTACTCGTCGAATCTAGGCTCCAGAACCTCGAACATCGGCGCAGAGTTGCCAGCCTGTCGGTTTTTTATCGGTTACATTTCGGGGAGTGTGCGTTGGAATTGCATGAACTAATTCCTCCTAGCCCGTTCCATCATCGGACTACAAGACGTACGGCGATGCGTCATCGGTACATGGTGGACATCCCACCCATACGCACTAAACGTTTTGGGAGTACTTTCATTATGCGTACAGCTAAGGAGTAGAATTCCCTGCCGGAGTCTGTATTTCCTGTTGGCTACAACCTGGGAGTCTTTAAGTCAAGAGTGAATAGGTTTCTTCTAGGCAAGCGTGCTTCATCGTCGACCACATCGTCGCTTACCATCAGGTGAGATAGTGGTCAAACGCAAGCCTATCAACAATCATCATCTGCCTAGCCTTTTTCCCAACTATATTGGGGTCGGCTTCCACCAGTCTTACCGGATTCAGCTAAGTACCAGTGTTTTACATGGAGCGACTGCCTATCTGACCTCCACAACCCAGTAACTGGGTAACGCGGTACCCCTTGGCAAGACTGGTGTCATATCTCAAGCTTCTGACTACCCGTAACGACTGTCAAAGATCTTCAAATGACAGCCGGGACTAACGGCTTAACGTGCTTTCCGAGGCACGGAGGAAATTCGGTATGTTGAAATGGTCACCCATCCACTGACCGACCTCGTCAAGCGTTGCTTAACTTTGATGATCGACCCGTGCGGCTGTTATGATTTAGCCACGAGCTCCTCGAAAAAAAAAGTGTGCCCTTAAGCTACGAACTCTGGCATTTATCTATACCTACCATTATAAAGAGAAAAGATTGTTTTGTTTGTATGTTTGTTTGTACCGAATAGGCTCCGAAACTACTGGACCGGTTTTAAAAATTCTTTCACCTATGAAATGCTACATTATTCCGTCCGGAGTAACATAGGATATAATTTATAATCAAAAAATTAGAGATCCTTATGAACATTGCAATAATGTAACCCAAAGTAGCAAATTGTTGCCTAGAAAATTCATTCTTTGGCGTGCACTGAGAAAACTATTGATGATACATAAAAATTATGTACTACATGATTAAAGTACCCATTATAACTTATAAAAAGGTCTGCGGGAGAATATATCAAACTATCATAGTTAAGTCACAATAGCAGCTTTTGTGTTCTAAAATTTAATTAGGTCGACGGTAGAAAGAAAAGGTAGGTAGGTAGATAGGGTAGGGTAGGGTAGGTAGGTTGATAGGTAGAGCAGGTGAGTAGGTTGGTGGGTAGGTAAGATAGGTGAGGTAGGAGGGTAGGTAGGTAGGTACCCAGGCTAAAATTTCTTTTATGGACCGTTGATTTTTGGCGCGGGGAGGGTGGGTTAGGAACACGCGGAGCCCCATGGTTATGGAGATATCCATGGTTAAAGTCTTCAGGATTAATTTTTAGTGAGGTAAAAAAATGTGTATTAGTCCAAGAGCGAGCGAAGCGAGCTCGCGAGCTTAGGGCACCCCGACACGGATAGGTTAGGTTCGAAGTAGATGCCGGGAGCTGAAGTGAGCGAGCAAAGCGAGCGAACTCAGCTCCCGTCATCACCTTCATGTTAGGTTACTTTAGACCCTGCAGACAGAAATAGGAGCGCCGCGTTTTTTTTTTAAATTTTTATTCTAACCTGAAAACTTTAACCATGGATATCTCCATAACCATAGGGCTCCACGTTGTGAGGATGGTACAGAGGGGTAGCCAAACCTCCCCCCTTCCTACCCCATCCTACCCGCGCCAAAAATCAACGGTCCATAAAGGAAATTTTAACCAGTACCCAGTTGACGGGAGCGAAGCCACGGAAGTCAGATAGTGTTCGCATAAAATTATAAAACAACTACGTACCAATAATCATTCCGACGTTAAATGATATCTTTATTTCATGTTCACTTCTTACTTCGAGAATTTGGCGCATTTTAAGCAAACTGTCTTTAAATAGATCTTCACAAAGATTTGTCATCCTCCATTTTTCTTGACGTCCCATATTGTCCGCGTAGTAAAAAGATTCCTGAGCCAATGTTATAAATGGCTGCGAACACACTAAAAGATTGCTGAGCCAATGTTATAAATGGCTGCGAACACACTAAAAGATTGCTGAGCCAATGTTATAAATGGCTGCGAACACACTAAAAGATTGCTGAGCCAATGTTATAAATGGCTGCGAACACACTAAAAGATTGCTGAGCCAATGTTATAAATGGCTGCGAACACACTAAAAGATTGCTGAGCCAATGTTATAAATGGCTGCGAACACACTAAAAGATTGCTGAGCCAATGTTATAAATGGCTGCGAACACACTAAATAACAAGTAAAAATTAAATATTGCCAAAACCGTTTTTTTTTTATTTCATTATTTTTAAACTACATAATTTATCTAGTCGTAGACACGCTTCGATCAACAATCTATCGAACACGTAATTATGACACGATATCTTGCGAAAATACTCCGTTTCAAACAGAAAACAGCACATAACTTTTGAACGGCTAAACCGATTTTCACCAAACATAGCTAAGAACACTCTCGACAAAGACACCTTTCAAACAAAAAATCTAAATCAAAATCGGTTCATCCGTTTAGGAGCTATGATGCCACGTACAGACAGACACACATATACACAGCAACACACGTCAAACTTATCACACCCCTCTCTTTCCGTCGGGCGATAAAAAATAAATTAAAACTTGCTCGTAAAATTACAAAAGTTTTTGAAAGAAGCATCTGCTTTTATATTCAAAATTGCGTTGTCACAAGAAAGAACATTAACCCACTACCACATAACAAATTTAAACAGAAAATAAAAACTTTGCTTTAAACACTAGATTACGAGCAGACTGAGAAAGTCCTACAGTGACACGATGAATACTACCTATCTCCAACCTTACACACAAACACCATCAAACACACACACAAACACTCACAAACTGTCTTCAGAATTTTAAACTTAAGGCGCCGATTCCCTTGAGTAGCTGATTTTAAATTGAGAATCACGTCTAAATGGCTAGTCATAATTTTTTGAAAAAATTATATGTTATATTAGACTATTTTCTTAATAATTTGATCTAAGCAAATTTTGAGTTTTATTCCTATAACATAGTGTAATTAATTTGTAAAGTTACGTCTAAAACGGACAAAAACATGACAATCACACCAAAACCGCTGGGCGTATTTTAATAAAATTAACACCGTCTCAAAGACAATTTAATTATCTACATTTTGATCTGAGGTTTATTTTTTTAAAGTCATAGAATAATAAGGAAAGTACAAAAAACTACTAAATTTTGGTTCGCGCGGGTGTGAAACGAGTGCGCGTTTTGTTCCTTCAAGGTCGTTGGCGTTAGTCGTCGTCTTAATTTTGGATTTATTGTAATTTTTATTTTATTGTATTTTGATTTTGAGTTTGTTATGATTTAATATTATTTTTTTTATTGAATATTTGATTTTTTGACATTATGTTATTGTGATTTTAACTTCACTTCATGTAATTGCAATTAGGAATCAATTTATATAGTTTATTTAGTTTAGTTTTTAACGTTTATTTTATTTGATTGCAATTTTGTATTTATTTTATTTTAATTTTATTGAAATTTTATACTGACATTATTTTACTGTGATTTCTTTTTAATTTTATTGTAATTTTTTTTATATTAAATTTAACCATTTGGAATTTACTCTGACTTCACTTTTTCAGATTTAATTGATTTTTTTGTAATTTTAATCTTAGTTTGAGCATGATTTTAATGTATAAATTTTGTCACTAATATTGTAAACAAGCGCCGACAATGGGACTGACTTCTGTAACACAGGTTTTTGCCTAACTCAGAAGTCAGGGCTCCAATTATTTTGGTGTAAACAATTTATTTGTCAATAAAAAATATTTGATTTGATTTGATTTGAAAGCGACATGTGCAAAATGTCAGCTCAATCGGACACGGGAAGTGGTTACCCACTTAACTTGCAAAGTTTTGTTAACCGACACCGGGACAGGCTTGCATCAATATTCCACTGCCTACAGCATTCCGCTGGTGGACTAAGGCCTCTCCAATCCCATACCATTTTTATCGATTCTCTTCAACGCTCATTCAGCTGCTACCAGCCACCTTGCGAAGATCGTTGCTCCAACTAACCTGAGCGAATCCCACCTGAGCGTTTGTCCTGCCGTCACCGGGACGTCAACGAGAACGAGTTTTTTTCTGACCGAGATCTCTGTGACGTGACGACGATCGTTTGCAACGATCTCGGTGGGCTAACGAATAATATCTTGAAAACAAAAAGCCTGCGGAGCGGCGCAGCAAGAGGATTTTCCTCCCGCGCACGCTCCGCCACCTCCTTTTGCGACATAACGTCCTCGCAAAAGGAGGCAACCTCCGCCCAGGCCTCCTCACTCCCCAGCATGGAGTGATCACGCCGGGAAGCGAGAGGTCCTGCCCGACCACTCCGATCAGCTCAAAATTATAATAAAATAGATACATTGAGCTGCAAAATCCATGTTTCAGAACTTTAGTGACTTTTCTCGTTTTGAAATTTAAAAGCAACAGAGAACTGCAATTTTTACAGAGCGTATTCTAGTCAACCGATTGTATACTTCATAAAAGATAACTTGATCTTTGCGACAGCTGTCAGTATCAATACAGTAACAATAGCGCTTGACAGACTAACAATAACTTAAACGTCAGTTTGACATATGTCGCAGAGATCAAGCTATCTTTTGAAGTATAGAATAGAAATGTTGATAATCTCACATTTTGTCATAGACCTACCTTTGCGCATTTTGATGAAGCAACTATTCAAATAACTTTTTTGACCTATCTTCAACTTTTAAAAATTGGTTTTTGATTTGACCGACCCTGGCCGCTGTGTGCGCCGGTAGTTAAAATTGTAGCGGTCACGCTGATTTACTCGAATTGACGGCGGCTGGGTGAGCTATCACCAGCTCGGGCTTGCGGTGGACAAGCGGGTAGAGTAAATATATGTGTCGCTACATCGGGCCGTCACCAGTCACCACGTTCTCGTTGACGTCCCGGTGACGGTGGCGGTGGACTAACGCACTCGTTTACTGGTTCGCGGTCTCCACTCAAAAGCAAGTCTACCCCAACGTTTATAGATTCTACTGCTAATATGGCCAGCCCATTGTCACTACAGCAGGGCGAGCACGGGCTCTGTGATAGGCTTGAGTCACGCATTTGAGATTTATTGATAAAAATGCCGTGCTCACCCGCCAGCAGCTTAGGTGCTCACAGCTTTTTAATTTCTGTAGGTGACCAAACCACGGCTATTGAGGCCGCCTAGACAATGCGGGAACCCACCGGTAGGGGGGCGAGGGGGGGGGGAACTTAAATGCCCCTAGGTTTTAGTTATCAAGCAACATCTGCGTTTCCTAATATGAAAACTCTCCTATGAGGATGCCGCCACTTGTGTTCACAAAATGAATTGACGAATGAAGTCCAGTGCTGATGGGTAGTTATCAATACTTTCTTCATAAACTACTTATTTTACTTAGTAGGATTAAAAATAAAAATAAAATATTTTCTTACATAATAACAAATAAAATAGCTTGATTGAAACAACCGCCATTTTAAGCGTCGTTAAAACTACGAGTAAATTGAATGAGCAGCTGAAATTGTACTACGATATCGAATTAATTAATAATAATGAGCTTTTCTAAGTTTAATGTTGGTTTCCAGAAATTGTTTTTGTTTTAAGAAACGATGAAATTGGCGGGCAGTTTATCAGTATCTAAACGTAGTTAGCAGTTTAATAGTTTTTGATTTAATTATGTATGTAGTTTAGTTAATTAAATATTGTATTTACTGTTTTTATCTATGTAAATAAATGACTATAGGCCGAAAGCTTAACTGAGACCATTTTGAACTAGCTGCGCGGTACGAAAGGGGTGTATTTAATTTATGTATTTATTAAAACTTCATGCAACATAAAATTACGTAGGCGGACTAGTGCGCGAGGGTGTAGTGACCTGTCAGTAGATAGTTCGCTCATGGGTGTCAACATCTCTCTTGCTACCTTATGAACGGTCTCAGTAAAGTGGTCAGCCTGTAGCCGACCGGTTAGTCCCGCTATGCTCGAATCGAAAAAAGTTCTGCTATGCACAAAATCACATTCGCGGGTAGTGATGAAGAAAACTGTTACAGTGTAACATTTTATTTAAACATTTAAAAAATAAATTAAGAAAACCTAGTATGTTAATTCAGTTACTTTCACGAAAAAACGTTATTAAACGTTCCGTTTCATCATACTAACGAACACTCGCCTCGCCGCCACTTAACACTTCGCATCATATATTTAAAAAATAAAGTGTCCATCCATTCAATAGAACTGTGAAAAACGAAACGTCTGTCCGTAATAGAAAAACTTAACCTAAAAACATTTCGAACTATTATCGATGTTTTTAGCTTAATTTCAATATTTTTTAGTTTCCTGTTCAATCTAATTGAATTCAAACACTTTTCTTTCCAACTGTACCTTCCACTGTTTACGCAGAATCAAAGAATTTCGTGCATAGAGGCACTTTTTAGTAGGTACGAGTATTTTTCGAGTAGAGCATAGCGGGACTAACCGGCCTCTAGTATCCTTGTATCTAAATGTAATTACTAACAGCACAATTCCTGTCTAACTGTAGAATCGGCAGTAGCGTAACTTCTTGGTCAGTGCTGGTTTTAGCTCTACCAACGCCCTGAGGTGCTAGACTAAGTTAAAATTTATAAGCGATGACCATGGTCGGCATGCCAAAAAAATAGGAGAATGACATTAAAACTACTAACAAATTAATTTGAAGAAGGGTAAAGGCGTACAAAAATGATCATTTGAACAGTTTTTTAATAAGATAACCCTATTTTAGGGCAGGGCGCAAGCTTCACAGTTTTGTGCGTGCATCACGTAACGTGTGGACGCCAAATAAACAATGTCGGTTTGGAGCGTCGAAGCTATTATGGAGTTCATTCGTTTGTTCATCGTAAACATTCATGGCTATGGAAAATTAAAAGTAAGGACAACAGCAACAGGAGCATGAGAAACAAAGCAACATTAGGTTTTACTTCAGCTAATCGCGAGTTTGTCACCAAAAAGATAAAAAAATTAAGAGGTGCATTTCGCAACTACTGAGGCAAAACTTTTAAAATTTATAACGTTACACTCGTCAGTCGAAACTGAGGGGTATAAGCTCTTAGAGTAAGTTTATTTTGGGGCGTGTAAGGGACAGATGAATATGACTTGTGCCTTAGGCACCCCACCATAAGCTCTTAGAGTAAGGTTATTTGCAGTCGACATTCCTGAAAATCAATTTACACGCACAGTTCAGATCGTTTGCCTAAATATGTAAGATTCACCGGCGTTCCAAACCGTGGACGCGTTTAAGTTAGTAATTAGCACGACAGTTTGATCACCATGTTTGACGATCCAAACCGCACAGCACAGATCCATACGCGGATTGGAACGCAGTCCCGCAGGCTTATTAAGTATCTTTTGCAAGAACAAAACGATAGCGATCAAACGCTTTATGTCATAAAAGTCGGAATTACCTGCAGTGTAGGTATGGTAGGTCCTACACAATCGTTTGCTAATCTCTCGCAGTTTGTCAAATGTACTTATCAATATTTTATTAGTGTACGCAGTGGCTAGGAAGCAATGCTTTCTAGCCGCACCACCGATTTAGTTAAATATCTCGCGAACCTTTCAAGTACTTATTTTACTTTATTTAGTACAATAATGAACATATTATGTACATTTATTCTTATTAACTCCGATTCAAAATGTGACTGTGGCGCGGCCAGAAAGTACCACGCAAAATGATTCTATTTTACACTTTTTAGTTGTGGTACAACTAAAAAGTGCACAAAGTTACAAGTGTCAAGTTGTGGTGCAACTAAAAAGTGCGTAACAATGCACAAAATTATGCCAGAACAGATTACCCGTATAACATGCAATTTAAACATAACCGATTAAATGAGAGTGTACCAGGGTCAACTGTACACATCTGCATATCCCTTTAGAGTGTGACGTGATGTTATGTTATGGAATGGCGTAAACAATAAACAGACATGCGATTGCAGCAATCCAAGGAGATTTGCCATTGTTTATTGAAGAGTTATGTTGTACATCTCCAAAGTTCTTCATCAGATCATCACAAAATTTAAATGGGACGATATGAGAAGCACCAAAAGTCAAATAAAAAAAGAATCATCAAAATGAGTTCACCTAGTAATGAGTTTTGAGGCGAAACACAAAAAAAATACAGTCGAATAAAACATTACTGCCAATTGCTCCCGCCAGATGGCGCTTGACGGCTCGGGGTAAACAAAAACATAACAACATGGCGTCTACTACTGTTTGTGGTTACCGAACTATTTTTTACTGTTTTTAAAATAACTTGTGTTCAAAAACCAAATAATAATATTGGGGAAGTTAGTTAGCTTAATTTTTCTTTCACTATTAGTTTTATATTTTTTATGCATATACTGCGAAATTTTGTCGCTCGACTTTGCCAGTTTGGTTTTTTTTAGGGATGGGTCCGATATATCAAAACGTAACTTATATCGGATATGTGTTAGATATCATATCATATCGATATCGATATCGATATCAAAATTACCGATATTACAAAAGATGTATCTAATAAAAACCTTAATAGCGTGCGAGAACGAATAAATCAAAACTTAAAACCGTAACAATGGGAAAACGTACGAACTACGAACAAAACGCAAACTTCACAAACGTTAGGAACCATATGCGCTACCTCTTTTTCTAAGTATTATTTCGCGTTCGTTGTTAGTTTGCTCATCTAAATAACATTTTAACTTTTGCAAACTGTACTACTGATATCGATATCTGAAAACCGTTTTCGATATCGATATGAAAACACATACATAACCGTTTGCGCAAAAACCGAAAACGCCCTTCTCTAGTTTGTTTACTCCGATTCCTGTGGCGCCATCTGAGCGCAGCTTTGCGGATAGTTCCCTATTGAAGACCTCCACCTTTTTGAAGAAAAATATTGTTCCACACAAGCTTAAGGATAGGAAAATAAAAAACATTTGTATGTAGGTAAATATATTTGAACCCAAAATGTGAAATAGAAAACCCATACTTTTGAAACGTGTATGTTCAGTAGAAGTGTTTCATCATTACTTTCAAATTCTATTGGTGTTTGTTTGTGAATCTGCTATGAATGTGCAAATGAGTATGCTGAGTTAGGCAAGTGAACTTTACAGATCCCTCCTCCTCGCATTGTTTTCTTCATGACTGAGAGTCATGATTCCCCGGTTGTTGTGGAAATAACTTTTCTTCAACACTTTGCGCCATCTGTTTCCATCTTTTGCGTCGTAGAGAGCATCGTGCAGTTTATTATTTAACGATGTACGGTAACTTGTTCTGACCATCTGCTTAGAATTCGACCTCTAGGACGTGTCTCTTCGGTCGTGACAGTAACCATCAGCTATTCGATCTTGTGAACTTGACAGATAGATAGATAAAATATATATTGTACTTAAACCATAGAATAGAAAGGAAATCAAAGAAATAATAGCGATATATAGCAGGAAAAATAAGAAGAAAGTTTGGGGGGACTGAGAAAGCTGCGTTCGGTAAAAAGTTGGAAACCATTAAAATAAAAGATGATCTTAAAATGATCCAATTTCAAAATACCATCCAAAGGAGATGGACCATTTCTTTGGAGCTAGAGTCTGGCAAACGAAAGTAGACACTCGAATTATTTGCAAACTTTTTATATGGCAATGCTGTAATAATGTCAACATTTTTTGGTGATTTCTATGGTCTTGATAATAGCATTTATTAACTGAAAAATGATTAAAACAATTAAAAGTGGATTACGGGAGATGTCGTTTCGCATGATGTCTAAATATCAAGAAAAACATCAGGAGAGACGTCGAATTCAAACAAAAACAAGATTGTTTACGTGTGGTGTTAGATTTCATAAGTTAGAATGACGCTAATAAGTAGAATAACCAAAATGATTATAGAATACTGTTGTTTTTTTTATTGAGATTGATAAATAATATCTAAAATATTACCTACCTCAATTACCTATAGTATTTTTATTCAGACGAAATAAAATAAATAATTCTAAAGTATCAAATTAGCTTATTCCAGGTATGTCATACTAGTTTTGGGGTTGCTATGCTGATATTTTTTAAATTTTCCGCGCTTTTTCAGTCTTTACTTTCGTTTGCCAGACTCTATGGTATCTTCATTGTACAGCAGGTACCGACGTTGTATAGCAACAAAACTTATTTTAATATATCTTAATATACAAGAATTTTCAGAGAATTAATTTGTTTTTGATAACTAGTGGGATTGTCTAGATAACTTGATTCAAATATTGATATAAAACGGCTCTGTTCTGTAATTAATATCAAAACAAAATGCATTTCGTTACTTTTTGGAAAGAACTTACTACAGAACCTATTTGTCGACAGAGATGAATTAGCTAATAAAGACGATTGTGCAAGGGGAATGTTATGAAAAAGAATGTACAACGCTTTACCAATTTGGTTAATCTCCTTTTTTGATTACATAACAGTATAGGAAGACCGGATGATAGCATGAAGTAAGTGGATGACTGCTGAGATGACGAAAAACAGAGAAGTATTGTGGAAGAAAAAGACTTGTCGCGCCGACTGCCTACAAATAAATTGAGAGACGGGCAACATAATAATGATTTTTGTTTTTATATTAGCTTTTTCATTTTAGTTTCATCCTTTTTCTTACTAACACCCTTCATCATCTCAATCAAATGATTGATCTCGATAGCTTGGTTAGAGATCTGTTCATAAGCGTTGATGTGCTCAATCGGTTTCCACTCGTGGAAGAGCCGATTTAACGTCATAGAGATATCGGACATAATATTATATTTATCCATGACATCACCCATTAGGTATCCAACTTCAAAGGTGGAGGAATTGCCGTAATGCGACCTTATTAGTTCAGCTCTTTTGCATTTAAGGTCACTGTCTCTGATAGTCTCATACATAAGACGAAACAGTTTGAGACGCATATTATTATCGTCTTCGTTAACTTCTTTCGGTGGATCTTCTTGTCTCCGTTCGGCTACTAACGCTTCAATTGTTGGCATTCTACGTCTTTGTACATAAGTATGGTCTATATGCATAGTTCGATTTCTGCCTGTAGTATTATACTTCATAGTCTCATTGAGGCGATCTTTTATGAGCAGTACTTTGACTGGCCAGGATAGTTCATTGTATATAGTTCCGTTTAAGAGGTGATGGAAGCTTTGGACCGCTATGGAAAAATAATTTGATTATTAATTATTTCTTAACATTGCCATCTTTATTCCCCGGCGGGCTAGGTAGAGGTGCAGCTAGAAAACCCATATTTCATCAGTTATATTAATTATTTGGACAAAAAACAGTTACATGTTAAAGATTAAATAAAACTGTGAGTACATAATAAATTGGCAAACATGTAACCCACACCATTGTCCACGGATTAATATATGAACGAAAAGGAAACGGCAGAGTATCGTTCATCGCGTTAATTTATCTTAGATTACGGAGATATAGTTATTTATGCTACAAGTGCGGAAGGTAGGTGAATAACCTACCTTCCGCACTTGTAGCACACAAGTTGGGCATCATCTTACATACGTGTATCATACAACATTTTACTATGCATTGTACCAGGCAATAAAAAAAAATATCTGAACCAAGAAATTAATAAAATGGCGGGCTTTTTCAAGTAATTCAAGCACGCTCAGCATATCCACAGATTAACTAACAGCATATCTACTGCGCATGTGCAAATAGCTGTCACATCGTAACGTAAAAGGCTAGAGCAAAATATACGTTCTTCCAAACGTATTTAATAAATATTTAAAATTAATTTATTGATCAAATCTAAATCTAGAGTAATTAAAATCGCCTCTAATGAAGTATTAGTTTTGTTTTACCTTCTACGGGTGATAATCTGTACCTACTTAACTAATTTTTAAAACATTACGTTATCACGAGTGAGTACGTTAAAAACTCTTCCTAAGCACACTAATAACATTTCGGGGCACTGTCTAGCGTAACTCATTTGTCTTTTCAATACAATCGAATCTATTGCTACGCAAACTATGCAGCATCAATGGCCACCAAAAGTAACCGCCGAGACTCTAAAAAAATAAAATATTACTTCGCTGTAACAACTGTGTGTATGGAATCCTCGAATGATAACATCTATAGTATCTGTAGTATTGTGCCTAGAAACTTTTTCTGCACGACTTATAAAAAGAGGCGGAAAAAGTTTGACGTGTGTTGCTGTGTATCTGTGTGTCTGTATGTGGCATCATAGCTCCTAAATGGATGAACCGATTTTCATTTAGTTTTTTTTGTAGGAAAGATGACTTTGTCGAGAATGTTCTTAGCTATGTTTGATTGAAATCAGTTCAACCGTTCAAAAGTAATTCACTTTTTAGTCTTTGTATCTGGTTTTTTAGCAAGATATCATGTCATAATTACGAGCATGAAATAAAAATTAAATTTAAAAAACGCCCGATTTAAAAAAAAATAAGCCTCGTACCTACTCGCGTCGGGGAACTGCTAAGTAAATAAAATTAACTGCTGTAAACGTTGGCGGTTCCCCGACTTGAGTACGAGGCTTATTTTTTGTCACGTGACACGATACGAGTATCTAGCTAAAAAATGCAGATTCAAAGAGTAAAATGCGGATAACTTTTGAATGGCTGAACCGATTTTAATCAAACATAGCTAAGAACATTCGCTTTAGTTCCGTAAAACGGTAACTTTCTGAAGCATACTCCTTAGTAACGGCTAGGTTAAAAGGTTTAAAAAATATATATTTATTACTGATTCATGTACATAATTTCTAACACAAGGTTTTTTTCGTGAAACTAAACTAGTTTTGCTTAAAAAAAAATGTTAACACGATATTTTTTCGCAACTTTTGGAAACTCCTCCAAAACGACTTGGTTGTTTAAAAATATTTTTTAAAAGAAAAATTTATGGCTGGAATTTCTTCATAACTAACATAGCATATGTAAATCAAATAATATTTTGCAAACAAAACTGTTCAAAAGGTGGTTCAATTTTGATATTTTGGCATCGAGCGGGCGCACGGCCAGTACCTACTGCGTTAACATTGGGGCGTATATATCGCCTTAATGAGGATTTGAGGACAAAAAGGCTTGGGATTGAGCTGCTCCAATTAAAAATTAATTTTGATTTTTTATATTTGCCACCGTGAATTTTTGTTTTATTTTTTTTTTTTTTTTTTGATTTTCTTGCAATTACAAGAATATTTACTTTTTAAAATATTGTATAATTTTATTTTAATTATTGTGAATGTGAATACTATGTGGACCATTTTTTTTTTGTTTTTATTTTTAATTTATCTAATTAATTTAATCGTGGTCTGGCAGTTTGAGTAGTTTATGCGGCCTACCCGAATGTCCTTTCTTTGGTATTGTTCGTCGAATCGTTGAGCTCCTTAAATTCTGTGTTGAGCTGCTCGGTTATTGACAAATGCGTGCACTGACTGGACAGGTCCACTCAATCTGGCTGGTTCTTTCCTCAAAAGACCATTTCAGACATCAATCTACATGGTCTTCACATGATCTAACCAAGATTTTTATTTTGTCTGGACTTTAAAAGAGACTGTGACCTCTGAGTTTGTTTCGGCCTTTCTTCTCAGAGTAGTCAGATAGGAACGCCGACCTCATCTAGTTTTAAAAATATGATCGACATGTAAAAGTGTATGTACAAACCAACTTACAGAAATAAAATCATTTAATGAAGAGTGCCAAATAGCGGGATAAATTAGCAGTAGGTAAGGTTCCTTGTTCGGAATTCAGGGGAACATACGAAAACGTTAGTTTAAACACTCGTCGCTAACGAGTTTCGACCCGAATCCCACATCAAATTCACGCCAGTTTGGTGCAAAAGCGCTTGTGTAGCCTGCCAAATCCAATTTTTGGAACGAAGTTCCTTATCGCGCGTTGCAAAAGGGGGCTAGACGGAAAAAAATCTAACGAAAAGTTGTAACGACACTTTTTGCTATAGTTGTAAGCCGTGCGGCGTGCGCGTGTTTCGTGCGTGTTCTAACCTATACGCTGTTGTGTTTACGAAGTCGAGAGAGTATATATACACATATATATATATGTATGTATGTATATTAATATATATATATATACATACATATATATATAAATACACATATATATATATACTACAGGAACTTCGTTCCATCCGGGTGACCCTTAACACCTCTCAAGTTTTTTTTTCTTCTTTTGTAATTTGCAGCTCGGATTATGAAGTATTTTTTTTTATAAATAGGAGCCAATAATATTTCTTTATTAACACGCTTTTATTAGCTTGGTATGTATCTATGTAACTATGTATCAATGTAACGGAATCTTTGAACGTGATTTTCACCCCCTTGAAAACGTCGGATTGATTTGAAACTTTGCACACTTATCAAGGACCGATGACAATACAATAATTTAGTCAAAGTCAACGTCAAAGCCAAAGTCAAAGTCAAATATGTTTATTCAACTAGGCCAATAAGCGGCACTTTTGAACGTCAAACAAGAATTAAAATTTACAAATAATGAAAGTTGATTCTACCGGGCGCGTTTAAATAGTTTGTTTGTGTGTTTGTTTTGCCTTACCAAGGTCTTCAGGATTAGCGACTTTTTAGTTCAATTTACCATTAAAGCGTGTTTTTTAGTTTTTAGAACTACATAAATTGTACTTAATATTGACTAAATATATTTTTAAATATTTAAAAAAAGAAAACATTAAAAACATTTAAAAATATAAAAAATAGAGGACCACCGGTATCGGGACCACCGGTAGCTTGGACCCTGTTGGTCCAAGCTACCGGTGGTTAGGGCTCCAAAGACGGGATCCTCCTCACAATGCGAGCCGTATCAATCAGTACCTACTGCCTTCTGTATCAGACCCTTGATCCAACCGCGCAATGACAGCCTCAACAGATGGTCGTCGGGGCTATTGGCCATCAGGCCGTTGGCCGTAACGACAATCGGCACAATGATCGCCGAGTCCACATTCCACATGTCGACAACCTCGTGTGCTAAGTCGAGATACTTGATTTGTTTCTCTTTCTCAGCTTTCACGAGGTTCTCGTCTAAGGAAATAATAAGTAAATGAATAAAAAATTAATGAATGCTGTTGTGTAAGGTGTTTTTGTTTTTAATGCCAATAAACTCATTTTTCTTTCTTTCTTTCTTTTCTATCTTGGTGGATTTATGTCTTCTATTTCTTCCTCCATACTTTTGTTAATTACCACCCATAATTTTTAGCGAACGGGGTTAATTTTTTACGCGGAACAGTGGGTATCAGCTTGCTGAGTACATCCTTTTTTATCTTGAACTTTTCGGTGGTGAGTCCCATCGCAACACGGTGATCGGATTTCTCCTTCGCTAGTATTACGTTTACCTCTGCAGACGTAATTTCGCGGAACTTCGACTGAAGTTTGGTCTTGACATTGTATTTTCTTTCGATCTCATGAAGCATGTTGGCTGAAAAAGGAATGGTAGTTTTTTTTTTTTTTTTTTTTTTATTTGTAATGGGTTTGCTCTTGACTCTAGTCTAGGTCATAGGTGACAGAGACAGAGTCTACGATGGAGTGAGCTTACCCAGAAGTAGCCTGTTCACTCTAACTTTGAAGAGATTCGGGTTGAATGCGTTCGGAAACACAGACGCAGGCAGTGAGTTCCACTCACTCGCTGTGCGCATTATAAAGGATGTTTGGAAGCGCTTGGTTCGAATTGGTGGAATGGCAACAAGGTAAGGATGATAACTTGCAGTGCGTCTAGATGTCCGATGGTAGAAGGGGGCTGGTGGGATGAGGTCGTGGAGTTCCTGAGCACACTCACCGAAGTACAGTCTGAAGAAGACCGACAAGCAGGCAACTTTGCGGCGATAAAGAAGGTTTTAAATTAAAATAACATATTTAATAAATAAAACAAGCTTTTATGAAAAATAGACAGTGTGAATAGGAAAGAGTTACATCTTTCATAACATCGTTAATTTTATATTTTGTATTGTTAAGGGTACACTAGTCGATGGCACGAACTATTTTGTGCGCGGGGTTAAAATGCATTTTATATCAACTGACAACACATGCGGAAGAGATAGATGCTTTGATGAGCAGTAGGAAGCTACTTCGCGTACGAATACACAATTTTGCAAATTTGTAGCGAAATGGATAATGATTTAGGACAAAACCGAGCGCGCGAAATTTTATAAACAGACCTTTGGCAGTCTAGATATCATGAAAAAACGACTAAATCTATCTGTTCAAAATAAAATTATTTGCATTGTTGAACTACTAAATCTATCCCTGTATGGAGGCCGTTTTGCAATTTGCCGTCTTCTTATGGCATTTATTCGCGCCCAAAAATGCGTTAAAATTAGTGTCGAAATGTGGAACTTTCGACGCTCATTACTTTCAAATATTTTCTTTTTTTACTTTTTTGCTTCCATACAGGGCTAGATAATGATGAGACAAATTGATATCACTTTTTATTTTGAACCTACATCGTCAAACAGTGGAATAATCCCTAGAATACGTTTGTATGGAAGAATTTTCGACTAGTGTAACCTTAAACTTTGTGCGTCAATTCTGGCAGAATAAAGTCTTTTTCTTCCTTTTTACCCGGCTGCAAGGAAAGGGTTATGTTTTTCGCGCGTATCTTGTATGTTTGTATGTATGTAATATTCCTTATTACCTCATATCTTTCAAACTACTTGGCGGATTTTTATAATTAGGACATCATTAGATAGGTCTTGACCGCCCAAGTGTTCTTAGCTAAGTGCCGTTAAAAAAAAGGAACATGGCGGATTACGAAACAAGAAAAAACTCATGATGTGCAGTCGGAGGATCAGGGGGTCAGCCAGTTTACGAATATGTATCCTCCGACTGCACAGCATGATTTTTCTTGTTTACAACTTTTTAGTTAGCTTTTTAAGCAGGCGGGTTTTTGATTTTTAAATTATCTTTTTTTTTATTTCTTTCTTATAATGTAACGAAATATACCTAAAAATAAAAGTAAGGCCGTTTGATCACGGCACGACACACGACACGCATGAACTGTACTAAACAAGTATGAGCTTGTTGAGCAAGTCGTTTTTTAGGTCTCGTTGGTTACCCGCGCGGGACGCGGGGAACGTTTAGCACCGTTCCGAGCGCGCGATTGGTTGGTCAGTTTACACAAGTATCGACTGATCAATCTTGTTGCGTCCACGTTCCGCTCGCTCTATATGTGTGGTTGGTCAGTTCGCGTACTATACGCGAACTTAGCCCCACTACGCTAAAACCTTGCCAAGTTATATGCCGAGGACCATCAGGAGGAGGGTGTTCCATCTCACACCTACGCTGGAGGTTGCGGGAAGGAAGGTTGGAGGAAGTGAGGTGTTGGACTCCCCCCGCGACGTCAAAGAGGGGCGCGCGTGGAACACTACACGCCACCACCTCGGGTCCTGATGTGTGGGGGCGACGGACGTCCCCGAGTCCGTCGCCCCTGGACCCATTTAAAGGGCTGAAAGAGGGCGTTGTCTGCTGCGGATCGGGTTAGCAAATGAAATCTCCCTCTCCGCAGCCTAATTCTGCGAGACGACTGTTTCGCAGAAGGATAACGCCGAGTCCCAGGACTCCTCGCTGCCGACCATAGACTAGACTACAGCCGGCAGCGATAGGTCACTGTCTACTTCCAAGATGAGGCTACTTTAACGTCGTAGAATCAGCCTCATCATGGAATGTGAGGTTATGGCTTCTTAACGCGCACAATGAGTGTTTTCAAGAAAACGCACGCTACCAGTTGACGCCGTTTTGGTAAAAGGTCTTCTACATAATTTATGACATCAACTTGACATTGACTAATGTCAACAAAAATAAGCATTTGACAGGTGCATGGACCTGACGTCTCAATGCTGCCACCTATTGTACATAATTTTAGAAAACCCTTATTCTTCGGATCTGTGAGAACTGTAAAGCCCCAAGAAAGCGTTTGTGTCGTAGGACATGGGTTCAACTCCAGGTAGGCACTTTGCTTTGTGTACATCACCAACCCGAACTGGGTCCACGTGGTGAATTAAGGGTACACTAGTCGAAAATCCCCGTCGTAGCGCAGTACGAGTATGCATGAGCATTTCTCCACGCAAAAATAAATAAAAAAGGTTATTACCTAAATGTTCGACCTCCCAGTGATGTTGTTCTATTTCTTCTAGATATAAAAGGAGTTCCATAGTAAAATGTTTTCTGCCTTTAGTTATACTGGAGTTATATTTGTCAATCATCTTTCTGTACTTCTCCACCAGGGTGAACATCACATATCCAATCTTAAAACAAGGAGCATAGCTATTATTTAGGAATCGCATAAATAATTAAGAGAACTTATTCCATCTGGCCTTTTCCCAACTATGTTGGCTCCAGTATATCCAGATGCAGATGGAGATTATGTGTGTGTCTGTCTGTGACATCGTAGCTCCCGAACGGATGAACCAATTTTGATTTTGTTTTTTTTTTTAGTTTGAATGGTGACTTTGTCGAGAGTGTTTTTAGCTATGTTTGATGAAAACCGATACAGCCGTTCAAAAGTTATGGGCTTACTCTTTGAATCTGGGTTTTCTCGCAAGATATCATCTCATAATTACGTGTTTCAATAGATTGTTGATTGAAGCGGGTCTACTAATAAGTATATTTATTACATATAAATTTTATTGTAGTTTAAAAAACATGAAATAAAAATTAAATTTTAAATTTAAAAAACCCCCAACACAAAAACCTCTAAAAAGGAAAAAATAAACACCGCACTTACGTCGGGGAACCGCTAAGTAAATAAAATAAACTGCTATATGCATTGGGGGTTCCCCGACGCGAGTTTTTAGAGGTATTTGTGTCGGGAGTTTTTTTTAATTTTCAATTATTATTTTTTATATAGAGTGACAGCCTGTCTGACTTTAAAACCCAATAGTAGGGTAGCTTAGCCAGGGTAAGGTAAGGTAGGTAGGGTATGGTAGGTAGGCAGGTAGCCAATTGACGGAAGCCCCGGGGGTCAGCTAGTTAATAAATAAACTCACATACACAAGACACCCAGATCCGGAGCAACTATCTGCAAGCCATACAAATATTTGTTCCGTGCGGGAATTGAACCCGCGACACGCAGCGCAGCAGCCGATCGCTCAACCACGATGCCAACCGTGTCGTCAGCTAGTTCATGATTAAGTACGGAATATCAGGGACCTTGCTTTGGCGTGAAATAAACTATAATAGTGCCACTGTGAGATAGAGACGGGGCTATACAGATTGTAACGGAAAATCACGATCATATTTTTAAAACTGTTAAAAAAAAATTCTCCAAGATTTCAAAGGCAATGCCGAAAAAACAATGAGTTTTCCATACAAAGTTGACTTCAGCTGACCAAAATTAGTATGGGCGATACAGTTTTTTTTTGAGAATTGGCTATTACTTCCTTGGAGAAAGTTATTCATATACATGGACAGAAGCAATATTTAAAACTAGCTGTGCCCGCGGCTTCACTCCCGTCAACTGCCTACCCTACCCTACTTAGCTGACTACCCTACTTGCATACCAATTTTTTTTTCTACGGTCATTCTTTGCGGCGAATCTTCACACCACCATTCAGAAAATGAATTCAAATGCTCAACGCCATCTATCGAATATGGAGTTCAACTATCCGAGTATCTGAATTGCGTGTGTTGTGATATTTTGCTCCTTGAACACTTTAAATTCATCTAACTTTTGATAGAGTGAACCGATTGCGATGAAACAAATATTAAGTTGTATTTCAATTACGCACAATTTTATGTTTAAATGTTATCTACATTGAATTCGTACATTTTACATGATGCGTGACAAAAATTCCAAAAATTGATTCGATTGGTCCTTTAACACACTGGCATTTTTTTTTTCGATGTACATACAGCAACAAAGAATCCTCACCCCTAGAAATTTATCAAAAGCGACATCTATGGACAGGAGGATATACTACGATGTTTACGTGGGCCGCGTGCGCGCCATCTCTGTGATATGAATGTAAAGTTTATATAATACTAGCTTCTGCCCGCGGCTTCGCCCGCGATCATAGTTAAAAAAAATGCTCCGATCACCACCAAACTTTACAGGATTACCCGCTGAGTCAATCTAAAGATTCTTTGACAATTTCTCTTTCATAATCGGTCCAGCCGTTTCGGCCTCTATAAGGATCATACATACATTTTATTTTTATATATATAGATAGATTACAAAAATTAGATTATGAAGAAGTTTGAGGGTAAGCTGATAATTTTGTTAAGTAAAACATGACATAGCATCATAGCATACTTACACGTCTGCTTGTGTTGTTCGAATAACGACTTATAATTATAATAAAATGATGTCTCGATTGAGCAACTTTTTAAATCAATTTTTATTTTTATTTTTTGCCATTAGAAATCTAACTTTAAAATTTACTTCTTTATAGTGAAACACAGTTCGTTTATGGGTGCGACAGTATCAAGAATCTGGTGAAGTAAACTGCTGCCACGTCCACGGGCCACGTCTGATTGATTACACAAATCAATCCAGCCGTCATCGTGATATTGTAGCCAAACTACGGATTCTTTTACAACCACCCGATCTGGTGCTACAAGACATGGTATTTTGTTTACCACTTTCCGAAGCCATTTACATGCAACTGGGATCTATAATTATAAACCTGCCAAAAAAAATAACCAACTGAAGCTCATCGTCAAGCCAGGATAAGATTTGCAACCATTGCAATTTAATTGGTTTTAATTCAAATTCAAAAGTCATTTATTCAAACTAGGCTGAGAATCAGCACGTTCGGAAACGTCAAAATTACATAAGACAGTCCCCCAAAAACGCCCGCCCTTCACCACTTCCTAGTGCTTTTGCTGGGAAGTAGAAGTGGCGCAACAAACTCCCCAGCAGCACAGCTGTCTGTTCAGTTAGAAAAAAAACAAAAACTTGATTCTATACAATATTATGCAAATAATATACATTACTCAACACAAAAAATTAAAATTAAATATATTTGCCATAATGACAGCTAGCACACACCAATATACCAACAAAAACATCGAAATCTAAACTCAAGCGAAAATAAAAACTAAAAATAAAAACGTAAACGGAACTTAGTACTCGAATTATAAAGCCTCCAGGCATAAAGGGCGTGCCCGCCTACATATAGCTAATACAGCTGTAACTCGAAGTCACATAATTATGATAAACTAGGACCATCGAAGTAAAAAATAAATCAACAGTTAGGCAAGAATAATATATGATCCACTGTCGAGGTCGCTAGCTAACCACATATTGCAATACAACTCATTAATATGGTAAGATCAAGAATGAAATCAAGATTAGAAGTTATAGAAAATAAAGGTTATAAGTATAGGTTTGACCCCAGTTTTGAAAAATTACAGAGATGTAAATTGTTGTTCTGTTTGTTTCAAACGTGAGTAACATGTTGGTTCTCTTTTGAAATATTCAAAACTATATCGGTTTTTTAATAAATAAATATTTGTTAATCTAAATTGGGTTACTATATTAATTAATACCATAAGAATAATAAATAATACTGTTTGGTTTTTTTTTGTGCCCGATACCGGTGGTATGCTAGTATTATATTATCTGTTCCGGTGGGCTAATATTTTTTATATTTTTAAATGTTTTTTTTTTTTTTTTCTTATTTAATTTTTAATATTTTACAAATAAGAAAGAAATGAAATAAAGAATAAAATAAATAATACTACGTATAAGTGAATCTGACCGCCTTTTAAGCACCTGTTTTTTTATTATACCTACTTCCCCTCAACCCGCAACACCCCTCTATAGCCATACAGTGCAGCCGATATACAATAGTATGCAAATTATTTGCATACTAATGTATAGAATCAAGTTTTTGTTTTTTTTTCTAACTGGACAGACAGCTGTGCTGCTGGGGAGTTTGTTGCGCCACTTCTTCTTCCCAGCAAAAGCACTAGGAAGTGGTGAAGGGCGGGCGTTTTTGGGGGACTGTCTTATGTAATTTTGACGTTCGGAAAGTGCTGATTCTCAGCCTAGTTTGAATAAATGACTTTTGAATTTTGCCAAATAAGCTGATGTTGGTTAGCGCATGACAATTTTGTATCAATAACATAAACAATTATTGTTAAATGGGTAACTTGCACGCTTACTTGTGGAACCGATGTCAATAACTACAGAAAACTAACTTCATCGTGGTCACATAGATGGCGCGCACGCAGCGCACTCGAAGTCGTAGTATATCCTCCTGCCTATAGATGGTGCTTTTTATACATTTCTAGGGGGTGAAGATTCTCTGGAGCTTGTACAAAAACGACTTTTTTACAGATATGTTAAAATCACAGATAAAAAAAACGCCTTTTCTGTTCTGTGGTTAAAATAAATATGTATTAATATGTTACTTATTTTTTCAACTGCTTGAGGTAACACAAAGTAGATTGTTTGAGATTAGGTATTCAAAAAATCTAAGTATTATTTAAGTTTACATAATTTTGTAAATACAGTAAAATATGTATATCAAAATTTTTTGACTATGTAACGAGGCGAAAGCCCTTCATGTATATACTTAAGTAAATCTATAGCTGTACATATTTGCTACACAAACCAACGTTCTAAACACGCAGACGAACTCCGAACAACAGCTAGTACCAAATAAAAAACCGGCCGAGTGCGAGTCGGACTCGCGCACGAAGGGTTCCGTGCCATTTTTGCAAAAAACTTCAAAAAAATCAGGTTTGTTGTAAGGGAGCCCCACTTAAATATTTATTTCATTCTGTTTTTAGTATTTGTTGTTATAGTGGCAACAGAAATACATCATCAGTGAAAATTTAAACTGTCTAGCTATCAGCTGGTGACAGACAGACAGATAGACGGACCGCGGAGTCTTAGTAATAGGGTCCCGTTTTTACCCTTTGGATACGGAACCCTAAAAAGAAAACCTGAATACCGGATCCGTTGTTTAGTAGTTGGGAACAAGCGAGGTAGACAATCCTAGGTTGATTTTGATAATGTTATCATAATGATCATGAAAATTAATAAAAGAAAGAAAAGACCGAAGAATGAAAATAAAGAAAAGGAAAGAAAGAAATAAAGAACGAAAGAAAGAAACGAAAGCAAGAAAGAAAATTATTTATTTTTTTAATTCAGATACATTTTAGATGATTTATTAATCTATATACTATAATATTACAAAGCTGAAGAGTTTGTTTGTTTGTTTGTTTGAACGCGCTAATCTCAGGAACTACTGGTTGGAATTGAAAAATTATTTTTGTGTTGGATAGTACATTTATAGAGGAAGGTTATAGGCTATATAACATCACGTTACGACCAATAGGAGCCGTGCATAAATGAAAAATGTGCCAAAAACGGGAAAAAATATTCCTTTTTGAGAGCTTCCGGCTACGCAACAATCATGTATGTAGGGTAGGTAGGGTACGGTAGGTAGGGTACGGTAGGTAGGGTAGGGTAGGTAAGGTAGTTTAAGATAAATTTAATACATACAAGGTTGTAAAGTTTACCTCAAAAGGAGCTGATTCCAGATGGTTCTGCTTGATGTATTCTACTGAATCTATAAGGTTGTAAGTTGACTTGATGAGGTCATGCGCAGCGGCGACAATTTTATACATGTACTGCCAGTCTCCATCACGCACATCCCGAATTTGTCCCATCACGCTCCGATATTGGATACCTATAATTCCGGGATCCCAGGCAAGTCCCGGTAATGCAGATCGGTTATGAAAAGGCAGAGCACTAAAATGAGCCTTAAAATAAACTATTTTCGTCTATAACACTTAAAATCAACACGTTTATCTTCATTTCTATACAATTACTGTTAATCCCGTAACGACTTTTCATACCTCTTTAGATATTATAAAAATCATTGTAACGAGATTTTTTTTTGTTATTTTAGATAGGCTCGCGCTTGACCACTATTTCACCTGGGGGCGACCATAAGCTCTTAGGGCGATATCAATTTCAGATCGAATAAGGGACAGATGTATATGACTTGTATACATCTGTCACTTACTCGATATCAAATTGATTGTAAGAGCTTATGGTCACCCCCCTGATGGCAAGCGATGATGTCAAACATACGTGTGCGCAAAGAACAATGGCAGATGCCCATACATTGTTTTGGCTGAGATTAAATTCCAACGTCATTAAATGAAAAATATCTGTTTTAACTCAGGGTGATGTTCTGAATTAGTTTATGCAAGAATTTTTGTTCGAGAATGTCGGGCATACTAGATATTCGTAGTCATAACATTTTGTAGGTTATGTTTGGGTAACTTTTAATAATGTGTTTAATAGGTAAAATTATTCAATTTCGTGGAAGTAAAAGAGGAATATCGCATTAATATTTCCCTTACCTAGTTATTTCAGCATGAAATGTATAATATACTCTTTGGAAATAGAAAGTAAATCGTTTATTGCCACTAAACTACAATATTCTTACCTACCTGCAAGGAACATCTACACTTAGACAAAAACTGTTAACTCATTGTCTGTAATAAATACAATAATGATATAATAACTTAATATAGTTACTACTTAGGAGGCTAATTGTATGACTATTAATTATTTCTAATATAGCCAATAATATTGACATACATATAAATATTGTACACCCCATGGGTATGTTACAGTGATACAAAAATACTGATTGTAAGAACTACCTTGACACCTGTGACAAACAATAAATAAATGAATTTGAATTTGAATTTGAATTTGAATGAACTTATCACTTAGCAGATAAATTATATAATGGCAACACTAAGCTAAAGAAATTAACTAAATCAAATAACTTTTTATTTATTATGATTTTTTTATCCGTTTTGAACCAGCCCAATTATACTTTAAAAAACGTAGACAATTAATAGAATGTCTTTCGTATATAACTCACTTTCAGACGCTCAAATTTAAGTCGCCTAAGATTTTGCCATTGTTCTTTTCAACTCAGAATCAGAATTAGAATCAGAAATCATTTATTTGCAAAGAATGTAGGTAACAAAAACATAGTTTTGATGATGTAAAAAAGAAAAAACAATTGGATCCAGTACATTCTACCGTATGGCATGCAACATTAAGCACTATAAAAATCAAAAGCATTGCAAATCTATATTAATCAAAAATTGTCATGTAATCAGTTTCTAATGTCATATTCAAAAGTCAAATTCAAATAATTACAATTTGTCAGATCAGTTCATAATGTCACATTCCTAAAAGTTAAATTCACTGGAAAATAATAGTCTTAGTATATCAAATTAGAATATAACATAATAAATTTAAATATTACTGAGCAATTTCGCAGAGACGCATAGAGTTTTTAATATTTGAGAAAAGTTTTACAAATTAGTTAAGTTCTGTACTTATTATCATTCATATGAAAGGTAAAATATAACTAATACTTCATTAACGGCGATTTTAATTACTCTAGATTTAGATTTGATCAATAAATTAATTTTAAATATTCATTACATAGGTTTGGAAGAACGTATTTTTGCTCGTGCCTTTTTACGTTACGACGTAACAGATATTTGCACATGCGCAGTAGATATTCCCGAGGAACTATTAGTTAATCTGTGGATATTATGCTGATTGCGCTTGATTTTATTAATTTCTTGCTTGGTTCAGATATATTTTTTTTATTTCCTCGCACAATGCTTAGTAAAATCTATGATACACGTGCGTAAGATGATTCCCGACTCGTGTCGATTTATTCACAACTTGCATCGCTCGCCACTCATCGGGAATCACCTACCTTCCGCACTTGTAGCATAAATAACTATTTGGAACGGAGTTCCTTATCGCACGTTATAGTTTTGATTTATTTGCGGTCTGAGGTGTTAGACCAAAAAAGTGTAACAATGAAAAAACGACACCAAAAATCGACGCCTTTTTGCAGTGATATTTATTCAGTAACAATTTACATTGCGTTCGAAATAATCAACATGAATAATGTCAATACGCTTAATAAAACACAAAGTTAAAATTTCCGATTGAATGTCTATTTCATGAAACCATGCAATGAATAAGTACCTTTACAATGCATGTCCTCGAAAAGAGCGTTTTCCAAGCAGCCAAACTGTGCGTAAAGTGTCACTTTTTTTTACTAGTGCTTTTTACTTGCCTGTACTTTTTTAATTTTTAACTCCAAGGTCAGCCCGCCGCATAGAGTTTTATTATTTGAGAAATGTTTAAAACATTAGTTACGTACAGATTATCATTCATATAAAAGGTAAAACAAAACTAATACTTTATTTAAGGCGTTTTTAATTACTCTAGATTTAGATTTTGATCAATAAATTAATTTTAAATATTCATTAAATATGTTTGGCAGAATGAATATTTTGCTCGTGCCTTTTTGCGTTACGACGTGACTGCTATTTGTACATGCGCAGTAAAAGTTAATCTGTGGATATGCTGAGCGCCCTTGAATAAGCCCGCCATTTTATTAATTTCTTGCTTGGTTCAAATATTTTTTTTTATGTCCTCGCACAATGCATATTAAAATGTTGTATGATACACGTGCGTAAGATGATTTTCGACATCGGAAATCACCTATCTTCCGCAATTGTAGCATAAATAACTATTTACTTTACACGATTTATACATACTTATTTGAAAAACACTACTACAACAACAACTTTTCTTCTATGACTTTTAAAAATTCAACAAAAAAAATCATCTGATCCATGCATTTAAGTTCGCATAACTCGCCAGAATGTATGGATCAGCGGTTTTCAAATAACCCTGTATACACATGTTCTTTACACTCTACTAATTCAACATCTTATTTAAAATATTAAATAAACTAGAAATCTATTGCATTTTATTTTGTTTTGATACCTAGGTAAGTCTGTGAGTTGCTGCGGCGTGCCAACTGAAAACCAATGTATTTGCTGGACGTCAGAAATCCGTGTCTGACGCCCAGCAAATGCTGGTTAGTAACCCTTACGACCAGCCGTATTGCGTAAGTGCGCAAAGAGTTTAAACTCTATCCAACCGACCAAATCGACCAATCATATTCAAGATGAATGACGCGATATGGATTTCCGTTTTCCGTATTTAATATTTTTCTCCGTTGTTTTTTTCCGTTGTTTAGCATAATTAATGATAAGAAAATCAGAAACAACAATATTTCAAGACAAACAAATGAAACAAAACTAAAATAGTAAATAAAAAACTTTCTTTACTCAATTTTAATTCTTATTTTTTGAGGATAAAACTACATAATTTAGACTGTATTGATGATTTGAATACTTCGATAAATACACATTTTTGAGTTGCAAATTGCAAAAAAAAAAACGCAAGAAAATTGGAATTTCGCGGTCTTAGCCAAAACGCATCCTAAAAGAAAGAGATCGCCAATAATAAATTAATGATACAAAACTTATATGTAATTAACCAAAAAACAAAAGGTGTCAAAAATCAATTCATTAAGAAAATATTGAAAAATAAAAAAAAACTAATGGAAGACATTCTCGTTCGTTTAACTTTGTTAAACAAACGAGAATATATTCGCTATGGAACTTATTTCCAAAAACAACCAGTAATCTATGCATCAGTAAGTTGCATGCTAAAAAAAACTACGAGACGATTCTTAATAAGAATGACACTTACATGTAAAAAGAAGAAAAAAACATATCATCGAACATATTTTCAAGTCTGTAAACACCGCCAAAGCCTTCGACATCTTGAATCGGTATGAGTTGTTGGTAATTATAATTACACTTTCATTAGACAATAAAAAATTTAATTACATCTTAATAAACATTAAAATTAATTTGTACTGCTGTATTTTTAGAGCTAGTAGGTACCAAGGTACTTAAATTTAATATAGTGGGGTATGCACACACCACAGAGAAGCTAAAACATGGTTTTCTTGCCCTTAGAAGACCTCGCCGAGTTTTGGCGGGAACGTGATGGCGTCTATGTTGCTTCTCTGTTTTATTTTCCTAAAATTGTGTTAAATTGAATATTAATAGTGTAAAAATGGTGGTTTTTATTCTAATAATATTAGTGAACGTGCACGAGTGTGGGCAAGTAAAACACAGCGGTAGAACATGAGTTTGTACATGTTGTCGACAAAACTCCGTAGAAGCTTCCAATAAAGTTACCGCCATTTTATTGGGGCCTAACTAGGACATTGGTCTAAAATCGAAAGAAACTAGAACTTCTAAACGTGACACTGGCTAAATGCACAAACCGTGCGAAGCCGAATAAAAAAAATTAAAAAAAAATTACCTCGCCTCTTGTACTTTACGTCATATGGGTTCCGGGCCAGTACCAACATGACTTTTCAATTCATATGTACTTTCTAAGTTTATATTGGACATAGCTGACAAACTTTGAAGGAAAACATCGTGTTTCCTGAACATATAGTTTATAGCTGACCCACGCGGCTTCGCTCCCGTCAACTGGCTACCTGCCTACCACTTACCTATCTACCCTACCTACCTACCCTACCTACCTACCAACACCTGCCCTACCTATTAACCCACCTACCCTACCCTACATACCCTACCCTACTTACCTACCCTAACTATCTACCAATTTGTGTTATTTATTTGAATAAGAATTAATACCATACTATAATACGAATGTAACAAACTTTTGTTTCTACCGGCTATCTAGTTAAATTTTAGAACACAAAAGCTGCTATTGTGACTTAAGGTTACACTAGTCAACGGCACGAACTATTTTGTGTGCGGGGTTAAAATGCATTTTATATCAACCGACAACACGTGCGGAAGAGATTGATGCTGTGATGAGCAGTAGGAAGCTAGTTCGCGTACGAATACACACTTTTACCGCGCCATTTTCTATTATTGCCATATTATTGGACCGGGATTATAAAATATTGTGTAATTGATAAGCTGACTTACTTTTTTGTAAACTACAAGCCAGTACAGGCTAGATATGTTATTATATTTCCTTTATTTTTAACTAGCTGTCCCACGCGGCTTCGCTCCCGTCAACTGGCTACGTACCTTCCCTATTCTACCAACACCTACCCCCTACACCTACCCTACCTACCCTACATACATGATTGCATAACTGAAACCGTTTACGCAGCGCACGCAGCGGAAGCCCTCAAAAAGTAATATTTCTGCCCGTTTTTGCAACATTTTTCATTTATGCTCCGCTCCTATTGGTTGTAGCGTGATGTTATATAGCCTATAACCTTTCTCGATAAATGGGCTATCTAACACAAAAAGAATTATTAAATTCCAACCAGTAGTTCCTGAGATTACCCCCTACATACAAACTTACAAATTTTACCTCTTTATAATATTTTAGTATATAGTATAGTATATAGTATAGATAATTGGTGTAAGATCGAATACACAAGGCTAACGTAAGTTATTTGATATTATAACTTTATTATTGCTAATGGTTGAGTTGAAACTGTATTTATATCATATTATGGCCTTTATTCCTAATATGTTATATTGATTTAAGGGCTAGTCTATGTCCTTGCAAAGTAGGAGAAGAACAAATCATAGGCAAGTACGGATATGGGAAAAGAACCAAGAATGGCGAAAGAATCATTAGCTTCGCGACACAAAACAACCTGAGTATTCTGAATAGCTTTTATAAAAAGAAACGGATAAATAAATGGACATGGAGATCGCCCAACGGAATACATAAAAATGAAATTGACTTTATAATGTCAAACAGACTAAAATCATTTAAAGACACATCCATCGTAAAAAATCTAAATTTAATACTGATCACAGAATGATTCGGGCGGTACTCGCAACGGCACAGATCACAAAAAGAAGACCGTACCAATCGAATTACACTGCTCTAAAATGCACAGGTCACAGTGATACTCTACTAAGAAATTTAAAATCATCATTGGACATAAATGCAGAGAGAAGTCTATCAACCCAAGAAAAGTATGACAACATTGTGAATTTACTTGAGACCGAGACAAGGAAAACAAATGCAGAAGGGAAAAAACTTATTTCTATAGAAACACAAAAACTACTTAATGAGAGAAAACAACTTCTTCAAAGAAAGGAAAATAGAAAGAATCACCGCAAAATTGCAGAACTTAACAAACAAATAAATTCAAATATAAGGAAGGATAGAAAACTAAAGAGACAGAACACACTGATAAGGCACATAGAAAAAACTGGAGGTGTAAGAAATGCTCTTAAAGAACTCAACCATAAGAGAGACTGGATGTCAAACATGAGAAATACAAAAGGAACAAGCACGAGTATAAGATCTGAGATAGTGGAAATTGCCACAGATTATTATAGAACTCTATATAGCAGCAAAAAAAATAAGGTAAACGAAAACATACATGACACTACTACCGATTTGCAAATACTGCCAGCAATATTAAAAGATGAGACAGAGAAGGCAATAAATTCACAAAAGCTTGAAAAAGCACCCGGACCAGACCAAATAACAAACGAACTTCTAAAAACCACTATGCCAGTACTTGCCCAAAATCTTACAGACATATTTAATGAAATCATGGATAGCGAAAACATCCCGACCGATTGGACAAAAGCAACAATAATATTATTACATAAGAAAGGAGACAGGGGAAATATTAGAAACTACAGACCTATAAGTCTAATGTCCAACATTTACAAAGTGTTTTCCAAAATAATATTATCGCGAATAGCAACCACTCTTGACGAAAACCAGCCGAAAGAGCAACCAGTTTTCCGAAGTAATTTTTCCACCATAGACCACATTCATGTTTTGAGACAAGTATTACAGAAATACAAAGAAAATAATAAAATATACTACTTGGCGTTCATAGATTTTAACAAGGCATTCGATTCTCTGGAGCATGAATACATCTGGGACGCATTACGAACACAGGGAGTGCAGGGAAAATATATAAGATTGCTGAAAAATATATACTCAAGAAGCACTGCACAGGTGAAGCTAGACAGAAAAGGGGAGGAATTTCATATCAGCAGAGGAGTTCGTCAAGGGGATCCTATCTCACCTAAGCTGTTCTCTGCAGTTCTAGAAGCGATATTTAAGAATATGGATTGGGATAAGTACGGACTTAACATAAATGGCGAAAACTTAAACCATTTAAGATTCGCAGACGACATTATCAACATAATGATACAACAACTATCAGATAAAAGTGCCATTGCAGGGTTGTCCATGAACACTGCGAAGACCAAAATCGTAACCAATTCTAATCAACAAGTGCCCATCATTGTGAACGGTGAACAAATAGAATACGCAGATGAATATATCTATCTAGGACAACTAATATCCCCAGCAGACACAATGAATAGGGAAATAAATAGAAGAGTTGCCAACACGTGGAAAAGGTTTTGGTCACTTCGCGAAATCATGAAAAATAAGGACATACATATCAAGGATAAACGGAAAGTATATGATGTTTGCATCCTATCTTGTTTAACATATGGCTGTCAAACATGGGCTCTATCAAAACAACTTTTAAACAAGATAAATGTTTGTCAGAATAGCATCGAAAGAAGCGTAATCGGGGTTAAGAGAAGAGACAGAGTAAGGCTGGATGAAATCAAATCTAGAACAAAATTTAAAAATGTAGTAAAAGTGTATAAATCTTTGAAATGGAAGTGGACAGGTCATATGATAAGAGAGAAAAATGAAAAATGGACGAGATTTATAACCGAATGGTATCCAAGAGATGGAAATAGAAATAAAGGGCGCCAGACCACACGATGGGAAGACGACATAAAAAGAGTAGCTGGTCCAGAATGGACAAGAATAGCAAAAGATAGAGTTGAATGGAAAGCTTTAGAGGAGGCCTTTGTCGAAAGACAAGCTAAACCGGTTGCCGATTAAGTTAAAAGAAATTTAAATTATTTTTAAAGTTATTTAGTTTTAAGGCATGCAACAAACGTAAAAAAATGTAAATATGTATAAAAAGCAATAAAGGCTATTTTTATTTTTTTTTATTTTTTTTCTATGTCCTTTGCCTTATACTTGTTATTTTCATTCTATAATATTGTTTACACTTTATGTGGTTGTAAAAGATATCGATAAATACTATGAAAGAGCTTCCGTGGGGTTTGTTGCCCTTCTTCCCCACGAGTACTAGGTCTAGCGAAAGGGCGGTAAGCTCGATGAGCCTTCTAAATATGAATTAATTGACAAGCGTTATTTAAATAAATACCTAGTCTTGTCTTTCTGTGCTTTTATTCATAAAACCCTTCCCTTACACACCACATACATTGGAACTCTGATACACATTGAATAACCAACAACCATCTTGACATTCAAAGCTTGCTATCTTGGTAGATATCAATACTTTTATATAGAGTTCCATTAATGATTCTAACACGTGCAATATACCGATTTAACAATAATTGTTTACGTTATTGATACAAAATTTTATCAATAACGTAATAATATTACTATATTAACTTTTGCAGTGCGTCTTCGCATTCACCCAAAGAAGATACTTAGCACCTGTAAAGTCAGTTACCGTGTACAATCAGTTACCGCCAACAATTAACTAATTAAATGGAAATACATATGTTTAAAAAAAAAAAAAAAAAAAAAAATTGATAATGTATTTTATAATCTGCAGGAGTTTTTTCATTTAAAAATAATATATATAAGTAGGTACCTAATTTCTTAAAATACTATTGCATATCCGATTTGGGTAGACTGTTAAAACTAAAAATGTGGAATAGAATAATAATAGAAAACATTTATTCGACACAGACATACCACAAGCAACAGTTACAAAGTAACAGGGAAGAACAGTCAAAAAGTACATACAAGATTCAGGAAGAGTAGCGCTGGGCTTGCCCACACCGAAAGAGTTACCAACTCAGCATTTGCTGGGCGTCAGACAGCCAGCGCTGATTTACAATTGGCACGCCACTACACGTAGGTAAATAAATATAATGTTAATATGTAGTTACTGAGCTAATTAATAATAAAAATATAAAAAATCTACAGTAGGTATATAATTTACAACAATAAAAAGTATAGTGCTATATTATGAGGGTTATTTTTTTCAAAATACCCTAAAAATATTCAAAACATCTAAACTCCAATGTCGGCCGGAGTACAGAAACAGTGACGTGTGGCACTCAGGCCAACGTTAGGCTGAGCTCAACTACTTCACATAGCACCTTTACATCTGATCCTGGTGATTCATCATTACTTTTGTGTGCTATTCACATCTTTAATAAGATCTTCGAACAAACAGGTTTCGTAATCTGCAAATTGTCATTAAGGTTACATTAGTCGAAAATTCTTCCATACAGCCGTAGTGTAGAGATTATTCCACTGTTTGACGATGTACGTTCAAAATAAAAAGTGATATCAATTTGTCTCATCATTATCTAGGCCTAAAAAGTAAAAAGAGAAAATATTTCGACACTAATTTTAACGCATTTTTGGGCGCAAATAAATACCTTAAGAAGACGGAAAATTGCAAAACGGCCTCCATACAGGGATAGATTAGAGTTCAACGATGCAAATAATTGTATTTTGAACAGATACATTTAGGCGTTTTTTCATGATATCCATACTCCCAAAGGTATGTTTATAAAATTTCGCGCGCTCGTTTTCGTCCTAAATCATCATCTATTTCGCTACAAATTTGCAAAATTTGTTTTCGTACGCGAACTAGCTTCTTACTGCTCATCAAAGCATCTATCTCTTTCGCACGTGTTGTCGGATAAGATAGCATGCATTTTTAACCTCGCCCACAAAATAGTTAATCAATTGCGCATCTATGGAACCATTTTTAATTTTGTGCAGTATAAGTAAGTCAGAATTGATCCGTCTTTCTTTTAAGCTAATCATCTTATAGTGCCATAACCTATCATTGTCATCTGGTATAGGTGTTTTATCTCACTACCCCTTTCTTCTTCCCTAATCATCTTATAGTGCCATAACCTATCATTGTCATCTGGTATAGGTGTTCTATCTCACTACCCCTTTCTTAAGAAACTTCTCCGCGATTCCCACACAAAATTTCTTAGGTCATCAGAGAACTTACGACTTCAAATTCCAACACATTGCACGACTTTTTTGGATAAATCCTTTACTGCTCAAGCTACTCGTCTGTGGAATGCATTGCCAGATCCAATCAAACGTGCTCAATCATTGCCTGTGTTCAAAAGATTCGTAAAGGACCATTACCTGTCGCTGTCTTCGTCTTAGCGTGTTGATTTCAAACAGACATTGTGTTTGCGATTATCAATAGTCATGCAAAATGAATCTTATTTCGGCGTCATAAAAGACACGTAACCCTTCTTCGTGAGATAGAACAACTGTATAGATTTTCCCGAGCCCATTCCATTTACATACCGAGTTTCCTCCGTGCCTCGGCAAGCACGTTAAGCCGTTGGTCCCGGCTGTCATTTGAAGGTCTTTGACAGTCGTTACGGGTAGTCAGAAGCTTGACCAGTCTAGCCAAGGGGTACCGTGTTACCCAGTTACTGGGTTGTGGAGGTCAGATAGGCAGTCGCTCCATGTAAAACACTGGTACTCAGCTGAATCCGGTTAGACTGGAAGCCGACCCTGGTTGATTGGTTTGGTCATATCCTAAGAAATATTTATGTAACCATAGAATTTAATTATTGGTTAATTAAAAAAATATAAAAACGCTTCTTAGTTTTTAATTAGATTGCAAATGAGAAAACTACATACCTATCTATAATATTTTGATAACAGTAGGTACGTAAGCAATAAAGGTGAAAATAGTTACCACGACGCAACCATGATAATTTTACCACCTTTAATTGTTATTTTAGGTAAGTTTATAAATAATGCTAATGGGCCGGTTGCCAAAGGCTTCTTCCTCGTAGTCAAACTTTTTAGTCCAACTGGTTTGACCGCGAGTAATTGTGTGCCCTCGAGGTCAAACTTCATTGAGATTGCACTTTTTCAGCACGCTGTCCGACTGAGGCGTAGCCCTGACTTACGAGTCGTAGGCCGTGGGTTCGAACCCAGGCAGGCGCATTACTTTCTGTTATCTATTTCATCACCACTGCTGTCAAAACGGTGAAGGAAAACATCGTGAGGAAACCGGCATGTCCTAGAACCAAAAATTCGAAGATATGTGACATCAACCAACCAGCACTGGGCTCGCTTACTGGATTATGGAGGCCTGTGTCACTGTTGAAGGGATATTAAAAGGCTGATTATGATGACCTTATATGACCTAAATAATGATAAATGGCCGGCTTGTGAAGGAGTTAAAAATGTGTCAAACCTTACCTTATTGGCAAAGTTTGACAGGTTTTCAAGGCAACTTCAAATTCTTAATTCATAAGACGGTTTCTATTTAAGGCTGTACCCTGACCAAAAATCAGCATTAGATATGAGCATTCCTATTGGCCTAGCGGCACTGGTGGCGCATGAATTACGGTAGTGAATACGCCCAGATTTTAGAATAAAATCTTTATAAAATCGAATATTGGTCTTTTGAAAAAAATTAAACTTACAAAATGTTCGTTATCAAATTGTCGATCCATTAGTGTTAGTATAAAACATACCTAATGAATACTTTACGAGGAGATGCATGCTATCAAAAATTATTTCACATTTTTATGGTTTTTTTGGAAGGAGATTAGTGACACATATAACTCTTATAAAAAAAAAGTGAACTACCATTTTATAATCAACATTATGTAGAAATTTAATGTATTTTTGATATTTCTTTTTAAATGAAGAGTAGATTGCTCTTAAAAACTGCACAAAATTCGACTAGCGCGGCGTTTTGCTCGGGGAGGCGCCTTAAGGTTTCTATATATATTCACAAAGTAAGCTAAAGTAAAATAAGAAAGGAGTTTTGGCGGTAACGTGATGGCGTCTAAGTTGCTTCTCTGTTTTATTTTCCTAAAATTGGGTTCAATTAAATATAAATAGTGTATAAATGGTGGTTTTTTATTCTAAAAACATTAGTGAACGTGCACTAGTGTGGGCAAGTAAAACACAGCGGTAGAACATGAGTTTGTTCATGTTGTCGACAAAACTCCGTAGTATAGAACCTTCCAATAAAGATACCGCCATTTTATTGGGGCCTAACTTGGACATTGGACTAAAATCTAAAGACACTAGAACTTCTAAACGTGACACTGGCTAAATGCACAAAGAGAGAGAAGCCAAAAAAAAAATTAAAAAAAATTGTTGAAAGAATTGACGTCTCTTAGGTCAATTTTTTTGATCCGTTGTTAACTCACCAAATGGTTTAATATGCTAAGCAATGCTTTAAAATTTCGCTAAAATGCGTTTTTTTCATAATTTTTTATTAGCCTATAAAATGTTCACATGAGTTAGAGACTTAATTATTTGACCATTTGTAAAACTAAAAATGTATAAATTGTAACACTAAAAGTTTATATACAGCGTTCTGATTCTAACATTAACATTAAAAGCGGGATATTTACCATGTTTACTGTTTGTTGCGAGTTCCCGATATTTCGGTGCTGTTGCAAGCACCATGATCACGGATAAACTGAAGTCATTGCGGGTGGGTTTCAACTGTCGAGAGCTCGGAAGCCAGTCGTTCAGCTGTGTAAAACCCGAAAAAGTGCCGAAAAATGTTCGCTCGCGGACACAGTGAGTTTCGTGTGTCGGGAACAGAATCGAGTTGTGAGTGACAATGGTAGCGGTACTGAGTGCAAAAAACTAACAAGAAAGAGGGTAGACCGTTTTGTCCCCTCATAAACACCCACCCGCAATGACTTCAGTTTATCCGTGATCATGGTGCTTGCAACAGCACCGAAATATCGGGAACTCGCAACAAACAGTAAACATGGTAAATATCCCGTTTTTAATGATTAACATTAAAAGCGGGATATTTTGTTAGTGTTAGTGACCATGACTGTTTAAAAACTTATATAGCGTTCTGATTGGTTGCGACCGCTGAGAAACTACCAATTAGACAGGAACCTTACAGGGTCGGTGCGTTATCGTTTCTGTGCCGAATCTACAATACCACCGTCAAACAGAGATATAAATAACCATTTCCTTGCAGTCGGGTAAAATGCGTTAAATAAGAGCAAGAAAAAATTTAAGAAAGGAAGGGTAGAGGTTGTTTTGGCACAATATTACGTTACGCTTACGATAAGATTAGGTCAGGATTCCCAGTTCTGGGTCGAATAGAAGAAAGTGCACAACATTGATAATTATTTAGTGTCCAACCGAAAGTTCGGTTTTGGTTTTGGTCGAGTTTCGGCAAAAAAACGAGTCTCAGTTTAGTTTCGGTTTCGGCCGCAAACCTAACGAACCTACGACCGAAACCGAAACTGCATTCGGGATTTCTCGCGCTGTGATCGGTCATGTTCGGCGCGTTTAATTCCATCCAAGCGAGTATTTTTTTGTGTGTATTTTTTTCTTAAATGTGAGGTTGTTATGTTGATTATCATTCCAATAAGAGAAAATGCCGAAGACTGTGTGTGTGTGTGTGTGATTTAAAGATAAAAAACAAAGACTGGCTGATTATAATAATGTTTTGTTTATTTTTCCCTCAAGACATGATCCTAGTAAGGAAGCTTCTGTTTCGGTTTCGGTTTCGGCCGAAACCAAGACTGTTGCTGAAATTCGGTTTCGATTTCGGTTTCGGTTGTGAAAAACAGTTTCGGTCGGACACTATAATTTGGGTAGTATGCCCCGCGGACTCAGGCATCCCATTTACATGTTGTCGAACCCCTCACTTTTACAATCACTGGCTTAGAGCCTAGCGAGGCTCTAGAATAAGAATAATAGAAGTGGAATTAATGTACGAAAATGTTCGCAACCTCCGCACACTGGTACCGGTTAGCCAAGTCGTGTCGTGATTCGTGAAGCTACCAAGCGCGCAGTGCTCACGTTAGGATAGCAGAATCGCATAAAGTTTTACGTTCCCACTGCTGGGATATAGACCATTCTGTGAGAGAAGGAATGGACCGTAATCCACCATGGCTTAGATATTTTGGTTCTATGACAAATCGATGTACTCATGTTTGTCTTCACCGTTTTAAGAGCAGTGGCGATGAAATAATTTACACAAAGTACAGCTCCTGCCTGGGTTCGAAGTTTCGAACCCACGACATACTACACGTAATTCGGGGGCTCGGGGCCATTACTCTGGGCCACCATTGCTCATGTAGGAAAACATGATTTAAAAAAAAAAAAAAAAACTTTTTGCATTTTTTTTTTATCTAGGTATTGCCGTTCAGCGTGTCTTCGGGGTTGGGCCAGGTCGTTTCGTCAAGGAAGAATTAGTAAATCGTTGGCAGCACAGACATATTATAAATATGACAGAAAATCTATGCAAAGGTAACAAAAAAGACATTGAGGCATGGGTTCTGCACCGCCATATTCGAACTACGAAAAGAGGTCAGCACCTGCAGCCAAGTTGACAATCTGCAATCGAAAACGCTAGTAGAAAACGATTCAATGTATGGGAATGACACTTCTTTAAGTCACGTGGTCAGACCATACAAATAGAAGGCGTTAACGATTGTAGAAAGAGATTCGATACGAAATGTAACTTGGCTAGGGGCTGACGTCACGAAAACTCTACATCGCAAAAGTTTATTTTTTGTGTGTACTTCAGGGGCGTAGCTACTGCGGTATCAGCCGCATCAATTATACGGGGCCCCGATGTGTGAAATAAAAATAATTTCCTAAAATATGAACTTAACCAACCCCAGTCAGGATTATCTCATTTTAAAACTCATTTTGCTAGTTCTTCAACCGCGTTCCTCAAGACCGTTTAAGTTATCCATGTCAAGAATCTACGTATTTTATTTATTTTGTTAGAACATTATCTTCGTTTTGCTGCAGTCGGGTACAAAGGGCCCCCAAAAATATATTTTGAGACAAGGCCCTATAGGAATAGCTACGCCACTGGTGTACCTTCAAAATTTGTACCTGGTGCTTTAATAAACTATACACCGTTAGGTTTATGTATATCATTTTAATCCCGTGGAGGTTTCAAACTGTATCGATTTGTAAAGATAAAATGGAATAATAAAAATGTTTTTGTTCTAAAATAATCAAAAAATATTAATCAAATCGAAAGCGGGAAAACCAATAGTAATTCCCTAGACGTAAACCGGCAGCCGAATTGCGTAAGTATATTATCCAAAGCAAAAGAATCGATTCTTTCCCAAAACCGACTTTACGTAGTGCTTAATGATACGAAAAGTCGTTTTTGGGAAGGAATCGATTCTTTTGCTTTGGATAATATACTTACGCAATTCGGCTGCAGGTCACGGGCACCCAACGCGAGGAAAGAAAATTTATTTAAAATTAATTGCATTAGATGGCGTGATAAAAGCTTCGATTTGTTATTGAGTTTTGTGAAAATTTTAGATTTTCTAGAGACGGTCGTGTAAAATGTATGTTCTTGTTTAATTAACTCTTCTTAGCATAAAATAAAAGGATATTGGGTTCTTAAGGTTACACTAGTCGAAAATTCTTCCATACAAACGTAGTCTAGGGATTTTTCCACTGTTTGACGATTTACGTTCAAAATAAAAACTAGTATCAATTTGTCTCATCATTATCTAGCCCTGTGTGGAAGCAAAAAAGTAAAAAAGAAAATGTTTGAAAGTTATGAGCGTCGAAAGTTCCACATTTCGACACTAATTTTAACGCATTTTTGGGCGCGAATAAATACCATAAGAAGACGGAAAATTGCAAAACGGCCTCCAAACAGGGATAGATTAGTAGTTCTACAATGCAAATAATTTTATTTTGAACAGATACATTTAGTCGTTTTTTCATGATATCTAGACTGCCAAAGGTCTGTTTATAAAATTTCGCGCGCTCGGTTTCGTCCTAAATCATTATACATTTCGCTACAAATTTGCAAAAGTATGTATTCGTACGCGAACTAGCTTCCTACTGCTCATTACAGCATCTATCTCTTCCGCACGTGTTGTCGGTTGATATATAATGATTTAGGACGAAACCGAGCGCGCGAAATTTTATAAACAGACCTTTGGCAGTCTAGATATCATGAAAAAACAACTAAATTTATCTGTTCAAAATAAAATTATAAGCATTGTTGAACTACTAATCTATTCCTGTATGGAGACCGTTTTGCAATTTTCCGTCTTCATATGGTATTTATTCGCGCCCAAAAATGCGTTAAAATTAGTGTCGAAATGTGGAACTTTCAACGCTCATAACTTTCAAATATTTTCTTTTTTTACTTTTTTGCTTCCATACAGGGCTAGATAATGATGAGACAAATTGATATCACTTTTTATTTTGAACGTAAATTGTCAAACAGTGGAATAATCCCTAGACTACGTTTGTATGGAAGAATTTTCGACTAATGTAACCTTAATTCACAGTACCTGGGCGACCGAGCTCTGCTCGAGTGAAAATAGAGAAAACTACGTTTTCTAAAAATGAAAGCTAGATCGTTTTATCGCCCCCGAAACCCCCTGCATACAAAATTTCATGAAAATCGTTGGATCCGTTTCCGAGATTCAGATTAAATATATCTGTGCTATTGGTTTGACGTCGCTTTCGAGTTTCGTTTTTCACAATTGTTAATCTACCATTTCCTGATTATAACGTTTATTTCATAAGAGGAGCTCGTGGGTAAATAATAACAGCCGCACGGGTCGATCATCAAGGTTAAGCAACGCTTGACGAGGTCGGTCCGTGGATGGGTGACCATTTCAACATGCCGAATTTCTTCCGTGCCTCGGAAAGCACGTTAAGCCGTTGGTCCCGGCTGTTATTTGAAGATCTTTGACAGTCGTTACAGGTAGTCAGAAGATTGAGATCTAACACCAGTCTTGCAAAGAGGTACCGTGTTACCCAGTTACTGGGTTGTGGAGGTCAGATAGGCAGTCGCACCATGTAAAACAATGGTACTTAGCTGAATCCGGTAAGACTGGAAGCTGACCCCAATATAGTTGGGAAAAAGGCTAGGCAGATGATGTTGAACGTTTATTTCAGAAATTCAACCAAATCATTTAACTGCGGGATTAAAACGATATAAACGTAACGGTGTAGAGGTGGGTATGCGGTAACACAGTGCAGTGTAATATTTTTTCTTTCTTTCAAAGTCTCGCAACTCCGTTGACTCCGGTGTTGTGTCCATACTATAAAAAATTACCTCTGCGCATAACACTGCTTGGTGAATGTTATACCAAATAATGTTTTTAGCGTTGAAGACATTCTAGTATCGTGAATTAATTTTTCATTCCAGCTTTTTTTATAATTTTCCTTCTCCGTCTGTTACATAAGCAAGACATATAGATATAAGATCATATTTTTTCTTTCCTGTACTGTGGCTTCTTTTCTTAATAATTAAACAAAATTATAGATCGACGGTTTGCGAGCCAATTTCGAATTTACGTAATACTTCTGTAGATGACATCTGTTATAACAAGAATCTGCCGTAACAAGAATCTACCCAAACAAGAATGTCCTAAACCGAATAATTCTAAACAAATATGAGAAAAAAAAATGTTATATGTCCAGTTTATCGATAAAAATACTAAAATAGAAAATTTATAGTAACACAGAACAGAATAAAAATTGATATCATTTATATCGCTTCGTCTCTACGACAACTTTTACTTTTTCATGACTGTTGTATTGGTATCGTTCCATCTGGGGCCCTACCATAAACTCTTGCAAGGTAATTTTACAAGTCCCTTATGCACTATGGCAAATCTTCAGCAGAGCCCTTGACGTCAGAGATCGCACGTCTAATTCTCCTTCTAATTCTCAACTTTGACGCTTTATAACGTCGCCGTTGAACAAGATATTTTAAAAATTATATCATATAAAATAAATAAATATAATATAGTTAATAAGTATTTAATTTAGTAAATAAAAAAAACATTTTAACAAAGAAATCAAACCGACGCACGTACATCCAAAACAAAATACTACAAAGCGATAAATCACTTTCTTTCCAAAATCTTTTCCATTTTTCGCTTTGTAGTGTTTTGTTTTGGAAGTCGGTTTGTTTTATGTGTTAAAAAGTTTTTTATTTATCTCTTTTTAGTTTTGGTAGGTACCTCCAAATACCATGAAAATTATTATAGCCAAAGTAAATCTCATGACGATTCCAATAAACCCAAACACGAATAGGGTCCATTGTTTTATTTCGGAGTTCCAGTGTCTACCTTCCTGCTTCATCATCAGATCAGTTCGATGTAACCATTTTCATCAGTGCCATTTATTTATTCCAAGTATTTGATTCATCATAGTCGGTTAACTATTCGATATATCTTATACCCGTGACATACTTAGCATTAAGGAGTTCCAGTGGCCATCTGTGGCCTTCTTCATCAGTTCCATTTCACCAAATGACACTTTCCGAGTGTAAATAATTGTTGATAAAAATACCAAAATCGCTATATGTATGCCTTTAATATCTGAGGAGATTCCTCGATTTCTCTAGGATACCATCATCAGATCCTGGTTTCCTTATCATATATGGTAACACCCTTGGGATATCTCCAATATCTCCTTTCCAACAAAAACGGTTCATAAATGACGAAGTTATCCGCGAACACACCTTAAAATAAAATATATATATATCGCAAATACGAGGGCTATCTTGGATAAACACTCGATATTGTGGGCTTTCGTGGGTATATGCATGCTACAAAGCAGGTAACTTATGCCGATTTGGAGATAGTCCTTGTTCCAATCTTATCAAAGCAGCGAATTCGGCCACCTATTCGTTTCGCTTTCTCTCAACAAAACACACTTTCAAGTTTATAACGCCACACTTTAGGCTACTTCTCAGTTATTTCTCTCACAACTCTGTTTTTCAACTGTTTGCAAACGCGCTCCCGCGCGTTCCTTCTTCTAACCCTTTTCCGACCAAATATGGCGGGCGACTTCGCTCAGGTCGCCATTATCCTTGGCTACCCTGCTTTCATTGGTTCAAGAACACCTCGGGCAAAGTTCACAGCTTTTAACATCCAATCAAAATCGAGTATTTTGACATAAGCCAAATAAAGTGTTGTCAATCGAATAAAATCGAACTGAGATTGAATCGTAGGCTAAATGTTGCCAATTAAACAAAACTGAATTAATAAGTTTAAATGCGTCATACTTCTTTGTTCTAGATTATTAGAAATACCTTCCTCCTACATATATATACGGTCGAATTGAGATACCTCCTCCTTTTTTGAAGTCGCTAATGATTTTTATGGTTCTATGTTTTAAGACGCCCTTTACAAACTCCGCCAAGCAGACTACGTACAGACACAGTATAAGGAGACCATTGGTTATGAGCTCGGCACGTTGGCGTGTGGAATTATGGAGAAGTTCCGACATATGCTAAGAATGTATCGGTATTACTCCAACCCCGCGAAGTTCAAGGACGCTACCCATACAATCACACAGATCATGAATTCTTACTCCATCATGCGTAAGTATCCAATGCTGATATGTTCTGTACTAAACGGTCAAAATTATTGTGCAATGGCGATGTGAAAGCAAAGCTGAGCGCAGATGTCGCTGGCGGCGCAATTTTGCTTTGTTTACATCACGTTTTATTGTTATTTTTTGTGTGTAAACCGCTCTACCATCGTTACGAGTATTGATATCAAGTATTGTCCCTGGAAGCTTAGGGAATTGAAAGACGAACTAAACAAATGAGAACTGACAACACTGACACTGACTGCAAGGATAACTGGAAAGAAAACAGATCTTAATGAGAAGCAGACTTTTTTATAAAAAAAAAAACATCGGTGATATGTTCTAGATTTGGCATTTTTTTTTGTTGTAACGAGTTATTTCTTACTTGGCTCATGGTAGGAAAATTTACAAAAAATGAGAGAAATTTACTTCAATGTGTTGGGATTCTTTACGTTTTAGGTTAGAAGTTTTATTTTATTTTCGGCAATCAAAGCTCTCAAGCTTCTGAAGGCCAAGTAAATGGCATTCCTGCTGTAGAACTTTATCAATACGTTAATAGCTCCACTATTTCGCCGAAGATTACCAAGCAACATAATCAGAGTTACTTTGACAGATACATAACATAACCTATATATATGTAGGTATAGCCTTTTCCAATTTTTTTTAGCGTTGTATTTTTGGGCAACAAATGAACACCGGATTTGGTAAATCCTGGTACACAGAGGCATATTTCGAGAAAATTTGAATTTACTAAATGATAGGTTACAATATGCATGGATTTGACAGCTTTCAATAGCCATAGCGATGATGCGCCACCTATCGTGAAAAATGGCAGTTCACATCCCCTTTCGTACGACACGCGACCCACTCCCACCAGCGCAACGCCTCGCGTTCGCCTCATGCGCCAATAGCGAGAGTTGAATGTCAGAGTGACATTGACAGCTCCAAGTGTACATCTAATATTGGCAATTAACCTTGTGTTAGCAACTAACTCTGAGCTAAATTTTTCGTGAAAGTGAGCCTTAGATCATGAAAAGGCTCTTTTGAATGTAAAGATTTACAGTTAAATAATAATAATAAGTAATTCTATTTGTCCATTCGCAAAGCTTCAAAATCATCAAAATCAAATAGTTTATTTGAAATAAACCATAAAGGTACTTTGAATTGTCAAACAAAAAAAGAAAAAAGATGACTCTATAGTTGCAAATTCGCAAGCGTCAGTTATAGGTCTTTTCCATCCGTTTTAATTACAAGTGTTTGGTTACATCATTCTTGTTGAAAAAAAACATATATGTGAGAACGATGTAAAAAACCGGCCAAGTGCGAGTCAAACTCGCGCACGAAGGTTTCCGTACCATTATCGCAAAAAACGGGAAAAAAATCACGTCTGTTGTATGGGAGCCCCACTTAAATATTTACTTTATTTTGTTTTTAATATTTGTTGATATAGCAGCAAGAGAAATACATCATCTGTGAAAATTTCAACCGTCTAGCTATCACGGTTCATGAGATACAGCCTGGTGACAGACGGACAGACAGACAGACAGACAGACAGACGGATCGCGGAGTCTTAGTAATAGGGTCCCGTTTTTACCCTTTGGGTACGGATCCCTAAAAACAAGCTTTATAATAATGATGGCCAGCGAGGGGAATACTTTGACAAGGTCTACTATAGTTTGCTGGGAATGCCCATATTTCTTTGCTGTCGGGGGGAAACCTTCGCCTGAACTTTTGGGGAAAGTACCAGGCAGTTTGGTATTTTTACCTCATCAACAACAAACCGGTGATCACCATTAGCACTTCTTAACTATAAATGAGTCTCCCTTGAGCCTCGCTGTGCACGGCAGCACGTGATAACTGTGCCACTGTCTCTCCTGGGGTCACTCGGTGGACGGACAGGGACTCTGACACAGTCCAGGCACATGAAACCCCGGAGTTCCATCTGCCTTAAATTATGCAGGCGGCGTTTCAGCGTGTCTACATCGAGATGGTCGCCTCCACGATGCCTTCTTCTCCGAGTGGGATTGGCCTTCGGTGGCTATTTTCCCTCTAATTTTATATTGCCACCAAAATATTCCTCACTAATACTGGCAGAGACAGGTCTCACCCGATCCTGGCGACTAAGACCCACCGTTCAAGGGTCGCGGATAAATTTGAAAAAGAGTTACCGCGGCCTTGGCTCAAGCAACTGAAGGAACACGGGTGGGTTTTAGTCAGTAAAAGTCTGAAACGCTCTCCTGCCTCACCCAGTGCGGGAGAAGTCTTTTCTTTTTTCGTTCTTTTTCGCGCTTGACCACCATCTCACCTGATGGTAAGCGATGGAGCACGCTTGCCTAGAAGTAAACATTCACTCTTGACTTAAAGACCCCTAGATTGTAGCTATCGGGAAACACAGACTCCGGCAGGGAATGCCACTCCTTAGCTGTACGCATAATAAAAGTCATTGTATGATTTCCCACCCAATAAAATATAATAAAAAAGACCCACCGTTCAGGCCCAAGAAGGCACTCCTCGAGCGTGTCCTGTGCAGAATCCAAGTTGCCTCTACAATGTTGGCAAATTACCGTGGCCTCTCACCCAATCCTATTCAGATACTCACCGAAGCAACCGTGCCCGATCAGCACCTGAATGTGCCTGTAGGAGACCCGCTCCGCTCTTTTTAGCCAGCCACGACAAATAACCATTGGCTATTCAAATAACCATTTTCCGCTGCAGGCTGTTGATTTTAGTCCTGCAGCGTCGGACATCTGACAGTCTATTTCTGCCTCCGAGATTGGGCAGCAGTCTATGCAAAGCTGGCCTACCAATGCGGGGGAAACGGTGCTCGAAATGCTCTTCGAAGCCCCACCGTACATGTTTAAACCAAGATAGTGGACTTGCGCATCTCCTATTGTCACTAACGAGTTGGATGGCTCTCTGCTCTTCGTCAATGCCTCAATTTTATGAGGCGCTATCTGTAACTAATCAACGTTGACCGAACGTGTCTTGACACTCTGAGCTCGGAAAGCTGGATGGTGTCGTTGTAGGTGTCTCCAGCAGTGGAGTATTTATAGTAGAAGTCTTCAGGCAAAGAATATTCACTTTCTTTGAATATAAATTGCACCGAGGCACCTCTCCAGACTTCAAATTTTGGATTTTGAGTTAAGTTTAAGTATTATTCTGATAATCCATTATATTTGGCTCGATATTTTTAAACTGAGGAGTCCCATTTTGTAAGCTAATTTCGAAAGTGAATATGTACGAAACTGCATGCCCTAATCCCAACTGATGACGCCCGTTCAGGTTTTAGCATTAGCGCAAGATGGAGTGACAACTCACGTTAACTTCACCTAGACTTTACGGTGAGATGTTAGAAAAAGCGAAATAACTAGCCAGAGAACAGTAAATTATGGAGTACCACAGGGTAGCGTACTCGGGCCGCAACTGTTTATTGTTTATATTAACGACTTTCCATCAGCATCATCATATCCTATGACAATGTTTGCAGATGACAGCACTTTACTTTTTAGGGTTCCGTACCCAAAGGGTAAAAACGGGACCCTATTACTGAGACTTCGCGATCCGTCTATCTGTCTGTCTGTCTGTCTGTCTGTCCGTCTGTCACCAGGCTGTATCTCATGAACCGTGATAGCTAGACTGTTGAAATTTTAACAGATGATGTATTTCTATTGCCGCTATAACAACAAATACTAAAAGCAGAATAAAATTAATATTTAAGGGGGGCTCCCATACAACAAACGTGATTTTTTTGCCGTTTTTTGCTCGATATTAATAACGGCAACAGGTAGACGCTTGAAATATTCACAGAATATTTAGTTGTATATTCACTTCAAAAAATAATAATTATTAAATTAAAATAAAATAAATTAAGGGGGGCTCCCATACAAAAAACGTGTTTTTTTTGCCGTTTTTTGCGATAATGGTGCGGAACCCTTCGTGCGCAAGTCCGACTCGCACTTGGCCAGTTTTAATTAATATTGATGAGGCAAGCACATTACAGGCTAACATTAATTCTACCTTACTTACTGTCAGTTGTGAATTGGCTGCAAAATAATAATTTGGTTATAAATCTTGATAAAACAGTATTAATGAAATTTCAACAAAGAGTAAATCACAATTTGTAAAACATGTAAAAATAAATTATAATAAATACTTTTAATTGATATTATTTACAATATGACGTTACTAGTTCTTAATATAATTTACAAATGACATGCATGTAAAATAAATTATAAATGATTAATTATTTATAAATCCTACATCTAATAGTATATTGTTTAGATTCGATATAGATTTAATACTAAAAAACCTAATATATTTGTACACCAATTTCTTTGGTAGGACGTAGAGCTCGACTGAAATGTAACACATAAGACCTTTCTTGTAGTACCTATGTTCACGAATAAAGATTGATTGATTTATGTTTGCAGAATAGCACTGCAGATCACAAAGCAAAGTGAGGAAGTACAAAAGATAAAACATTTTTTTTTAACGATATGGTCTAAGTTGGACCCATAATCGTATTCAGTGACTTTATAACTGGAGAGATACCATGCTATTATAAGCACACTTTAAGCTCACATAAACCTAAAATTATAGATATAGATAACAATAGTGGACTCCCAAAGGTCTGTTTATAAAATTTCGCGCGCTCGCTTTCGTCCTAAATCATCATCCATTTCGCTACAAACTTGCAAAAGTTCTAATTCGTACGCGAACTAGCTTCTTAATGCTCATCACAGCATCTATCTCTTTCGCACGAGTTGTCGGATGATATAGCAGGCATTTTTACCCCACGCACAAAATAGTTCGTGCCGTCGACTAGTGTTACCTTAATAGTACGCTTTAGAAAGTAACCGTTTTACTGCAATAATGTGGAAGGCCCTTAAGGCCGTACCCTGACCAAAAAATCAGCATGAGATACGAGCATTCCCATTGGCCTAGCGGCACTGGTGGCGCATGAATTACGGTAGTGAATACGCCCAGATTTTAGAATAACATCTTTATAAAATCGAATATTTTTTTTTGAAAAAAATAATACTTACAAAATGTTCGTTATCAAATTGTATATCCATTAGTGTTAGTATAAAAAATTATTAATGAACACTTTACGAGGAGATGCATGCTATCAATAATTATTTCACATTTTTATGGTTTTGTTGGATGGAGATTAGTGACACATATACCACTTTAAAAAAAAAGTGTACTACCATTTTACAATCAACATTATGTAGAAATTTAATGTATTTTTATTAATTGATATTTCTTTTTAAATAAAGAGTAGATAGCTCTTAAAAACTGCACAAAATTCGACTAGCGCGGCGTTTTGCTCGGGGAGGCGCCTTAAGCACGCAACGGATTTTGGTGCGGTTTTCACACTACTATAGAATTTTTCCAGTGCGAAGCTGGGGCGGGTCGCTAACTAATATTATAAAAAAACCGACCAAGTGCGAGTCGGACTCGCGCACGAAGGGTTCCGTACCATTATCGCAAAAAACAGCACAAAAATCACGTTTGTTGTATGGGAGCCCCACTTAAATTATTATTTAATTATGTTTTAAGTATTTTTTGCTATAGCGGCAACAGAAATACACCATCTGTGAAGTACAATTTGAGCTGTCTAGCTATCACGGTTCATGATATACAGCCTGGTGACAGCCGAACAGACAGACAGACGGATCGCGGAGTCTTAGTAATTGGGTCCCGTTTTTACCCTTTACGTACGGAACCCTAAAAAAGGGGGCCCGAATTTTGTGAGTTTGTTCAGACGTGTAACGTTATCTTTGGAGTCATTACACCTATTCGATAGATCTTTCACTATTTGAAAGGTACATTGTTCCAGAAGGTTATAGGCTATAAATTACTAAGAATTATTAATAATCTAATAACTATCACGCAGAGAGCGACTACTCCGAGCTGATTGCAGAAATAGTTCTGTATTACCAAGTTCTAGAACATCACAGAAAGAAACAGGTTGCGAACCTTTTCAAAGCGAGGATATACGCCAAAAAGCATAAGATGTCACTCCAATCCGTCTTAGATTTGATGGACAAAGGCATCGACATAGATCAAATGCACAATCAGAGACCGCCGAAGCCAACGTAAGTTTACATCACAACTCATAAATAATTTAATATCATAGAAAAATACACACTCTTTAAAAAAACTTACATACTATTTAAACGAGCGAAAATAAATTCAAATTAAAGGTTAATACTAAATATGGCTTACTGAAATACTAAGTAAGCGACAAACAGAGGGCGAATACAAATGTTTAAAACAGCGACTTGAAAATAAATGATGCGCGGGGTCTATTTTCTGTCTGCAGGGTCTAAAGTAACATAACATGAAGGAGATGACGGGATTCCGTCATCCCCTTCGAACCTAACCTATCCGTGTCGGAGTGCCCAAAATGTCCGAGCTCGCTTCGCTCGCTCTTGGACTAATTCTTTGAAATAATTTATTAATAAAAATGTCAGCTATTAATAAATAATTTGCATGAAAATATAAAATAAATACGTAAACACAGACAAGACTGCGTGAAGTCGGTTTTGCAGCGATTCGTTTCAGTCACTAAATTTTGTAGCACAAAATATTGACTTTTTATGCCACTATTTCAATTTTATATTGAAAATGCTACCAAGTAACTATTATTTGTGGCACTTTATTTTTGACCAAATAATATTCCGTAAAATGTTGTTTCGGTGTGGAGAAAATATGGCAAATGAAAAAAGTTCAAAAGAGGCTTCGGCCAAAAGCAAAAAATATTTTGTAAATCGGCGAAATGGAGTTCGGTAAAATAATACATATGCCACATGATACTTCGATGATATGAAAATATGTCAAATAATGCATATAGCAAAAAAGACGTGGGTCAATAGTTTTCGGTAAAATGAAATTCGAACAAAAAAAAATCGGAATAGTGATCGGTTCCCGAGCTAAGTTCCTTCGAACCTAACCTATCCGTGTCGGGGTTATCTAAGCTCCCGAGCTCGCTTCGCTCGCTCTTGGACTAATTCATTGAAAACACGAATACACCCGAACGCCCGCGCTGCACACCGATGTAGCCTCGTTGGTTGTTCAGCTATTTTCAAAAGAATAATATGCTAAAATAGAAAAAATAGAACCCTAAATACAATTAAAGTAATTTACAATATTATTACCGCAGCTCACAAAAACCCCCTAAAAGGTATTACTCAAACCAGATAAATAGTTACTTACTTAGTTTAATAGTCGCCCATTCAGTATATTTTCGCCCAGTTAATAATTTCCCTATAATAACCCGCATATCGATCTAAAGAAACGCAGCAGTTTACTTTAGCCCGCACTTAAGGTTACACTAGTCGAAAGTTCTTCCATACAAACGTAGTCTAGGGATTATTCCACTGTTTGACAATCTACGTTCAAAATAAAAAGTAATATCAATTTGTTTCATCATTATCTAGCCCTGTATGGAAGCGAAAAAGTGAAAAAAGTAAATATTTGAAAGTTATGAGCGTCGAAAGTTCCACATTTCGAAACTAATTTTAACGCATTTTTGGTCGCGAATAAATACCATAAGAAGACGGAAAATTGCAAAACGACCTCCATACAGGGATAGATTAGTAGTTCAACAATGCAAATAATTTTATTTTGAACAGATAGATTTATTCGGTTTTTCATGATATCTAGACTGCCAAAGGTCTGTTTATAAAATTTCTCGCGCTCGGTTTCGTCCTAAATCATTATCCATTTCGCTACAAATTTGCAAAAGTGTGTATTCGTACGCGAAGTACCTTCCTATTGCTCATCACAGAATCAAAATCTCTTCCGAACGTGTTGTCGGTTGATATAAAATGCATTTTAACCCCGCGCACAAAATAGTTCGTGCCGTCGACTAGTGTAACCTTAAACACTATACTTCATAAAAGATAGCTTGATCTCTGCGACAGCTGTCGGTAACAATACAGTAACAATAGCGCTTGACAGTCTAACAATAATTTTATAGCTTTGTATTTGATGTTTATTAACTTATTATTTAATTGTATTTTTTTATTGTTATTTATTGTGTTCTTGTGGCCCAGTGGCTAAGACCTCGCCTCTCGTGCTTGAGGTCGTGGGTTCAAATCCGGGCAAGTACCAATGTGACTTTTTCAAATTCATATGTACTTTCAATATTTATCTTGGACATCACAGGCAACGGTGAAGGAAAACATCGTGAGGAAACCTGGACTTACATAGTTAATGTAAGTCTGAAATAGCCAAGTCAGAGGCCTGTGGGATTCCCAGAGGCGGCTTAATTAACTCTGACACCAGAGGTTGCCACACCTCACACGAAAGAAGAAGATTGTGTTCTTCTAATTACTTCATTTTTAATGTTTTAACTTTATTTTCTACTTATTTTTTAATTTTATTTAGATATTTGATATTTTTGTACTAATATTATGAAGAGGAAACATTTTTTTGTTTATTTGTACCGAATAGGCTCCGAAACTACTAGACCGATTTGAAAAATTCTTTCACCAATAGAAAGCTACATTATTCCTGAGTGACATAGGTTATTTTTTTTCCCGAAATTGGGTCGTGTGGCGTAGTCCACGGGAGTGAAGCCACGGGCAACAGCTAGTTTTTTTTATAATTTTAATTGTTGTAGGTTTAAATCGCACGCAATTTTTTTTTTGTGTATTCCGTGGGAAATTTGGTTGGTGACACATTTGGTTGTTTTTTTTTGTACCATTTGATATAATACTACCTGTTCCCCGCGGCTTCGCTCCCGTGGACCACCCCACAGGACCTGTTTCGGGATGAAAAAATAGACTATGTCACTCAGGAATAATTTAGCTTTCTATTGGTGAAAGAATTATTGAAATCGGTCCAGTAGTTTCGGAGCCTATTCGGTACAAACAAATAAACAAACAAAAAAAATCTTTCCTCTTTAAAATATTATATTAAGTATGATGTAATATGTCACTGTTTGTTTCCCCCTAATAAATAAATAAAATAAATAACGTATACGTCAGTTTGACATATGTCGCAGAGATCCAGCTATCTTATATGAAGTATAATAACACTATCACGAAAACACAAGTTTTCGCTAACATCATTCAAACTTCACTTGTTTCGCCTTCATTTCTTACAACTTAGTGTGGGACCGAAGACGGTGAGAAGAAGGTCAATGCAGATGTACCCTCCACCGTCTATCGATGAACTGCCTGAGGAACAAGAACCTGAGAAGCCTGGTAAAAAACCACGGACAAGAAAGAATGGAACTGACAAAGAGGAAGCAGCGTATAAAAAAAAGCTGAGGTATATAATGTGGGCTGAGAAATGGCAGGGGTTCAATCCTGAGACGGAGGGGGTGCACATTGATGAAACCATCGCTAAACTCGGGTTGAACCATAGTGATTTCCTTCCTCAGGAATTGAGGGGTGATTTTTAAATATTCCTTGGAAATTTAATTTTTTTCAAATTATAGTTAAGTTTTTATATATGTATTCATGCCTACCCCCAAACATAGGGAAAAAGGCGTGAGTTTATATGTGTATATGTGTTGTTAGTTCATTAAAAGCCTTTTAAATAACAGCAGTAGTTTTTTTCATTTGCAAAATGCCTAGAATTAACCTATTCCCCCTTGACTTAAAGTCGCCTAGGTTGTAGCTATCCAGGAAACACACTTCAACAGAGAATTCCACTCCTTTAGCTGACGGAGGGGGAGCGCATCAACCATAGTGAATTTATTCTTAAGGAATTGGGGGTTTAGTGCGTATGAGTGGGATGCCCATTGACCACCTTATACAGTTCGCCCAAACTTCTAGGCCGCCCTGAAGGCCGTACCCTGACCAAAAAATCAGCATGAGATATGAGCATTCCTATTGGCCTAGCGGCACTGGTGGCGCATGAATTACGGTAGTGAATACGCCCAGATTTTAGAATAAAATCTTTATAAAATCGAATTTTGAAAAAAATAAAACTTACAAAATGTTCGTTATCAAATTGTATATCCATTAGTGTTAGTATAAAAAATTATTAATGAACACTTTACGAGGAGATGCATGCTATCAATAATTATTTCACATTTTTATGGTTTTGTTAAAAGGAGATTAGTGACACATATAATTCTTTAAAAAAAAAGTCTACTACCATTATAGAATCAACGTTATGTTGAAATTTAATGTATTTGTATTAATTGATATTTCTTTTCAAATAAAGAGTAGATAGCTTTTAAAATATGCACAAAATTCGACTAGCGCATGTGCATAACTCCAGCTTCCTCATATGTGATATATTTTTTTTATCTATGCCAATAATAAAGGCATAATATCAGCAATCAAAGTTCCGAGTCTTAATTTAGGTGCCACAAAAACTTTGTTAATGTGAGTCGTTTAGTATGTGTTAGCTGGAGTGACGTCACCCCAGCTTCCTCATTAAATACAGGCAAACCAGTGAGGTTAGGGTTTTGGACTATAGTCAAAAAAATAAGGCATAATAACTGCACATGGAAGGAAAAAACTTAACGATAATACTTAAAAAGTGATGAAACTATGATAAAAAAACGTGTGTGTAAGCTGGAGTGACGTCACCCCAGCTGCCATGTCATATCTTCTGAACAAAAGAAGATATGATTATGTACCATAGCTCAAAAATTGAGGCAGAATAGCAGCCATTGGCAGAAAATTTTTCAGACCTCTGGTCAAAATACTCTATAAGTTATTAAACCGACAAATATGTGTAAGCTGGAGTGACGGCATCCCAGCTGTTCATGTCATATCTTCCGAACGAAAGAAGATATGATTATGTATTATAGCTTAAAACATAAGAAATAATAGCTGCCACAGGCAGAAAAAAAATCAAATCTCTAGTTCTTGTAGTTTCCACGTAGTAAACAAAAATATAGTTGCCGCGCCAAAAAGATCAAATTATTACTTCGGAGGAGGTACGGAGCGGCGTTGCCATTCCGTGCGCTACATTATTGCAACCAAGTTTGCACTTAGTAAGCATACCATTAGAAGTCATTTTAACTTGCGCTCAAAATATTTTATTGAAGATATAGACTGAGAGCCGACTGAACTTTAATAGAACTATGAATGTAATATTAAAAAGTGGATTCTTATCAACTTTAGACGACGAGAGAACTACTTATATTGTTTTTTTTGTTTAAACATAGGATGAAATAAAATTCAAAAATCTAAGTGTAACAATTTCGTATATTTTTGTTATAAATCACATTTTTGGTACAATTTACACTCTATGAAATCAGATAAAATATGATTAGTATAAATCACAATTACGCATTAGAATCATGTGAAATTTCGCGGGGTAACTTTGTGCATCCACCTTAACCGAACTACAGAGAACAAGTAACAAAAAAAAACAATATAAGTAGTTATCTCGTCGTCCAAAGTTGATAAGAATCCACTTTTTAATATTACATTCATAGTTCTATTAAAGTTCAGTCGGCTCTCAGTCTATATCTCTAAATAAAATATTTTGAGCGCAAGTTAAAATGACTTCTAATGGTATGCTTACTAAGTGCAAACTTGGTTGCAATAATGTAGCGCACGGAATGGCAACGCCGCTCCGTACCTCCTCCGAAGTAATAATTTGATCTTTTTGGCGCGGAAACTATATTTTTGTTTACTACATGGAAACTACAAGAACTAGAGATTTGATTTTTTTTCTGCCTGTGGCAGCTATTATTTCTTATGTTTTAAGCTATAATACATAATCATATCTTCTTTCGTTCGGAAGATATGACATGAGCAGCTGGGATGCCGTCACTCCAGCTTACACATATTTGTCGGTTTAATAACTTATAGAGTATTTTGACCAGAGGTCTGAAAAAATTTCTGCCTATGGCTGCTATTCTGCCTCAATTTTTGAGCTATGGTACATAATCATATCTTCTTTTGTTCGGCAGATATGACATGGCAGCTGGGGTGACGTCACTCCAGCTTACACACACGTTTTTTTATCATAGTTTCATCACTTTTTAAGTATTATCGTTCAGTTCTTTCCTTCCATGTGCAGCTATTATGCCTTATTTTTTTGACTATAGTCCAAAACTCTAACCTCACTGGTTTGCCTGTATTGAATGAGGAAGCTGGGGTGACGTCACTCCAGCTAACACATACTAAACGACTCATATTAACGAAGTTTTTGTGGCACCTAAATTAAGACTCGGAACTTTGATTGCTGCTATTATGCCTTTATTATTTGCATAGATAATTTTTTTCTATCACATATGAGGAAGCTGGAGTTATGCACATGACTAGCGCGGCGTTTTACTCGGGGAGGCGAACGGTGCTGTTTTTGTATGAGATTTATAACTGCGCAACCATTGTAGCCAACTTCAGGGCAGCCAAGAAGTTTGGCGAGAACTATACCGATGTCACTAACATTAACATTAAAAGCGGGATATTTACCATGTTTACTGTTTTTTGCAAGTTCCCCATATTTCGGTGTTGTTGCAAGCACCGTAGCGCTTTTAATGTTACTGTTAGTGACCATGACAGTTTAAACACTTATATACCGATGTCATATTGCCGTACGTCTTGATGACGGAAATGTATGCAAAAATTGCGAAGCTGCGGGCAGTGGTGTCTAATCCCATACAAAGAAACCGTGCCGACGTACTGTACTGATTATACTGATTATTTTTTTGTACATCAATTGCGTTGAAATGAAAATAATAACACGGAAGCAACTAAGATTCAACTGTTTAACCATTGACGCCTACAAAAGACTTATGCACATTGTTAGGAAAAACAGAAAGAACCTTCATCCTAAAACTCCTCATGCAGCTATTAAAGAAGCAGTAGAGAATACCAAAAATACTGTAAAAGGAGAAATAATAAATGCAAAGTATGGTCCCGACAAAGTTGTCAACATTCTTTGTAAACTTAGATCCGCACCCAAATAACCATCTAGTAAAAAAAGATTACCCATATCTTTCATACCCGAATATTAATTGAAGATCCAATAAACAAGAAAATGATACCACAGTGCAAAAGATGTCAACAGTATATACACACTAAAACAACTGCTTAAGACCTTACAGACACGTAAAGTGTGCAGAGAATCACAACACTGCCGACTGCACAAAGATAGATTAGGAACACACCAGCTAAGTATAAAGGCTGCCAAGTATTCCTAGAAATCAACATAAGTAAGTGCAATATAATCAAAATAAAAAGCGTGACTAAGAATAATGACAGTAAACAAGTAACAAACGACATGAAACAATTTGACAAAGGCATTACGCCAGCAACAATCAATGACAGAACATACCAAAATATAAATTAAGACAGAATTATACAGCTTACCACTACAAGCCCAGAACAGTAGAATCAACATTAGAATTAATACATATAAAACAAGCTGAGAAGCTAGAAAAACTTATTGAACAAATGGGCACTCCGGCAGGGAATTCCACTCTTTTGCTAGTGCATAACAAGATATGTGTGCATTATAGAAATATCCTCTCGTTCTCTAAATGTCTTATCACCGTATAAGAATGTTCTTATGTTGATTAATACAGATGGGGTAAAAATAATGTATATTTTTATTAGAAAAAATACTAGTTTTAATTCTATATATACTTTCTATAACATATAATTATAACCCGAACATAATTTTGCGAAGTTGTCATTTATCTAAGTTAAAGATCGGCGAAGATAATAAATAATAAAATAAAAAATTATTTATTTATCTCGACATCAAATCACAGTGACTATCTTACGTAACCATGTATGGAGAAGGGTGTCTGAGATAAGTAAGGTGCTGTGTTACAGATCACCCATTTTACTTAAAGAAATAATTAACTATGCAATAATTTGTGTGTAGTCTTTACAAAATCGAAATTTAAGTATATAGAAGAATACAATTATAAAGATTAAATTCAATTCAAATTCAATGAAAATTATATTTAAAGAGAATTAAAATCAAAGAGAAATGTAAAAAATCAGCGAAAAATATACAAAAGAAGTATCAATCACTGAAAAGTATGTACAAACAAGTTGGCGTTTTGCGTCGTGTTGACATTTTGAGAAGTTAGCATTCTGCGTCAGAACCGGCAATTAGAGTGTAGGTACACAAATCCTACCAATTTTTTTTTCCAAACATCCTTCATAATGCGCACAGCAAAAGAGTGGAACTCACTGCCTGCGTCTGTGTTTCCGAACGCATACAACCCGAATCTCTTCAAAGTTAGAGTGAACAGGCTTCTTCTGGGTAAGCTCACTCCATCGTCGACTTTGTCTCTGTCACCTCTGACCTAGACTAGAGTCAAGAGCAAACCCATCTCGAATAAAAAAAGAAACGGACGTTTTTGGAACTTACATTTTGAATGGGACATAAGATCGGTTTTTGTTTATTTTTGGTGTAATGGTGATGCACAGCGCCACTCATAATTCACAGTTAAGTTGGTCGAACTGTACTTTCAGGATTCTACAACTGACAGCGACCATCATGTATGGGTCACCCATAGATTTAGAATTTTTTTGGGTCACCCATCCCAGCCAAGCATTTTTTTTTTTTGACGTTTGTACACTTACGCTTCGCTGCGCGGGATGCACCAATCAAACGAGTCCAGCCTACGTCTACATAACACGAGTTTCGTAGCCAATCAACTGCGTCAGAAGGCGCCACGGCATCGGCACATGTAGACCAACCTACGCGACTGTTGTGATTAAGCCACAAGCTCCTCCAGGGAATTCTCCAGTAAAATAAAAAGCCTCGTTAGCGATATAGCTAACCATGAGAACACTTTTGTTTTAACTAGGATTATTGCTCATGCATACTGCGCAATACGGACAGATAGCACAGTTATGTGGGACTACAACCCACTAAAACTCCACGGTGTCCTCCTGTGCCGTTTCTGGCGGGAACACTGGCACGCGTTAGCACTCACCGCCAACCCACCCTGGCTGTCCGCGCTGCGACGCACCAGAACATACTGTACGCCGTGACCACCCCAGGGACCAAACCAGCACATGGACGCCAGGCAACCCGGTGTATGGCAACCTTGTGTCGGGCCTAGGTCCCGCCACCTACCATTATTCGACCGTAGAGGATAGGGAGAGCGGCCATCGCTATACCGACACTCCTCCACCCCTGCGGCCCCACCGCGTCCGTCATCAGACGGTGGCAACCCCGTCCAGGCCGAGAAAGGTAGGAAGAGCGGCGCACCGCAATACCGGAACTCTTCTCTCGCCGCGGGTTCCAAGGCTCAGCCGTGATATCGTATGGGTATTACGGGAGATACGACATCGCGGCCCGTCACAGTTGCGATGCCGCGCGTCAGCGCAACCTACTTTCCTCGGGTTCCTCTTCGCTTCACCGTGGGTGACCAAGCCACGGCTACTCAGGCGCCTCGACAATGCGGGAATGCACTATTAATGGTGCAAACGAAAACTAATTAGTCTTCTCTGCACCATTGATAGTGCAGGTCAATCTCAAATTAAACACCAAAGGTCCCACCGGGGGCAACCATCATGAGGACCCTGGGTTCGATGCCCGATTCCGGCAGTTTTATAGGGTTTTTCCATCTAGAATTTCTTTTTAGCAGCCCGGAGACTAGTTGTGCCCAATTGATGTTACTGGTGAATCGCTTGAAATCAGCTTCTTTGGGCAATACAGGCGTGATGACATGTAGTAAAATAAAAACACAACAGACGTTAAAAGCTTTAATATGTACAATATATTATGAAGTCAAATGTTACATTATCATAATTTTGGTCTTAGCTCGAGGCACAATTTGTTTCATCAAAAACGCTACAGCAATTTCGAAGAAAACAAATCTCTCTAACATGACTGTGCAGCAAATTGACGTAACTTTTTTGATAAAGTTTAATCTTTAGTTTTCTGTCTCAAATTGGGCCTCTCGACACAAGTATTGAATATTTCCTTTCAAACAGTTTGTAGTATATATTTATACACATATTTAATTTAATTATTATTATTAGAAAAATCGAATACTTTTTTTTAATCCCAAAATCTATATTATATATTATTTAAGAAAAGTCCGATACATCAATCTGATATATAGGCGAATATATAACATTTTTTCATACAATTTACTCCAACAGGACAGATATATACGCAAACGAAAAGTCTTAGCGACAAAAAAATCGCTTTTGTGTATAAAGCCTAATTTTTCTTTTTAATTAAACCACTTATGTCTACTATAAAAATTTCGAACGACCATTTCTGTACATTTTCTATTTACAATTTAACTAAATATTAGAAAAATCGTTTACAATATGTTGGTACAATCAATCATACGACATTTACTTTAATTATTCTGTAATATAATACGAATGTTCACATCTTTCTCTTTGATAAATTGGCATGAATTGTTAAAAATACCTATATATTTCAACGAATTGAGAACCTCCTCCTACTTTTAAGTCGGTTAAAATCTCTAAGGAGGGATAAAGGGGTCTTTCTAACTATACCATCGCTGCTTTGATCGCCCCCCACCCGCAAAAGAATTTTTTTTTATAAAAAATTATATATGTACTAGAAAAAAACTTTTATTTATTAAAAATTGCATCGTAACGAGAAACGAACGTATGTGCAAAATTTCATTGCACATACGTTCGTTTCATTCACGTATGTGCTTAATTGAACACCAGAAATAAAGTCAAAAAGTTTTGATTACTCATAGACACGGGGACATGTGCAACTAATAAAAGCTTGTAAACAAATTCCTTTGGGCTTGAAACTTCGCCATTATCTTAACATCTTAAGGTTGAATGTCGCTTGCACTTCATAAAACAAAAAGGTCTATTTGTTAATGTAGAAATTAGATAGTTTCAACCTTAGTGAAGTTTTTAATTACTGGGAATTATTGTGGTCAATTGTGTTTGGTAAGCTGTCCCAATGCCATTTATGATATTAGGGAAGCCTCGTTAATTTTGTACTCACAACAAGTCGATATGAACTAAAAATCAACTGCAAGGGCTGGTTCGAGATGGCTCAGGGAAGATTTACCTGGCAGGATTTAGGTAAGGCCTCTGCCAAGTAGTGGGACAGAGTAGTCTAATATAAAACTTAAAATAAAACAAGTCTATGCACTTTCTTGCTCAGAAAAAGGTGCACAAGTGTGGCATAAACATGCCTTTAATCCCATGAGTGCCAGAAACGAGGATCCACGCGAGATTTTTTTCGGTAATTACCGGCATTCAACCACTTAAAAAAGGGATGCATCATGCTATAATTATATCATCTCTTTCTCTTACACATTTGTAAGTCGATTTAATACACTTAAAAAAAATCATGCCAATTTTTTTCAGAGGGTAGTCTGAAAATTCGTATTACATACATAGTTATAAGTACTTGAATAGTCAGTACAACTAAATATTTTAGTTGACTATTAGAATTTTAAGACCAATAAGTTGAAATCGATACTCTTATACCAATCACACTTTTGAGGGTAGGCAGAATATAAAAGCTGTCCCCTACTTTTTGTCGAGATATAAAAAATATGTACTGAACATTGCTATTTTTTTTAGATTTGATTTTTACATAAATCGTGTCTATGACTAGACAATTCTGGATAGTAATAAAAAAAATGCAGGTGTAAACTTATTACAAAACTGTTTTTGCATGTTGCTTTTTAATAACTGATTGATATGAAATATTGTGTTTACAAGGCCACCCTATTATTTTTACTACATTTTAGTTTTTTCCTGAAATCAAAATAAATGTTTTAGAAAGATCTGTTTAATATTTTCAGTTTTAAACAACACTTCTAAGTGGTGTATTGCCTACTTCTACAGAAACAAAGTTTAGTCAAGATACAGCTTTGCAAATTCACATAATTTACATTTTGGTCAGGTTGAAGAAAATCCACAAAATGTCTACTAATAAATGTGTAAATGAATCAGTAAAACTTTTGTTTGCAGAATTCACTTAAACACAAAATACCATAATTATTTACATGTGAAGAAAAGTAGTTCTCATACATTTGGCTTTTCGATGGTGATTCCATATATCTATACAGGATTATTTGTAAAACGATATGAGAGAGAGAGAATGGTCCACCCAAAGAGCACAGAACCTCGTTGGCCGCTGTTAGAGGTGGCATTGTCAAAAACTTTTCATTCAACAACCAATTGTGTCACTGTTTACTCACATTGCGATACAAATAAAGTATAGAAACTGTTTTTCAAGGCGGTCCATGATAGAGGATATGTGCTTAAGAGGAAATATGGGCTGAGAGCGCCGACTGAATTTCCTTGGTAAAAAGACATAATTCGAGGTTTCACTCTCGTCTCTTTCCTCCTCCAATATTGGACCAATTTAAGAGATATTCCATAAACTGGTAAAGTAAGATATATACGAGTAATATGTCCCTATGTTTTCCTTTTTTCATTTATATTTGTCAAATTTGTACACCAAGCCTATGTTGACAGCGCAATTTTGAGCATTTTATGAGGGTTCTAGTGCTTCAAAAGATAATGCATCATCAAAAAGGAAAACATAGGGACATAGTATATATCTTTAATTTTCAGTTTACGGAATATCTTTTAAATTGGTCCAATATTGGAGGAGGAAAGAGACGAGAGCCAAACCTCGAATTATGACTTTTTACTAAGGAAATTCACCAACCCGCACTGGGCCCGCGTGGTGGATTACGGCCCATTCCCTCTCACAGAGAGGAGGCCTGTGTCCCAGCAGTGGGAACATTAATAGGCTGATGATGTTGACTAAGGAAATTCAGTCGGCGCTCTCTGCCCCCCGTTTCCTCTTAACGCACTTTCAGCGTCACGAGTTTTATAAGACTCCAAGACGGCCCGTGGCGGTCTCGGGCTATTTGTATAAAAAAAATATTATTTAAACTCATGTTAGCAACTAACTCTAAGTTAAGACTTTGGACCAAGTGGGCGGAGTGTTCTGTGCTCTGTGGAATGGACATTCGAGGTTTCGTTGTATATGTAAGTACATATTGGTTCGGAACCGTTTTTAAGCATGAGTTACATTTCTTTACATATTTATTCATGTAAAACCTGTACAAAGTTATTTGTAAAACACTAAAAACTTATCAGGGAGTGAAGAGACGAGACCAACCCTTATTTCAGGGTTGGTATCTTAGTACAATATGTCAACCTCTGTAAGGTTTTTGTGTTTTACAAATAATTCTACAATTTGGGCCTGGCCACGTTCGCAGCGTGTATATTAATTTATACCTTTTTGTAAAAATCAAACAAACTGCCTGTCTTTTCTCAACTATATTAGGAACGGCTTATAATATAACCGGATGCAGATTTGACATGCAGACAGCCTATAAAACCTCCACAACCCAATAACTGAGTAATGCTATGCAATGGTATTTTTACTCAAAAGTCTGCCTACCCGCAGTAATAAAAAAAATACAAAATACATTTATAATACTATTCAAGTACAAAATTCGAAATTATATTACAAAAATCGAGTTACATCGAAATTTTCTTTATACATACAATTTTTTTTAAGTCAAATTTTCCATTTTGAAGTACAAAAACATTCGTATTTATTTTTTCAGTCCTTGAAAACATTGTCTCATTTAGGTTTTTAAGTTGGATTGTTTTGTTTTGAAAAAGTGTTCAATCTAGTGCCTAACTTTTGCCAATGTTGGAGTCGACTTCCAGTCAAACAGGATGTATCTGAGTGTAAGCCGATGCATTAAAGAAACGAATCTAAAATGGCGGCTTGTACTTGCGTTGACAGATAGTACAGTTAGCAAGTAAAATTTAAGGTCGAAGATTTTTTTCACGTTATTAGTAATATAAGTGGGTCGTATTTATTTCAAATATTACAGCTTCAAAAGGTGAATAAGTAGAACACACATTCATTATATACAACATCTATCTACACCCACCTCGGTTACCTGTTTGGAAGATTGCCTACATACCTACTTTCAGGTGCAAATCGGCCAAGGTACCAAAAAGCTCCCTTGAGATGTTACACTAAACAAGTCGACCTTTACTTTACATTTTTTTATACAACCTAATTTTTTTCACAACAAAAAAAAACATCTATTCCCAACATTTTATAGAAATTAGCGAACAATTTTTTTTTTACATTTATCTTTTGTCTCCCTTATTACACGGGACTTAAATGTAACTGGCGAATTGTGGGTGTACTATAGGTGCCCCTCTGCCGGGAACACTCGTGTGATCTTATTATGTTTTGCATTAATTGTATCTTTCATATCTAGTGCTTGAAAAAAATCACGTCGTCTAAAAAAAAAGTCTGCTACTCCTCAAACATATTTTTGTTTGTTAATTATGTACTAGATAGAACACTTCTTTTATACCTCATACGTGAAGTAATAAAATGTCTTTAGTATGAAAATAAATACATACCCACAAAAAGTGATTTTTTATTCCCGTTTTTGGTTTACAGTGGAGCAAAGATAGTATTATTTATTCTACCCTTGAATACAGATTTTTTTATGATCATGTTTTGGTAGAAGAAAACTCAATGTCATAGATGATAAAGTTCAAATTCCATTGTATCCAAAATTTATTCAGAACACAAAAATAATCAACTGCATAACATTAAAATAGATAGCTGAATAACCCCGGTTTCTGGAAAAAAATATGGACGCGTCACAAATTTAACTCAAGAGAGTTTATTTTGAGACGCGTCGAGTTTTTCTGTTCTTATTATTCCATGCGATTGTCTATACTATTACTATAATATTTAATATATTTAATATTATAAAGAGGAAAGATTTTTTTGTTTGTTTGTACCGAATAGGCTCCGAAACTACTGGACCGATTTGAAAAATTCTTTCACCAATAGAAAGCTACATTATTCCTGAGTGACATGGGCTATTTTTTGATCCCGAAAACGGGTCCTGTGGGTGGCCCACGGGAGCGAAGCCGCGGGGAACAGCTAGTCTACTATAAACTCATTTAACCAATCACAGCAGCTAACAGGCGTGTGACAATTTTTATTCCAAATGCTGGGTAATTACTGATTTTCAGAATCAGTAATTACCACACTTGTATAGGTTTTAAGTTTTCAACGGTGTACCCTCTGCCCAACCATTCGAGGTATACCGCCGTGATGTTATGTTGTAAGTATTTATTTTCATACCAGACATTTTCAACTTCAATATTATTATTTTCTTAAGTCCATATCATCCAAATTTTCATTTTTTTTAAGTGGCCTCAGTATTTCAAACCTGTCATAAATTCCTGACTTTTCTAAAAACGGTGGATAGAGATGGAAGTCAAGATTAAATCGAGTATTCAAATTAGATTTCAGAAATGGTATCATGAGCCTGCATGGATGATCGTAATTTGAACCTTAGGTCAGTGTCGTAAGAGTCAAAATAATTTAAATGAGTCCAAAAAGTTATGACTTTATTGGACTACTGTCTTATACACTGTGGCATTTTAGTTGTCTTAAAAAAGCAGTCGACTTCATCTGCCCATATATAAATAACTAGTATTTGCTTGGTGCGCGAGCTGCAAGCAGCTCGCGTGTTGTTGTCCCTACACCCACGTGTTATTGTCCCTACACCTACCCTACACCTACCCTACACCTACCCTACACCTACCCTACACCTACCCTACACCTACCCTACACCTACCCTACACCTACCCTACACCTACCCTACACCTACCCTACACCTACCCTACACCTACCCTACACCTACCCTACACCTACTCTACACCTACCCTACACCTACCCTACACCTACCCTACACCTACCCTACAACGACCCTACACCTACCCTACACCTACCCTAAACTTTGTTCCAAAAAACATAACCTTAATGTTTGCTTGTCGTCGCCAGGCACTGAGTTTCGCTTCACCCACTCAACCTTCGTTACGCTACGGAGGTCGCCGGCTCGCTTCGCTCGCCACCTCCCCCCTGCGCTGCACTCGGTCTCGTAGGTTCGCTCCACTCGGGATCCCTACGCTGAATCCGTAAAAAAAACAAAAAAAAAAGATTCGCCAAAACGGGGGGAGAAGGGGGGCAAGGGGGTCATCTTCGAAAAATGGTTTGTTTGTGACTAAAGCATTGCCCCTTTATATGAATCTGAAAAAGAAATGTTCCAAGTCTCTCAACTTCTGAGATCCGCTTAAAGGGGGGGAGAAGGGGGGCGAGGGGGTCAACTTTGAAAATTGGTTTTTACTTTTCCGAGCCTCCTCTAAACGAATCCGTAAAAAAACCAAAAAAAAAGATTAGCCAAAACGGGGGGGGAGGGGGGCGAAGGGGGGCAAGGGGGTCAACTTTGAAAACTGGTTCGTTTGTGACTATAGCATTGCTCCTTTATATGAATCTGAAAAAAGAAATGTTCCAAGTCTCTCAACTTTCGAGATCCGCTTAAAGGGGGGGTAAAGGGGGGCAAGGGGGTCAACTTTGAAAAATGGTTTTTACTTTTCCGAGCCTCCTCTAAACGAATCCGTAAAAAAAACATACTACGGGTACCTTAGTTTCCGAGAAACGATAGAGGGGGGGAGGAGGGGGTGGGAAAAGGGGAGTTTTGGCACTTTTCCCATACTCACGGGAGTTACTTGTTTACGAATCTGTCAAAATATACCCACCTCCCCCTTCACCATCTGGGAGAACAATTATGTCAATGAGTCAGTCAGTCAGTGAGTCAGTGGTAATGCAGTTTTATATATTATAACTAGTATTTGCTTGGTGCGCGAGCTGCAAGCAGCTCGCGTGTTGTTGTCCCTACACCTACCCTACACCTACCCTACACCTACCCTAAACTTTGTTCCAAAAAACATAACCCTAATGTTTGCTTGTCGTCGCCAGGCACTGAGTTTTGCTTCACCCACTCAACCTTCGTTACGCTACGGAGGTCGCCGGCTCGCTTCGCTCGCCACCTCCCCCCTGCGCTGCACTCGGTCTCGTAGGTTCGCTCCACTCGGGATCCCTACGCTGAATCCGTAAAAAAAAGATTCGCCAAAACGGGGGGTGGGAGGGGGGAGATGGGGTGCAAGGGGGTCAACTTTGAAAAATGGTTTGTTTGTGACTCAAGCATTGCCCCTTTATATGAATCTGAAAAAAGAAATGTTCCAAGTCTCTCAACTTCCGAGATCCGCTTAAATGAGGGGAGAAGGGGGGCGAGGGGGTCAACTTTGAAAAATGGTTTTTACTTTTCCGAGCCTCCTTTAAACGAATCCGTAAAAAAAAACTGAAAAAAAAGATTCGACAAAACGGGGGAGGGGGGGGGGGGGGAAAGGGGGGCAAGGAGGTCAACTTTGAAAATGGTTTGTTTGTGACTATAGCATTGCCCCTTTACATGAATCTGAAAAAAGAAATGTTCCAAGTCTCTCAACTTCCGAGATCCGCTTAAAGGGAGGGAGAAGAGGGGCGAGGGGGTCAACTTTGAAAAATGGTCTTTACTTTTCCGAGCCTCCTCTAAACGAATCCGTAAAAAACAAAAAATACGGTTATCTTAGTTTCCGAGAAACGATAGAGGGGGGGAGGAGGGGGGGGGGAAAAGGGGAGGTTTGGCACTTTTCCCATACTCACGGGAGTTACTTGTTTACGAATCTATCAAAATATACCCACCTCCCCCTCCACCATCTAGGAGAACAATTATGTCAGTGAGTCAGTGAGTCAGTGGTAATGCAGTTTTATATAATACTAGTATTTGCTTGGTGCGCGAGCTGCAAGCAGCTCGCGTGTTGTTGTCCCTACACCTACCCTAAACCTACCCTACACCTACCCTACACCTACCCTACACCTACCCTACACCTACCCTAAACCTACCCTACACCTACCCTACACCTACCCTACACCTACCCTACACCTACCCTACACCTACCCTACACCTACCCTACACCTACCCTACACCTACCCTACACCTACCCTACACCTACCCTACACTTACCCTACACCTACCCTACACCTACCCTACACCTACCCTACACCTACCCTACACCTACCCTACACTTTGTTCCAAAAAACATAACCCTAATGTTTGCTTGTCGTCGCCAGGCACTGAGTTTCGCTTCACCCACTCAACCTTCGTTACGCTACGGAGGTCGCCGGCTCGCTTCGCTCGCCACCTCCCCCCTGCGCTGCACTCGGTCTCGTAGGTTCACTCCACTCGGGATCCCTACGCTGAATCCGTAAAAAACACAAAATAAAAAGATTCGCCAAAACGGGGGGGGAGGGGGGAGAAGGGGGGCGAGCTGGTCAACTTTGAAAAATGGTTTGTTTGTGACTATAGCATTGCCCCTTTATATGAATTTGAAAAAATAAATGTTCCAAGTCTCTCATTCCGAGATCTGCTTAAAGGGGGGGAGATGGGGGGCGAGGGGGTCAACTTTGAAAAATGGTTTTCACTTTTCCGAGCCTCCTCTAAACAAATCCGTAAAAAAAACAAAAAAAAAAGTTTCGCCAAAACGGGGGAGGGAAGGGGGGAAAAGGGGGGCAAGGGGGTCAACTTTGAAAAATGGTTTGTTTGTGACTCAAGCATTGCCCCTTTATATGAATCTGAAAAAAGAAATGTTCCAAGTCTCTCAACTTCCGAGATCCGCTTAAAGGGGGGAGAAGGGGGGCGAGGGGGTCAACTTTGAAAAATGCTTTTTACTTTTCCGAGCCTCCTCTAAATGAATCCGTAAAAAAAACTGAAAAAAAAAAATCACCAAACCGGGGGGGGGGGGGGGGGGGAGAAGGGGGGCAAGGGGGTCAGCTTTGAAAACTGGTTCGTTTGTGACTATAGCATTGCCCCTTTATATGAATCTGAAAAAAGAAATGTTCCAAATGTTCCAACTTTCGAGATCCGCTTAAAGGGGGGAAGAAGGGGGGCGAGGGGGTCAACTTTGAAAAATGCTTTTTACTTTTCCGAGCCTCCTCTAAATGAATCCGTAAAAAACAAAAAATACGGGTACCTTAGTTTCCGAGAAACGATAGAGGGGGGGAGGAGGGGGGGGGAAAAGGGGAGGTTTGGCACTTTTCCCATACTCACGGGAGTTACTTGTTTACGAATCTGTCAAAATATACCCACCTCCCCCTCCACCATCTGGGAGAACAATTATGTCAATGAGTCAGTCAGTCAGTGGTAATGCAGTTTTATATAATATAATAACTAGTATTTGCTTGGTGCGCGAGCTGCAAGCAGCTCGCGTGTTGTTGTCCCTACACCTACCCTACACCTACCCTACACCTACCCTACACCTACCCTACACCTACCCTACACCTACCCAACACCAACCCTACACCTACCCTACACCTACCCTACACCTACCCTACACCTACCCAACACCTACCCTACACCTACCCTACACCTACCCTACACCTACCCTACACCTACCCTACACCTACCCTACACCTACCCTACACCTACCCTACACCTACCCTACACCTACCCTACACCTACCCTACACCTACCCTACACCTACCCTACACCTACCCTACACCTACCCTACACCTACCCTACACCTACCCTACACCTACCCTACACCTACCCTACACCTACCCTACACCTACCCTACACCTACCCTACACCTACCCTACACCTACCCTACACCTACCCTACACCTACCCTACACCTACCCTACACCTACCCTACACCTACCCTACACCTACCCTACACCTACCCTACACCTACCCTACACCTACCCTACACCTACCCTACACCTACCCTACACCTACCCTACACCTACCCTACACCTACTCTACACCTACCCTACACCTACCCTACACCTACCCTACACCTACCCTACACCTACCCTACACCTACCCTACACCTACCCTACACCTACCCTACACCTACCCTACACCTACCCTACACCTACCCTACACCTACCCTACACCTACCCTACACCTACCCTACACCTACCCTACACCTACCCTACACCTACCCTACACCTACCCTACACCTACCCTACACCTACCCTACACCTACCCTACACCTACCCTACACCTACCCTACACCTACCCTACACCTACCCTACACCTACCCTACACCTACCCTACACCTACCCTACACCTACCCTACACCTACCCTACACCTACCCTACACCTACCCTACACCTACCCTACACCTACCCTACACCTACCCTACACCTACCCTACACCTACCCTACACCTACCCTACACCTACCCTACACCTACCCTACACCTACCCTACACCTACCCTACACCTACCCTACACCTACCCTACACCTACCCTACACCTACCCTACACCTACCCTACACCTACCCTACACCTACCCTACACCTACCCTACACCTTGTTCCAAAAAACATAACCCTAATGTTTGCATTCGTCGCCAGGCACTGAGTTTCGCTTCACCCACTCAACCTTCGTTACGCTACGGAGGTCGCCGGCTCGCTTCGCTCGCCACCTCCCCCCTGCGCTGCACTCGGTCTCGTAGGTTCGCTCCATTCGGGGTCCCTACGCTGCCTGGTCCACTCCCACCGGACAGGTTTCGACGACCGATATTAGGTAGGGGATGTTGGGGAGAGGAGAGATGAAGGGAGGGAGAGTGGGGAGTTTTGAAAATGATTCCGACTCAAGCCTTGCCCCTTTATATGAATCTGAAAAAAGAAATGTTCCAAGTCTCTCAACTTCCGAGATCCGCTTAAAGGGGGGGAGAAGGGGGGCGAGGGGGTAAACTTTGAAAAATGGTTTTTACTTTTCCGAGCCTCCTCTAAACGATTATGTAAAAAAAAACAAAAAAAAAAGATAAGCCAAAACGGGGGGGGAGGGGGGAGAAGGGGGGCAAGGGGGTCAACTTTGAAAAATGGTTTGTTTGTGACTATAGCATTGCCCCTTTATATGAATCTGAAAAAAGAAATGTTCCAAGTCTCTCAACTTCCGAGATCCGCTTAAAGGGGGGGAGAAGGGGGGCGAGGGTGTCAACTTTGAAAAATGGTTTTTACTTTACCGAGCCTCCTCTAAACGATTCCGTAAAAAAAACAAAAACAAAAGATTTGCCAAAACGGGGGGGGAGGGGGGAGAAGGGGGGCAAGGGGGTCAACTTTGAAAAATGGTTCGTTTGTGACTATAGCATTGCCCCTTTCTATGAATCTGAAAAAATAAATGTTCCAAATGTTCCAACTTTCGAGATCCGCTTAAAGGGGGGGAGAAGGGGGGCGAGGGGGTCAACTTAAAAAAATGGTCTTTACTTTTCCGAGCCTCCTCTAAACGAATCCGTAAAAAACAAAAAATACGGGTACCTTAGTTTCCGAGATACGATAGAGGGGGGGAGGAGGGGGGAGGAAAAGGGGAGGTTTGGGACTTTTCCCATACTCACGGGAGTTACTTGTTTACGAATCTGTCAAAATATACCCACCTCCCCATCCACCATCTGGGAGAACAATTATGTCAATGAGTCAGTCAGTGAGTCAGTGAGTGGTAATGCAGTTTTATATAGTATAATAACTAGTATTTGCTTGGTGCGCGAGCTGCAAGCAGCTCGCGGTTTCTTCGTTTCTACCCTACACCTACCCTACTCCTACCCTATACCTACCCTACACTTTGTTCCAAAAAACATAACCCTAATGTTTGCTTGTCGTCGCCAGGCACTGAGTTTCGCTTCACCCACTCAACCTTCGTTACGCTACGGAGGTCGCCGGCTCGCTTCGCTCGCCACCTCCCCCCTGCGCTGCACTCGGTCTCGTAGGTTCGCTCCACTCGGGATCCCTACGCTGAATCCGTAAAAAAAACAAAAAAAAAGATTCGCCAAAACAGGGGGGGAGAAGGGGGGCAAGGGGGTCAACTTTGAAAACTGGTTCGTTTGTGACTATAGCATTGCCCCTTTATATGAATCTGAAAAAAGAAATGTTCCAAGTCTCTCAACTTCCGAGATCCGCTTAAAGGGAGGGAGAAGGGGGGCGAGGGGTCAACTTTGAAAAATGGTTTTTACTTTTCCGAGCCTCCTCTAAACGAATCCGTAAAAAAAACAGAAAAAAAAAGATTCGCCAAAACGGGGGGGGGGGAGGAGAGGGGCAAGGGGGTCAACTTTGAAAAAAGGTTTGTTCGTGACTATAGCATTGCCCCTTTATATGAATCTGAAAAAAGAAATGTTCCAAGTCTCTCAACTTCCGAGATCCGCTTAAAGGGGGGGAAAAGGGGGGTGAGGGGGTCAACTTTGAAAAATGTTTTTTTCTTTTCCGAGCCTCCTCTAAACGATTCCGTAAAAAAAACAAAAATAAAAGATTAGCCAAAACGGGGGGGGAGGGGGGAGAAAGGGGGCAAGGGGGTCAACTTTGAAAAATGATTTGTTTGTGACTAAAGCATTGCCCCTTTATATGAATCTGAAAAAATAAATGTTCCAAGTCTCTCGACTTTCGAGATCCTCTTAAAGGGGGGGAGAAGGGGGGGCCAGGGGGTCAACTTTGAAAAATGGTTTTTACTTTTCCGAACCTCCTCTAAACGATTCCGTAAAAAAAACAAAAAAAAAAGATTAGCCAAAACGGGGGGGGAGGGGGGAGAAGGGGGCAAGGGGGTCAACTTTGAAAAATGGTTTGTTTTTGACTATAGCATTGCCCCTTTATATGAATCTGAAAAAAGAAATGTTCCAAATGTTCCAACTTTCGAGATCCGCTTAAAGGGGGGGAGAAGGGGGGCGAGGGGGTCATTTTTGAAAAATGCTTTTTACTTTTCCGAGCCTCCTCTAAACGAATCCGTAAAAAAAACATTCTACGGGTACCTTAGTTTCCGAGATACGATAGAGGGGGGGAGGAGGGGGGAGGAAAAGGGGAGGTTTGGGACTTTTCCCATACTCACGGGAGTTACTTGTTTACGAATCTGTCAAAATATACCCACCTCCCCATCCACCATCTGGGAGAACAATTATGTCAATGAGTGAGTCAGTGAGTGAGTGAGTGGTAATGCAGTTTTATATAGTATAATAACTAGTATTTGCTTGGTGCGCGAGCTGCAAGCAGCTCGCGTGTTGTTGTCCCTACACCTACCCTACATCTACTCTACACCTACCTTACACCTACCCTACACCTACCCTACACCTACCCTACACCTACCCTACACCTACCCTACACCTACCCTACACCTACCCTACACCTACCCTACACCTACCCTACACCTACCCTACACCTACCCTACACCAACCCTACACCTACCCTACACCTACCCTACACCAACCCTACACCTACCCTACACCTACCCTACAAAAAACATAACCCTAATGTTTGCTTGTCGTCGCCAGGCACTGAGTTTCGCTTCACCCACTCAACCTTCGTTACGCTACGGAGGTCGCCGGCTCGCTTCGCTCGCCACCTCCCCCCTGCGCTGCACTCGGTCTCGTAGGTTCGCTCCATTCGGGATACCTACGCTGAATCCGTAAAAAAACAAAAAAAAGATTCGCCAAAACGGGGGGGGGGGAGGGGGGAGATAGGGGGCAAGGGGGTCAATTTTGAAAAATGGTTTGTTTGTGACTATAGCATTGCCCCTTTATATGAATCTGAAAAAAGAAATGTTCCAAGTCTCTCAACTTCCGAAATCCGCTTAAAGGGGGGGAGAAGGGGGGCGAGGGAGTCAACTTTGAAAAATGGTTTTTACTTTTCCGAGCCTCCTCTAAACGAATCCGTAAAAAAAACACGAAAAAAAAATTCGCCAAAACGGGGGAGGGGGGGGGGAGGGGGAGAAGGGGGGCAAGGGGGTCAACTTTGAAAAATGGTTTGTTTGTGACTATAGCATTGCCCCTTTATATGAATCTGAAAAAAGAAAAGTTCCAAGTCTCTCAACTTCCGAGATTCGCTTAAAGGGGGGGAGAAGGGGGGGCGAGGGGGTCAATTTTGAAAAATGGTTTTTACTTTTCCGAGCCTCCTCTAAACGAATCCGTAAAAAAAACCAACAAAAAAGATTAGCCAAAACGAGGGGGGAGGGGGGAGAAGGGGGGCAAGGGGGTCAACTTTGAAAACTGGTTCGTTTGTGACTATAGCATTGCCCCTTTATATGAATCTGAAAAAAGAAATGTTCCAATCGTTCCAACTTTCGAGATCCGCTTAAAGGGGGGGAGAAGGGGGGCGAGGGGGTCAACTTTGAAAAATGCTTTTTACTTTTCCGAGCCTCCTCTAAACGAATCCGTAAAAAAAACATTCTACGGGTACCTTAGTTTCCGAGATACGATAGAGGGGGGGAGGAGGGGGGAGGAAAAGGGGAGGTTTGGGACTTTTCCCATACTCACGGGAGTTACTTGTTTACGAATCTGTCAAAATATACTCACCTCCCCATCCACCATCTGGGAGAACAATTATGTCAATGAGTGAGTCAGTGAGTGAGTCAGTGGTAATGCAGTTTTATATAGTATAATAACTAGTATTTGCTTGGTGCGCGAGCTGCAAGCAGCTCGCGTGTTGTTGTCCCTACACCTACCCTACACCTACCCTACACCTACCCTACACCTACCCTACACCTACCCTACACCTACCCTACACCTACCCTACACCTACCCTACACCTACCCTACACCTACCCTACACCTACCCTACACCTACCCTACACCTACCCTACACCTACCCTACACCTACCCTACACCTACCCTACACCTACCCTACACCTACCCTACACCTACCCTACACCTACCCTACACCTACCCTACACCTACCCTACACCTACCCTACACCTACCCTACACCTACCCTACACCTACCCTACACCTACCCTACACCTACCCTACACCTACCCTACACCTACCCTACACCTACCCTACACCTACCCTACACCTACCCTACACCTACCCTACACCTACCCTACACCTACCCTACACCTACCCTACACCTACCCTACACCTACCCTACACCTACCCTACACCTACCCTACACCTACCCTACACCTACCCTACACCTACCCTACACCTACCCTACACCTACCCTACACCTACCCTACACCTACCCTACACCTACCCTACACCTACCCTACACCTACCCTACACCTACCCTACACCTACCCTACACCTACCCTACACCTACCCTACACCTACCCTACACCTACCCTACACCTACCCTACACCTACCCTACACCTACCCTACACCTACCCTACACCTACCCTACACCTACCCTACACCTACCCTACACCTACCCTACACCTACCCTACACCTACCCTACACCTACCCTACACCTACCCTACACCTACCCTACACCTACCCTACACCTACCCTACACCTACCCTACACCTACCCTACACCTACCCTACACCTACCCTACACCTACCCTACACCTACCCTACACCTACCCTACACTTTGTTCCAAAAAACATAACCCTAATGTTTGCTTGTCGTCGCCAGGCACTGAGTTTCGCTTCACCCACTCAACCTTCGTTACGCTACGGAGGTCGCCGGCTCGCTTCGCTCGCCACCTCCCCCCTGCGCTGCACTCGGTCTCGTAGGTTCGCTCCACTCGGGATCCCTACGCTGAATCCGTAAAAAAAACTGAAAAAAACAGATTCGCCAAAACGGGGGGGGGAGGGGGCAGAAGGGGGGTAAGGGGGTCAACTTTGAAAAATGGTTTGTTTGTGACTATAGGATTGCCCCTTTATATGAATCTGAAAAAAGAAATGTTCCAAGTCTCTCAACTTCCGAGATCCGCTTAAAGGGGGGGCGAAGGGGGGGCGAGGGGTCAACTTTGAAAAATGGTTTTTACTTTTCCGAGCCTCCTCTAAACGAATCCGAAAAAAAAACAAGAAAAAAAGATTCGCCAAAACGGGGGGGGAGGGGGGAGAAGGGGGGCAAGGGGGTCAACTTTGAAAAATGGTTTGTTTGTGACTTAAGCATTGCCCCTTTATATGAATCTGAAAAAAGAAATGTTCCAAGTCTCTCAACTTCCGAGATCCGCTTAAAGGGGGGGAGAAGGGGGGCGAGGGGGTCAACTTTGAAAAATGGTTTTTACTTTTCCAAGCCTCCTCTAAACGAATCCGTAAAAAAAACATACTACGGGTACCTTAGTTTCCGAGATACGATAGAGGGGGGGAGGAGGGGGGAGGAAAAGGGGAGGTTTGGGACTTTTCCCATACTCACGGGAGTTACTTGTTTACGAATCTGTCAAAATATACCCACCTCCCCATCCACCATCTGGGAGAACAATTATGTCAATGAGTCAGTGAGTCAGTGAGTGGTAATGCAGTTTTATATATTATAATAACTAGTATTTGCTTGGTGCGCGAGCTGCAAGCAGCTCGCGTGTTGTACCCTACACCTACCCTACACCTACCCTACACCTACCCTACACCTACCCTACACTTACCCT